>LR990169.1:5692500-6942500 GCA_905147325.1 Notodonta dromedarius
TAAAAGATTTGTTGATGCGATGAAAGGTCCCGATGTTCGGGAAGGCTCATCCAATAAGGCGAGCCGCGGGGCGCGCGCGTCTCCAACGACATTAGCATGCGAGCCGTGAGCCACGCGCGCCTACTTACCATGAGCAATGCGGAACGCACCGGGCTCACTCGGAGAATTTAATTGTGTTCCATTATCATATTTAGGTTCTTTTACTGTAAGTCAAAAGTGAAAACTGTATGGGAGTCAACGCCGCCCGTCATTCGTTAGCCGCGTTCGATGGCGGTAACTTCTATCTGACGGTAGTCGGAGGATTAGCGGCAACATGGCTGTGTCAACACATTTCGCTGTCATATTAGCCTTCAGTGCGTGCGTTTCCGCGATCGTTGGACCGGGCAACGGAACGAAACCCAATCTGCAGAAAACCGATACGTATTTAGACGCGTATTCCAAGTCGCGTGTAGAAGCTGAAAAAGCGAAACAGGGCGTCGTTATAGTAACCGCGAAGGACGGAGAGAAGAAGATATCGAATCGCGACGACAGCTATCAATCCGGTTATGATTACCCGCCGCCGTTCTCCAGTGACAGCAGCTTCAGTTCATCGGGATCGCCCAGTTTCTCCGGGCCGTCGAGTTACTCGCCCTCCTCAAGCTACGGGACGCCAGTGAAATTTGAACCGGAAATAACTTATAGTGCTCCCCCGAACACGTATGGCCCACCTTCCGCTCCGTCTAACACGTATGGTCCACCTTCACACACTTACGGGCCTCCAGCTCAGACCTACGGCCCACCCGCTCACAATTATGGCCCGCCCGAACACTCGTACGGGCCACCGATCCCTAAGCCGTTTCCACCCATTTATGGCCCACCGCTAAAGCCATCTTACGGGGTTCCGTACACGGCACCGGCGCTAGGTTTTCTGGATAAGCTGTCGTTGAAGCTCGATATCCTGACGATTGCCAAGTTGCTGTTGAAATTCTTTATATTTAAAAAGCTCGTGACTATGCTCGCCGTGGTTTGCATGCTGCTTGTGATACCGAAATTGATAAGCTTCAAGAAAGACACCAATAATAATAATAATAATGATGAAGAAGATCGCAAGTTTGGTGATAATAACGGTAAGTTTGTTAGCTGTTTTATTATGGACTAAATAATTACCCTATCTCTGTACTAAATTTCATCCAAATCCAATACTCCATCCATATACCTAATTACGTATTATCCTTTAGGACTTTGCAACGATATATAAATAAATCCCTGTACCTATTTTGATAGCTTATTGTTGTAATACGTAATAATTTGTTGTTTACTTGACAAAGGAAATAGGCATAGATTACAGAGGGTTATTTGTTGAGCAAATCTTCTCTATGTCCCATGTTTATATATTAGGCTCAGCTTCCAGCCTACCGTTATTAAGTTAATCATACTAATATTATAAAGAGGAAAACGTTGTTTGTTTGATTGTAATGAATGGGCTCCGAAACTACTGAACCGATTTGAAAAATTCTTTCACTGTTGGGAAGCTACACTATCCCCGGGTGACATAGGCTATATTATATTTTAAAAAAATTAGGGATCCTTACTAAAACTCCAATAATGTAACCGTAATGTACCCGTGCGAAGCCGGGGCGGGCCGCTAGTTACTAATATTTAAACGGAGCCATTCCAATCTGTCTTCGGAGATCCACCCACCCAATTCATTTTACTTCTATTTGTCTGTGACGATTTTCAAAGTTATTAGGAGGAAAATCTACAGCCTATAGGGAGTTATTGTTCTCTGGAGCATGGAGGAACTCAGATATTATAGTTTAGTAACACATTGCACGTCCGATTGAGGTATACTTAGGACTCGATGACTTACTAAAATTCGATGCAATGATTTTAAAGATTTTTGGGGTACATCTGGATAATTGATTTGTTGCATTTCAAATTGATGTTTGGTCTGTTCCGTCGATGTAGTTTAGCTATCCCACGGCCAACGGCCACGGTAGTGATGCGAAATGGTAATAATTTTCGAGTTCAGATGGTCACCGCCGGGCTCGCCAAACCAACATTCGGGTGTCCACTTTATAAATTCGTTGTTAATTCTGTGTCGGAAACCGTAATCTTAACACTACTAATATTATAAATGTGGAAGTTTATATGTTTGGATGTTCGTTACTCGATCACGCAAAAACGGCTAAACGGATTTGGATGAAATTTTGCAGACGTATAGTTTATGACCTGGATTATCACATAGGATACATTACTTAAGTCCTCACGGACGAAGTCGCGGGCAGAAACTAATTAAAAAATAATTTAAGGGAAATGTTCAAACACTTCAAACTACTAATTAAATTATATATTCATTTCCGTTTCGCTTCTCGTTGGCCGTGGCTTAGAGCCGTTATGATAACTTGAGAGCTATAATATATATATCATCATCATCATCAGCCGGAAGACGTCCACTGCTGAACATAGGCCTCCCCCATAGAACGCCACAATATATATATATATATGGGTGTTTTATTTATGTTCTGTGTCCCCAGTGGAACTGACATCAGTGCAGCAGTTGCTGGAGCGAGCTATCTCCGTGTACGGCCGCCAGCAGCTAAACTGCGGCGTCTCGTGCCGCGTTCGAAGGGTCATCGACGACATATACCAATTCCAACCCTATTACAGGTCAGCTAACGTTCTTTTTTAAATTTAGCCCCTTATCAGAGCTATAGGCATAAAGGATACAATGCGCACTTATTGCAAATATTACGAAGTAATAATACAAGTGGTTTCAAAATGCAATAGCAATTATAAAATTATTTTACAATCTCTATGCCTACATGCTACGGGATTTTCCAGAGTTTTGTGATAGAAATATTTCAAAACAAATGACGTCATTGCATTGCACTGAGATTTTTATTTATTTTATGAAATAAATGTGTGTGTCTATTATGTTGTAGCCAAATCACGACTCAATTAAATTTGACACATCTATAAGTATTTCCGTCTGGTTCGTTACGAATAACGTTGATTCATGTAGTTTAGTCAAGTTTAGTTGGGTACTAACAAAATCGGCAACAATGTGTGTCAATCAAAAAATATTTAAGAAAAGAGGCCGGCCTCCTATCATTGCTGAGAGATAGATGGCCAATTAATTATACAGGTTACGTATTCATAGATCGATCTCAAGTCTGAGAACGATCTTGGAAATGTCATTCTTATCTCATTTCAGTACAGAATGACATGTTAAACGCATACTCAAGACCGCTCTCAGACTTGAAATCGTTTTATTAATACAGGTCTAAGTATAACTCTCAACAGAGAGGAGTGGATAATTTTCTTCCAACTCCTATTCTTTCTTTCGATTAAATTAATGCGGGTTCAGGCAATTTAACTTTTCCCCGGGACTCGTCAAGAGTCGAATCTCGACGTCATCATTGGACACCCTCGTCGGTCCTGGTTTACAGGAGTAATAGTGGTGGGAGCGTGCGGGACTAGTACCAATAAAAAAGTATAACAGACTGGCTGTACTGTACTGGCTGTAATAAAGTACAAATAGTGAAGTAAGGTTGTGGGCTAAAATTGGTGAACATAAATATTTCTTTTTCAGGGGAGGTGCTTCGAGTTGGTCAGCTTAAGTATTGAATGCTTGTGACGATAATACCTAATGCAGGTGCCATTGAAATGAGTCTGAGAGAAGTCAAGTCTGGTGACGACCTATTTATTATGTTATTACTTATTTAATTGTACCTAGGTAGTTATTTATTGAATTGTAGTTAAATAAATAAACTAGTTATTTGTTTATATCAAGTGTATTTTACTTACAAAATTAGTTAAGTTGTATATTTAAAAAAGGTCAAAAGGTTGCAGTCATGACGTAAATCATTAATCAGTGGCAACACAAATTAGAATGACCACTTCGTACTGATTTGTCAAATTGTGCAATTCGCTTTTGGTGAATTTCTACTTTCTCCATGTCATGTTAGCGATCAAAGACCGAGACCTCGCGTGCCTTAACAACGCTACACACGGACCCGTACGAACGGCCCCTGCATAGTAATGTGGCCGTCAATACTTCATTGTTTGCCTGTCTCAGGACAATTAAAGAAAATTGGGTGACAGTGCGCAGTGCGTTTGGTATGCGCAGGACGATGCGCTCCCATCGCCGGGTTAGGGAAAGTGGCAATATGAAAGTTATGGACCCTTTGCTAATCGGTTCCGGTCTATAATTATTTAGGTACTTATACGAAATTTGGAACACTGGACAGGGCGTCTAGATTCTCCATTAGATTTTTTGATCTAAGTCAGCAAACACGACCTGCCTGTAGCCTATAGACTCTTGCAATACCAGAGGCATTGCTCGCACCTTGCCGACCTGAAGGGAAGGTGGACACTTCCGGCTCGTTCACTCATTGTATAAAAACAAAGAATTCGAAACAGGCAGCTCGAATATGAGCTGTGGTCAAGTGGCTACAGCTTGGCTTTATCACCGAAAAAAGGAAAGATAGATAGATAGATAGAGATACCTTTATGTAACAATGGATATTGATATCCGTATTATAGGAATATTACCATCGCAGTTCAGAAATAGATACCGTACCTGTTATAGGAAATCATGGGAATGGTAACCACGCAGTTTACAGATAGATAAACGTTCTCATAAAAATATTTTGGTTAAAGTTTGAGTGGATGAGAAACGGGACTCAGAACCTTCTTTCTAAATTGAAAGACAGTCATTATGAGCTGTCCGTCGGAAACAAAGGTTCATTCCCTCCCGCCTCCCGGTCAACAAAAATACTTCGGCGGGTATTTTAACACTGACTGATGCGTGTAAAAATATATATAGGTATTAGGTATACGTTATTTTGCCTGGGAAATCCCGTTGAATTTCATATCTTTTGTTTTCAGTCTGGGAATTATCATGTATAATAATAATAATAATTTAGCCCTTTTGACGTCCCACTCCTGGGCACGGGCCTCCCCTCAAGATGAGGGGGATTCAGGACATAATCCACCACGCTGGCCCAGTGCGGGTTGGCGGATTTCACATGTCTTTCGAAAATTTATTAGATCTTCTGAGACATGCAGGTTTCCTCACGATGTTTTCCTTCACCGTAAGCAAGTGATAATCATATAGAAATTATGATTCGCACATAGATTTCGAAAAATCCAGAGGTGCGAGCCAGAGTTTGAACCCAAGACCTGGTGCCCGCAAGACGCGTGCTTTAACCAATCGGCTATCACTGCTCATCATCATCTAACTTAGTACTAAAAACTCGGTTTATATAACAAGTAGGTAAGTACATGGTCTTTGTATGAGCACAGAATAGGTTTCGGTAGCTGGTTCTATTGTTTATATTCGGTATCAATACATAGATTTTTCTAAAAGGTCTTACGACCCATATCCAATTTTCCTTCCGCTGCTTTAGTAGGTAAAAAGGAGGAAGTTAATTTTCTAAAATGATTCAAAAACTAGTTGTCTAGTTTCTCAGAAGTCCGCAGTAACTCTCGAAACTTATCCTTATTTCAATTGAATCTAACTTTAGATTTTTGTGTTCTCTCTTAATTTAAGCCAATTCAAGCAATTGACATTTACGAGGGGCCATTACACTGCGGGTTAGGGATTTGGGAACTGGATTTATTGTTCGAGAATACATGCACATAATATACTAGGTGAAACAAAAAGGGTATACTATTTTTTTTGCAACTTAAGTTTGTAAATCTCAAACTATCGGCTTTGTGGGACAGTTAAAGTACTAAAGGTTTTGTAGACTTGTGAAGTCTGTCAACAGCTGTATTCCTATAACACCTTTTGTTTTTAAAGTTTCCTCCAAAGCTGATAGTTTTAGATTTACAAAGTTAAGTTTTGAAAAAAAAAGTATACCCATTATGTTTCACCTTGTATATGACGACCGCTTGGCGCAGTGGTTCGAGCGTAGGCCGCTCGGCTCACTGCACATGGTGGTTGCGGGTTCGATTCCCGCCGGGGCAAATTTCGGAAATGGCCTTTTCGTAATTTGCCCGGGTCTGGCTGTCACTGGGATCGCCCCCCCCACTAAAAAACCAACGGTGTATCCTCTCGGTCGCATGTGTCGGGGACCCGGTAACGCAATAAGCTCCCGCATCCCCGACGCGACTTGGCCTGGTAAGGCCCCCTCACTGGGGGCGCGTCCAAAGGACGCGCCACTCCGACCTCAGGCGCTGTGTTGACACACGTAACACAGCGCCCCCTCTCGAGCCCAAGCTGTAATGGCAGGCACCCCCATGCCTGCCACCAGAGGCTCCGCGGGGAGCTCCGCTGCCTCACGCAGTGCTCCACCCGCACTCCCGCTCAGCCATCAGGCTGGGCGACCAGGCCCAGGCGGGAAAGTCGGGGGATGCCAAAAGGCTTCAACCCCGACACTGCTGCGAGCCCCCTCCGGGGGAAGGGGGCTCGGGTTAAGGCCCTCCGCCAACAGCAGCCCACCACGGGCCCTATCGCCACCCCCAAAATGGCGTCGCCGCCCTCCCACCCCCAGTCGCCCCACGCCACGCTACGGTCCTCTCTGATAACAGAGAGGTACCAAGCACGGCGCGAGCGACTCCCTCTGCCAGACTATTCGCCACCGTCGACCACCTCAACAGGGAAACTGAAGAGGTGGTCGGCGGTGCCCAGGGCACACCACGGGGAGGTTGTCCGACCTAGTGCCCCACTGGGATCGCCCCCAGTCCATTGTACGGTACCCATAGTACAAGCTTTGCTTAGTTTGGGACCGTGTAGTTGGTGTGACAGTCTGGCGATATTTATTTATTATTATTATTATTTATATAACAGCACGCCCGAGGTAGTGCCACCTTCTCACAGAAGATCGGCGTAAACCAGTTACTATAGTTATGTTTCGTACGACGACTGAGAAAGCCGGAAGCCTAACTCCCTCCCTTTCCTCTGTCCCACCCCTTTCAGGCGGAAAAGTGCGAGCAATGCCTTTCATCATCTGCTTAACATCAGGCAGGTTGTACGCTTGTTTGCCGATTTAGTTCTATAAAACTCGAACTATAATTCTCGAAGGGGTGGCCAGATACATTTTAAACAGTGTTCAAGACACACGTGCCAGATAGGGACTGGTGGTCAAAAGCGCACCGGCGGCGGCGCAGGACACTATAATCCTACTAATATTATAAATGCGAAAATTTGTGAGTGTGGATGTATGTATGTTTGTTACTCCTTCACGCAAAAACTACTAAACGGATTTGGATGAAATTTGGAACACAGATAGATTATAACCGGGATTAACATATAGGATACTTTTTCTAAGTTAAAATACTACGCGGATGAAGTCGCGGGGCACAGCTAGTATCATTATAAGTAGGCTAGTGTTTTGTTTATGCCTACTTTATAGAAAAATTATAATTAATTTTTACAATAAATAATTATTATCATGAAATGTTTTTTGTTTGTGTAAATAGTGAGTTTCTTTGTTTAGGAATTGTTAACTTAATTGAATATTATATTTTCCTGTTCTATTTAGGCACCGCATTTATGTGGATAATATAATGCGACCTCGCAATTAATCAAGTGTTGACAACGAGTTGGCGTCATCCCGGTGTCGTGGCCAGCCTAATTTTAGCGAGTATAATACATATTTGGGTACGATATACCTACCTATGTGTCACCTGTATCGTCATTGTATTATAGATATATCTATACTATACACCATCACGCTTTCCTTCCCCCCTTTGGCCCCTTCCCCCCTTTGTCTTAGTCAACCATCATCATCTATTTTCCTCTTATAGCCTGGCGCCGTATTTTTTAAACCGTCCGATAAATCGATCGGCCGCTCCCAGCTTATATTTAACCTGCCTATTTGTTTTATTGAATACTTACTTCTTACAAAAAACCGGATTGCTTAAAAAAGTAAACTTCACTACATAGTATAAAACAAAGTCGCTTCCCGCTGTCTGTATGTCCCTATGTATGCTTAGATCTTTAAAACTACGCAACAGATTTTAATGCGGTTTTTTTAATAGATAGAGTGGTTCAAGAGGAAGGTTTATATGCATAATACATCCTACTAATATTATAAATGCGAAAGTTTGTGAGTGTGGATGTATGTATGTATGTATGTATGTATGTTTGTTACTCCTTCACGCAAAAACTACTGAACGGATTTGGATGAAACTTGGAACACAGATAGATTATAACTGGGATTAACATATAGGATACTTTTTAACCCAATAATCCAATACTACGCGGATGAAGTCGCGGGGCTCAGCTAGTGCATAATATAATAGAGAAACGCTGATAACTTAAGAGCCGTGCGAAGCCGGAGCGGGTCGCTAGTAAAATATAAACTGAAAAGGAAAAAACAAGTCATGTAATACCAGAGAGATGTTACTAATCGCCTAAGTGTAGTACATATAATATAGTACCTATATATTCTTTAACATTTAGAAATTTAGACCGGCTAAATTATCCCAAAAATGGGTCCTCCTTGGCGTCGCGCAGTCGGGTAAAAAAGGAAAAATACAGTTTCTTTTATAGAGTATCACAAACACCTGACTTAGGTTTGTCTGCATACTAATGCGGAGCGATAGTGTTAGTAATCTTAATTAATCATTCATTCATGTCTTCTTTAGACAATAGTTAATTATTTAATGGCCTTGTACCATATGTGGTACGTATGGACTGTAAACCTGTAGATGGTTTTACTCGATCGTACATACGTCATATCTACGCGAACAATAGTACTCTAAAAATTGCTTAATTAATGATGGAGTTTCATAATTAATTCAGCGATTTTTATTTATTTTTCATAACGTTATTTGATGGCCTTCTAAGGTAGGATGTATTGGCTCTTTATATTTAATACCAAAATGTGATATACCTTTTCCATGCATATAAATTTGAGTTTAAATACCTATCCATTTTCATATTAGTATTATATCTACCTACTGTTATTATTAGTCCTTACATGAGTGTTAAAACTTAACCATTTAGGAAGTTTTATCGCACACGATATGACTTAAAAAGCTTAAAACGAACTCGTACCCATTTTAATACCATTATGACCTGTGGTAATTTAAGACAGCCCCATTCTGGGCCATGGTATTCATTACATAAAAAATAATTGACTTAAGAACCTTAATAATAACACGTTTTATAAGTTACCTATTTCTGAGACTGGTCAATATCGGAAGGCAGATATCGGTTTTGAATCTAAGCTCCCAGGCATAAAGTTATGATTTAAAAGGATCTGGCATATTGTTCAATATATTGATAGTAATTTAATAAGGGCGGGGTCACAGTGGGGCACGACAGCGACACCAACATAGCGGTCCAACAATGAACTTGGCGGAAGCCGTTGTCACGCCCGTAGCAGCGAACAATGCCCCTCGTGGAGTTACAACCGTAGATAATGACAATTAGTTGTTCTATAGCGACTAAAAATTAGAACAAGCTAGGAATCACACCTTTGATTGTTGTATGCGAAATTTGACACAACTTTGCAATTTGAAGAATTGTATCTTATCGCACGTCGCAACCTATCTGGTCTTTGTTGTTATTTTACATTCTACTATTATATAGATAACTAGGTGTGCCCGCGACTTCGTCCGCGTGGAATTTAATTGACAAAGTTTCATACAAACTTTCATCCCCTATTTTATTCCCTTGGCTTTAGAATTAATCAAAATCCTTTCTTAGCGGATGCCTACGTCATAACATCTACATGCATGCCAAATTTCAGCCCGATCCGTCCAGTGGTTTGGGCTGTGCGTTGATAGATCACTATATATACTCGTATATGTCAGTCAGTCAGTCACCTTTGAGTTATATATATTTAGATGTGTTAATGCTAGTTTCTCTATTAGACACCGAATATTATATCGGGAGGTCCGAGGTGCCTCAGACTGAACTCATGCCAATTTAAGTACACTTAAGACATTAACTGTAAAACACATTTAGGCTCTGATTTTATCGTCTTGAAGTTTCAAGCCTATGCGTTGCACAAAGCTTGAGAAATTGTATCTTGGAACATATTTTTATAGCATCTAAGAGATTTATGTAGTCAGGACTTAGTACTCCAGACTCTGAAGACTGTGCAAGGCAATAAAACATCAATATAAAAAGCCATAATCGAGAACATGTATTTGCGTACACAGCGAGGGCAATTTCATGACGACGACGCCGACGTAATTATTAATGTCAACAATGCGAGTAGATACAGTGGTGGCTATGCTGCATGGTTGATGCCCCATTTAGTCCATTGTATCCGCAGCGGCGGGATGGGCCGGTGGACTGGCTGAGTCAAGTGCAGGATCATTCGCCTGGAACGCTCGCGGCTCACTGTGGAATCCGCACGTGGCGCCGCCACACGTGTGCGCTGACGCACCATAACACCGCTAAAGCTTCCATTATGCTAATGCTGTGAGTGTAAGCAAGCTCCACTTGCTAGTGCGACTTGTGGAAACTAGTTGTTTTGTGAATTTGTGACGTGTTTTAATAAATCTTTATCACCACCGACCGGTATGCAATGTGAGTTCATTATTTTAATTGCGATCATCTCTATTAATCCTTTGTTTTTTTTTGCCAAAGCTTTCTAGTTTAACATTCGAATCCCATTATTCAGTAAAGTCATTGGAAAAATTAAGGGAACATAAATGTAATACTTAAGAAAAAAAAATCTAAAAGCGCCTAAAGGTACTTGAACATAAACACAAAGAATACTATGGTGAGCGTAGAGGCTGATTAAAATTTCGAAACGCGTAGGTAAGACCTACATAGTCACTCACTGAGAATAAAATTACGTAATGCGTATAACATTATTCATTCGGTACACAATAGGAGATTGCCATTCAGTTTATTTTATCTGAAAACAAAATACAAGTAGGTTACTCTGGAAAATTCAACATGCTACCGGAGGCAACGCGACGTTCCCTTTATCTCTGCTCTCTCACGCGATTAGCTATCTGTTATCGATACCTTACAACCATTGTTTGCCTGAAATTCTGTAGTGTTATTGCCGACGCGTTTTATTTTCGGCAATAGCTATCACTAGTTCAATGTGATCCATTGTGATGGAATGCGTTCACAAGTGTTCGGTGGTTTGGAGTGCTCACAAATATCTAGTCTAGACAGAAATACCAGTGACGTTCGTGTATTTTTTACCTATTTGTTGTTGTTTTGTGGATAAACTATGTTCCTTCATTTCTGTAAGTACAATTTATAACATTTGAAAATGATATTGATCTCATTTTGATAAATGCAGACTCAGATACATTTGTAAATTGAATCTCGGATTCATACTATTTATCGTTTTCACTATGTTGCCCTAGTCTTTCTTTTGACAGTCTCAACAAAGTTCATCCTTGCATTTTACTTACATAGTAACTAAATGAAAACTTTACTAATATCACAGTAATAACATTATCGAATTTGATGCAACAAAATAACCTGTTGTTAACGAGATGTTACATCGATAAAATTTCGATGGTTCCGGTGAGGTTCCTGTAGTTACCGACTTAATGATCGAGTACCTGTGATAGGTAGGATGTGATGGTTACCTGCGCGTTTTCGGAAGGATGTTACCTACGCTGGCGATGTTAGAAATCGTGGTTATCACTTCCTCTGTAGGTAGGTGTTAGTCGTAGTGGTTGAGGCCTATATCTAACGTTCGACTTTATGGCTGGCGATAGTTTCTAACCTTATAAAGAAAGCTGACTAGAACGCTGCCATCCATTTATTCATTCTGGAGTTAATGAATATCGACTGTTCGGCCAGTCTTTTACAGAGAGATTATTCATTAAATAGGCACTTAACGTTAGTTTTTGTATTTGTTCTACGCTTTTCGATATATGAACTGTTTATAATTTGGTGGTCATTAACAGTTGGTGGTATAATTTTCATAAATAATGCCAATTGCTAAAATTGACGATAGAAGTTCTATAATTCACGATAAGTGTTCTGAGAACCATTGATCATCTCGAGTCAAATGTCTAAACTGTGAAGGGCCCTGGCATGCTACAGACTAAGATTACTGTTGATTGAGCAAGTCGTTAATTAAATGAATTTCGTCGTATGTGTCCAATTTACGTACAAATTTCGTGAATGCGGTAGGTACATAGTTTATTATGAAAATATTTCCTTATATTTAGCCACTAAGGGCCAAACGGAAGTGGTCTACTTACATCTATTTATTGTTTGTTACAGAATTTAAGGAGTTAAAACACTCGTAGTGTAACCAAAGAAATTGCCAAATATACAATCTAATATTTATTGAAAGAACTAAGACATTACAAAAATGCCAGAGATAGGGCCAATTATGCGCGCACTTGAGCTGCAGAGGCTCATAGAGGACAAAGTAGCCGAATGGCGCGAAAGGTCAGCGAGGGTCGGCGGAGCAACCGTGGCCGACTCTTATCAACAGCCACTCAACTTCAAACGGCGCACACACAGACGCAAGAATAGCGGTGAAATAAACAGAATTATCGCAAAGTACTCCAAGCCCATTAAGAGAACGGACGAACCCTATGCGGTGGTGCGCGAAATTCAAGAAACATCTCCGAAGCGTCCCCCGAGATCTAAAAAACTTTCGGCTAATCTTAAAGTGCTGTCACGAAGCGAGGATAACCTCACCACCGTCGTGGGCGCGATGGAGGTACACGCCGACCCGAAGCAAGGAACCAAATCTTATTTTACTTTGTCCAAGTACAATAACAAAAGTTGCGAGGATGTGACCGCGTTCGTCGACATTCACCACAATATGAAGAGCAAGCACTTCCAAGAGAACAGCATACTGAATGCGAAGCCGATAGTGCAAGAGCGACCGAAACTTCATAGTATTAGTGAAGATATAGACTTTTCAGACAGTGGAGTTGAATTAAATCGCAGTTCTTTTGCAACCTCGACTCCTCTCGCGTCGAAGAGAAGTACGTGCCCTCCTACCGTCTCTGTGTCAACTTTAAACCTAGAGAGTAGGTCGACAAAATCGAATGGTGTTAGTGTATTGAGAAAAGGTGTGTCTGAACCGGACATTTTGAGTGTGGCTGATAGTGACCGTTCAGTGAAAACGAAGACAATAGACTTTCGGAAACGGTGGAAAATGTTGAAACCTCCTTTTAAAAAAGGGGCCTTTGATTGTTTGGTGCGATGGCGTGGGAAGAAGCCCAAATCTACTGAAACGAAACCTAGGTGAGTGATTCACGTTTTCTTTAGTAGTGTCAAAAGGTTAAAAAGTAATGAATTTCTAACGTCGACCTATTGTCAACCTAAAATATAAACTGATTTACTTTTTTAAAACTAGCTAATAAATATTAACATACTAGCTGTGCCCCGCAACTTCATCCGCGTAGTATTGGATTATTGGGTTAAAAAGTATCCTATATGTTAATCCCGGTTATAATCTATCTGTGTTCCAAATTTCATCCAAATCCGTTCAGTAGTTTTTGCGTGAAGGAGTAACAAACAAACATACATACATACATACATCCACACTCACAAACTTTCGCATTTATAATATTAGTAGGATTGTTTCGATATTCTTATGTTCTTAACATTTCTCAGCACCTCTAAGTTTCATATTTTGTTTATAATATCAGCACGTTATGTTACTAATTGTATCCGATAGTTCATAATTACTTCCTCTTGAAACGATAACGTCAAGTATGTGATTCTAGATTACTAGGTCATCTGTTAAGTCATGTGTTTACTTTAATAAAACGCGATGCTTGAAGTCGGAAATCTGCTAATGACTAGAGTTCAAATAGATACTTTCATTGCGCATTGCTATTGGTAATTATAAACAGGTTAAGTATACAGGGTTACTGGTAATTCAACGTGTTCCTGGCAGTATGTAATAGAGGAGCAAAAATGCAATAAAGACTCCCCGTTAGTTAGTTTCGCGAAATTTAGTAGTTTTCGAGATGTTACCATATTTGTTTTTTAATACACAAAAAAACTAAAGTGATGTGTATAATGACTTATTAAAAATAAATAACTTATTTAATCATTTTTGATTCAATATAAACTTATTGTTGACACCAAAATAAAGCGGCGTCTATTAATCTTATAATGTCCTAAAATAACTTTGCAATTTAAGATTTTAACAAAATTTAGAATTATTTTGGTGATCAAAATAGATCACAAATTTTGGCAATAACAAATTAGTCGAGTACAAATTGTTACATTTTAGCTCCTCTATCATACACTGCAAGGAATACATCGACTTACCAGTACTTAACCCTGTATACCTAAAATGCACTAAACAATTATCTCTATTGTTAAAGACATTAGATGTTCTTTGTAAAGGCTAGGAAATAGAGAGATTTGCAAATGCAAAGGAAAATCGGCGATCTTACGAGTAGAGCCTGACACTTTGTACAAGCAAAGTTGTTGTTCTACCAATGAATGCCGTCTTGAAGTGTATTCTCGTACCCTAAAGCTATTTATTAGTCCATTAACTATCATTGAACATGATTGATTGCGTGAACTTACGTGTAACTACGGTTGATTCTATTGAATAAGGTCGAGATTTCTTAGTTTAGTTACTAGACGGCTTACAGTTAAAGAAAATCGACGGGCAGCTGTTTAATGATGCAGCTACATCCGTGCTTTGATAAAATTCTAGAAAACACGTTTTTGCTAAGACTTCTGCGGGATGCACATAAATGCATGAGATTCCGCTCACTTTGCAAACTTGAATTACATATAGATGAAATTACTGTTATATATTTATCCTTAAGCTTTGACACAGCTGATTCATGGAGCTTATTATAATGTTTATATTAAACACTAGCTGAGCCCGCGACATCGTCCGCGTGGAATTTAACTTAACAAAAAAGCCCGCTCCCGTGTTCTGAGCCCGCGCGACAGAACCCATTTTTTTAATTTAGATTTTCTAAATAAAAGTAGCCTAAGTTACTGCTTATAACAACAGCTATCTACCAGTGGAAGTCCCGTTAAAGTCGGTCCAGCCGTTTCGGAGATACTCTTTGATTTAATGTGTTTTTATTTTTTTATGTGGAACCCTAATTGTTTTTCTTAAATTAAAGTAGCCTAAGTTACTCCTTAAAACATCAGCTATCTGCCAGTGAAAGTCCCGTCAAAATCGGTTTTGCCGTTTCGGAGATTACCCGGAACAAACACACAGACAGACAGACAGACAGACATTTTTTTTTTTAATCGCGTTTTTGTTATAGGTGTCCTATGTACTTTCATATGCATTTAGTGAAAAGGTGTTATTTTGATATTACAAACAGACACTCCAATTTTATTTATTTGTATAGATTAACTTACTTCACTACTACTACTTCAATTGTTCCAGTAGTTATTGTCGTTATATTTCTATGAGCCTGGAACTAGCGCCTCCATCGGCAAGAATAATATTGAATGGTTCGAGTATAAGTACGCTAGTAATGCGCCAAGGTTTTGGTAATATCACACAGATGGCGTTAACAGGTATTGACAAGTTTTAATTGTATTTCCTGTGGGGAAATTTGAGCAATTAAAACCTGCAAGGTTTTGTTATAGCAATATACACTTTCGAGTAAAATTACGTGTTTTGCTTCGACATCGGGATTTACCTAAGCCAGGGGATGTTACTTCTTGACGCCTACGACATTACAAAATATCTATGCATACCTAAGTAATTAATTTTCTTAACGGTTTTTTTGCGGTTATGAGAATTTTTGGAAGATAAACATGTATCATTATTTAGATATATGCCATGCTGGGTGAGTGAGTAATTCCCCAAAGCGACCTTGAATTTGGTTCACCGTACAATTGCCTGCTAAAGTACTTACTGTTGTACTACTTAAGTACCAATGCGGTGTCTACGACAATGCGTTGTTGTGTAAGAACTCCGCTACTCATTTGAGTAACAACTACTTACTTATGTATGACGGTGTATCCGGAGTTATTATATTGTTTATTTCACCATCGATTTAGGTCCATACAGAGAATGATTATAATTGCAAGAAATTCTCACATGGTTGTATTTAATTTACGAGCAAGCCACCTAGTATCTACGCAAATGATTGCTTTATGAATTCCTTTCCGCGCGACGCTTTCACAAAGATTACTCTCATTATGTGGAGGTGATACTCATCTCGACTGCGCCATCTTGTCTTCATTATTTGTCTTTGTAATGCTATATTAATTGTCCAAGTATTTGCTTCAACACTTTATCGATTTAAACCAGAAAGCCATCATTATTTCGAACGGACAACTTCCTTTGCAAACTGGATAGATAGACTATCATTGAGAAGTTGCTGGAACTTAACAAGTTGCTTCAAGTCTTGAGCGATAAATATTGATCGTATACTCTAGGAACTAGAAACGACCGACATTCAGGTTCTTACTATAGTCAGCTTTTTATTAATTGGATCATGCTATCAATAGGTACAGCGTCTGGAACAGTTAGTTCCATTTACGCTTTTATGACTAACCCCATTTACTGATACTATGAAAGTAAGTAGGAAGTGTCATTCAACTTTATTCTCACAATAAATAAAGGTGCCTTTCCAACAATTTCATATTTACTGAATGTTTTGCTTGAAACAGAAAAATAATTAAGCAAAGAGTCATGCCAATGTGTATGAAAGATTCAAAGTATGACGGCACCGCGATACAACAATGACGGCGGTATGCCAAATGCAAATTATCCGCATCCTCAGTGTGCAACCGAAGTAGAGACAGAATTGAACCACATTTCGTTCCAATTGACATACTTTAGGGTCAAAGGTGACAAGCAAAAGGCGATAACGGCTACACAAGTCAAGATAGGTAACAATAATTTCTAGTCTAGTATTTTAGGTAAATTACCAAGATTACATAATTTAACGTGTTCAAAGATTCAGTACTTACTTTGAATTGACTTTTTAGGTGGCATTCATAGCACAAATTGTCATTTTAGAGGTCTCAATTTTTAAATAACATAAAAAGAGTTCTAAGAACTATGACTTATATGTGTAGAGCAGTAATTATACCCAATTTAAATATAAAATATGATGTTAGTGTGCTATCGTTATCGTCTATACAGCGTCCGTATTTTCCAACAAATAAGAGTGCTTATTGTGTGTTACATACTTACTTACTGTATTTGCTGCATAAACTGCTAAATGTGCACTCCACAAATAATAAGTATAGCGGCATAACAAAATACCTAGTGTTCAGTACCTGCGTTTGAAGTAAGATCTTTAGAAATTTAAATTTAGGTACATACTTAGTAGCTGTGTACTGTGTACCTATTTATATATGACGGCTTATTTATGATTCGTTTGTCGGAACCATCCAAATACAAATTTAAGAAACGCGGCAATGAAGAAGTTAGATATCATTGAGCAGTTTTCACGATTCATATCACTCTCATAGTGCCACGTCCACAGAAGTGTCTTAACGAACATATTGCCTAAAGTACGAAGGTCGGATGTCACAATTTAACCCTACCAAGGGCTTGCCCTTTACGGCCTCGTCTTTATAAAACCAAGTAACTTCCTCCTCTTCTTTAAAAGTATTTTCCCAACATGGTGAAGGTACCTTTGTTTGATACTTGACGCACTTTCCTAATTATATCTGGTTAAAATAATTAGTTTGAAAATAATATCTAGGTTCAGTGTCGTGGGGATTTTGTGGTTACTCATCTGTTACAATACCTATAGTAAAGTAGGTAATCCCCAGGACAAGTAAATAACAATGAGGAACAAATGATGCTCAAGCTATAAAGTAAATAATTTTGTTGAGTTCTGTAACAAAAGTGCTACTTGCGTCATTATCAATATAACAAATATTTGTGCTATTACACGGGAGGTACATAATATAAATGCAGTCAAATTTAACTAATCAAGTCAATATTATACATACAAGGTACCTACCAAGGTAGTTGGCTTGTAGACCGCGCGTGAGAAGTTAATTTTAATCACTGGCCATTTAACAATTGACGAGACAAAAACGGTTTCCATACACAGCCTCGGATCTCTAAAAACTGGAGTAGGTAAACCTCTAACAAACAAAGCTTCGTCAAGCGGTTCAGTCGCGCAGTCACTGACACATCGTGTTGTAGCAACCTGAAAAATTTGCACACATCGCGCATTGTACACAGTTATATTGCGATGAAGTGAATATTTACATCAATTTATATTATGTTGCAGTTGTATTAAAGTCTTAAACATTTGTGGAAAATATATGTGAGTGAATTTTTGTGATAATGCAGACCAAAAATCCTCAAGACCCATGGACTTTCGTGTTCAGGAGATTACAAGATAAAGAAATTATTAGCAGAAAAAAGTGAGTATTTCATCTTCTGCCTGGCGCTATTCTTTCTATTGATAGGCTGAACTTAACCATAGTTAGTAGGCACTTCATCTTGCTAAATCTTCCATCAAAGTAGCTTCTCAGTTGCAAGTTCATTTTAATTAACTGTAATTTATACTTAGCTGCCGGCACCTAGGTAGGTATTCAGTTCATTCAGTATGTTGGTTAATTTTTGGTGTGTTTAGAATTATATTGTCTTTAAAATTTTGGGGCTTAGAATAAATAATTATAGGAGATGAATAAATACTTTCCTACATGTGCAGAATTAATCTTAATAGGCATTTCATTATTCAGCTATTGTTGGAATGTATTATGTATGATTTAAAAGAACAATAGGTAGGTATGTTATATGTTACATAACATGAAAATCAATAGTGTATTGACGAAGATTATTGTTTTGTTTTATCCTAACTTTTCTACTAACATTGATTTATAACTTTTGCAATAATTAAGGGTTATTCGCATCATTATCTTTAAGTACTTATAGGACAAAAATAGCATCAATAGTTAATCAGCAACCCAAATTGGTTATAGGTATACCTCGATTAATGTCATGGATTTTTTTTACTAATCAATATTTTTACAACATGTGACATACCTACACACTGCAACAATAATAGTTATTTGGATATATTGTTTACCTTGTTGTCGGACTTTATAAAACTTGTAGTGTTATAATTATGCGGGGGCAGTTATAAACAGTTACTGTACTTATCTAGTGCCGCCCTTTATGGAAGGTCTCAACAACAGTAGTTTTATAATCACAGTGTATGATAAATCATACAAGTTGTTATAACCAGGACCAGTTTACAGGATGTGTTGGTTTGTACCTAATCTGTAACCCCTCGTTTACACTGACGCAATATTTGTATTGCACCAGTGTAAACGAAATGTACTATCTGTAACGATAATAGCTGCCTGAGCTGTCTCAAGAGACCAAAGCAAAAGTATTGCGTTAGTTTAAATGAGGGGTAATAAAACTTATTGGAATTTATTATACATTAGCTGAGCCCGCGACTTCGTCCGCGTGGAATTTAACTTAAAAAAAAAGCCCGCATCCGCGTTTTGAGCCCGCGCGACAGGACCTATTTTGTTTTTCTAAAATAAAAGTAGTCTAGGTTTCTGCTTATAACATCAGCTATCTACCAGTGAAAGTCCCGTCAAAATCGATCCAGCCGTTTCGGAGATTACCCAGAACAAACATACAGACAGACAGACAGACAGCCAGACAGACAAAAAAATATTAAATCGCGTTTTTGCTATAGGTGTCGTATGTACTTTCATATGCATTAAGTGAAAAGGTGTCATTTTGATATTACAAACAGACACTCCAATTTTATTTGTTTGTATAGATTGCAAAACGGTGCCCTATTGCCCAAATAATTAACTGGGTTTTATAAGCAGGTATCAAATATTCAGTCCAAGTCTAGAGTCAATCAAGAGTTTAATTTTGAAAGTAAAGTGAAAAATAAGTTTTTTATCATATTTATCTTGTCAAGAAATACTCGCAAATATATGAATTCGTATGTGTATGTAGCTGTCTATCCAAACGAGATTGCCTCAACCAGTCTTACGGAGGAAAGAGGGCACAAGTAACTCAATGGCACGTAAGGACTTTGTTAAAGCGTATATATGAGACTAGCTGTTCGTCCGCGTGGAATTTAATTGACAAAGTTTCATACAAACTTCCATGCCCTATTTTATCCCCTTGGGGGTAGAATTAATTTAAAATCCTTTCTTAGCGGATGCCTACGTCATAACATCTACCTGCATGCCAAATTTCAGCCCGATCCGTTCAGTGGTTTGGGCTGTGCGTTGATAGATCACTATGTCAGTCAGTCACCTTTGAGTTATATATATACAGATAGATATATAGACTAATTTAATAACAAAACTCCTTCTTCAGTCCCAATATTTTTAAATATTTATGATGCTATTAAAATAAAATAAGTAACGATTTAGTTGTGAGATAATAATCCCGACCTTGACCTTTTTATACGTACCTACTAGTTATTGGCTGGCTGCCCGTTATTCCCGCATTGACGTATTAGGTTGGCTCGACCACGCCTTTTTCAGTCTAATTTCTGTCTTAGACCAAAAATAAGAAAATATTATATTTTACGTCATCGTAAGAATAACATACACTTGTGGAGATTGCTTTAGGTCAGACATAAGAGTCTGTGCGCGTTGTGCGTATAAAATAGCTGCATGAGTGTATCACGTAGGTACTTATAGGAAATTGGAATTCTAGAGTTCAATCGAGAGGGTCACTCGTCCAAGTGAATTCGATAAGCATGCATATCGGTCGATAAATACTCAAAGATTTGTACATTTAAAACAAAACCTTTAAAATAATATAATAAACTTAAACATTATTTATTATCTTCATGACACATAAGATGACAGTATATCATGGTCTTGGTATCATGGAATGAGCCATATAGTGCAAACAAAATGTTGCTTGCAAAGATCTTAACATCTTAACATTGTACGAACAAAAAGGAATTAACTGTTTCAATTTAACGTTGCGTAGGAGTAGGTACCATGACGAAATGAAATGATAGCACATAATAGATATTATCATTGTGTGGTTGGCAGCGCGCTACGTTGACATAGAACGAAAATGAAAACATTCAGAATTTTTATCAACATAATTATATAAAATTGGTTCGACTTATTCAGTAACTAGGATTTTTTTTGACCAATTGTAAATAACGTGGTGTTCAAGTGTGTAGCTACCGATTTTATTGACTCGGTTGCTTAATTTAGTTTTAGTTCTAGTCCAACAATTCAATTGTGGAAGTGTAAATTCATCTTTTCAACTAATTATATCTTATTGTGTTCAGCGTCATAATTCCAGTGGCACCAAAATCAGCGTGTTTATAATTACAGTGAGTATAGTATAGATAGAGGTATAATATAGGTATCTAGTTGCTGGATTTCGTGGACCGTAGAACCTCCCTGTAACCTTCGTCCGCGACCTCGACAGATCAGTTTTACCGAACTTTGCGTCATTCGTACTGTGCTTTGATATTGCTGTCAGACGTTAATTAAAGCGATAATGCCTTTGTCTTCGCTAATAAGAACATCATTATATGCACGAAATAAATTTGAGAATCGTTGTTAATAAGGACAAATTTGTCTGGCGTGTTTAGTGAGTATCAACCACGCCAGGCTACAGGATGCCCTTATATAGTTTCAGGTATATAGGTATTTGAATTATGATTTATGTATGTAGTCTGCATGACAATTTCGATAAAGGTATTAGGTATAAAGGTACTAGGTAGGTGTTACTAAGAGCCTATGGGGTTAACAATGATTACCTATAAAATTTAAATGATTAATCACTTACCATATTTAAAAGTTTGTTACGTATTACGTCACTTTGTAAGGTAGTACCTTGTTTGGTCGTCCCTGTTTCGTAGTCCGTCTTTTATTCATTGAAAAGAGTAACCATTGAGTTGCTTGCCGGCTCTTCTCGGTGGAACAGCATTCCGAACCGGTGGTAGATTCTGACTATCCATAAATCCTTTGTTGGCTTACGTGAATAAAATCAATTTTTAGTTTGAGTAGAATTATGAATTTAGTTGGGCTTTTCCTGGGGTACATTTCAGTTAATATACTAGGTGAAACAAAAAGGGTATACTATTTTTTTGCAACTTAACTTTGTAAATCTAAAACTATCGGCTTTGTGGGACAGTTGAAGTACTAAAGGTTTTGTAGACTTATGAAATCTGTCAACATCAGCTGTATTCCTATAACACTTTTTGTTTTTGCAAGTTTCCTCCAAAGCTGATAGTTTTAGAATTACAAACTTAAGTTTTGTAAAAAAATGTATACCCTTTATGTTTCAACCTGTATAACAAATATTGCATGCGTCAGCCAACTAATATACCTTATAACTATAACAATTATAAAGGTCATTGAATTTTTGGAGGCCATTTGACACGCAATTCTAGTAGGCCGAGACAGTTAAATCGAGCCTACCTACAACCTTATAGTTACGTACTATTTATAAGTCTGTGCCTACAACAAACAATTCAATATTGTCTTCGGTGTCTCGTGCTTTGAAAATTTCATTAAAAAATGAAACTCAGAAGTCTTGTGCCTAATAGTCTTGTGTATTTACCGAACCACATTGGAAAGGAATATCCGGACACCGCGAAAGAAACCCAATGCAGTAATGTGGTAGGTAGATAAAAGTGGTTTTTATTATTCAGTGTGAAAAAATTACACAGACCGCTTTCAGAACAGACTGTTGATCTACCTACTATTTAGGTGGTATGTATAGGTATGCTACGTGGGTACGTTGCAATGTAGTCATCTAACACTGTGGGAAAATGCTAGACTTTCTTCTTAAACAACTATTCAATTTCCGCTTCTTTATTCCATAATGTTGTACCAAGGATACTGCAGATAATTTTCATTGTTCCAATGTTTACAGTGCGAATGTGTCATTTCATTACAAAAGCACGTGTGCTAATGCGGATCAGTTAGTTTGTGCCGCGGCGCGGTCCGAAGTGCGCACCATAGCTCCGCCACGAACCGCTCGCTAGCCACCTTGAAAAGTCTTGCATTACGTCAGTCTGCCGCGATAGTCGTAACCGCAACCAAAACAAACGATTAGAGACGCCAATTTGAAAAAAAAAATATCATCCAGGCAACGCAGAACACGCTACATAATCGCATACAGCGATTGGACATTCGATCCAACTGTAGTGTCAGTGAACTCCAAATGGATCGAGCTTGTTGCTCTTAAGTCCGCACTCAATAACGTTATTTCCGTATCCAGTCTCAAAAGACTTCGCTGTGTTTACGTCATTTTCCTTGCGGCCATATGACTCGGTTTGTGAATCACTGTATCTCGATGACTGTGGGTATCGGCGACTGGTGGTGATTGTGTTGAGTTTTTAGCAAAATAAAATCACTGTTTGTGAGTTAGAGTATTTGAATTTACCAAAATGGATGAAGAATCGATGTGGAAAGGCTTTTACGAAAAATTGCAGCAACAGAAGTCCATCGAAGAACAAGTGCACGAAAGCAAGTAAGTTGTGTTATCTCTTGGTTTGGATTGACCTGTATGGGGTTCACGTACCCAAATCTTAACTGGCCCAAGCCCAAAAGTAGGTATAACTTTGTGATAACCCATTTTTCTTCCTCCCTATGTATTTAAATCTTAGTCGGCATACCCACAGGCGGCCGGCTTTTGGAAAAGCCCGAGAGTGCTCATATTTTTTTTGATAGCATACTTATAAGTGGGTAGTCATTAATAGGGTAATTTCCCAAGAACCTAACATTTATTTACTTACATCAAAATTATCTCGTATAACTTGCAAAACATTTTCATCAAACATTAAATTTTGGTGGGTATAAGTGTGGACCAACCACATATATGATTGATTTGAGGGTGTAAGTATGCATTTAAAGACCTGGTACTTAGTTTACTTACCATGCAGGGTAGCTCTTGGATGGAGGTGTTATACTTATCTAGGTGTAATTTACGATACTAGTGGGTATTACTTTAACAAAAAGGGCCGGTAACAATTTCGAATGGGAAATTAAAATTTAAAAAAATAATCATATGATAACATATAATCCACAACCAGACTACGATTTAAAAAGTCCGAAATAATAATTTAAGCTGATAAGTACCTTACCTATAACAACGGAAGTAACGGATATTATGTTGATGCCTATCGAAGACAAACTATACTTTTGTATAGTTGTATAATTTGTTACTATTTATTGTGTTGCGGCCTGAGAACATTGTCCAATGGCCTCGAAAACTGACTTATACTAAATTTGACTTATTTTTACAGCTAGACAAGCAATAAATGTCCCCACATACCTACATTGCAAAATAAACCTAGCTATTACCTCAAGAATGATAATGAATTTTATCTCAATTGTTATCTTTTGAACCATGAAGGCACTTCGAGATAATTTTCAGCTTGAAACGGAACGTAACTGTCACTTCAGTACATATTGTCTGTTGCTCTATTCTGTCAGTGTCAAAGTCCAACCAACGACCAAATTCTGTTGTTGTGGAGTATTTATGACTTTTGTTCTGTGCGATCGATCGAATGGATTTTGTCAAGGGAGGAGCATTATATTTTTTAGTGTTTATCAATTAATTGTTTATAATTCACGTTATTTGCCATTAATTATCGTACCAAATTATCCTGATAGCGACCAAGATACACTATCAGTGTTCAGTCGTGTTTCATCTTATCAGTTGGGATAACTCGCAGCTGTTAGTACCTATATATGGATCTGCTTCGTGCCGGTGTATCTAGAAGTTTAAATATGTATTTGACACAGTACAGGCAATTGCACTTATTGAAAAATAAGGCGTATATCAACGGTGAATGGGTCACCGGTGAGAAAAATGTCGTGTTTCCGGTGCAGAACCCCGCCGACGACAGCGTCATCACAGAAGTGCCGGACATGGACGCGGCTGACGCTGAGAAAGCCGTCCGAGCCGCCGCTAAAAGTTTCGAGACATGGAGGGACACTACAGCCAAGGAACGTTCGCACATTTTGAGGAAATGGTTTGATTTATGTGAAGAAAACATAGAACATCTAGCGCAAGTGATCACCGCAGAAAATGGAAAGCCATTAGCCGAAGCGAGAAGTGAAGTTACTTATGGAAATTCATTTTTGGAATGGTTTGCAGATTTGGCTCGCCACATAAATGGAGAAATAGTACCGAGCCCTTGGCATAATAAGCAAATTCTGTTGACCCGACAGCCAGTGGGTGTTGTGTCTGTAATAACTCCATGGAACTTTCCTTATGCAATGATTACAAGAAAGGTGGGAGCCCTAATGGCTGCCGGATGCACTTGTGTCATAAAACCATCTGAAGATACCCCATTATCAGCTCTCGCCGCTGTTGAGCTTGCTGAGCAAGCCGGTGTTCCTAAAGGTGTTATTAATGTTATTACATCAAGTAGAAAGAATGCACCGGAATTGGGTAAAGTTATGTGTGAAGACCCCAGCGTTGGATGCATTTCATTAACTGGATCTACTGCTGTTGGCAAGATAGTGTATGGCCTTGCCTCGAAGGGTATAAAGCGAGTTGGTCTGGAGTTGGGTGGGAATGCTCCTTTTATTGTTTTCCCCAGTGCTGATATTGAGAGGGCAATAGAACATGCCATGGTTGCCAAGTTCCGGAACAATGGTCAAGCATGCATCGGAGCCAACAGGTTCCTCATACATGAGTCTGTGTTTGACGTATTTGTTAAAGGTTTGAAAGATCGTATGACAAAAAAATGCATATTAGGACCTGGAACAAAAGAAGGTGTGACATGTGGTCCCCTTGTCAATAATGCACAAGCAAAGAAAGTATCCGGATTGGTTGAGGATGCTGTCGCTAAAGGTGCCAAGGTATTGCTTGGTGGGAAGTTTGCCAAACAACTTGGGAACAAGTTTTATGAAGCCACACTGCTGGTGAATGTCAATTCAAAAATGAATATTTATTCTGAGGAAGTATTTGGCCCGGTTGCAACATGCTTAAAGATAAGCAGTGAAGAAGAAGCTTTGAAAATTGCCAACGGTACTAGAAGCGGCCTTGCTGCATATGTTTTCACCAAGGATCTTGGACAGGCCTTCAGGATGTCAAGGAAACTGGAATTTGGTATGGTTGGAGTTAATGATGGGTTAATTTCGGCTGCAGAGCCAGCATTTGGAGGGATCAAGGAGTCTGGCATTGGCAGAGAAGGCAGTCTACATGGTTGTGAAGAGTACACTGACATTAAATATACTCTCATGTCTGGCTTAGACAAGTGAAGCCTATCCCATTTTACATTGGTATAGATTGATTACACCTAGCTAGAGACTATGTTTAAACTGAAACAGTTCATGCCATATTATATAAGCAAAATATTTTAATAATCTATGTTATTAGTTATTGTTACTTTACAATAATAATGATATTTTTTTTGTCTCCTATTTCATATTATATTACGTATTTACATTTAATTTTATTTATTGGAATCGTTTGTAGAGAATTTGTTTTGTTTGTTTGTTTCTAATATTTTAGTCATATCACAAGTAGTACCCATTGTTAAACTGAATGTTGATTTAAGTAGGTAGTGTTTAAATCAATCCTTAAGGATATGTGAATCAGTCTTCCAGGATATGTGATTTAGGCTTAGAATTTTATTGTAATCGCATTTTATATAGAAAAAAATATGCTATAATAATAATAATTACTTATTTCCAAATTCAAATACAAAAATGTTGATAGCATTTACTATAACTGCATTTATAATGTATTTTTAATTTGTTTGTACTGCTCATACATATATAGGTATAAATGAAAATAAAATGTTGCTGCATGCACTAAATGTTGTATTATTTGAATAATAAATGCACCTTGATTACTTTAAGATTCGATGAATATTTAATATTATGACTTAGTAGGGTCAGTGCTGAGAGATAAAGTGTTGGCGGCAAAGTGACTTAGTCCGAACTTAGTTTCATTTTGGTTATGTAGGTTAAAAATCGTTAATGATTATTGATCATCAAAATTTGCAAGAATGTACTTAATTACTTATGTAAAGTTAGAGTGGGCTGTGAGGCATATTCAAATAGTTATCTACTCTTAACAAAGCAACACTTATGTTACGCACGGACGTACGTACAATGCACTGGGGGCGATCCGTTAATAATAAAATAAATAATAAAAATCGCCAGACGGACACACCAACTGTATGGTCCTAAACTAAGCAATGCTTGTCCTACCGTGCTGGACACTACCGTATAATGGACTGGGGGCGACACCAGTAACATCCAGACCAGGGAAAATAACGAATAGGCCATTTCCGAAATGTACCCCAGCGGGCATCAAACCCGCAACGATGTGCAGTGAGCCGAGTAGCCTACGCTCGAACCACTGCGCCAAACGGTCAGCTCTCAAGGAGGATCTCTTTTACGGAAAATGCCGATCGACGTTACCTATCGATAATCTTAACTTCTATCGCCAATAACTGGCATTGAATCGGTGTCATGTATGCTTAGTATTAATTTAAATACAATATTAAGTAAGTAGTCCCAGTACGTAGGTACACATTGTTTTTCTACTTTTGGTTCCCTCCTACTTTAAAATGTATTGGGCATAAATTAAAAATAATAATTCTCTGTTGCAGAATCCAAGAAGTAGATGACAGTTTCTTCGAGAAGTTCGGTTCTATACTGAAGCAGGCTTCTCAAAAGGCTGCATTGGAGGAATCCACGCCTTTAGCACCTTTAATCGAGACTGAAGAGAAGGATGGCGAACAGAAAGAAGAAGGAGACGCTCCGGTAGAAACTAGGAGCGTCGCTCGGGATTCGGACAGCGGGAATGAAACTCTTCTCGATACTGATTCAGAACCTGATGAACATGAGAAAATCGATCGCTTGCAAGAAGTAGTTGGATGGAACGTAAGTACCTAAGGGTAAAATAAATGATCAATTAGTCAGTATAATCATACTCGTTTATAGATATTTGTGGGAAATTTAAAAATCAGATATAAATCGAATAAATCTATTGAAGCTGAAATCTGGGCTCCTTGTAGGGTACCTATTACCTATCTATCTTTTCTTTTGTATCGGTCACTTGAAGGAAGGAGTGAAGGACGTTAGACAACGTTTTTGTGAACGATGAATCACAACTTCTTATTGTTGTCTATTCACATAATAACTTTTTTATTCACAATTTGACACGCGAGCACGTTAGTGAATAAAAGTAACAAATATTGGTAGTTAGTGTGTTATTAGTTGCGTTGAAGGAGCACCAGCCACTGGTCTTTTGTGGGGCCAATCATAGACTTCCTATCATTCTCCCGACTCTATGTTAGGATCATTGATAGGATGTGATTGTTGACATTGTGACAGCATTCTGATAGGTCTGGAGTACTTACTTAATATTTTTGTGTATTTCCACGGTCTTTAAACTCGTACGAAAATTATAGTTCGTTCGTTTTTCTATTCGTTTAAATCATTATTGTTTTTCTTCTAATTTAAATTTGAGTCATATCTTTCATCCTAGAAAGTGGTGGTTAGTTTAAAACAGTTGAATTTATATTTTACGGAATAAGTAGCTACAAAAGATTTGAGACTTAACTAACTTAAGTAACTTCTATACAAATATTAGTAGGTAGCCAGGAAATGTATTTAGCTGAGATGGTGACCTACTCTGCTGAAAGATAGTGAGATTATTTACCTATTTGACTCGACCTATATCGCACTTAATGGAAGAAAGTATAAATAATAAACATTACATCGCCCCGGAAATCTGGCTATTATAGGCTTGGCTAGGTAGGTATAACTGATGTAGATAACTATTGTAGGTAGGAGGTCGTTGCCTAGACACGTTGACCATTCAATTGGATCAGTTATGATGTACTAGGTCAATACGACATTGAAAGGGACTGATTTATAACATTTATTTGAACAAAAAGTTCCTTGCTAGCAATAATCAGATGGTGGGGACTAACATTGAACTAACGATGTTATAACAAAAACAAGATTTAAAAGTAATGTATCGCCCAATGTTGACATCGCTAGCGTTCAATTACCTACTTCATTGCATAATGAATGAGCAATGAAAGTATTTTAGTAGAATAACTTATACAAGATCTATAATTATTATTATTAGGTATGTTTACATGCACTATTGTCTAGAACAGATTAAGGAAGTAGGTAGTTTCTTATCCCGTGATCTAGACATTGAGCTACTCCTATTCCTGTGAAACTGTGTCGCATCGTAGTTAAAGTTAGGCTACCGATGCAGCCACTAAACTAAAGTATTTGCTATGATGGGCAATACTCCAAGGTAATGTCACGAACGTGTTGTCTGCTATGTATTGTTAATGATTTAATATTCACGTATCGTGATCGTGTAGGTAATCCATGTTGAAACAAAGGGCTGAGTCTTTAATGCGGTGCTTGCATCAATTAATGATGCGATATGCGCTTGACATATTATTTAGCGTTCTTCAGATTCTTTATTCTTCCTAAGAATGATGCATCAGTTATTTCCGTTTTTAGTTATAACATATGCTACACATCGGTCCACGTGCTAACGATGACGTAATTTGCGTCATACAGTGTTCAGACTTCAGCGTAAAGTGAAGTTGTTTAACATGGTGTGTCTGTTTGTTAAATAGAGTGTCGCCCACCATCTTTTAAGCCCAAATAGCTGCCGAGGTAAATCTAAGGCTCTAAAGTCTCAAATAATGCAGAATCGTTATAAATTTCCGGGTATTATTCCCCAGAAAGTGTTGTTTCCGAATGTTTGAAGTCGCACAATGGTCGCGCGGCTGGCGGTGGTGGCATCTTGCCAGCGGATCATTTACTTTCCATCTCATTTGGTCAACTTCCTCACCAAGGTTGTTCTGAATGACCGACGTCGAAGAATCGTCGTGTTTTCCAATGTCATTCCCCTTTAGTTACGATTTGGAATTTATGGAATCCTACTAATATTATAAATGCGAAAGTTTGTGAGTGTGGATGTATGTATGTATGTATGTATGTATGTATGTATGTTTGTTACTCCTTCACGCAAAAACTACTGAACGGATTTGGATGAAATTTGGAACACAGATAGATTATAATCGGGATTAACATATAGGATACTTTTTAACCCAATAATCCAATACTACGCGGATGAAGTCGCGGGGCACAGCTAGTCATTTATAAATGACAGAAAGGTTTTTTGTCATCTTGATAGCCGTTGTTGGCACTTATTTTATGGCTCATGTATAGATAGGTATTTAACTTCTTTGTTAAAGTTATTTGCATCCATATTCCATACCATTTAAATCAGCTTGTCGGTACCTCACAGGCCAGCATTAGCCTAAAAACAGCTCACGATTTCCGGTAGTTTAGCATTATACATCGAGCTAGACGTCTCTAGACCTAAACTTTCAAGTGTGGGTTTAAAGTCCGCCTGGAATTCTGGATAGCTTCAGGCTCAAGGATGCATTAACGTAATCTGGATTTAGGAGCTTATCTATAAAGCACACGATGGATGGGGCCCCATGTATTATACTATGAATATAGGTAGGAAAACCATGAATCATTGAAAATCTTCTGCATAGTGTCAACAGACAAAATAAATAGTTGCAGTAAAATGGTGGAAGATTAATATTATCAAATGAGAATGGCGGTACCGGTAAATACGTGGATACGAGGCGTTTATTGTTTTGGCACGTTTATGTTATCTGTGTATAGGTCAGGCCAAAAGATTATATTTTTAGATAAGTTATTTTAAACACCATTATAACGTGAGACCTTCTAGATTTATTTCAGAGATAACACCTGCTTATATAGCCTTTATGAGCCATCGAGGATCGATCCCAAGTCTGAGAGCGATCGTGGAAATGTCATTCTTATGTCATACCAGTACAAATTACATGTCAAAGCGTTCTCAAGACCGCTCTCAGACTTGAGATCGTTTTATTAATACGGGCCTTACTCGTGTGCTAAAAATCGTAGATTGCAGAAACAACAAGCACAGATGTAATTAGCAGAATCTAGCTGCTCAATATAAACAACACCTCAAGTGTTAACATCACACGTAAACTCATTAACCTATTCAATATCATAAAACACTTCTGATTAGGTGTTTTATTGAAAGTCTGGTTCAGTCGTTGGTAGCTACATATTACAAAAGTTGTATAATTAACTAGACTATAATGTAACAGTGTAGTTTCCGTTCTCGGCAAGCATATACGCACGTGGTTAATAAAATAAATAAATCGTTCCGCACGCGCCTGTTGCCGCTGGCTCGCGAACCTTGGCTTGCGCCGGTGTTCTACAACACCACTTTAATTTTATAATAAACACTTTCAAGCGCCGGCAACATTGCAGAAATTCCGATGGTTAATGAGTTCAGACGGTGCTTAATTTAAAATACTTTACTTTTGTTAGAGATGTAGGGAGATTGGATGGGAGGGGGGCTAGTCTTCTGGCTTTCTCACTTATCGTACGAAACGCAACTATAATAGCTACTTTACTTCTTTTGTGAGATGGTGCCGCTACCCCGGTCGTGCCAGCATGTATATGAGCTGTAGTCAATTGACTACAGCTTGGCTAGAGCCAAGCTATGTGGTAGACCACCATCAATTCCAATCGTGCCAAATCACAACTAAACTAAACTTTACACACTTACGTCTAGCGGTTGTATAGCCCCCACCAGACACCGACCTCGCAGGCGAGGTCGACGTACCCCCGCTTCCGCTAGAAGGTGCGTCTACGTACCTAGACGCATCTTGGCACCCGACAAGCCCGCTGAGTTTCTTGCCGGATCTTCTCAGTCGAGGTCGCGTTCCGATCCGGTGGTAGATTTACCCTCGCCACCTCTCTTGGCAGCGGCCCAAGTCGAGGTCGTGTCCCTTGTGGCGCCATTGAGCTTCCTGCCCCCCTGCCCCTCTGGCTGGAGCGCACTTGCGCTCGCCCTCTGTCCGAGTGAAGTTGTTATAGCCACTATGGCCAACACCATTTAGTACTGATAAAAAAAAGGTTGTATAGTTACACCATGCTTTGTCTTCTTCTTTCGAATGTCAAATCACTGATAAAAGATAATTCTGTGTGTAACTATTTGCCCGCTATGCCACGTTTATTAATATAGGGGTTATTAAAGTGTATCTGTCTGGGTCATAGGTTACGATTACTGGCAAGATGACATTAGTTTAATCAAGCTTCAATTTAGTCATCCTTAGTTGTGTCGGATGGAGCCCCAATAGAACCAGCAATCTTATCTCAGGAGTATGATTTATTATTTTCTACTCGAGGGTTACATTATTTTTTTCATTAGCTAATAGGTTTGCATTCGCAGATCCATTTAACTTTTGATAATGTACTGTTTTATAGACACAGTTTCAGTTTGATTTGAAGAGGAAATAAATCTTCATTGGCCATTCACAGTGGCATTCTGGCAGATGTAGAATATTTATTACATCAATATATATATCTAAATATATATAACTCAAAGGTGACTGACTGACTGACTGTCATAGTGATCTATCAACGCACAGCCCAAACCACTGGACGGATCGGGCTGAAATTTGGCATGCAGGTAGATGTTATGACGTAGGCATCCGCTAAGAAAGGATTTTGATTAATTCTACACCCAAGGGGATAAAATAGGGGATGATTGTTAAGTTAAATTCCACGCGGACGAAGTCGCGGGCACAGCTAGTCTAAATATATATACAACTCAAAGGTGACTGACTGACTGACTGACTGACATAGTGATCTATCAACGCACAGCCCAAACCACTGGACGGATCGGGCTGAAATTTGGCATGCAGGTAGTTGTTATGACGTAGGCATCCGCTAAGAAAGGATTTTCGAAGAAGTCGCGGGCACAGCTAGTATATATATATATTTATAACTTGCAATCCGCCCCGGATAAACCTTCCTGTGGAAATGATTTACCTATTTACCTGTAGGAAAACAAAATCGGTATGGAAGTAATTAAGATAAGCTTGTACGAAAATAAATTATCCGCTTGTCGACGCGTTCGGAGACTTCATTTTATACCTATTAGTATTTTTATTTCGCTGAGATATCTACTTGTTTATCTGACATACTAGTGTGGTTTGTACCTTGGCAAACGATAAGCGATACGAACGTTAGTAGAATATTTTATTAAATTCGTTGTTATAAAATTTTCGCCATTTAAAAAAAAAAACTGACCTAACTTACTGTTCCGGACACATGTATATTTATAAAATGGCCACCCGAACGTTGGCGAACCCAGCGGTGACTGACTTGAACTCGAACTACGAGTATTACAATTTCGTATCGCTTCTCGTTAACCGTCATTTGCTACCAGAGTATTTCCCAAACAGGAATTTTGTGGTTAAAGTCCCCACCATTTGTCATAGCCACAAAATACGTCTGCGGTGTTTTCAACTTTTTTTTTATTTAGTTACACGACTTAGTTGGCGGCGCTTCGCAAAAATAGAATTTGGCGGCAGTGCCGGATGAATCCCGAGTCCCGGCCGAACTCCTCAGTGCACCGGTAGCGGCCACCACATTCATTTCTATTTCGTTTCGTGCATCGGGATTTTCTCCGTTATCGAAAACGATGATCGATGTTTATATTTGTTTTGTTTTATGAATCTCGTGTTTGTAGTGTAGTGAATGAGTTTGTGAGTGTGGCAGTGATTTAGTGAAAATGAATGGCACCGGGACACTCCGGACTAAGTTCAGGGGCGTTAAGAAGGAGTTGCTGGAGAGGCAGACCAGCATGTTAATCCAGTCAATGACAGTTGGTATTTTTAATAACATTAGAACTGGTTCATCATGTTTCGTCACACATATCAGCTGATTGGTGGCTTTTTGCGAATATATATATACACCGACGATTCGATAGTGTTTGTTTAGTGGGTATCTACTTGTAAAGTAAGGTTTTTCAATCATGAACGTTGACAATAAGTTTTTATGACATTGTACAACTTTATAGTTACGTAAGTTCATTTGCATGCGACTGAGGGCTGATGAAAAGTTAATAAAAATACTGTAAAGTCCCGCAAGTTTTACTATTAATTAGTTACCATCAATTCTAATGCATTATAATAAACCTGTCCCATATACCTACTGCGTGGGTAGCAATATTTATTATGCCTTTGAGTTGCATTCAAAATCAGATTCCAATTACGTAATAAGAACTGTCTTATTGGCGAATTTATCTTTAAGCCAGACTAGGCCCTGGCCTACGGTGGCCAGATATTAGGGGCGGCTAATCATGGCAAAAAATATACGATATGCGAGCATTTGCCGACTAGTGAATTTTAAGGATAAACACATCGTTTGAATACGGTTATTCAAGCGATGTGTTTATCCTTAAAATTAACTTCCATATGAATCATCAGGTTCAGAGAACGGCCCACTATAAGTTCACTATGTAATTTATTTACCGCCCGACAGAATAAATACAGACCTAGTCAATTCGTAACCAGTGGTCTAGCTAATCGGGAGCACCGGCTTTCCACCAATCGATATGTTTCCCACGGCGGCGCAGTAACCCTGCTATATTACGAGGGTCAGTGTGGCTGTGGCGTGGAGTCTTGTAGCATGACATTTTGTGTCGGTCGCGGTGTGGACTCTACCACCGTTACTTAGTTACCCCGTCAAGCGCGTCGATGATTCATTCCATATCCTCAACTGCAGTGCGGGAAGGGTTGTTAGTGCAAGATTCCGCATCTCTCGGTTTATGAAATTGCGATATTATTATGACTCCTCGGTGAGTGGCGCGAGGTGTTCGTCTACCTACACTAGGAGTGAATAGACAGTGAGCCAATCACCCATAATAGTATCTTTAGTGTGTTATCACTGTCGACAAACTTAAGCGAGGTTTTCTTGTTTTTTTGTTGTCATCAGTATATTTAATTACACGATAAGTGGCCGTTTATATTTTGATTTAAAATGCCTCTAGACTCTTGTTTGACTGTGCAGTATCTAAGTAAGATTTGTTTAAAGCTCATTTTCGTAATTATAAAAGCTAGTAGGTAATTATCTAATTGAACTGTTCCTACGTCTTGTAAATGAAATTGAATTCAGGGACAAACTTCTAATCTAATTGTTCTCTAGACACTATCGATTGCTCTTTATCGCGTTACTCCATAAAATACACTTGGTACTAACATAATTTCATCACTTATCGTAGATCTTTTAAAGTCTTAACGTTTAGGGTCAACAGGTGAATGTTTTGCTATTTATATTTTATATAATCTGGAGCATTAAATCTGTTACAGATCGATGAACTTTACTTGGAAATACTTTATGAAATACTACACAATGTCGGGGGATGTGACGTAAGCTGCGAGGTGGGCCAGTTGGCGATGCTGACCTACGTACAAGAGGCATTTAAAATAGCGAATGATAAACACACAGAGTTGCTGACGAAGGCTGAAGCGAAGGAGCCTCCTGAGCTGATGTTGAACGTTGAAGTTGTAGAGGCTAAAGAATTAGTTCCTAAGGACCCTAACGGGCTCAGTGATCCTTTCGTGACTATATACCTGATGTCGAACCCGACGCAAAGGTACAACACGTCCGTCAAATCTGGAACACTCAATCCATGCTGGGAAGAACACTTTTCCTTGTAAGTAACTCTCTATTCATTTAGTTGCATGGAACTGGTTCCGTCACACACGCCAAACACTGCTATTCTTGTAAGCCAGGATCGACAATGGTGACATTTGATGACGTCAAGGTTCGATTCCCGAAGAGTCTCGGGGAAAAGTTTAAATGTCTTGGAACACGCACGAATTTAATCGAACGAAAGAATAGGAGGAGTTGTAAGAAAACTATTCACTTCTCGGTGCAAAGCGGGAGACAAAAATTGCTAACTCTCTATATGTATAGAATTTGGAATAGTGTTTTAATTATATGGCTTACATTGAATATAACATGTGAACTCAAAATGACTGAAAATGTATGTAGCGAGGATGAAATGAAGCGAGTGTTGTATGATGCAAACAGATAAATGAGAAGAAATGCACTTTTAGCGATGAAATCATCATACGGTGGTGCAATATTTACGGTAATCTAATAATACAGTATATCGCTCGTTTGCACATAAAAAAACACCTCTATAGTAACATTTCTTCCATTTCGATTTACAACAGAGGTAAAATTTGTTGCTACTGCCATAATTACGGCCTTATGACGATAAATGCATTTCGGCAAATCTTCATTTTAGAATAGTTCAATGTTCAATAGTAATCTTTAGTACGTAGTTATAAAAGCCAGTTTAAAAATAATAATCATGGACCTACACCACGCATGTACAGCTTATGGTACCAGATATCGTCGCACTACGCAGATTGTAGAGAGAAAACCTATAAAAGTTTTACGAGTCCATTAGCGAATGCATTTTTCCGGCCTTGTTCTTGGCGCACATTAAACAAAATCAGTTCAAAGCAATTTTATAGTTGTTTGTTATAATAAATTTGTTGTATTTCAGACCTATGCCGGGCAACGTACAAGAAGACTCACTTTGTCTCGAAGTATGGTAAGAATATTTTATTATGAATGAACGTAAACCGTTCGTGACCATAACAGTCCGTTTAACAATTTCAAATCCGAGATTGCGTAGGGTTGTTGACCTAAACACCCATTTACAGCTGTGATTTACGATTTAAAATAGCCTTACGCTTTCTATGTTAATAGCTAAGGTATTTCACGCAATTGAAACTGAACTAGTAATGCCACAAATTCAATTCGCGCAATTTTTTCTAGGGACTTCGATCCCGCTGAGACAGTTAAAGAGAAAATGACAAAGATTTTTGAAGTCAAAGGCGTGAAGGGACTCCGGAAATTGATGAAGGAGATAGCCATCACGGCTTCGACGGGGAAACACGACAACGAACTGATCGGAACCTCTAATATACTATTAAAGGTGAGTATACCTATAAGTATAGGATCTCAGACGTACCGTTAGATATGCTTACAAATACGAATTGTATGCACAATATTGGATCGTGTTCAACTTTTTGTATAACCCACATGAAAACCAACTTGTTATTGAGTCGCCTTCTAGTGCGGGTGTGGAAAAGGCGTTCGTTAGAGGATTAAGAAGTGCAAAAAATTCAGTATAAATAACCATGTGGTTCTTAAGGAAAATAGTAAGTAGGCTGATTTGTCATAACATAGGCAATATATATATTTAATTTACAACTATTCATATTAATGGAATAGTTGTACAATCATAAAACACCAAGGACTAGGGTTGCAGTTTGCGTATTTTGAACTTTAAAAGTTTGAATTTGGGCATCTATAAACTGATAATGGAAGAGAAAATGCCTGGTTATATTCAGGTAGGGCGCAAAGATAGTTCGGATGATTAAGAAGAATATAGGTACTTATAATCTTCTTGATAACGAGCAAGTTAGTGATGAATTTTGTTGGACACAGTCGATCCCCGCGGGTGGCATGCACATGTGGTACAGCCTGAACAAGAAGAGCAAGCTGCGGCGCCAGGGCGTGGTGAAGGTGCGCCTGAACTTCTCCTCCGAGAAGAACTCGCAGGTCGCCGCGCAGGAGCACCGGCACCTGCTGCGAATCATACTACTGCACGAGCTCGAGAATTCTAAGGTAGGAAAAATATACTACACATTCTGTACCGCAACTACGTTGGCTACTACTATCTCCGAATTTTTTTCTACCATGTTACTCTAAGTCACAATGCTATTAGTATCAACGAGTAATCGACTATGGGTTCAAAATGTGGGCGCTTAGCTCCTAGAATGACGTCTCCATGTGGTATTACTTTGCTTCCTATATTAATCTGCTCTAGTAGGTAATTAAAGATGGCTCTATGCGTTTGGTCATTGGATCTAATCCTGATGGCAGTCCTCTAGTCCTAATTTATAATATTATTATGTTTCCCGTACAGCCAATAAGATTGCCGCATATTGACTGTAGGATCAACTTAGATACTTTACTGATTTGATGAACTGTGCCTGCCTACAAAGCGAGCTTTGTTTTTGCATCTAAGGAGGCCAGCTAATTATTATTCTCCAGCCTGGTCTTATGTTGTGCATATTAATTCACTGCGTGGCTCCTATTAGGGCCACCGGGACCGTAGGGAACCTATGGATAGTAAAACTAAAATAGGAATATATTATTTTGATTTGTTAGATACCTACCTAATGTGTCTTTACCAATGGCATCTTTTCATTTTTAATAGAAATGATGCAAAACTCATCGTAAACGTGTCATCGCTTTGGAGTATTATTAACCCAATTCTGTGAGTGCATTAAATAGGTACCCATTCAATGAATGCTCTACTTTATCTTTAGTGTATTAGTAGCAGTCAATTTTAAATCTTACACGTCGTCATAATTTGGCTTGCATATGAAAAGCCACTCAAGGCTTAAAATATTTTTGGTTCATTTAGCCTTGAGCAGGTAGATTGGTTATCAGCTGAGAACCCAAACTGACAGAAGTCCTTCAAACTATGTTTGTACCCGTTTTATTATCTGACGGCGATATTCAAAACAGTCATAAATATACTCATGAAAACGTACGATTTCGTCATTCTAATCGATCTCCAGATCTTCGGAATTTTAGATTACATAAACCAGCTATAGTGGTTTTATGTTCGGCTATCATTTACCAGGCAAACCACAGTACTCTGCTGATACATCAGTCCGGAGTTAAAAGAGTAGATTTTCCGATCGTAAAACAGTATCTTGATACTCTTGATAGCTGTAAGCAGTCGGAATAAACAAACGAACATCCAAGGTCATGTTCTTATTTGGAGTATGATTGGTGTAGGAATGACTGCATACTCGTATAAACTACAATCGAGCTACTTAATATTTTTTTGGAATATCTGTAATATAGTTTCTTTATGTTGTTATCAACACACAACCTTGGCTGTATGAAAAAGGTCCCACTCCAAGTAGGTGACTATCAAGTTTTTCGTAAAAAAAACTTTGTTTAGGAAGATAAGAATGTCGCAACTCGCAAGCCTCGCAAGCAATGTTATTTTTTGGGGAATTGAATTCAACCAAACGCGCTTTGAAAATAATTAGAATCTTTTTTGTTAAATCTATATATATATAACTCAAAGGTGACTGACTGACTGACTGACTGACATAGTGATCTATCAACGAACGCACAGCCCAAACCACTGGACGGATCGGGCTGAAATTTGGCATGCAGGTAGATGTTATGACGTAGGCATCCGCTAAGAAAGGATTTTGAATAATTCTCCCCCCCCCCCCCCGAAGATAAAATAGGGGATTAAAGTTTGTATGAAACTTTGTCAATTGAATTCCACGCGGACGAAGTCGCGGGCACAGCTAGTTATAAATATTATAATTGTTGTTTAGTCGGTTATTAGGAAATATCTATCATACATTGTAAAGTATTGTCTACGACCTCCTTCACAATTCTATGTCTTTAAGGATTTTTTACCGTGCTTCGTGGGAATTACATAAACCTATTGTTTTTAAACTCTTGAATCCTATGATTGCCTTTTGTTTTTCATCACATTAGTAGCGCTCACTGGTATCTTTCGGTATTCCACCTGCCTTTTCATCGCACAGGTGGCGCCGTTCTGGTGGTGCGGCAACTTCAGCGCGCCGGCTGAGGCGATCCTGACGCAGCACGCGGCGCAGAGCGGGCTGAGCCAGCTCGACAACAGCCTGGTGCAGTGGGCCGTGTACTGCGCCGTCACCACCGACCACCCGCTCAGCTTCACCCTCTTCAGCACACTGCTCGACAAGATCGCCAAGCCGCTGCAATCAGGTGAGAATTTTAATGTTTCTAAGAATATTGCGTCTTGCGAGGCATTTATTTGCTGTTACATTCCATCTGTATGTTGTTTTAAAAAAGAGTTCTTGCCTTTAATAGCAATGTACATGATACCTTTTTAATACTATACCTGATTATACTGTGTTTTGAAAACGTTATTGAGTGAGCGATATTCGTTTAATTTTATTAATAATTTCGGACTTTTTACACACTTCTCACAATGTTTGTTTGTACATTGGCATTCGTCGCCCAGTCTACCCTGATTTGGCTGAACGATGAGAAAGATCTACTTGTACGTAAAGTCAGCAATGATTTATCCATTTCCACAGGCCTGGTTAACGAAGAGGATGTCAAGCTATTTTGGGATGGAGCCAGGAAACTGCTTCCAACTTGCTTCAGTCACATCAGGAAGCTTCGGAAGAAGACGGCTGGAGAGAAAGTCGTCATGAAGACATTGAGAGAGGTTCTCAAAATCTTGTACAAACTATCAGTGCTGGATATTCCTGACTCCTTAGACTTGTTCCCGCCTAACTTGTACGGCTGGCTTCGGGATGATAATGGAAAATTAACTATTCATGAAGTCTTAAATCAGGCGGTGTTGCAAGGAGCTTCCGATTGGTTCGTTCACATACTGGATAACAATGAATGCAACGACAAAACTGAGGATACTAAGCTGCAGCATTTGATCAGAGTTATACAACTGGTCCGCTCGGATTTGCAGAGAGCTGTCGAGTATTACGATCGCGTTTTTGTCGAGTAAGTATTGCTCAAGAGAATCATTTTGTCTTTTGAGAATCTAGAATCGATAACAAATAGTTGGCTTGCCAAAAATAGTTTTAAACACTTAGGAGTGATATTTATTTAATGATTAAGTACTAACAATGTGTGGTTATCAGTTATCACCAAGTGTCGGTACCTCCTCGGTATCCTGTTGTTTTTGTCAACAACAAGCACCTTTATTCGCAACGTATAAAGTCGTTTTTAGCTGATCAAGTTCCTCAAGCGGTTCTCTTAATTTTTCGTTTAGCTATGATGTCACCATAATTTTTAGCAACCTATACAATATTATGTAAATCAGTGCATACCTATTGATATGTTAATTTCTTTTGTAGGGTAATGAGCTTCCCATATTCGAAGGCGCTGTACGGGTTGTATGAGAGCAAGATTGCGTCGTTGGTTGAGTCAGAGGTTGTGGAAGTGTGCAAGAATCTGAAGAGGCTGCGGTACAGTGCGGGGGGGTCCACGAACACGGTGCACCTGGCGGGCGGGCTGCTCGGGCACGCGGGGCCGGGGGCGCCGCAGGTGGCGGAGGAGCCGCTCACCATGGGAACCACCCTGTTTGAGCTGTATTTGACACTGCAGAGGTTCTTAGCGTAAGTGTTTATCTACAAGTTGTTTCAAAAGTACGGAATAATAATTTAGCCAGGTACATAATACGATAGCTGATATCAGATGCTTAGTGAAGTCTGGCTGTGTGTTTGACTAGTTACTTACAAGGAAAAGTTTGTGAACATTTTTCCAAGGTGCTTGACATTTTTTTTATGAGCGGGTAATCATACTAATATTATAAAGAGGAAAATTTGTTTGTTTGATTGTAATGAATAGGCTCCGAAACTACTGAACCGATTTGAAAAATTATTTCACTGTTGGGAAGCTACACTATCCCCGGGTGACATAAGCTATATTATATTAAAAAAAAAAATTGGGATCCTTACTAAAACTCCAATAATGTAACCGTAATGTACCCGTGCGAAGCCGGGGCGGGCCGCTAGTATTTAATATAGTTGAAAAAGTACTATTTATTTTATGCTCGATACTCCAAGTATTATTTCGGATGTTTTAAACACCTGTATAAACTTCGTACGCTACATGGTATCATATTTGGTATTATTTTCCTTTGTCAACTAGTTCATGTGATTGGCTTACCACCACGTCAGCGGCGGTGGTGTGGTGGATCCTTATTTGTATTGAGCTGTCAATCGATCGCATCACTAATCGTGACGTAGTCTTGGGCCATACCATGGTGTGTTACACTATAAATAGTTCATTCAATTAAGTCACGGCAAGTTTGTGTGTCGCAAATGACTAACACATTTTTTACGCTTGGTTTTGTCCTATGTAATCTTAACGCATGTAGGTATAGTGAATCAGATAGAATTATTAATGTATTATGATATCATATCTGCATTAATCTCTGCATCGTCGAGTTTAATCCTTTGATTATGAACAATGCAAATAATAATTACAGGGCTTAACTTGTATTTCAACCGATTACAAATAATACAAGGTATACACACAGAACACAAGTACATACTTTCAAACAATGTACATAATCGCTTCGATTAGTTACGATAAATATTTGTTTGGTATGTGTGAGCAAACGAGTCGAACAATCGTTTGTAGCGGCGTATAATTTAGTTAAATATTTAAATAGCTGGACGCTCAAACGGATTTAACAAAGTCTGCAAACAAACGAACAAACCGTCTGATGTTGAGCAGTTACCGTAGTCTATAGTAGGTACCTAGATAAATATCGCCAGACTGACACACTAACTGTATGGTCCCAAACTAAGCAACTCATGTACTACGGGTACTGTACAATGGACTGGGGGCGATCCCAGTGACAACCAGATCTGGGCAAATTATGAAAAGGCCATTTCGGAAATTTGCCCCGGTGGGAATCAAACCCGCAAACACCATGTGCAGTGAGCCGAGCGGTCTACGCTCGAACCATTGCGCCTAGCGGTCGTCAACCACTGCGCCAAGCGGTCGTCAATACCAAAGATGCTTGCAATACCATGGATACTGCTTGCATGTTGACAAACAGAGTGAGGAGAAGGAATTATTTTATTTCTAGCTTCCCTCTTCACGGGTACTTGGACCCTCCTACATTGCCTCTACGGATAAATCCGCTCCTGTATTTACCTAATTTGTATTATAATATTTTTCCAGACTGGGGCAAGGTCTAAACGAAACAGACTGGAATTCCTACGATATATCAAAATTCCACTCCTGGTTCTTTGGCGGCGTCGCCCAGTGGCTCGACATTGCCGCTTACAAAGCACTCTCGCGCATCGAGAAGGCTGTGGATTTGGACAACTTGGTACTGGTCACTACCAACGTGAAGTACAGTAGTTCCGGCGTAGATACGTTAGCTATTTTCTACCAGATCAAGATATTCTGGCAGCAGCTCGCGTGGCCGGACGTTGAAGGCTGTTACACATTCGTAGCTAAGATTGTTGACGTGAGTTTTTTTAAGCGATTTATTTACGTGACGTGATTTAATGTTATAGTTTACATACACAAGTTTACAAATAGGCAATTTGAAATAGACTTCGAATACATAATAACATGGGCTTTTTCTGGTAATGTTTGGAAAACATTATGAAAAATATGTTCTGGTAGGTAACTTGACCGCGTGCATAAAAATTTGGTTACCATGATATTGTGCTTTATTAAGATACGATGAAGTCTATTATACATTGAAAGCCGAGTTGAGCCGAGCCGAGGCGAGGAAAATAGTCCCTGGGGGGATTGTCGCTAGTGCCTATGCAGAAATGCCTCTACCCCACCGTCCCCCGTGGACACACTAGTATAAAGGGACTCACTCCCACCACGAACCTCTCACTCTCTCTCAGCTCGTTATTGTGCAACAGTGATCTTCCCTGTTAGAATAAAGCTTCATGGTCAAATGATATCCAGGGGCGTCTTCTACGCAAAATGTGCTTAAAGTAACTCGAAGTCTTGCTTACTCCAATGTACACAGAAACACTCTTATTAATAAACTTGGATTAGCGGTCGTATAGTTACACCATGCTTTGTCTTCTTCTTTCGAATTTCAAATCACTAATAACAGAAAGAGATAAACCCGCTATACCACGTTTATAATATAAGGGGGAAAGAGTTTAGTACCTATCTACTTACGCTTCGTAAGAACTGAATACCATAATTTCAAAAGTTCCACTCTCTTTCAGGATATATGCCGCTGCTGTGTCTTCTACTCAGACAAAATGGCGAGTCGCGTGGAGAATGTGGGCGTGGTCAGCACAGTGTATGAGGAACGCTTCGAGGTGACCACGGAGTGGTGCGTGGCCATAAACAACATAGACTACGTCAGGCAGAGTCTGGAGCCGTTTGTGGAAGAGTTGGGCATGGATGACATCATACAGAAGATGTGCGAGGCGAAGTCGCCGCTTGAGGCGCAGAGGTTAGTGAATAAACCCTCCTTCTTTGTTTTATTTAAAAAGATTATTAGCTATGTGTGTTTATCACATTACTAGTACTCCCTTTAGTCCCTCCAACTAAGCTAATGCTTGTGTTAGGAGTGGGCTCACGTCAAAAGTTGAATGGCCAGAATGGGGATCGAACCCGGAACCTCTCAGATACGAGGACGCCCCGTCTTGCCACTAGGCTATTGAACAATCACGTCTTTTCGCCTAGCCTACTGTGCACCCTATTCGGATGGTATTTTGGTCCCTTTTGACATTATAATATCTACTATAGTACAATATGAATTATTATGAAGCGCGTTGGAAATAGTGGTAACCGATTACCCCTTGAACTCTCTATGACCTGTCTACTTATGACAATATATAAATATTGAGAGAGCGTATTTTGGTGTAAATTTCAGATGTAAGGAAACCCTCCAGAATGTCATAGCGAATGCGATAGATACCGTCAGAAACAAAATAGTGGATCTTCTTGAAATTATGGTTAGAAAGGTGAGATAATCTAAATCTACATTATTTTTGTTAACGTATAGTCCAGGAGACTGTGGGCAAATATCATGGTTATCCTACAAGTGGAAATCAGATCAACATTCTATTCACTCATTTTCTAAAGTCGACGATTGTATAATTAGCTGATTAACAAAACAGCTTGCTTTTGTAAAACAGCCATTACTAGCTAAAGTCCATTAGAGTTCCTTTTGGTTTAGGTGAGGGCTATTTTTTTTAACTATTTCTCTTTTGTAAAACATTAAGTTTTACAATCCCATTGCGAAATAGAAATGGGGACTTTGATGGATTTTGTAATATGTTTGTATTGTAGATGATGCCGTCAATAACACGCTTCCTAGTGGAAGGCGCCGAGTTGCTCCACCAAGACTGCTCCAGCATGGACCGCGTCATGCACTACTTGGAAGCAAACCTCGACACACTCTACCAACACTTGAACAACGAAAACTTCTCTAGAACACTCGACATCGTATGGGAGCAACTAGGAGAGGTGCTTTACGAACTCATCCAAGCCAACTTGGAGGTAGGTCACTTATTTTGTGTTGAGCATTTAACTTGTTTAAAGCTGTTAAAAGCTGTAAAATCGCATAGTTCTAACAATTTTATTGGTCATTAGCGTTTTACTTCATAATATTTCATTTTACTAATTTTATTTCATTCTTAGTTCATAATGAAATCAGTGAAAAGTTTCAGTATTGTAAAATACCAGTTTGTTAAAAAGAACTTACCTTATATAATTAAAACGTGATTAGAACTTAGTATTCTTGGAACGTGTCTAAGCTTGGATAAATATGCTTACGTACGTATACTATAGAATGATTTTTTATTGATTTATATAATTTTCCACTGATTTTGACCCACACCCGAGTGATTAATACAATTTAACTCTTTACTAACCCATTATACATTTTCGTTTGTAGAAAGAGAAACTCGCCTCCCGTATTCGCTTCTTTAGGCGTAGATATTTCGGGAAAAACAAAGTGTCTCCCAACTATATGTTATTTCGGGTAAATGTATGAACATGTATCGCACGCATTCTGCAATGTATGCCCATTTGGCGATTGCACTACACTTATAATTTCTATTTGCGATTAGTTGGTAGTATAGTTTTTTTTTGCAAAAGTTTAAGTACTTGCTAGCTGTTTGATGACATAATTTAGGATCAGGAACAAGTGATCATTGGGAGCTTATAATCTCTGGTACCAGTTATGGTCATTTAATAAATACATATTTATTAGGAAGTTTGAGTTAGGGTTGTTTGGTAAAAGCTTGATTGTTTATTTTAAAGTTGTTGTTGTTGTTCAATAGCACCGCAGGGCAAAGATAACTCGCTATATCGACCCGAGACGCTTGAACAAATCAGCCGCCGCCAACTTAGACGCGGTAAATTACTACATCATAGCGCTATGTTACCGGTACTGTTGTCCTGATCCTGCCGAGTTGCCAGCTATGTTTCATGTACGTTGCGCATTACATCTGTGGCTTTCGGAAATCTTTGAAATGAATGCGCAATGTATATGAAATATTAGCGTTTGAACTTGGCTTCAATGTTCCTTGTTATGTGATTACAAAAGTATATCCAAGTAAATTGAAAATAATAAAAGTATATCCTCAATGTTAGTCTTAAATCTGTTTGTCCGCTTATTTTTCCAAATTATGTGTATAAATGCCTATTTTTGTGGATGTACAAAACTTTTTAATAGTTATTAGTAATTAGTTTGTATGTAATGTGGTCTCCAAAATGTGGCATGTCATTATTACCGAAATTGTTTTATACGCCCGTGTCTGTGAGTTGTGTAAGACAATTGAGATCGGGTAGTATTTTATTGTTACAAATAATTGCCTAGCTCCTAGACTAGCATACCAAGAGCGTAAAGTAAAGGGTTTTCCTTAGAACAATATTTTTTAAACAAAGAGTTAAAATAGAATAATCCATTTCTTAGTATCATTGCATGCTTTGCATGTATTTTTATCTCCTTATAATCATTCCAAATGAAAATCACTTCTAAAGACTGCATTGTGAGCATGCATGCAAAGCTTATGGAGGCTGCTGAAGTTAATAATTTACATGTTTATAGCATCTTGGTGATGGGTAGGCTACTCATTTATTTAATTACCCAAATAAAATACAAAACCTCACAATATTTACAGAAACGACGCCCTCCGTCATTTTTCTCCAACCTGCACGAGTGCGTTAAAATAATGATAAGGTCATTCCGTCAAGACAACAAAGAGTCTTATTCGTCGGAGACGTTGAAACGTGTGGAGTATTTGCTGAAGCTTCACGGCATGGAGACCAGAGAGTTGATACATCAGTTCCATTTGGAGAGGTGGCAGGAGCAGCAGGCTATCACTGAGCCGAAGATGGGTATATTGACAGTGAGAGCTCAGTTCATTGACGATAATTTAAAAATCGAGATCATGAACGCGAGGAATTTAGCGCCTGCGGATTCTAATGGTAAGACATTTTAATTGCATTTAATATAATTAATATAGAATAAGTATTTTTGGGAGTACGGTCACGGATTAGGTACTTACATAGTTCTTGCGCCACGGTCCCTAAACCTAATCAAGTCGGCAGGGAAGAGACATAAAAATACGTGCCCGAAATCCGCTAAATGCGTAACAAAATAAACACGAAATCGCACCCTCAATTGTAAATATCACCAAAAAAACCCCATCAAGTCGATGTTACTGTAACAGTTTTAACGAAATCAATGATGATATTTAACATCAGAAATAATCAGACGTAAGTTCTATATGATATTGATTATATTTGTCTTCTTCAGGTTTGTGCGACTCGTTCGTCAAGTTAGGCCTGCTGCCGGAAGACGCATTCACGAAGGTGGTGAAGCCCAAGACTCAGACGCACAACAAGAACCTTTTCCCGTTGTACGACGAAATGTTTATTATGTAAGTAGGTATATAGTTAATACAAATAATTCCCAAATACAAATTGATGATGTTCATCTTTTGTATACATGATGATTTTTTTGTGTGTTTGATGATGGTTTAAATTTACAATTTAACCAGATGGCGCTGCAATCGGGTTTTAGGTAGGGAAGGACAACGGCTCTAGTTATAAATGGGTAGTTAACAATATAATAATTGGCAATATGTATACAGGGTTATTGGTAATTCGAAGTGCTCCTTGCAGAGTGTGAGAGTGGAGCTAAAATGCAACTAATCTTAACCATCTGTATGTCCTGCAAAATTTAATAATTTCGTGATATTACAAAGTGTGAAAAATATATCACGCTAACTCGAATATCAATTCATTTTCCTTATTTGGTATTGCAAGCATCTATAAGTTACATTAGCTACTCAAGATCAGGCATATCGTAAGCTTGTTTACCGACATAGTTCTATAAAAAAATAGCCACTCACTATGCCAAGGACTGATATTCTAATAAGATTTGGGAACACGACCTACAATTTGTATTAATCTGTCCGTGTAGTCCACTGTCCCACGAGCAGCGGAGCATCGCGGACGGGCTGGTGCACCTGGTGGTGAAGGACAAGGACATGTTCGGCGTGAGCAACAGCTTCGTGGGCGAGGCGTACCTGCACTTCAGCGAGGTGCCCGCCACGCCCGCGCCCATCTCCAGCCTCGCGCAGCAACACCTGCCGCTCTCCAAACCGACCAGCATAGGTCACTACCTACCTGCATTATAAATCTATTTATAAATTAGCCCTTTTGACGTGCCACTCCTGGGCGGCTCCCCTCAACATGAGGGGGATTCAGGCCATAATCCACCACGCTGGCCCAATGCGGGTTGGCGGATTTCACATGTCTTTCGAAAATTGGTTAGATCTTCTAAGACATGCAGGTTTCCTCACGATGTTTTCCTTCACCGTAAGCAAGTGATAATCATGTAGAAATTATGATTCGCACATAGGTTTCGAAAATTCCAGAGATGCGAGCTGGGGTTTGAACCCAAGACTTGGTGCCCGCAAGACGCGTGCTTTAACAAATCGGCTATCACTTCTTCTAAATCTATTTATGTTAATAAATATCGCCGCCAGACAGAAACACCGACTTTATGGTCCCAAACTAAGCAACGCTTGTACTATTGGTAACATACAATGGACTGGCGGCGATCCCAGTGCCATGACGACGTGTTTATTGAGTTCCACAAATGTAATTATGTTCTAGTAACACTGATCGAATCAAGATGCAACGCTGTGCTGCATCACCCGGATTGGTTATGGACTAGGGAAAAGTTTTGATTTTCATAAAAATCGGCCCCTAGACTTCACGGAACATTTTTCGCTATTTCCTTTTCTTTCAGATTTCAGGAACCTTTGAAAAATTCACCCTGTATTTTTTTTCCTGGAACTTGATTTGGCGCATGTTTTATTGAGGGGGGGGGGACGCTAGATATTGTAAAGTCCTAGTTATATTAGGTCACACGCATACACAATCACAGTCATCTATAAAAGTTTAGTGAATCCAGAGTTATAGTGATGGCGAACGTTCTACAACTTATCCTTCAATAGGACGGTTAAATAATTTAACTGATATTTTTGTGACAGATGGTGAAGCTATCAAGGCGCTGGAGTCCCGACAAGGCGACAAGCAAGCCCGGGAGTTTATCAAGAAACAGAGAGCGAAGCTGCCCAGCACTAAACAGTTCTTTTCACTCGGCTGATACTTATAAGAACGATTGAGGTGAACCATCATTTTGTAAGGGCCTACAATAAAATACGATCGCTGCAAATGCATAAAAAATCGTCTAGACGTAGTGTATCAAGCTGTCTTGCCAATATTTATTGTAATGTTAAGCCCCCTAATATCCGTCCTTTGATTGTCTATCGTTACGTAGTGTCACATGATTTGGTGACATACAAAACAATGTCACACATAGCCAGAGGTGACCAATTCTTGAAACTCACTCTTTTTTTATTCAATCCGGTGATTCTTATTCCTCTCTACAAGTAACAGGTTTATATTGGGATAATTGTATTATTCTATTTAAGAAATAATTAAATTTACGAATCGCACAATGAGATATTTAATTATTGATCCAACGATTGCGCATATCCGTTACATGGTTAAAATTGTCTAATGCCAAAAAATATCGCTGGGCGGCGCCACGTTAGCGTGGGTCTGACGTAAGTGAAGTGACGGATAAAGACAGGCCATCCCTGGGCCAGTCCAATCAATGGAACGAAAAATAGTTTGTTGCATTTGCAGTGAACACGTATTGTGTAATGTATCTGTTGTAAATATTTGCTTTTGAAACGCACAAGTAGACGCTTTAGGCTGTGGTAAACGAATAAGATGAAGAATTATGTCAGATCATTATCATACTTAATGTTTAAGTGATAAATTAAGCCTTAGCAACAGCGATAGTGTGCCTAGCGTGGAATGAATTATACAGAGGGATATCCATGCCTCTGTCTGTTTTCCAAGGACATAACTAGGTGAAACAGAAAGGGTATACTATTTTTTTGCAACTTTACTGTAAATCTAAAACTATTGGCTTTGTGGGACAGTTGAAGTATCTACTAAAGGTTTTGTAGACTTATGAAATCTGTCAACAGCTGTATCCCTGTAACACCTTTTGTTTTTAAAGGTTCCTCCAACGCGGATAGAATTACGTTATAGAATTACAAAGTTAAGGTTTGAAAAAAAATGTATACCCTTTCTGTTTCAACCTGTATATTATATTATTAAATTTCAAAACAGAAATATCATGTGGTTAGCAAATGCTTTGTAAAAGTGAAGTACATAAAGGTTCCAAATGTTGTAATACTCTTAGCAATTCTAATAATCCTGTAACGAGCGTAGTTAAACCCTGCCATTACTTGTAACGTAATGTATGTATGATTTTAGTATGTATACATGTATGCCTTTTGAATTGTATACAAGGAAATGTCAAGTGAAAGTTGCCTATATAAGTAAGGTACCTATAATATTTTTAGAAACGAAATCCAGTTAATTATCTGTCATAACTTTTATTCTCTGATGTAGATTTTAATTTTATCAAGTAAGTACATCTGTAGGTAATATAAAACAAATGGACTGAAACATTTTAAATTATCGCGCGTCAGGCAACTCCGGAATTTTGAAAAAAAAAATTACATAATTACATATATCTTTTTTAAATTGAACACACTAAAAACTAAAAGATTGTATGTGTGTCGTACCCCTTACGTTTGACGAGAGCCAGATAAACAATTAGAATCTCGAAAACTTCCAAAGGTAAGTGGACGTAAAATGTATGTTATATTAATTTAGATCTCATGTTACATTTGGATGCAAATAAAAAGGAAGGAACTCTACACATGTAGAGAATGTAATTTATCTAGCCAGTTTATTTGTTACGATTTTAGTCTTGTCATATAAATTGTTTAGTTATTAATAATTACGATAGATTGAATGCCTGATTAGTTGTATACCTGAGGTGTGTATAGGTACTGTTTAGACTAGAATAAAATAATGTAGAACTACTTGTTGGTAGTCGATGTATTCTGTGATAAAGAGACGTGCCTTATTTTTTATTCAGTCTTTACATTTATTCATTTTAAATCGTACCTATATTATCGGCAGATAAGCATATAATGCAACCCGTTCGTTTAGTAGAGTTATATTTTTCAATTTACCGCTCTCCTAACGAGGTTTGCGGAATCCCAAGTATGTCTGTGTATATTTATTTTCAAATAAACTATTACGTCAATAAGGTTTTTTCATTAAATATAGCTACCTTACCTGCCGTATAATTTACATGGAAGGATCATAATGTTCGTCCGTTTGCGTTGTTAATAAAACCGGTATCGATCCCGATACGTTTGGTAACCAACAAATGGATGGTTGTTTTGCCTTCAAAGTACTGCGAATGTTAACTAGACGGTAACACGGGAATGCCTGTAATGAGCGTGCCAGGAATGTATGGTTAATGCGAGTTGTTTATGGCAAATTAATTATACAAGAGTCGGCCCGCGGACGCCGGTCAAAGGCGCGGTGTTATTGCTTCATGCATATAAAGTAATAAGTGCTACAATCTCTGTGTACTATTTTGTTGGCTTCCATTGAAACACGCGCTACGGTACGATTTTTTATTTTATTTTATAAGTCGGCAAACAAGCATACGACGATACGATGCCTAAGTGCCTACTATCCATATTATTATACTTCAAAACGTAAACACATTATATTATGTAAATTTTATACGCTTTTCAATCTTAATAGTATGTCCCATCAGTGCACAAACAGCATGAAGACTGCACCTTCGTCATTTAAATCCTCAAAGTGTCATTCAAAATCAAAATGAAATTAATTAAAACGTCACATAACAAAGGGCCGATCTGTCGTGCCGCGCGGTTGTGGAAACGCGGCATCCAATGAAACATGTTAGCGGACGGCGGCGGCGCCTTTTATGTTCCTCCCCTCGCTTTGATCGCGCCGCGCCGACAATCCGCTCGACTACTTATCGGTTCAGATTTATTGTGATTCGGAGGCTGGGCCGCGGCCGCGGGGAGTCGCGGGCTCGCCACCGATCCTCTCGCCCATTCGTACTGCGCGTACGTGGCCTATTCATGTGTGGAATATCGTAAACAAAAGTGTTTGCATTAGAATATTGGCCAAGAAACTTGATGTTCAAAGGTCTATCATTTATATTTTATAGATAAATGGGTTACATTACCAGACCGCGGAATTGAAATAGCATCTTGAATATTATTGCATTATTGTAACACATCAATGAAACGGAGTTTTGTTTGTATAATAATGTTTAGTGGGCACGATGTATGAATATGGATTCCAAAACGAATCCAAATATTTTTTTGATACTTAATATTTGGACATTTGCTACAGTTGTTGAAGAAGTTTCTGTGTAATAGAAAATATTGGCTTTCAAAACTTCAGGCACCTAATTGAACCGAAGTTAGATATTGCACGTTAATTAATTTAGATAAGTAAAACTTGATGTATTGACCCTCTATGTGGTTGCACCACGGCTACTTAGGATCAAATCAAAATCAAAATGGAGTAGTATAAACAAGCTGGTTAAGGCTGAAGCGCCCATCTAGCCCGCGAAGTTCAAATTTTTTGAGGTTTTTTAGATTTTTTTCAAAATCTGACAATAATAAAAGGCACATTTTGTAATTCGCGAGAAAGACCATGTGCAGTGCATTTATTAATATATCCAACTTACTCTAAAACATTTCAAGAACGACAGCTATCCAGATAATCTGGCATTTTTTGTATATTTAGTGATTTACTAGTATCATATCCACCGTGATAATATTTAGAGTAAAATAAATGTATTAATAAACGCACTGCATACTGTGTTTGTCGCAAATCACAAAATGTTGTCTTAAATGTTTTCATATTTTGTATAAACTATAAAAATACTCGAAAATTTTGAATTTCGCGGGCTAGACAGACGCCTCCACCTTAGTGATATAATTTCCACAGAACTCATTCAATATTTTGCATCGACAGGTTAATTGACTGTTATGATTGTTTTAATTATAATTAAATGATGATTGTTTGATTGGGTACGAAACAATCATTTTGTTTTGTCTGTAACGAGTGTTTCGAAATCAACTGTTTTGAGGCGCTTTCAAGTGTTTTGAAGCATCAGCTGTGTTAAAACGTTATTCTATTAAAAGTGGAGGTCGCACTAAAAGTTCGCTTATTGCGAAACAAAAAGAAGACTACTCTGGGCACCTCTATCCATCCAGAAAATTGCTGTACCACAAGTAGTTTATAACTAATCCTACATACGTATACATATCTGATTCGCCTGTACATCATTGACATCACCGAGACCGACCAGAATGATCACCACTTTTTTTGCCCCTATCAACATAAACCCCGGTAGCGAGTCGGTAGCGCCTGTAAAAAGCGCCATTACATACGTGAGGTGACTCGCAGTTTATTACTTGTTGCCATTATGACGGTGTCACTCCGTAGAATGTACAATGGCCACTTCACATCGCTGTGATTTGTGTGCTTAGAGATTATATCTGTATTACACATACACTTAGTATTACTATGGGCCAAAGTTGCCGGAATATAAATAATTTATCTTTATTTCTAGGGCTCTACTTTGTAACTGTGACAACAGCGTTAATTTCGCAGGGATTAGGTAAAATATAAAAATAAATTCTCCCAAATTTCTTATAAGAGGCTGTCCGCGAATGATAGATTTCTTTAAAAGTTTCTTTGAGATTTTATGGGATAACAGTTGTTATAAGAAAAATCTGTCTCGTGCATTATTGTATAACTCTTTGTATCTACAACACAGGTAATAAATTGGTAAAGGCTTTTTAAGTAGAGAAAATTATAATCTCTAAACCAACTTTCGATGTTAGAGTAGCTCTACATTTCTCGTAAGTTTAACACATAGAGTAATATCTCCCTGTTTCATGGTAGACTTTGTCCATTTGTGGTAGATCAAATGACAAACTTGGATCAGGAATAATAACTATTGAAGGCATACAAACTGTTTTATGGCACAGTATACGGGTTTCTAAGAGATTCCTTTACGGCCTAAAATTATTTAATAATACGCGACACAACGAGCATGCGGAACGAAAAAATATGATGTTCTTTGTTATGGAAAATGGGCTGTATAATGGTCTCTTATAATAAAAGCTCTTTCAAAAGGCCGTCCCACTAAGTCTTTAATGGGATTGAATAATAAGCTATAAAGATTTTGAATGGTCTAACTAAACGCTTTATTCTTTCCGCCCTGTTTATGTACCGCAGTAGCGTGTAATGGTTGACATGACTGATTTACTATGCGGGATATCTACCTCGGCTCGGATGGGGAGTCGATAAAATAAGTTGAAATGAGTTCGGTTCGTATATCAGTGGCGGCATCATAAAGGTGGGTACCTACCAACTGTCAAATGGTTCGTTGTGCCGGCTTGGCTTTATGATGGCATTTTTACAGGCAGGTACACGCTTTGAACGTCTGCCATGCCGCCCACCAATTATATTCTACTTAACTCGGTGTCTACATCGACTTACTTCGGCCCTGGGTAATTTGTTTTAAAATAACATCTGTGGGCAATAATTTTATTTAATGTTCCTTAGTTTCTATTACATTGGGATAGCGAATGAAAACTATTTTCTAATAGCGTCGTTCATTTGTTTAATGGGTGTGGTATAAAGTGCAAAACGCGGGTTGCTCTACAAAGGCCCTTAAGGCTAAAGCGCCCATCTAGCCCGCGAAGTTAAAATTTTTTGAGTTCTTTTAGAAATTTTTCAAAATCTGACAATAATAAAAGACAAATTTTGTAATTCGCGAAAAAGACCGTGTGCAGTGCATTTATTAATATATCCAACTTACTCTAAAACATTTCAAGAACGACAGCTATCCAGATAATCTGGCAATTTTTGTATATTTAGTGATTTACTATTATCATATCCACCGTGATAATATTTAGAGTAAAATAAATGTATTAATAAATGCACTGCACACGGTCTTTTTCGCGAATTACAAAATTTGTCTTTTATTAATGTCAGATTTTGAAAAATTTCTAAAAGAACTCAAAAAATTTGAACTTCGCGGGCTAGACAGGCGCCTTCACCTTAAACTCGAATTATGCTGACGATGAGGAATAATCGGCAATTACACGGTTCAAATTAAACGTTGGTAGCGTATAATATACTTAATAGGAACCTCTGCGCTGTGTCTGGTATTTTTCTTGCTAATGTAGCTGGGGATACTTTGGTACATACTCCATTATTTAAACTATTTACCTATTTCATTCGGACTAGTTGAGGTAGAGCTTTGAGGTAGAGACGAGAACTAACGCTGTTTATTTTCATGAAAATTTGGCTTTTCGAATAAGCGGCCGTATCTCTACCTCTTACCAGCATTTTTCGTAAGTGCCTAATGCTCTATGAAAAAAAAACAACATACACACGAATTGATAACCTCCTCCTTTTTGAAGTCGGTTGAAAAAGGGTACAATTCACTTACCGCATTATACTAATTTGCAAACAAGTACCTACCTTTCCCGTAGAAAAATTTGCATAGACGGAGCGTCTAGGTCAAATTTATTACCGATGTCGTGTTATTGCCTTATTAAATTCTCAGTTCTAATTGGAGAGTAAACAACTTGTCTCCGACCGTTGTACATTTAGCTTAAGCCATACTCACCCATCTTGAAGTGAAGTGTTATAAACAAGTAACTTAACATTTTTAATAAGATGCTGAAATGGGGTTTTTAATAACATGTGTGCATATCGCGTACCTAATGTGCAAGGGAGGCGTGCGGGCGCGGGCCCGAGGGCGGTCGTTTTGTAGTGTCCCTGCGCCGTTGACAGGTGGAGGGTGCCGCCGGGCCCGCGGGGGGAGGGCGGCAGCCGGCGCGGCGCCCGCGCAGCTCGCGTGGCCCTCTCGCCTGAGTCACGCGCGCCTCGTAATGCTTGCATAATAATAATGACGGATGCCGATCGCGCGGCGGCCCCTTTGATCTGCGGCGCGTTTGATCTCGCCGCCGGAGCCGGTCCCGCCGCCCCTGGCGCACAAACGAGCCGCCTGCTCGCGTACTCGGTCGGGCGGAGGCGAGCGCGGCCCTTCGCCCTCGTTCTGAGAGGCTTTATTTTGTAAACAGCGGGAGCGCTACCGTGCGCGCGGGGCGGCGCCGCCAGTACCGCGCCGCAGCATCGGCAGTGGTGCTCTCGCGCCCGCCAGTATGGGGTGTGCTTCTCGCGACGGTCTGCGCCCGCGCGGGGAGCGATGAGTGCGCGTCGCCGCGGCAACCACCGCCGTTGCCTGTGCAATTGGATCTTGTGGACGCTTTGTGTATGCATTGTTTTATTATTTTGTGAATTGCACGTTCATTGTTTTCACATATCGGTGATCATATTTTAGTGATAAATTTATATACCTAAGGTTTTTATTTGTTTCTGTAAAATTTGTGAACAGAACCCTGAAGTACTAAACTTGGGGTTCAAAGTCGTTGGTTCGGTGCAACGATAGGCTAATTAGTAGGTGTTCAATAAGTATAACCTATATGAAGTTCAATAACTATAAGGATGTCCTTAGAACGGTAAAGAGTCAGTGAAATCATCATAGATATGGCAAAAATATGAACTATTTGCCTACACTTTCATGGAGTGGGTGTTGATTAATTTTGTTTTCTGACTCAAAGCTAAAAAATAGGTAAAGATAGGAATTATTAGGTACTTAAAAGGTAGGTAATTACCTTTTTAAGTGGGTACTATCAAAGTTTAAAATTAAATGATGTATTCTATCAATGCGAATGATAGGTACCTACCTACCTATCATCTGTATTTAAATGTCGGCTTGTATAGTCATGTACCTAATGAATTTTAAATCAAATCAATGTTAAGCCACTTATCTGTTTATATCATTTTATCTAAACGTTATTAATTATACATGTAATATCATAAAGTATTATTATAAGTAGGTAGGTAAATCTATAATTTATAATCAGTATTTGTAGATGCATTAATTTGGTTTTATGTTACCGCCAATATAAATTACCTACATTAATAAGTAAAGAACAGAATCGCAATACAGATCTTAAGTTTATAAGTGATAACTAATTAGTATCTAGCTATCGCATTTTAACATACATTCAAAGGTCTATCACTTAAGAAGGTAGGTAGGTAAAATACAATTTGTAAGTAGACAGGTGTGAAATAGCAGTGATAGCTGATTGGTTAAGCACGCGTCTTGCCGGCACCAGGCCCTGGGTTCAAACCCCGGCTCGCACCGCTGGGTTTTTCGAAATCTATGTGCGAATCATAATTTAAATATGATAATCACTCGCATACGGTGAACGAAAACATCGTGAGGAAACCTGCATGTCTTAGAAAATCTAACCAATTTTCGAAAGACATGTGAAATCGCCAACCCGCATTTGGGCAACGTGGTGGATTACGGCCTCAGTCCCCCTCGTAGTGAGAGGAGGCTCGTGCCCAGGAGTGGGACGTCAATATGGCTAAATTATTAATTATTATTAAGTAGACAGGTGGGGGTACCTACCTATTTGCAAGTAGGAATTTCCTAGGAACCTAGTTATATTTTCTAAAGCGTCATCACGCCAGAAGTGGCACTGGCACTGTACGCACATTTCGCAGAAGGTATTCCAGTGATTTGCTCCTTACTTCAATTGTCATCAATTGTGGAATGAACTAAGTGAGTATGAGCTTTTAGTGAGAGAGTTGGTGACCAAGGTGCGTCTACTTACCTAGACGCACCTTGGCACCCGACAAGCCCGCTGAGTTTCTTGCCGGATCTTCTCAGTCGAGGTCGCGTTCCGATCCGGTGGTAGATTTACCCTCGCCACCTCTCCTGGCAGCGGCCCAAGCCGAGGTCGTGTCCCTTGTGGCGCCCTTGAGCTAGCTGCCCCCCTGCCCCTCTGGCTGGAGCGCACTTGCGCTCGCCCTCTGTCCGGGTGAAGTTGTTATGGCCACTCTGGCCAACAACATATAGTCATATAAAATAAATAAAAAAGGTGGTGACTGAGGCGTGAGTGAGGACTTCGTACAGAAATATTTACGTAAATCAATCGTATAGGCGTTATAAATTCATGTTTAACTTGTGAGTAAGCCATTCTCACACTTACTCGAATATCAATTAGTTAGTTTTCCGTCACAGCACATTAGTTGAATACACGAGGCTGATTAATAATCGGTTCGTTATGCGTTTGTCAGTAGTTCACAGGAACTAACTCCCGTGTGAGTATGGTTGGTGTTGCCTTGTAGTTATACTTTCAAATCCTGCACGTTGATTTTGTAATACAAATATATAGTCGAAGTCAAAGCGTTTATTTTGTTTAGGCCTACGAGAGCACTTACAAATTGTCATCATAACATATTTTTCTTATATCTACAACCGGATCGAAACGCGACCTCGACTGAGAAGATCCGGCAAGAAACTCAGCGGATTTGTTCGTTCTCATTTTTTAGAATTAGTCTTTTTAAAACGCCAGTTGGTCATATAATTATACTAATATTATAAAGAGGAAAACTTTGTTTGTTTGATTGTAATGAATAGGCTCCGAAACTACTGAACCGATTTGAACAATTCTTTCACTGTTGGGAAGCTACACTATCCCCGGATGACATAGGCTATATTATATTTTCAAAAAAAATTGTGATCCTTACTAAAACTCCAATAATGTAACCCGTGCGAAGCCGGGGCGGGCCATATTAATAATAAAACTAGGTAGATGGAAGGATATCTAGAAGAGGAGATACCTAGAATAAATAAGATAATACGGAATAAAGGGATAAAAAGGAATTAACAACAGCATTGCTGCTCTTATTAAAACCGTAGGTGGCTATTTACATATCGAAGACGCCGACGTTTTTCCAACGTTTTAATGGTTGTATAGCCAAGCTGTAGCTCATTCATGACAGCTCATATACGGACTGGCTCAACCGGGGTAGTACCAACCTTACACAGAAGATCGGCGTAAACCGATGAGTTTTAGTGACTTTAGCAGATGTCTCGAGATTCTTCTGTTCTCGAATATTATTTTCTGATTATCTAGGTTTTCTATAATATTTTTGTGTCGTTAGCGTACGAAGAAAATAGGTTTCTTTTTACTATTATTATCAATTAATAATAAGCTAATATACATAAATTAACTGACTCTACGATCGGATATATTAACAGTCCTATAAACATGTTTTTCTTGAAAAAAATCTATGTAAGTATATTTGTAGTACGAGATTACAAATATGTAATTTTCAACGTGTTTCAGGTCAACATACTTATTGTAAATGCTCTATCTATATTATGGGGTGTAATGAGGCTTTCTTCGATTTTAGCTCGATATACGACTAACTCAAATCTTCAAAAACAGTATACTCGTACATACAGCTATAGCATATTGGAATTCCAATTATAGTTATTTATACCGGACGTGATGCGTCTTTTTGTAATGCGCGGGACTCTATTACACAGTATTATAGGTAGAGACTTTCGCAACCCGAGACATGGCGGAGTTAAAGTTTCCTGTGCACATTCGCAATAGTTTCGCGGATGTATCTCTTCGCGCGTTCTAATTATAAACAGGCGGATTATATGACTCTCCCTGTCTCGGTTGCGTTTTGTTATTTTGAGATGCTGTCATATAAAAGCGGAATGAATGTTGCAACGCAGGCGCCTAAATGCAATCTTTGTAATGCACGAATTAATTGTATCGCGAAATTCGTTATAGTTCAAAATTTATTCAATTCCTAGGGTTTTCTTTGCGGTTCAATGGAAGCAGAATTTCGTTAACTGACCTGAGAAGTGCGTTTATAAAGAACACGGGCAATTACATGATGGCATGTAGGCATAGGATGCCCACTTCCAGCTACCAGCTTCTGCTTGAAAGCCATTCATCTCAATCGAAGATCTACAAACAGTCGTTGAATATAGCATAGTAAAGAAAGAGAATATGGAAATAATATAAATGTTGTTTTTCATTACTCATACTCGGAAAGTAGGTCTGAAGTTGGCTGAGAAACCGGTTGAAAGTAATACTTTTCAGCCCTAGGGAGATCCCTTTCAACAGCTGGTGTCAAATTATTAAAAATAAATTAGTTCTATTTTGACATTTCTATTGAACCAGGCCAAAGGAAAAAAAACAAAATGGGCATGTCAATCCGACCTTCATTCGTTTTTTCAAGTTGTAGAGTATTGTTCATACTTCCTTGTATTATTTCTTTAGCAAATTCCTGTTTTTATTTTTACTTTCCTTGTAATCGTAATGAAAAGCACAGTGTTTACCTCGGGTGAATGACTTATTTTGTCCCTCGAACTAACCCCGTCTCGGGACAAAATAAGTTACCTTCACCCCTTGGGTAACAATGTACTATTGCAGGTGGTGTTGACGCCGGCAGGTGGGAGCGGTGCGCCCGCGCCGCCAGACAGCCTGCGCCTCGTGTGGATCGCCAACACCTCGCTCACTTGCAACGATGGATCACCCACTGGGTAATAAACCACCCAGCTTAAAGCTGTGACATCTATTAGCTGAGTCTACAGTAACTATCTCAAGGCACTGAGAGTAGCTAGTATAATGTCTTATCTCAATTTAATAATGCACTACTTAGTAAACGCTAAAGATGATGTACTGATCACAAATAAAATATTAGTATTTAATCGAAGGTCAGCTGTTAGAAAAAAATCCATGAAATTATTTCTCCTTAGGTAGGTACTTTATTTCTAGCATTTAATAAAGCGTATGTAAAATATCGTGCATTGTTAAAATAAGCTTTTATATATTATATTGTATTCCTTGCTCTTCCAGGTATTATTTCCGGCGCGGCACTAACAGCGAGCACTGGGTGGTGTACCTCGAGGGAGGCGGCTACTGCTGGGACGGGGCGTCGTGCCGTGCGCGCTGGCGCCGGCGGCCTTCCCTCATGTCTTCGACGCGCTGGCCGCGGGCTCGCCGCGCGCCCGCCTTGCTCTCCGCGGACCCCGCGTCCAACCCGCTCTGGCACGCCTCCAACCACGTCCTCCTGCCTTACTGCTCAAGCGACATGTGGGCCGGGACTAGAGACAGCCGCCACTCGGGCACAGGCTTCGTCTTCGCCGGCCGGCTCATCGTCCGCGCTGTTCTTGCGGAGTTGCTCCGCCAGGGGCTCTCGGGGAGAGTTCTACTGGTGGGATCGAGCGCCGGTGGTGCGGGCGTCATGCTGCACGCGGACGCCGCTAGGCGAACGTTGCGGTCCCGTGGCATCCGCGTCGCTGCCATCGCAGACTCCGGCTGGTTCCTCGACCGGCCGGCGCGATCGAGACGCGCCCCGGCCGCCACTGTGGCGAAGCTCGGTCACACGCTCTGGCGCGGAAGTCCACCGACGTCCTGCGTGCGCCATCACGCGACCGAACCGTGGCTCTGCTACTTCGGCTACCGATTATACCCCCACATACGGACCCCGCTGTTCGTGTTTCAATACCTGTTCGACTCGGCTCAGTTGGCCGCGGAAGGGGTTCGCGCCCCTCGCACTCGATCTCAATGGGATGCGGTTCATCAGACAGGATCGGCGCTGCGAGCGAGTCTCGGGACGGTTCGAGCGGCGTTCGCTCCGGCATGTCTCGCTCATGGGGCGTTAGCGCGGCCAGAATGGCTTGCGATAAACGTGTCTGGAATCACTCTGCCGCGTGCTATCGGATGTTGGGAGAGAAGACTGAGCGGTAAGAGACACGCTCGGGGCGGCTGCGCACCGCGGCGATTGATTGAGCGATGCACGTGGCCTCAATGCAATGGCTCGTGTCCGCGGCTGCGTGACCCGCGCACCGGCGAGGAGGTCGCACTGGCGTCCCTGCTGCAGAGCTTCGGGCTGGACGTGCGCGGCGCCGCGGCGGCCATGGGGCTCGACGCACGGGCGCTCTCCCGCATGAGCCGCGCCGAGCTGCTCCCTCTTTTAGCCCCACACACATGATACGACTGGACTGTTTATGTGCCATTCGGCACAGTGAATCTACCTCGTTTTTGTTGCACAAGTACAAGTAATATTACGTATAGATATTTAGATATTATTTATTGTTCTTCGAACCTACTTATAATTATAGTTTATAAATAAGTAAAGGGCTTATAAGTAATCTCCCAGTTACAATAGTTTTATTTATTATACTTCTGTGAGGATATAGTTAAAAGGCAACGTTCTTTGGCACACGTGTATTTTATGTATGTACAAATTCCGGATCCTTTTTAAGGATCGGTATAGACTAGTTCGGAATTATCTACAAATAAAATATCTAAAAATATATCACTACAAGTTCGCTGGGCTCTATGATCTACGGTTGGCAGTGATGAGGCGGATATCCGCGATCAGCCGGTAACTAGATAAATTGGTCGGGTAAGTATAGCCGGCGCGACGGTGCGGAGCGGTTTCTGCCGCGTGGAAGCCACGGCGAGCGGCGGATCGCGGCGGCGACGCGCCCTCGCCGAGCCCGCGCCGCGCTCACGTGCAGTCCGCCACTTCGTAAACGTTTCCGATGGCGGTAATGTCATAAGCGTGAACCGCGTTCCCTGCTAATCGCTATGGAGAGGTCGACGACGTCGTTGCCGAGGTAAAAGTCGGTGGAGACGATGTTGGCCTGTGCGCGCCAGCGGGTGGCAAGTCTCGACGTCACGTTTCTGTTGACGGCGTCCGCGTTTTCCCGCAGAGAGCCGCGAAGGAGGAGGATGTCGAGGACGGTCGGCGTGGTTTGCGCCATAGCGGAGAAGAGCGGCGACCGCGCGTTCGGCAGCGGTGACGACGCTATCGTTTGATCTAAGTACTGTAACAGCGCAGTCGGGCTGTTTGTATTCGCCCATAAGTGAGGTAGAATAGGCCAAAGCCAGTTATTTTCTGGAAATATAAAAAAAAATATAGTTACAAAGTAATATTAGTAGGCAGTACCTACTACAATCTAATTTAAGCACACGATCTTTAGAATAGTACCTAGACCTACCTATTGCAATCTATGTAATTAATCAAATGTTCCTGGATAATTGCTAAAGTTATCTAGTTTTGGCTGTCGGTGTTGTTTCTCATGACAATAATAATTGATGATCATAATTAATAATTGCTTTACTGTTGCCACAGCTTATATACCTGAGTGCCTCAATTATTATTTCGGACTTTTGAAACTCTGTATAATTTTTGGGTACAATACACTTACCAGAAACTATCGCATTGTCCACGTAACTGAACAAGAGACGGCGGTGGCCATCGAGCAGCGTCTGCACAGTGGGCCCCCTGGTCCCAACCCCAGTGCCGAATTCGTTAGCTCGCGCCAGGTGCGGCCCAAGCTCCCTCTGAATGATCGCCAGGAGTCCCAGGTGGACACTTCTAATGGGTCTGCCATCTTGTTCATAGAAGCCGAGGGGGAAGTGATGGGCGTCAAGGAACACTATCTACAAGAATTCAATAACGGCGTTAACTGAGGATAGTAAATAACTAAATGTAACTTGGTTTTGTCTATTTAACTAACTTTATTGTTATTCTTGCTATAGTCGTAACTTATGAGCAAACAAGCAATATAATTATTTGTGTCAAATTTAATTTAGACGTGATTTGAGGACAATATAATTGGTGTTGATAATATAATCTAGTTTATATTGGATTTGATAAATTAAAATAAGAATTGCGTGATTGATTTCATTGGATATCAGAAATATTTTTATTATTTAACTGTGATCAATGAGTTTGCGAGCAATGGAGAAGTTAGGTATATCTGGTCAGATAAAAATATGCATTTAAAAACAGATGCTATGGAATTGTCCATAGCATCTGTTTTTAAATGCATATTTTTAGCAAAACGTCAAAAGCGGAGCGTTTAAAACGTAATCGCGAACGTTTGCTTTTCTATTACGATTTGAGTAGCTAGCGCGGTTAGGGCCCAGGGACCTTATTACGCTATCTACATCAATTGCAATAGAAAAGCAAATGCTAATTAGCTTTCAAACGCTTGGTTATTTGGATTATTGCATTTGGCTATTAGGCGAATGCTCATAAAATTATAATACATTTTACCAAAAATGAATAAATTGAATATAATAATAATAAATAATATGATATAATAATACAATATAATATAATAAAATATAATATTATAATATATAAAAAAAAAAAAATTATAATATATAGGTACCTACCTATTTATTTTATTACATTTTTTTTGTTATTTTTTAATAGTTGTATATTTTGTTAATATTTTTTTTATTATTATTACTTTTTTATATTCTTTTTTTTTCATCTTATCGAAATGCATTGCCGATTGATTTTTAAAAAAATACTTAAATAAAAAGAAGTCAGTCGCAAGCTCAAGGTCAAAAGCTGAGAAACGCTAAGGTACCAAATCAATGTCAGTAGAAATTGTGAAGCTCGTGTCAGCCGGTTAGTAGAATACGGAAAAACGTGAAAAGCGGAGCGTTTGACAAGCGTTTGCTTTTCTATTGCAATTAAAGTAGCTAGCGTAATAAGGGCCCTGGTCAGACGTAATCGAGATAATATCGTTTTGGTTGTCGATAGTTGATTACTTGTAAAACTTACTTCTCTAGTTTGATCGAGGAAGGCTCTTATTTCTCTGAGCAGAGGTACTAGCGGACGGATGCGTATCAAATTGTGGTTCAACCAGTACCTAAAACAAAACAATATTGCAAAGGTCAATTAAACTATACCTAATTTATTTTAATTACTTGTGGTATTTAGAAAAAAAAGATTGTCCCTTTTACTTTAATTCGTTATTTAAAATTATTAGAACGTTGTATTAACAATTTTATATAAACTAGTTAACCCGACAGACGTTTTCCTGGCTTTGAATATTGAATTCGAATTGTTCCGCTCCACTTTCTTAAGGTGAAGGCGCCTGTCTAGCCCGCGAAATTCAAAATTTTCGAGTATTTTTTATAGTTTATCCAAAATCTGAAAACATTTAAGACAATATTTTGTTATTTGCGACAAACACAGTATGCAGTGCGTTTATTAATACATTTATTTTACTCTAAATATTATTACGGTGGATATGATGGGCGCTATCAAAAAAGCTTCTTCTGACAATAATAAACACAACAAAAAAATAATTAGCGAAATCGTTCCATCCCTTCACGCGTGATGACCAAGGGAATATAGATTATTTTTTTATGTATATGGATTTTTATATATATAGATAACAATTTACATTACCATTTTTAACCTAATAAAATCATATTATAACTTAAACATTGAAAACTAAAAAGATAGATTACGACTGGTAAAGAAAAAAATGACTTTAGGTAAAGTGCCTATATTTTATTACCTACTCTAATCTTCTGGCAATTTAAACTTTCAATTCTATTTGCCAAATATTTGAGCACAATTTTTTTCAAGCTTATGTTTAATGTCGTATTTTCGTCATTACATGTTGTAATAACGGCTGGATAATTGAGGTGGCCGTGCATGACCGATGATTGTCTGATCGTGCACCGTTCGTGGGTATTTGGAACAAAAGGTTTGTGGCTGCATTAGCGTGTTACATCACTGCTAAGTGACCGCAAATTACGCGCTCTGGTAAGTAAAAACGAAGCGATGACTCAGTCATGTTTCTCAGGATTCTTTCAATTTCTTTTTACTGCAAATATTCATTTGTTTTTAATCACCGACGTTATGCAAAAAGAGTTATCTAGATCTCGCTTGATCTGTCTGAGGAATCGAACTATTGAACGCATAAGTTTATTTCAACTAGCTAACATTTAGCACACTAGCAAACATTTGGTTGCTCTGACTGCACATTAACTTATTATGAAAATTTTAAATTGAAAAGTAAGTATAGCTGTACCAAATTTCATTAACTTCCGTTAAAAACTCTAGAAGTTATGACCCCGTGACAGACTGGGACGGACGGATGGATGAACGGACGGACGGACGGGATGATCTTGGTTCTTGATGATAAGGGTTCCTCCTTGGGACTACGGAACCCTAATAAAACAGATGTATGGAGTACCATCGCACGAGTTTAGGAAGCAATTCAGTGGCTCGGAATCGATTTACCTGTCATCCGTATTCGGGTAAAAGTCATAGTAAGCAACCCTGAAGTCAAAGTATCGGATGCCGTGAACCAGCTGGGCCCAGATGGAGCGGTCCTGGCAGAGCACGAAGGTGTCTCTGCCTGCAGTACTGATCTCGGTGTCGAACCGCCAGGCGCCCGCGTTGTGGGTGCCAGGGATTGCTAACTCGCCAATCCGAAGATTGTTGATTCGATCTCTGTAGGTGGAAACATGCTATATCAGTCCACGAGTTTAAGTGGGTCACACACACACCTACTATGTGCCATCCATAGAAGTATGCTTGCGGTAGTTCTGTGGAGCGAGTTACCCTCTTCCCTCCATCAATTTAATTGTTGTAGGTTCAGTAAATTCGACGCGAACTGTTGCAAGAGGTGGAAGTTTGTATATATTATAGTATGTCAGATTATTATCTACCGAAAAAACGTAAATATCATTTTACTGTTGTATAATAAGTCCTCACCTCATTTATATTATTTACTCGATTGATACTAATCTAGTCAGGTACGTCACGATGGATATACTTATCTTTTTCATTCAATGCTTCCTGCGATTATTATACACAGTTTATTATGTTATCAAACCTACTTACGCATTGTCTTCCATCCAAGTGGGTTGAATTTTCAAACAATTGTATGAGTGTATTTCGTTGGCATCTCCGGCACCGACCCAAGGCCAGAGGCAGTGGGGGCCCTTAAGGCCCGAGCTGCTTTGCCAGCCCGCCGGCAGGGCTCCATCGCCCACAGATATGTTAGTGACAATGTGGCCCTCTTGGGAAGTCACCGCGAAAGCGGCTAACATGTTGTTCCATGATGCTGGTCTATCGTCAAATAGACCTATCTGCGAGTGAAAAATGGTAGAAAACTTTATGGTTAAATAACATATTAAATAATATACATTAGTAACAGCTGCCATGAGATTGTCGGTAGAAAATTAACTGATAACACATGTGGTACGATGACGGTTTTTGTGAGGACTTTTTAACTCAAAATGTGATAGTGTGTTTGACTGAAGACAGAAGATAACGCAAAACGGGTGTATAGGATAACAGTGAAAGGTAGAAAAGTTATGAGCTCTTAACTAAAGATATTCTCTATTTTTGAAATCCACTTGCGGGGCCGCAGGTTAAGCTAGTTTTTAATAAATGTGTCTGAACAGCGAGACGGCTCTCCGCGCTTATCTCTAATTGACGTTACGGCTCTCCAATAATATAAAAGCAAAGAAAATTACTTTGCAAACGATAAACATTTTCAATCAAACTCAAACTCAAAATTGTTTTTATTAATGTAAGCCAACAAAGCATGTATGAATAGTCAGAATCTACCACCGGTTCGGAATGCTGCTTCCACTGATAAGATCCGGCAAGAAACTCAATGGTTACTCTTTTCAATGAATAAAAGATGGTGTAAATTCTCAGGAACAGCAACACAATATGTGCAGGCGATTTCATGTCTTGCAATGTTGCATGCAACATTCAACGCGAATGATACTAATACATCTGATAATTGATTTGTAATTTTAATAGCATCAAACGTCAGAAATATTAGTATACTAGCTGTGCCCCGCGACTTCATCCGCGTAGTATTTTAACTAAGCAAAAATTTTGGGATTATCGGGTTAAAAAGTATCCTATATGTTAATCCCGGTTATAATCTATCTGTGTTCCAAATTTCATCCAAATCCGTTCAGTAGTTTTTTTGTGAAGGAGTAACAAACATACATACATCCACACTCACAAACTTTCGCATTTATAATATTAGTAGGATGCAGAATAGATAATCATAGCCATTGCAGTGTGGAGAAACGTGACTATAAGCAATAAGTATGCCAGTGTTTCCTGCATTTACATATCGCGGATTCACAAGCTGTCATCTTATTTCATCATAATATAATAGGTATGTAAATAAGTATGATTATCATTCATTGTCGGGTACGGAGTGATCACTCTTTCTGCCGTCACATAGTTTACAATCTGGACTCAGGAATTATAACAGTATCATGTAATAATAATAATAATTTAAGCCCTTTTAAGAACCCACTCCTGGGTATGGTCATTCGAAAATTGGTGCGATTTTCTAAGGCATTCCTATTTCCAAACGATGTTTTCCTTCACCTTAAGCGAGTGATACTCACATAAATCTGATTCGCACAAAGATTTCGAAATGCCCAGGTGGCTAGCCGGGGTCTGAACCCAGGACCTAGGGCACGCAAGACGCGTGTTTAACTATAGTAACGTAAATAATGAATTGTTCTCGCGCGAATATCTTAAGAGCCGTGGTACTTAGGGCATAGAAGATTAAACAAATGTTTTATGTATGGAAACCAAAGTAAGTAAACCAAAGTACTGCACGTGTTTCTTGATAACTAACGTCAATAGAAGAATAATCCTTTTTGTATCTTTAGAAATGTATAATTTACCTAGTTTTTAAGCATATACTGGCGATCATATTCCTAGTCTGGTTCGACTCCCAGGCTGTGCAGTATATTATTGGTTTTCGGTTATGACAAGTGAGGAAGAGGTAGGCTTGCTCTTTATGTTATTGGGATCGATTAAGAGGATCTGGGCGTGAAGACGTTCACATATTCTTATCATTTTGTATTCTAACGTCGACTTTCGATTTCGTAACAGTATTCGAAGAAGCGCAATCGCAACGCACCGCATGTCGTACGGTGTGAATGAAAACTGCGCAAACGATGGTAGTGTCACGTCCGATTTACCAGCATTATTTATTACGTAACTTTTGTAGGAAGCCGTTTGTAGTACGATTGCGTATGTGAACAACAAAACAAACAGCGTAGCATATTGTTGCAAAATTGTGAATCATGTAGTGCAACCAAAGAAAAGGTTACATAAATATTTATGAGACAGAACTAGGGAGGTCTAAACAGTGCTGATGCATCTGTACAGTGCGTAAAAAAATTAATTAAATAAAAACACATGGCGTTCGTTATTATTGAAACAGACATGCCACAACGATTTTTATCCGTCTGATATGATATCACACTGGAAAATGTGGAATGTAAGTACCTACATATTTGAATTAAAATTTAGTTTTTTATTTTAATGTGTCATTTATATGAATTATTTACTAATAATTATATGCCGTTCGTTAAACCCACAGTACTAATAATTTTATGTAGTAAACCGTTGCAACTGTTAGTTTTGTTTTTAGACTCTCTATTGTCAATTGGTAAGAAGAAAATTATATGCATTTCTATCCGAAGTGGTGGTTTTCTATTCCTAATGTTTACAATGCGATAATTGGAGAAGCTAGTTTTTATACTGAAAATTAAAGGGATCAATCGCGATCATCGCATAGAGTGAATACTGTGGAGAAGGGAGAAGGATATTACTAAGGGTGACCGTCCACTTAGCTGCGCTCTGAAGCAGCCCGCTCACTTCGTCCAATAGGATCGTTAATTTCCTCAGCTTCACTCGGCTTAGCTTAAGTTGACAGGAAATGAACCGATCCTATTGGTCAAAGTTGGCGAGCCGCTTCATAAAAGAGCCAAGTGGACCGTCGCCCTTAGTTGGCAATGTTTGTATCAATGAGGTCTTTGGTACATGATACAGTTTTGTAGTAGGTAATTGTATGATGTAGTATGAGACACAAAGGATTGTTAGTGTTGATTTGCTCGTGTTGTACCAACTCAAGAGTTAATGGACCGCAATATAAATCGTTGTACGTGACACTGCAAATTGGAATTTGTTGCCAACCAGATACCTTACATATTACAAGCTTTGTTATTAAATACATGTGCATGTGGAATAATTAAATGCAATTTGATGCCTTCAATCCCACTTCGGTTTTATTTTTTACTGATATTTTTGTTGCGGTAGGTATTTATCTCATCTTTAGTATTTACTAGGGCGGCATGCAAAATATCGTCCATTATTGATAAAAGACCTTATATAGGGATGGAGGTCTATTAAATAAAGACGAGACGACAAGCACGAGATTCTGAAGACAGACGATAACGCAAAGACGAGACGACAAACACGAGATTCTTACGGCAAAATTGCGTAAGAATCTTACGACAAAGCGATGAAATCGTTTTTGAATAGTTTCTATATTATATTGTTATTCTGATTTCATATGAGGGTACTCACTTGTGTCGGTAAAGTAGAACATCCGTTGAAGTCCCAATTAAGTTCGAGTGCGTCACGGAGATTGGATCCCACTCCCAGGCGGATCTCGGGCGAGTGTACCGTCACCCAGACCCTGCCGCAGGACGATCTCTCGAGAACCTGTGTTTCGGATGCTGGAATCATGATAAAAAAATATAAATTAAGAAGGTAATTAATTGTATGAGTTTAGGTACTAAATACCTATACATTTTGCAGATGTTATATACGTACTTACATAAATTAAAACTCTATAGATTGTCCGTGAATGGCACATTAAAACTGGGCTAATTGGCAAACCCGAGCGCAGTCTCACACAAGTATCACATCTCATCGCCGACGAAAATGTACAGTGCCTTAGAGTGTATGGCGGTCGCATTTTGGACGCCATTTAATATGAAGGTAATTTGGTCCTTATCCATATCATTTATAGGTCATTAAATTGCAATAAATAATAGGACATAAAGTAACCAGTGCCTAATGTATACTTAAATAAGTAATTAATTAATTAATTTACTTTTTAAGCGTGTATCGTGTAGAAAAGTATTTCTTCATTTTGTAATAAACTTCTTTGTTCGTAGTTTATTTTATGAATCATTAAATAATTTAATAGCTTGCGTGTGTATACTATAATGAACACGTAACTAGTGCGGTACACGCAGATCCTTTGAAGAAAAGATAGAAATACCAGACGCCTTGTACCTAGTTACATCTTTGAGATATTTCCACTTTCACTTGTATAGCGATAAGTACTTATCTACGAGTATTTACTACGTTGACTCAGGGACCCAAAATGAGTGTTGGTCTCCGAAATATAGTGACAGTGCGGATTATTTATGATTAATTATGAGAAGTATATACCTATTCTTCGTAAGTATTATACAAATACATTTTGTTTTGTGTCATTAATATTGAGAAATTGTCAGGTGAACTTTTAATTAGGGTTTCGTAGTCTCTACGAGGAATCCTTATAAGATCATCCAGTAGGTCCGTCCGTCCGTCCGTCCCAGTTTGACACAGTTCTGCAATTTATGCGAAACCAATAGGTAATAACTATTTATAAAATTTTATTGAATCCAATTGTTCTCGCCTCTCGTTTATATACATTAGTTATGCAGTATTATTACATTTATGTAGTGATATAAACCCGCCACCTGTGACAATTATTAAGATTTTAGTAATATATGTTAGTGATAGTTACATTGCGAGGTGCTATAAGCAATGCAAGTTTACCACCTGCCACCATCGGTGCGTTCACAAGACCGTATTCTTTACGTACATACACGTTCAAATGTCCGCATCAGGCGACTTGGTCTAACCACCGACTTTGACACTGGCGGTGCATTGTTTGGCATCAATGAAACTGAAAATGATGTCAAGTTATCTGGTTATCCTTTGATAGCTAATGTGAATAACTGCTGGTACCCATCCTACTAATATTATAAATGCGAAAGTTTGTGAGTGTGGATGTATGTATGTATGTATGTTAGTTACTCCTTCACGCAAAAACTACTGAACGGATTTGGATGAAATTTGGAACACAGATAGATTATAACCGGGATTAACATATAGGATACTTTTTAACCCAATAATCCAATACTACGCGGATGAAATCGCAGGGCACAGCTAGTATTACTATAATTTATTTGGCTGATACGCTCTTACATATAGTAATAACGGTAATATTACATATTTTGAATCATAATATCTGCACCTATTAGACCATTTTTTATTGGTTAAGTACTAACTTGACCTTGCTGGGCAAGTATACTGTTCATGCTGTATGTGCGAATCTGAATTATAATGTAGAGTCATGTGTTAAATATTACCTACGATTATTAACTCAATTTGTATAATAATACATTCGTCGTTGGCGTTCGTTGTAATCACCATTCTCCTTTGCGAGCGATTCCACCTTCTTTAATGGCTTCAGTTCAGATAAAGTTATATAATATAATACTACTCAAATGACATACGTGTAATCTCCAGCCAATGTTATGAGGTATAACTACTCAATTTTATTATGCGGTTGGTTCGTAATTCAACCTTGTGTTGTGACTATTGACGATGAGACCAATATTGTGTAATGTCGTTCATTGTATACAAAATGTTTTCGTGAACTTCTTTGACATTACGAACTACGTGGGTACGTACCTCATTCCTTCTCAGGGTCGTGTTCACCAACTCACTAACGGACCGTTAGGGCGGTAAACGATTGTTGCCAGTTCATAAAACTAACTGCCGTAGCGGTTCATTCCTGTGTTGGTGAACCGGGCCCTTAGTTTATGGTTAGAAACACGATGTTTAATCTCTTATGGTCTCAGGATTGTAATAGGAAAGGAATGACTATAGACTTAGGCAGTTTCTTTAGGTATCAGAGGGCAGACAGCAGTACCTACCTTTGTGGCAATATCTATAAACAACCAAATTATTATAACCTAATTCCTATGGTAATTGGTGTATTGGTGTAAAATCTATCGGATAAGTTTATTTTTTAATTTTATAGTTTTTGTCTTATGTATTATAAGTGTACCGTTGATATGTCGTAAAAATAAATAAATCGACTTGATAAGGCTGAAGCCGGCCCCTATGAAACTAAGTAAAAGCTGGCTAGAAGACTTAGTATGAAGATTTCAGCTTCATCACACTTGAAGATTTTATTGAATACTTATATTACACAGCTCTTTATGGAACAGTATAAAATCACCTACAGGGCGGCTCTAGACAAAACTTGAAGTATAGTAAGTATCGTTATCCATCGTAAAAGTATCTCTATTAGTTATAGTTGTCTTCATGTCTAATACTGATCTGTAATTGGTTGATAGCTGGCAAGGAGTGTAAATATATAAAGGTACATACGTAAATAAAATATTCAGCACATTTAAAATGCAGCTAGTAACACACTTTATAAATACGCCTCAATAAAATGTCTGGTTTTGATTACAGTTTCCAGAGTTTATCAAATACAATTGATCGCACTAGTGTTGACGACTGCATAATATAAATCAGATGTTAACATTAAATTGATGTAAAAAGTTTGGATCATCATATCGAAAACATTGTAAGTACCTACTTATTTGCGTCGCACAGATTAGGTTTTTTTTCACATTGATTCACACGGTTAACTTGGCACCGATAATTTATATTAGTATTGTCAAATACGGTCATAATTAAAAAATACGTATACAAGTACACACGTAACATAACCTAAAGAAAAATCATCACCACTAATTTAAACAAGTAAAAAAGTTATTTTATTCTTAAAGGAACGTTCATAAATTATAACGCACTTTTGAAGTCCTTCAGAAGCACCAACAGAGTGTTCCTTTTGTGTCGTCATATATTACGTTTGTAGATAAAATAAGAAATCATAATAAGAACAACTCTGTATGAATTCATTCCTCAGTTGGTATTATGTAAATAAGGAACTACTTTGCTGGGTAATTATGTAATAGTCTAGACAGGTCTTTCATAGTTATTATAAGAGAGTGTTTAAACATTTATAACTTTTTACTGTTACTAAATGTCCTTAAGTAACAGTCGAATTCGGACTGAATCTAGCTAGTAAAAGTAGGTAAGTACATGATATCTCAGTAGGAAGCTTCAATTGGTTTTGATTGAAACGTTTTACAAAGGGCGATGGAGCTAAGCAATGTATTTATCACTAATACTTTTTCTATGTGTATATTTACGCAATAACTTCAATTCAAAATAATATACTTAGATAAATTTAACTGGTTAGATGCCATACTTGGGGAATAGTGCACAACACAATTAACATAAAAGTAGGTGGAGTACTTATCCTTTCTTCTTATCACAAGCTAAACAGTAAATTAGTAGGCATAGGTAGTTAACACATAATTTACAGATTATATTATTTGTAGGTATGTCGGCTGCCATGGTACCTAATATTATCTAGTAACTGCAGATTCCAGAGCACCTCAGCTGCTCTATCGAAGACATAATAATAACTATATTGACTTGATTGGATTTATCACCGTACTTTTTTGATGAATATCTATACAAATAAATAAAATTGGAGTGTATGTTTGTAATATCAAAATAACACCTTTTCACTAAATGCATATGAAAGTACATACGACACCTATAGCAAAAATGCGATTTAAAAAAAAATTGTCTGTCTGTCTGTCTGTCTGTCTGTCTGTGTGTTTGTTCCGGGTAATCTCCGAAACGGCTGGACCGATTTTGACGGGACTTTCACTGGCAGATAGCTGATGTAATAGGGAGTAACTTAGGCTATAATAGGGAGTACTTTTATTTTAGAAAAACAAAATTTTAGAACATGAAAAAATGGGTTCTGTCGTGCGGGCTGAGAACGCGGGAGCGGGCTTTTTTGTTAAGTTAAATTCCACGCGGACGAAGTCGCGGGCTCAGCTAGTATGACATAAATATATAAATGACGTGAATCTAGCATGTGTGAATCTTCTAAGATTCATCTGCATCAATACAATACTCATATTTTGCTTACTTTGGCATTGTTCACATATTAAAACAAATTTATTATTATGAAAACAAAACTTACGCGTAATTGTGGCACCGAGCGCGGTCGCGGCCAGCGCTGCCACAGCGAACCACGATACGGCCATCACACTGCGTGGCTCCCGCGCCACTGAACCTCGCGCAGATTTGGCGTTCTTTCGCTACAACTGATTGCTGCGCAAGAGACGTGGACCGACACTGTTTACGTTCGGTCGCTCCATTCGCAATACGACACACAATCAACCCAGGCTATCGACATCGTCACTCGTATGACCGCCTCAATGGATATCGTTCGTTCGAAATTGTCGTGGGATTAGCGGTGTTTTGAAGTGGCAGAAGATAATGATAGTGCGGGTTTCCGACGGCTCCCTCATTTCCGATCAGGAGTCGCGTGCATCACCACCGAGTCAGCCTGTGTCGTCCAGCACGTGCATGGCCCGGATGGGACTAATCAACTCACAATACGGCTTTAAACAAAATCGTTTTGTTAACTGAATAGATCCAAATGCCGTTTATAGGTACTCCGTGCCACCTCGTGAAAGGTTAAATAATCTTTATGGACTTAAAAGTGCTTATTTTAAGCCTACGTCTATCTGCCATCGCAACCCGAATGCAGTAGTACATCGATTTATTTGTATTGACCAATAGTTATAGGTATAGGTTGGGACTTTCCTTGTACGTGCCTTATATCCAATAATCTGTTGTCCTGCAAGCGTTCTGGAATTTCAATTACACGCATAAATCATGATGAATAGGTATTTTCCCTTGAAAGTTCACAAACCATCTTCACCAAAGTTAAATCACTTTGACCCAACGAGTCCGGACGTCGTAGTCGCATCTTTCAACGTCATTAAAGAGTGCCAAAGTCGGTTCGGACAATTTCTATCCTACGCAAAGTGATTAGATCAACATCGCGGTTCATAAACTTGAGGAAATTATACAAAGGAACAAAACTTTCTTTAGAAAATAGGAAGTCATCGAAGTTTGGTGAGGAAATTGAAATATAATCTGGTTGTGTAACCAGCCACTAGCGCTACCTAGGTGTTCTTATCCAATGTCATTAATATAATGTCGCATTATCACTGATAGCGATATCCGATTTGTTGATAAAATTTGTGTTAATTAGTTAATTAATGTTACTGACGGTAAGTTTATTTGTGATTCAATAACATCCGTTTGCCCTATCTTTTGATTTTTCAAAAGATTGGCATTCTTTTACAATTTAGATGTTGTACAGGTGGAGGACTGATTACGATAGATTACAGTAAAAATATTAGTTTCTTAAAATAAGGTACACATGTACATTTTTAATAAATTACTTTCTTTATAAAAAACATTCAATATTTTTTTAAACAGGTCAAATAAGTAGGTATTATATTTGCAGAAACGTGAAAGCTGGAAACAGATTACATTAGAGAAGTCTTATCTTTGTTACAAAATCGTATTTCCAATCATATAGGACTTCCTTATCATAGGACTTCTTTTTCCAAATCTAAAAAGTCTTCGATGGTGTTGGCTCTTCTCTCTCGCTTCCCATCGCTGCTGTTTTCAGAAGGGGCGACAGATGGCACTCGACTGGGATTACGGAGAACAGGCTTTTGCATTTGGAAGAAGTTCAGGGACGCTTTTAGCTCCTTTATAAAGACTTCTTTGTGAGTAACCTGTAAATTACATTTTATTTACCTAAATGTTCAAATTTAACTGTAAAAACCTTTTTTTACGATATACCCAAAAACAACCCTATTTCTGTAATCTGAAGATAGACCGATGTACGAAGATTTTCTTTTAAATATCTACCTACATCCTTCGAATAAGACAAACTGGTTTATTTACTTTATAAATAAATAAATAAATATCGCCAGACAAACACACCAACTGTATGGTCCCAAACTAAGCAACGCTTGTACTATGGGTACCGTACAATGGACTGGGGGCGATCCCAGTGACACCCAGACCAGGGCAAATTACGAAAAGACCATTTCCGAAATTTACCCCAGCGGGAATCGAACCCGCAACCACCATGTGCAGTGAGCCGAGCGGCCTACGCTCGAACCACTGCGCCAAGCGGACGTCAATAATATTTTTATATATAATATTATTATAATACCACTTTCGCAGAAATATGGTTATTATGTTCTATGGCCACTGAAACTGAGGTGCAAACTTATTATACTTCAATCAATCAATCATCAGCCTATATTTGTCCACTGCTGGACATAGGCCTCCCCTAATGAGCGCCATAGCGCCATGTCTTCAGCTTGCCGCATCCAGCATCTGCCTGCAGTCTTTCGCAGATCGTCATCCCACCTGGTCGGAGGGCGTCCTACACTACGCTTGCCGAGTCGAGGTCTCCACTCAAGAACACGTTTACCCCAGCGGTTGTCGGTTCATCGCGAGATATGGCCAGCCCACTGCCATTTCAGCTTGCTAATTCTTTGAGCTATGTCGATAACTTTGGTTCTCTGTCGGATGTATTCATTGCGAATCCTATCCTTCAGAGAAACTCCGAGCATAGCTCTCTCCATAGCTCGCTGAGCGACCTTAAACTGGTGGACCAGCCCTACCGTGGGTGTCCACGTCTCGGCTCCGTAGGTCATGACGGGTAGCACTTAATATAGTTATTATACTTAATTGTTGCAATTATCCAATTAAGTGGGACAAACCTGTTCTCGTACGACGATGTTGCGGACTTCGTTCATGAACTCGATCGCTGTTATGAAGAGACAGAACACCAGCCCGACGACAAGCACCACGAACAGCCCAATTAAGTTCTCAATTTCCAGATCGCCTTCCACGTCGTTTTTATCCTTTTTCGCCTAAAATTGTAACACTATTTGAGCCATTACTTCTATAAGCAAAGTACTTACCTACCTATTGAATGTGTCAAGTGATTTAAAGGATTTAGATTTAAAGGACAACGTAAAAACTTTTGCTATAATAATTATGTTCTCATGAACTTAAATGACGATTTCAATCTTTTTTGAGAAGCAGGCGATACCTATGTACGAGTATAAGGGGACGACCGCTTCACGTAGCAGTTTGAGCGTAGACCGCTCAGCTCACTGCTCCGGGTGTTTGAGGGTTCGATTCCCGCTGGGACAATTCTGGACAACGGTGTCTCAATTTGGTGTTTCTTTTTTTATTAGTCTGATTATGTGATATATGGTATTAATGTTGTTCTAGGGTGGTTAAAGTATCCCACTTTGTGAATTCGTATGTTAACTTGCAAATTTAAAATATAAATGCTCAAACTTTGTTATTATCACTGGTTGCATAACTTACTTCACATTTAAGTACACCGTATTTCTCGTTCCACCATTTCTTCTTGATTTCATCCAGTCTAGTTTGTTCTTTTAACTTCAATATCGCTCTATTAATATGCTTTCTGAATGGTGAATCTGTATAAGCACTTAACGTTAGCATAAAATATAATTAAATTATTTTATGACTTGTCTATACTAATATTATAAAGAGGAAAGGTTTGATTGTTTGTTTGCATTGAATAGGCTCCGAAACTGATTTGAAAAATTATTTCACAGTTGGGAAGCTACACTATTCCCGGGTGACATAGGCTATATTAAATTTTATGAAAATTAGGCATCTTTTCTAAATCTTCAATAATTTAACCGTAATGTACCCACCCGTGCGAAGCCGGGGCGGGCCACTAGTACTTAATAAAAGGTCACTCACTGGCTGGCATTGCGATCCCATAATCTTTGCTGTCAAGTTCACCGCCAACTTTTTTGAGGGCACAGTTCCTATTCAGTTTGTACTCGATAGTGCTCGACTCCATAAAGAATGCATACTTGTTGTTGCCGTTTTTAACCCTCTTTTCTCCTTCGTCGTTGCTGGACACCAGCACGGCCGGGTGGGACATCATGTTATCGTACATTTTGCGATACGTTTTATCTTTCGACGACTGAAAAGTTAAATAAATGGCGAGGGCAAATTGATAAAAGTTGGTGCAAAAAAAAATTGTTTATAATACATCTAGTTGGGCTACTGTCAACCCTTGAAAATGAATTTGTGCACCGAGTTTTGCTGCTAACTTTGTATAATAACTGAGTCAATATTAAATTTGTGTCTATGTGTAATCTAAAGGTGCAATTAGGTACCTTAAAAAATTCAAGTGTTGATCCACCATTTACAGCGCCATACAAAATTCTAGTTTGTTTAGCCAAGTCGTCTACGCTGTTGATTGGCTCGTTTTCTAAGGCCGATGTCATAGAAGCCGACAGTTGAGCGATATATGTTTGACATACGATTACCGCAAAGAACCACCACATGCCGCAAACCCACCGAGTTCCTATTGCTCTGAAAATAATAACATCTTGGTCACAGTCAACGTTAATAATGAGACGGATCTACAGATGTACTGTTTCTTATACGGGCGCGTGTTGCTCCAAATTATAATATTTACTTAGGTAATATGTCACAGCCCTGCGTCATAATCGATCCCATTGTTAACCAGGTACAATTCTTAAATGTCCAAATATTTTCCAATTCTTCTGGATCTTTCTCGCACGGCTCAGGATTTTCCCAATCAACTGGTGATATTCTGAAATGTATAGGATATGATTTTGAAGCTGGAGGCGATGGAAAATAGGTTTGAGTGAACGAATTTACAAACCTTGCACAAACGAACAGGACAATGGATACCACACAGTAAGCAGTGGCTGTGTGCATCCAAACATCAAAAGTGTATGGATAGAGAAAGGAGAACATCTCAGGTGGCAATTCATGCTCTTGGGTGAATAAAATACTGATTCCCAAAGTCATAAACGGCACTGAAAAGTCGACGACTTTTTTTCGTTCCTCGGTTATAGTTAAATCGCAGACTGCTAAATCAGCGCTCTGTAAATGCAATAAAAGTAGAACGAATAATTAATTTTAAATAACAATATGTAGTTAGGCTTTAAGCATTTTTCTTATACTAGGTGAAACATAAAGGGTATACTTTTTTTTTTGCAACTTAACTTTGTAAATCTAAAATTATCGGCTTGTGGGACAGTTGAAGTACTGAAGGTTATGTAGACTTATGAAATCTGTCAACAGCTGTATCCCTATAACACCTTTTGTTTTTCAAGTTTCCTCCAAAGCTGATAGTTTTAGGATTACAAAGTTACGTTTTGAAAAAAAAAAAGATTACCCTTTATGTTTCAACCTGTATAACAAAGTCTGCAAACTAGCTTACGATACACATGGTGTGAAGCAGTTATTGTAGCCTATACAAGGTGACACATAATGGGTATCCTTTTTTTTTCAAAACTTAACTTAGTAATTCTAAAACCATCAGCTTTGGAGGGAACTTGAAAAACAATAGGTGTTATAGGAATACAGCTGTTGACCGATTTCACAAGTCTACAAAACCTTTAGTACTTCAACTGTCCCACAAAGCCGATAGTTTGAGATTTACAAAGATAAGTTGCAAAAAAAATAGTATACCCATTTTGTATCACCTAGTATAGATGCAGGAGAATCCAAAGGCATTGTGTGCACGTTGTCACATGAAGGGGATTGGGAATTGGGATAGAGGGAGGGTGACGGTACAGGGCTGGGATTCCGGCTCTCTTAATTATCGCACGAAACACATCTATAGTTATTATTATTCGCTCTTAATGCAAGGATTCCAGCCATACTTCATCCACCACACTGGCTGAGTGCGGGTTGGCAAACTTCAGAAGTCTTTGGGAATAAGTGTGAAAATGTTTACCTTCACCGTTCAGGAAGTGATAATTTAAAATGGGCTAACTTTATTTACTGACTTCTTGGTTCAAAGGGAATATGAAGAGATTTGCTAATGAATAATTTAGGCCATCATTACCTGTACCAAAGTCATCCTTTTTACATAAAGTAATTAATAATAATAATTCAGCCCTTTTGACGTCCCACTCCTAGGCACGGGCCTGCCCTCAACACGAAGGGGATTCAGGCTATAATCCACCACGCTGGCCACTGGGCCAGCGTGGTGGATTATAGCCTGAATCCCGGATTGGCGGGTTGGCGGATTTCACATGTCTTTCGAAAATTGGTTAGATCTTCTAAGACATGCAGGTTTCCTCACGATGTTTTCCTTCACCGTAAGCAAGTGATAATCATATAGAAATTATGATTCGCACATAGATTTCGAAAAATCCAGAGGTGCGAGCCGGGGTTGAACCCAAGACCAGGTGCAAGACGCGTGCTTTAACCAATCGGCTATCACTGCTTGTCCTTTTTACATACACTGAAGTAATTGTATCACTTACTTTATCTAAAAGATCACCGATCAAACCGTCCCATTTCTTAGTCTGTTCGTCGAATTTGCCGTATTCTTTGTCTTTTTTATGAACAAATTCGTAAGTGTAACTGTAATTTTCTTCTTTAAAAATTTTGAATATCTCCTTCACCAAGTCAACGGAGAAACCTTCGAACTTAGGATCGGCATCCTCTTCTACGCAGTTCTCATCATCTTTTGGACAGGGTTCTTTGTCTGAAAAGTAGGGCTTAGCTTTGCGGGATATAATCTGCAATTATTTAATTAATCCAATAATTTGGTCCATACAGTCTATGAGTTTCAATACACGTGAATTTACTTACAATAAAATGCTTATTCGACTGCATTTTACTTCCGTCGTCGGAAGGCGGTCTGGTGTCAATGATAGCGTCAGGGTTTGCTGATTCCCATCTACCGACAGTGTTCAATTTCTTCTGGTGGATTTCATTAACATGTAAAACATAGTTTTTCCTTCGACCAAATTCATCAAATTCAATTATTCCAGTAACACCTTCTGATTTTGTCTAAAACAATGTTTATATTTCTACTTTTAATATCATATTCCAGAGAACGTAGATCTTATAATTTGTTTTTATTATGTGTTTACTACATTTTAAGGTCCACCATGGTTTTTATTTATTGTGAGATTGATTGTAACTATTAAGTACCTACCTTTAAAATTGCTTCTTGAAGTTTAGCTCCAAACGCCCAGGGATATTCTTCCTCGCAACTGAATTTTGGTGGTCTTAAGGTATCATTAGTTGGGAGCGCTTTTGCTATGTGGTTGGCTACATCATCCATCATTAGGGCTTCAAGCTATTCAAACGAAAAATGCAATTATTATTCGTAAGTAAACACAGCAGTGGGTACCTCTTATGATCTCCGACAGCTCATAGTCAGTTAGTTTATCGTTTATCTACATCGAGTTCAAATTAAAATGGAATTCCAAATTTGATCTACTCCCCGAAAAATAATATTAATATGATTAACCTCATAGTGCCCCACTTTGGCTGAAAAATCGGGCTGATCGACCCATTTCCCAACTCTTGGTGCTAGAGGGTGCTGTGCGCCCATGAGGTTTATGTACTCCGACATGCTGAGCCAAGTGGTGTTCGATGGCAGGTTCATGAAGCTCTCTGCTACTGTTGTAGTGTCCATGCTCATTAAAACATAGTGCTGTGAACATTCATATATGGCATTCAATGACTCAAATAGATTATCAATATTGCTTATCCATTTGTATTTACTGCATAATTATGTATGAATACGTAGAGCCTTGCGCTAATTATGGATTTTGATTGCTCTTGGTGTTGGGCTGGATTCACGCCGCACAGAATAAATACTTAATTTATTCAAATAATGGTGTAAATAGTAGGAGACAAGAGATAAATAAAAGGTGCAGCAATGTTTTTCGTCCTTAAAATTTGAGTTGTTATGCAATCAGGATATTAATTTGCAAAGATATCAGATCGGATAGGTTAACGAAGTATCAAATGCTATTATTCAAACTTGGAGCTATAATTTAGATACTGAAAGATTTCTGAAATTGAGATATCTATAGTAGAAAGATCTGGATTTTAACTAATATTCAATTATCTAGCTAGAGCAATATGATGTCCAGATATTGACAAAGGAAAATAACAATTCATGTACATACGAGAGTCCCCCCGTGACTATGGCTGCTGTAAAGCAACCGAAACGTCGGGAACATAAAGTTAATAAACGCGATAAAATCCGAAAAATAGTTTTATTTCAATGTTTCTCGTATACCTGGTAGTCGTTGAACATTTTTAATTCGGCAGCCTCTTCCATGTATTTCTTAATACGATCTACGTGGCAGTCCAACAGGAAACGGCTGACATCTTGATATTTTACTAATCTTTTGAATATCTGAATAATACAAATTGGATAATTGATTAGTTAAGGAAAAAAATACCACGAGAATTGTTAACAATATCAGCCAAAAGAATATACCCCACGGTTATCTCCATCAGGATCTAGTTTGTGTACTGTTATTCTAGATTTATCAGTGATCTCAGATAAAACTTTTTGTATCCGCAATAATCCTGTAATCAATGCAATTACTTATTACTTGGTACATTTTCAGTTGATTTAGAGTTAATTACTTTTATTGATCATCTATCAATCTATGTATACCGAAATTATCTTCATACAGGGCTGCAAAATTCTCCCATTTATAATACTTGAGGAGTTTCCCGTAAGCTAGTGCAAGTTCATCTGAGTCTGGGTAGAAATTAATTGTCATTTTCTTGTAAGCGGGCTCTTCGCTGGCTTCTTCATTGCTATGCTGTTCTATCTCAGGGTCCAAGGGTTGCCATGTCGCTTGTATGTGCGGTAGGTTGGCTATCGCGGCCTGATCTCTGATCGTACCGTCTGATATTGGACTTTGTGGTCCGAAAATCGCCACTGGGCGCATTTTTTCTCTTGAACACACTGGAAATATAAAAACGAATGTTATGTTTGACCTGTACTTATACAGTAGAAGTTCACTGTAATTATTATTATATTATTGTTATACGAGTACCTAGGTACAATGATATTAAACATATTATTTTTACCGTTTTTTAACCAGGATCTATATTAAATAGCAAAATAATGTTTGGAAGAGGGGCATGCTTGAAAATATTGACTTTGAAACAACCTTAATTCATGAGCTAGTCTATACAAATAAATAAAATTGGTGTGTCTGTTTCTAATATCAAAATAACACCTTTTCAAGGTATTAGGTATTTGAAATTAGGTACAAGTAAGTACAAGTAGCAGTAAGCAAGTACTTGAAAGTACATACGGTACCTACTTATAACAAAAACGCGATTTTTTTTTGTCTGTCTGTCTGCCTGTGTATTTGTTCCGGGTAATCTCCGAAACGACTGGACCGATTTTGACGGGACTTTGACTGGCAGGTAGCTGATGTTATAAGGAGTAAATTTGTTTAAGAAAAACAACAAAAAATAGATCACTAATGCTGCCTGTCGCGCGGGCTCAGAACGCGCGAGCGGGCTTTTGCGATAGGTATAAACACGAATCTACGACACGCAAAAAATTAATAAAATGAAATAAAAATTAAACGTAGCATAGGTATTTATTTATCAACTTTATTCTTTATTAACATTATTATTATTAATATTTCATAAACTCTGCGAACTAAACGATATTTTTCGTTAAGTTTAATTCCACGCCGACGAAGTCGCGGGCACAGCTAGTTTATAATATGAATTGTAGGTACTCACATTCGCTCCACACAGTGTAGCTGTCGCTCCTCTTCGTTTCTATAATGACTGGCTCCAGCTTGTTCACATGGCTCATGCTCTCTTTGAAGGCCAGCCGCTGGGTGTTAGCGTTCATCTCGAATATGCCCACTGCAAATCATGGTTGCCTGTTTATAATGTTTGCCATACCTATACTAGGTGAAACAGAAAGGGTATACAATTTTTTAGCAACTTTACTTTGTAAATCTAAAACTATCGGCTTTGTGGGTCAGTTGAAGTACTAAAGGTTTTGTAGACTTGTGAAATTTGTCAACAGCTGTATTCCTATAACACCTTTTGTTTTTCAAGGATCCTCCAAAGCTGATAGTTTAAGAATGACAAAGTTAAGTTTTGAAAAAATAAGTATACCCTTTCTGTTTCAACCTGTATATTTCATATTTCGTAAAACCTGGTGTTCCTATATCGAACAATAGTTTAGGTATCTATTGTGTCTTATTAAAGGGTCTCAATAGGTTCAAATTATTTTGAATTATAATATGAGTTACTCGTCTTTCAAGTATGGTCAGGTAATACGGTAATATTTTTGTTGATATAGATCTCGTTTAACAAATGTTTGGTGTCTATGGCCAGTGACCAATCCTTTGAAAGTCGTGCACATGGTAACTGAAATTTGGATCCGGTTATTTTTATTTTCTAAACAATTTATGCGACATGCTTGTATTTGGTGTCAATTTTGCGAATTTTACACGCATTTGTGTTTTGGCGTAAGACTGTAAGCTACATACATGTGTGTGACAAATAAATAAATAAAATAATAGATTGCTGACTGATACAAACAAACACTTACCTATTTGATAGGATACCTTAGGTTCACGCTCATGGTGATGAAACTGAGGCTCGCACTTTTGAATAAGTACAAGAAGGAGTAAAATCCACCACATTTTATAATATATTTACAAGCGCATGGTGTACTTTAAAGCTATAATTTTATAACAATTTGTGGAGGAACCGCTCAGCGAATGAATGTTGGTTAGCCGTTCACTCGAACGAAATTAAACTTTTGTAGAGATAGAAATATGTAGAGGCGACATGCAGTATATTTCAGTTCGCTCTAAATTTACGAAATTACTCTAAAATTATGATCAAAATACGAAATATTGTGTGATCTTACATTAGAGGCTTTATCGTGTCCTACTATTATGAGGTGTGTGATTCTTTTGGACATTGCATAGGTATTTTGATCATAGCTACTTTTGATGTTGATTGTACAATCGAGAACAGAATCGCGTGAACACCACCTACAAAGACAATGTTGTGACCCATATAATTATTCTTACTATTTATTTACATTTAATAATTAACTATTTATTTACATTGAATAATTAATTTCTTACTATTTATTTACATATTTATTTACATAATTTATTTTCTAGTGAAAAAGAATCTGGCACTTAGGTTGTAATTTTTTTTGCTGGGTTTAGTTATGCTGATTTTACCCACATGTTTATGTAGGTATGCTTGCTGTTGGAGCCTGCTGTTATTTGTGAAAAGAAAAAAAAACGTAATGAATAGGGTAGGTACGAAATGTTCATCAGTCTTTGTCGGTTATTGCTAAAGGCGTAGCGTCGTCCGTCCATATGCGACGGCGAGACGTGTCGGCGCACGCGACGCGACCTAATACAGTTTTCCAAAAATACTTCAGACGGTGCGCAGGCCGCCGTCGCGCCGCATCGTCTAAATAAATCTTGCAGGACATAAAATGATAACCTTGCTACATATCATATTTTTCACAACAATTGTGGTCATACAAAATGCTACTGAAGTCACTACAATTTTCCCGGTCGGTACGTCAAAACATTGATATAAATAAATAGGCATTGATGGGTGTCAAAACTTTAAACAAAAGTTTAAAGGTTTTTGTTGTAATTATTAAAATAATTGCATGTGGTTTGTCTATTTTTACTCGCTTTTTATAAGGAACCTAGGCTCTTACCGCGTTTATTTCCATAAGTACCTACTTAAAATGAGTGGTTCAAAAATAGTGTATTTACGATTATGGATACAACCTATAGCTATTGTTTTCAGGAGGGCTGTTCAACCAGCTGTCACTACAAAGTTCCTCGAGAGCATTTCAGAAAATAATTGAGTCTGGCGGATCGCGGACATATCACGGAAGGTACTTGGAATCACAGGTACTGGACAGTTATTCAACATCTTTGGAATGTAAGTAGCATTTTGATCATCTAAGCTTGTTTTCATACCGATAGCGCCATCTATCAGTGGGTTTTTGAAATACAAAAAAATATTTTCAGAAAATACCTAAAGTAGGTAAGTATTTGTTAAATAAAATTGTCCGTTTAGAGGGCGTTTAAAGTATAGGTACCTACTATTACACATAGGTTACAGGGAAGGAATAGCACGGGCGCTTAAGGCGCATGCCTGGGCCCTCAGCGAAATGGAATCTCTTAATCAAAAACCATATATTTTCCTTATCATATTTTGGTGGTCTTGTTAATTCCAAAATTAAAAACATGTATTTTCTTTATTGTTCCTTTTGGTGTAGGTACCATTATTTTTTAGTAGTGTCAATAGGAGCCCAGATCATGCGCCTGGTACTGGGCCCTATATAATCAAGAACCACCACTATAGTATGCATATCTTTACAGTTTACCTCTATGTTTCCTTGAAAACCCTAATCGGGCACTGACTATGTATAAGACAAATAAGTTATATATTACTTTATTGTGTATAAAATGTATTTACAATATTGCAGTGTGTTCATTCACATCGGAAAATAAAGGCATTGTGGCATTGATTGATGCTAGACCAACCAACGGCATTTGTGACAATGTTTGTCTATTGTGTAACCGGCTTAATGTAAGTTACCTACTCTCCTCTACCCTCTATCTCCAACGGCTTCAAAATATACATTGTAGCTGCATTTATTTTATTCATTTTAACGCGTGAAGGCAGGGGCGAAATTCCCATTAGACTCAGGTCTAGGGCGGCCAAATATTAGGAGCAGCTATTCGTGGCAAAAAATATACTAAATCGATGTCAAGTCTGAGAGCGATCTTAAGTAGGCTTATAAAGATTATAAAGTACCTACTCAGACACGGAAAAAAAGTTAGTGTTGTTGTTGTTTGATGTTTAAATTTGTTTATTGTTCAAATATTCTTAATTTCTTCGCGACATAACTTCGATAAAAGTTGGCAAGAAAGTTAATTCATAATTATACGTCTCAGGAAATGATGAGCTCAGAAGGGCGGCTGGTACTTCACGCCTAGAGCGGTCAAGACTGCTTGTCCGCCTCTGGGTATAACTACATACACCTGGGTCTCGCACATACATGTTAAAATCAATTTAAACATTATTAAGTTATATTAATTATTTAAATATTATTATTATTAGTATTCTTGCCACCACCCCACGCGGACGGGATTTGTTTGATTAGGGGTAGGTTTATATTTTATTTTATCTTAATTTTAATTTTCAATATTCGGCCATTACCATTTAAATTCATTCATTGTCATTGCGGCAAAGGAAAACCTCGTGAGAAACCTGCATGTCTTAGAAAATTTAACCAATTTTCGGAAGACATGTGAAATCCGCCAAGCCGCACTGGGCCAGCGTGGTGGATTACGGCCTGAATCCCCCTCGAAGTGAGGGGAGGCCGGTGCCCAGGAGTGGGACGTCAAAAGGGCTAAAATATTTTTTTTATTAAGTATTATTATTAACATTTCAGATATCTTATTTGTCTTTGGGATGGGAGCCCACGAGCACCATGGAGGACGACTGGTATACATTTTCCTATCACCCCCCACCAGAGCTGATCTCCAAAGCGTACGCAGCATTAATGAAAGACAAAACCATGATGTGGGACAAATTCACCATCTTGTACGAGGATGACTCCAGTAAGTGTGGAGATACCTATTCGTTCGTTAGTATAACATAATATTATGATAGTTTTATAATAAAACTAGCGGCCCGCCCCGGCTTCGCACGGGTACATTGTGGTTACATTATTCGAATTTTAGTAAGGATCCCTAATTTTATTGAAAATATATTATAGCCTATGTCACCCGGGGATAGTGTAGCTTCCCAACAGTGAAAGAATTTTTCAAATCGGTTCAGTAGTTTCGGAGCCTATTCATTACAATCAAACAAACAAAGTTTTCCTGTTTATAATATGTGTACGATGTTTAATTAGGTGCAGATAAAAAAAATACTAATATTGATTTATACATTAACTCATAGTTTCCAATTCATTTTATATCATATTGTGAAATGATTTCTTAAAAAAAAATACTTAAGGTGAAGGCGCCTGTCTAGCCCGCGAAGTTCAAATTTTTTGAGTTCTTTTAGGAATTTTTCAAAATCTGACAATAATAAAAGACAAATTTTGTAATTCGCGAAAAAGACCGTGTGCAGTGCATTTATTAATACATTTATTTTACTCTAAATATTATCACGGTGGATATGATACTAGTAAATCACTAAATATACAAAAATTGCCAGATTATCTGGATAGCTGTCGTTCTTGAAATGTTTTAGAGTAAGTTGGATATATTAATAAATGCACTGCACACGGTCTTTTTCGCGAATTACAAAATTTGTCTTTTATTATTGTCAGATTTTGAAAAATTCCTAAAAGAACTCAAAAATTTGAACTTCGCGGGCTAGATGGGCGCTTCAGCCTTAAATACAACGGTAAAAACTACTCCGGTGTGACGTCATACTTCAATAGCTAAGTATCTATTTATTCCGACACTTGAAATATCCGCATAATTGCCTATTTTATAGTTATTTTGAAAATTATATCAGTGGTAGTAACTGTAAGACATACATTACCTATATAATTATGCAATAAAAAAAATACACACGAATTGATAACCTCTTCCTTTTTGAAGTCGGTTGAAAATAGATTGTTCATTAGGTATGGCTAAGTCGACCAGAGTAGTACCATCCTCTAACAGAAGAGCTGCGTAAGGTAGCCATTATACCTACGTTTCGTACGATCAGTGAGAGAGCCGGAAGCCGCCCGAGCCTTTTGTATTACAAGATATTTATAGGCTAAGATAACTGCTTAACATTAGGTGGATCGTACGCTCGTTTGCCGACTTTGTTATATAAAAAAAAATGTCTAAGATTTCGACGTTTGTGGTAATTCCAGCTCTGCGGCATCCGATCTTGTGATCACAAGAGCAAAAATGCGCAGAGTTCTAACAAAAAAATTGTCTCTCTGATAGGTAGCTTTAATAAAGAGTTTTCCTTACTTTGTAACAGGCTTCATCCGGCTTCAAGAAGTTATTAACTCTTGGCCGAATACAATGGAACCGATTTTATATAAAAAGTTGTACCCCGATCAAGACAATAGAGAAACATTCAAAGATATACTTAAGGTGGAACGAATGACCTACCACATCCTAGACTGCAAGGTGGAAAATATTCTAAAATACATGGAAGAGATCACACGAGTTGAAAATTCGACTGAATATCTGGTAGGTATAAAAAAGGGTACATTTAAAAAAAAAAAAAAACAATATAGATTTCAGCATCGAATCGCGAGTGAAATGAATGCGTCCTAGACTCTGATAAAGGTTCTTTTATCAAACGTCCTAGACCACCGTTTGGCGCAATGGGATGAGCGCGGGCCGCTCGACTCACTGCACCGAGTGGTTGCCGGTTCGATATCTGTCAAAGCAAATTTCTGAAATAGCCTTTTTGTAATTTGCCCTGGTCTTGGTGTCCCTCGGATCACCCCAGTCCGTTGTACGGTATCCATAGTACAACCGTTGTTTAGTTTGGGACTATAAAGTTGGTGTGTTCGTCTGGCGATATTTGGCGATACTTTTGGGGAATATTGCAACTTAATAATATATAAATGTTTATTTCCTTACAGAGTTTTATTTTAACGAATCTAGACGCACACACTCTAAACTTCAAGAGTATACCTGCCCTCATGGCAAACGTGTCCACCCTACACCTGGCTTTACCGAACAGTGAAAAGTGGAAGGATAAAGGAATGGGTGATACCGAGATAATTAAGGTGATTATCAAATCATTAAGTCAAGTCCCCTTCAGGCCGGTAACGTGCGAGCAAAGCCATGAGTATTGCAAGCATCTACTAGGTGAAACAGAAAGGGTATACTATTTTTAGCAACTTTACTTTGTAGATCTAAAACTATCTTCTTTGTGGGACAGTTGAAATATGTAGACTTATAAAATCTGTCAACAGCTGTATCCCTATAACACCTTTTGTGCTTTTGTTTCAAGCTTCCTCCAAAGCTGATAGTTTTGGAATTACAATGTTAAGTTTTTTTTAAAAAAAAGTATACCATTTCTGTTTCAACCTGTATAGGCCACGGAAACTGCTTACCTCAGGCGGGTGGTAAACTTGTTTGTCGACATTGTTATAATAAAAAAAGTCTTTGTTCAGTTGGAGACTGCACTAGCCGCCGACGCCCTTAATCACATTGAAATAGCAATCAGAAGCATTACCGAGAAACCAGCGAGTACATATTTGCCGGAACTGTGTTTTAAAAGCAGTAGATCTGAATATATGCCGTGGCCTTTTGGAGATCGACTACGGGAAGCTTTGATTAAGGTAAATGAAATTGTGCAATATATTTGCGTTCGTATCGATATGATGATCAGGGTAGGTTAGGTTAGGTATAGACAGAAGCTGACCCTAATACAAAAATAAATGAGGAAAAGGCTAGAAAAAAGGTCGTTAACGCGTACAAAAAGTTATAGGGAATTGACTTTATTTGGATTTTCCAACTCACTGTGGTGATCTCTTACGAAAAATGTACCATAGTACCTACCTACTTCGCATTTTCAGACCGTCATTACCGGATTTACTGGGGATGTAGCGTTTGATGAACACGGAAGGAGAACAAATTTCAAATTGCATTATTCAAAACTGGATCAAGACAGTGAATTCATGCATGCGGGCCATTGGTACTCCCAGACGAATGTGATAACTATGGAGGACCAGGTTCGCGATAGATCTTCGGCTATGAGAACGAATTCGAAAATAAGGGTAAATGTTATAATATATGGTTTCATTTTCAAATAATTAAATTATTTCTCTCGCCCTGCGTGGCTCTAACTACTAAATAAAGATAGTGCTGTTACACGTAACTTCAACACAATATTGCTATGTAAACAATCAACCTTCTATACGTCTAACGAGAAGCGATGCGAATTGAATTGTTTATATTAAATTATTTGTTTTAACATTTCACCATCATTTATTTTTTAAGTAGCATAATGTAGCGCACTCTCGCCACTGTTACTCCTGTAAGTCAGGATCGACAATGGTGACCAAAGATGACGCCGAGGTTTAACCCTTGACGAGTTCCGGGGAAAATATAAAATGTCCTAGAACCTGTATGAATTTAATCGAACGAAAGAATAGGAGCGTTGGCAGAAAATTATCAACAGAAATATATTTATGGGCTGATCACAGATATAGATTTACATAGATAACGCAGGTATCACGATTTATATTGAAACGAGGCGTGCCGAATTTTTAACCCCTACTGTGACGTCACAGCCAAAATTTAGTCCAAACCGATTCACAGACACCGATGCCGCCGATGCCCCTCGGCCCGCTACGATTCTCTCGAGTGATTATCTCGCTCATACTCATTTTTTTTATATCAGTAGTCGAAGAACAGTTGTAAGGCACCATGGCTCGTCATTTAACTAATTGGACCTAAACTGAACTGTCAAAACTAAAGTAACTAGGTATAAGATTTTTAAATTATGTTAAGGTGGTGACGAGAAAAGGGCTGCCCTACTTCGACACCAACGGCACTCACCATCGTGGTTACGCTGTGGACCTTATTGACATGATCTTCAAAACTATAAAAGAATCACAGAAAAGGGATTTCGAATATGAAATTTATAGAGTTGCCGGCGATAAATACGGAAACCCCATAGAAGGCACTAAGAAATGGGATGGGTTGATTGGGGAATTGTTAGACCACGTAAGTCTAAAATTGCTTATTTTAAAATATTATAAAAAAAACCATCATCACGCCATTATTTCCCGTAGGGGTAAGCAGTGGTGAACTGTAATGTATCAATAGGATTTTCGATCCCAAATGGTCCCAATGTAACTATACCCGGTACTTTCCCCCTCAATGCATGGAGTACTTTGGCTATAGTCCACCACGCTGGCACAGTGCGGATCAGCGAACTTCGCACGGCTGATGATAACATGTTTTATAGCTAGTTGCAAAATCTCCGTAAAAGAGAATCATTTTGTCATCGTGTTCAAATTATTCTTCACTAACTGGAGGCACTGGCCTGTATGTGATGATAAATAATATCGCCAGACTGACACACCAACTGTATGGTCCCAAACTAAGCAACGCTTGTACTATGGGTACCGTACAATGGACTGCGGGCGTTCCCAGTGACAACCAGACCAGAAAAAATTACGAAAAGGTAATTTCCTAAATTTACCCCAGCGGGAATTGAATCCGCAACCACCATGTGCAGTGAGCCGAGCGGCCTACGCTCGAACCACTGCGCCAAGCGGTCGTCAAAAAAATAATTTCAATGAACCTTTTTCAGAGAGCGGACTTAGCGATCTGTGATTTGACTATTACATCCGAGAGGAATTCGGCTGTAGACTTCTCAATACCTTTCATGACTCTGGGCATCAGTATGTTGTTCAGAGAAACGGACCCTGAGATTCCAGACATGTTTTCGTTCGTCAGTCCCTTGTCTTTAGACGTGTGGCTGTATCTGGCGACTACTTATGTGATCGTGTCTTTTGTATTACTTATTTGTGCGAGGTGAGGGTGGCTGATTTTGATTCGTATATTTTTCATGTTCATAATATCTAAGCAGTAAGATAGGTTTTTAACTGATTTTGAGCGTTGATAGCGCTTTCTCAACTTTACTCTATAGTGAAGTACCTATAACTTGGCCTACATGAATCAAGCTCGTGCTAGTAGCTTAAGTACCTTCATCATATATTACTTAACGTAGTTTCCGATCACTGTTTCTTTAAGAATTTATTCCCAAAAGTAATAATGTTTTGTTTTTTCGAATTAATTTTATTAGGTATAATTTAAACCTGTTATAAACTTTATATATTGTTCCATAAGGTACTTAATTGACTACTTTCAGAATGTCTCAAGACGATTGGGTGAATCCTCATCCATGTAATCAACATCCAGAGAACTTGCAAAATATCTGGAGCCTCTACAACTGCATGTGGCTCACTATGGGCGCTATTATGACGCAAGGATGTGATATTTTGCCAAGGTACCTAAATAAAATGTGGTGTAGCGCTTTTTTTATTGTTAACTTGCTGATCCGATAGACGTCGTCGTGTCCTAATTTCATTGAAAAGATCTTAAGCACTTTTAAAATATACAAGCAATGCAGCGTGCACAAATTTCTTTAGAGTGTCCTAATTGTGGCTCGCAAGTCAGTGCGCGAGGAAATGCGAATTTAATGCGAATTTAATTGTGCGATCCTGCAGTCAAAGCTACAAATTTGAGTGTTCTAATTGGTCACGCGTCATAGCACGATCTATTAGGACACCTGTTGGACCATAGCACGATCATTTTCATCGCCCGACGAAATCGCATCGTTTGCTCGTACGATCGATCGCCAATCCGGAGGGGTCCAGCCAGTCAGGTCTCCACGTCCTTAATATTTCCAGGGCGGGAGGTTCGCGTTGGGTGGCTGGCATGTGGTGGTTCTTCGCTCTTATAGTCACAGCCTCATACACCGCCAACATGTCCGCCTTTATTAGTAACGACCGCCGAAACACCGAAATCAAAGATATCAAATCCCTAGCAGAACAGAATAAGATATCCTATGGCGCGGTACTCAACGCGTCTACTTATAAATTTTTCGAGGTAAGCGGTACTCATTGTTTTGTAGTGGATTCATATTTTGCCTTATATTTTACAATGCGATACACATTTAAAAATTATTAGAAATGTGTAATACCTAAGTAGTACAGTTACATTAGCCTCTCCAACTAAGCTAAATAAATATAAATTAATGGTTTAAAAAACTTTTTTTTAAAAAAAAGCCTTTAAAAAGTCCATTACTCATACTCGGAAAGTAGGTCTGAAGTTGCCTGAGGTGCGGGTAGAAAGTAATACTTTTCAGCCCTAGGGAGAATATTTTCAAAAGACAGCGGTCAAATTAGTTTAAAAAACTAGTTCTATTTTCACATTTCTATTCAACCATGTTCCAACTATTCTACAGTCACTCAATTACAGCGCGATGTAAAATTGAAATAACATAAAGTTAAATACTAATTAAAGATTTTTTTTTTTTTAAATGACCTTATTATAATTTACTTTCAACTATTTCTTTAAAATAACAAACACAGATTTGGGCAAAATATTTACCGTTTTTTTAATGATGAAAATGAAAAATAATGGCTAAATAATGAAGCTGGCCGGCCGACGGAAAACAAACAAAATAGGTGGCAATCCGATATTCATTTGTTTTTTCGAGTTGTAGAGTATTCTTCATACTTCCTTGTTCATTCATTTTTTCTTTAGATAATTCCTGTTTGTATTTTTATTTTCCTTGTATTCGTAATGAAAAGCACAGTGTTTATCTCGGGTGAAAGACTTCTTTTGTCCCTCGAACTATTGGCACCCGAGCGTATGCCAAACCCCGTCTCGGGACTAAATAAATTACTTCCATCCCAAGGGTAACAATGTAGTACTATTGTACCATTAATTTTTTTTTTTTTTTTTTAGTTTTCGTGTTCTCCTCAGCAAGCCCTTTCATTTGATACGAGGCATGCCTTTTAAGTTCTGTCGTTTCCATAATTCCCGGCAATTTTGAATTTGGAACTGTTCTATATTCGAATGTGTTTAAATTTCGAATCTCAAAACAGTTGAATGTATTAGGATTAATGTTATTATTTAGTCACAGCGTCGATTAGAATCTGTCAGGTTACGTACGAAAATGAATCTTTCTAAGGAAAATGTTCGTGCAATAATTTTCTACAACTTTAGAAGAGGCCTGACACGGCTTCAGTGTTTTGAAGAGCTAATATCTGTGTTCAGGGATGAAGCCCCATGTCTGCGGACTGTCGAACGCTGGTATTTAGAATTCCAGCGTGGACATACTAGTGTTAGTGACAAATCTCGCGAAGGTCGCCCAAAATCTGCATTCACTGAAGATAACATCATTGGAGTGAGACAACTAATTCTCGAAGATCGTCATGTGACGTATCGAGAGATAGAGGCTCTATTAGGCATCTCAGGGACAACCATTCAGAAGATCTTGCATGAAGCGCTTGGTGTAAGAAAGCTAGTTTGCCGTTGGATACCGCATCTGCTTTCCGACGATCACAAGGCGGCCCGCGTCAGATGGTGTAAGAAAACTCTGCAAAGGTTCAACCGAGGAGAGTCAAATCACGTCTACGACATCATCAGTGGTGACGAATCTTGGATCTATGCCTACGATCCTGATTCCAAACAACAATCTACAATCTGGGTCTTTCAAGACGAGCCAAAGCCGACTAAAGTTGTTCGTTCTCGAAGCACTTCAAAGAAGATGGTGGCCACGTTCGTTAGAAAAACCGGCCATGTTGCGACTATTGCACTTGATGATCGTAGAACGGTTAACGCAGAGTGGTATACCACAGTTTGTTTACCACAAGTCATCGCCGAACTTCGAAAATCTAACTCAAAGCGACGCATCATCCTGCACCACGGCAATGCAAGTTCACACAGCGCTCGTCAAACGATTGAGTATTTGAAGCAGGAAAAAGTAGAAATTCTTGACCATCCTCCATACAGTCCTGACCTAAGCCCTAACGATTTTTTTACATTTCCTAAAATTAAGAAAAGTCTTCGTGGTCAAAGGTTCCAGTCCGGTGAAGAAGCAGTCGACGCTTTCAAGTCAGCCATTTTGAACACCCCCACTTTAGAGTGGAATAAATGTTATAATAACTGGTTTGAGCGGATGGAAAAGTGTATTAAGCTACGTGGTGAATACTTTGAAAAACAATAAAAAGTACTATAAGGTTCTAGTTGTGTTTTTTTCTTCAAACGACAAAACTTAAAAGGCATCCCTCGTACCCATACTGTGGTAGTGCAAAAAAATAACTAGTCCGCCATCTTGGATGATCCGCCATATTGGAATTAGAATCTCGTCACATAGCTAAGCATGCATTGTCATCCTACTAATATTATAAATGCGAAAGTTTGTGAGTGTGGATGTATGTATGTATGTATGTATGTATGTTTGTTACTCCTTCACGCAAAAACTACTGAACGGATTTGGATGAAATTTGGAACACAGATAGATTATAACCGGGATTAACATATAGGATACTTTTTAACCCAATAATCCAATACTATGCGGATGAAGTCGCGGGGCACAGCTAGTCCAAAATAAGCGTGTATACCAAATTTCAGCTCAATTAAAGATAACTGATTTAAAATTCAGTTGCATGATTCCACGCGGACACACATACATTGCAAGTTAAATAAAAGCTTACCTAGTTAGTAAAATAAACACCATGTATTTGCAGAAATCAAACGATTCAGTATACTCAAAAATATGGACTGTGATGAGTTCAACAAAGCCCTCGGTATTCACAAAGAGCAATGACGAAGGCAAGGATCGCGTGTTATGGAGTAAAGGGAACTATGCCTTTTTTATGGAATCCACGGCGATTGAATATTACACGAAGAGGAACTGTCAATTAAAAATAGTTGGGTCTAAGCTGGATTCAAAGGAATATGGTATTGCGATGCCAAAATGTGAGTGTTACTAAATATGTAATACTTAAGTGCTATACTTAATAATGTATACTTAAGTTCCAGAACAAGTTACGTTTACGAAAGCTAAGATGTTTATAAAGACACAATTTTAGGACTCAATAGGTAGTCTGTAATAGGAACCCTTCGTCCGTCCATTCCAGTCTGTCGTAGTACGCAAATACCATAGTTTTTCACGGGAGTAGATAAAAATTGGAACAGATACACTTTATTAATCAATCCCAATTCCAAAAATATAAAATGTTATAAAAAATAATTTTCATTGAGGGGTTTCTCTGAAACGGTCTTGTCCAATAAAATAGTGTATCCATGCAATATTGTATTATAAACCACGCCGTTTGCCAGAATTTTACCTCTAATGGACAGCAATGTTTTTTTTTGTTGAGTGTTGTTATGTTACCTTGCTAAGAATTATTGTTGAGATTCTTGGGATGAGCCTTGTGAAGCTACCAGAAAGTACACTTAGGTACTGAATGAGATGTGTTCTCGATTAATTTTATATAATGTTTCGTCCTCTCATGGGTATTTCAGTTTTCCCACACAAAGGATTGGTGGACAACGCAATTCTTTTGTTGCAAGAAGCTGGCAAACTTGAGATTTTAAAGAACAAGTGGTGGGAACAAGAAGATAACACGGAAAAATGCGAGGTATTTACACATTTATTTTTTGACACAAGCTAACCGCCCCAACTTCGCACGGGTTTGACTGTGATTTATAAATTCAATTAGATTGTACTAAACATGGGTACCAAGTGCAAGAAGGTCTCTAAATTACAGCGAAAACCGCATCAAAATCAGTTACGTAGTTTAGGAGAACTAAGCGGAAAAACAAACTAACGCGGATAGCGACTTTGTTTTATAGGTGTACTATTTAGAGATTTTATATTCAGAACAGAGTAGCTTAAAGGGACACGAATACACTGCATTTTCGATCACCGCAGTCATTGCAAAATTATAATATTAGTAACAAATGTATTATTAACTATATGATACAAATGTATATTTAATGTAGTAAGAAATACTACTTAGACATAACTCTGATTGAGGAATGATATTTCATTTCAATTTAAAACTAAGCTGCGCAGTGTTTTTTTATGGAATAACTATAAGTATTGAAGCACCAGCTTCAATACTTATAGCAAAGCGCGAAGATGAGAAGCTATCGCCTTGAGGTGTCACCTTGTATTAGATAGGGGTGAGATTGTATTTTAAATATCAGGTTTGTGGTTCACAAGTTAAACGCACTGAGCACGTTTATCTGTTTTTATATTTAGGCTGAGCACAGCAATTTTTTTTCGGGTCTTGCCGTACCTACACATTGTGTGGTTCCCGTGCGCAGCGCTGGTAGGCCTTTAGGATTTTTGTATGAATCTCATTAAACAGGAATTTAATGAGAGGTAATAACGGTTATTTTTCATTAATACAGAAAGTAAAGGAAGAGGATGGTGACGGATCTTTACGGATGGAAGCCACGAGCGGCATATTTTTAGTGCTCGGGGTGGGAGGAGTGTTGGGATTTTTCGTCGCAATCATAGATTTCATGCTACACGCGCGCCAGATCAGCGTGGAAGAAAAGGTAAAATGATTATTATAATTAATAAGTAATATTCACTACTTATACATTTTTTGAGAGCAGATTCAGAACAAGTTTCTTATATCAACTTTTTCTTAATTACAAAAATAATTATTCAATTTTGTAGTTATATTCTGTACAAGTTAGCTTGATCGTTTTGACAGACGGAAAACTGACATTTATAGGGTCAGGTTATAAAAAAATGTCGATAGAAATTATCGAGGTTTCATGCTATCATCGATGCTAAAAACGAATATTTTAATATAAAATGACATTTATTCTCTTAAAGGTATACACCCCAAATCCATATCTGGATCAGTTTCTGAATCGCTAGAACAATCTTATAAATTTAGTATAAACTCTTGTTCGCAAATATTATCAAATCGGACGTCCCGCTCCCAAAATTTGATTTTATTTACTCACTATTATTTTAGATCAAGTATGTACAAATGTAAATAATGTTATGATATTAAAATAAACAATAAAACTAAAATATAAATTAAGCTTTCTTTAAAATATCGTCTGTGGTCACGATGATTCATCGCCCATCACTAATTAGGTTGGCATGCCCATAAAGTGTGACATTGACAGGTACTGTCTGTTCTATTATGAAATTCAGCACTTCATAGGCGTGATTTTACTGACAGCTGTCGCAGAGATCAAGCTATCTTGTACAGATTATGGGCCCCTAAAACACTTTAGAAATATAAATTCTGCATCATGAACCAGTTGTATTGTTAAATTTATTGTATGAACCAGGTGACGTTTTTGGAAGCGTTGGCGAGTGAGTGGCGCGCGTCTCTCGACCCTCGGCAGCTGCACAAGCTGGTGGCGCCGCCCCGCTCCGCGCCGCCCTCCACCGCCACCCCCTCCCCCCAGCGCGAGCGATCACAGTCCAGAGCCGTATCGGTACTCAGGGCCGCATCATCTTTTATCAACTTTGACGAGATCTATTGATACAGATTTCAAATGGCCGAAGAAGTATGTTAGTGAAAAATATGTAGAAAAAAATTATAATCTAGTCAACTTGCGAGTGTATACATAAGCCTTTCAAAATATATGTGTATATAAAAAAAATCTTTTCTTTCCATAACTATTTCCCAATTCAGAAATGTTGTAAGCAGTCGATCAAAGTGTAGCACAAAGCTATTTATTTATTTATTAATATTCATCAACCTGATGTTAATTTTAGATTGTTATGGCTTGAATATGTCAAGGTGGAATAAATCAACAGCTGAACGAAGTACCGAGGAGGCGCGGGATGCAGCGTTAGATTCTGAAGCGGAAGATGAAGGTCGCGAATGCTTCACCGGCTTTTCAGTCTCCCAGAAACTTAGAGCAAAAGCCAGTTCAGCCCAGAATGCTTCCAATTGGGTCATCTGTAACATCAAAGAAGCTGAATTTGTCTCTAATAACTCTCTAACTGAAACTCTAATAATATTATTTGCTGCCAATAATTTTATCGCTTTGGTCTCTTAGCTTATACGATTTAATAAAAAACATATAATAGAACGAGACAGAACTATATAACGATTCGTTATAGATGTGATCGCTGTTTTGCAAAGAATTTCAAAAGAATCTTTGAAAGAAGAGTAAAATATTGTTGATAAAATACTTATCTCCAAGCGCAATTGTAATGTAATTTATCTCCAACCTTCTAAGTTATTTGGCTATGAATGGCATCCTAATAGAACGTACCTTCTGCTCGATAGCGACTTCTCTGACGTGCCAAAGGAATTCAAATATACCCATAGCGGCCGCCATTCCGCACCCTATACCCAGTACGACGAATACGCCGCCCACATTATCCACTCCCAACTCCTCGGCGCTGGCACCATCCTCCGTTGCTTCTTCAGCCTGAAAGTGCCCATACGATTAATTGATTGATAAATCAGTGTCTATCATAATATTTATTGATTGCTAAGAAAATTTCTGTCTTCAATTTCAAATTTCCATTCCACGTGGAAATGATAATTTATTTCGCCATGGCGCTCATTAGGGGAGGCCTATGTCCAGCAGTGGACAATTATAGGCTGATGATTGATTGATTGATTGATTCCACATGGGCAGGGATTATTTTAATATATTTTTATTTTAAATTATTAATACCGAAGTATTATTTTATGATAAATAAATTCATCAGAAAATAAAGCTTGGTTCGACGCATATTACTTATATATCTTGGATACTAGTCGAGTTCTGTTACCTAAGACGATTTGATATACTTATTTATTATACATATAAATACTAGCTGTGCCCCGCGACTCCGTCCGCGTGGAATGTGGACCACGCTAAACATTTAAGGGTATGAAAAATAGATAGAAGCAGATTCTTAGACCAACCCGATATGCACACAAAATTGGATGAAAATCGGTCGAGCCGTTTCGGAGGAGTATGGTAACTAACATTGTGACACGAGAATTTTATATATAAGATTATCCGACAGTTGTCTTTTCATTTAGCAAAGATAGTGTAAGTCACTTACAACACAGGCTTCTTCTTTCGGAGCTTTCCACCATCGATTTTTTATTTCAACCAACATTCCACTTTCTGCTAATTTCAGTAATGCATTGTCTACTGCTGTTCGATAAGACGAATCTGTTGGAATAAAATAAGGTGTTTACAAATGAAACTCTAATAACATAGCATATGGTTTCATTTCAAATGATTTGTTTCTTACCAAATGGCATTGCTATGCCATATCCTTTCGAATCAAGTAAGCCCCCGACTTGCATCAAGTCACAATTTCTCTCCAGTTGGTATTCAATAGCGGTTGATTCCATAAAGTAAGCGTAACCCCTTTGACTCTTCTTCACTCTTTCTACTCCTTCTTCGTTGTTTTTGACGAACACTGATGGTCTTGCTGATTCCATTGCTCCCCACATCCTTTGGTAGTTTGACACGTTTGAACGCTGCATAGATGCAATTCAATGCAATTAAAACTCAATAATGCAATGATACTCTAGCACCTATGTCGTTAAAATATGATCAAAATTCTGCACGTAGTATAAACTACGTACTACGTAAGTTTTCATAATGAAGTATCTATTTATTGATTATCGAATTGTCTAACCTTGAAAAACGAATAAGTAGATCCGCCAAAGAGTGTACCGTACTTGATTTTTGTTTGCAAGGCGAGATCCTCTGCGCTTTTTATAGAATCGTCCATAGCTGCATTAGTAAGGAAGGCAGCCAGGTTTGCCGTGTATGATGAACACATTATAAGGGCAAAGAACCACCATAAGCCGCACACCCATCGAGTGGAATAACCCCTAAAGAGATTACACGAATTGATTAGGTTACTTTATATTGTTTTATTTTATGTTTTATTTAGATTCAAACGCTTACTTTGGTAAAATATCCGAGCCTTGTGTCATTATAGAGCCCATAGTAAGCCAGCAAGAATTTTTGATATGCCAAATATTTTCCAATTCTTCCGGCGACTTATCACAAGGGTGAGGGTTTTCCCAATCATTTGGAGCGAGTCTGAAAGAAATTTGTATTAAACAAGTTTCTACTTAAAACTGTTAATCCTTAAGAAATTTTTTTACCTTGCTAATACGTGAAGTAATAATGACACCATTAAGTACGCCGCGGCCATATAAATCCATACATCAACTGAAAATGGCTTGAGAAACGAAAACAGCTCCGGTGGCGGGGAAGTTTGTTTCGAGTACAGAATACTAATGCCTAATGTCATGAATGGTGTCGTGAAATCCACAAAGGACCTTCTCTCGTATGTTATAGTCAAATCACAAATTGCTAAATCAGCTTTCTGAAATGATAATTTATTGAAAAAATATGAAATAAGTATATCTACTGTACTTTATTTAGAAGATTATAATAATGCTGCTCACGAACCCTTTCCAATAAATGTCCCACTAGACCATCCCACTTTTGCGTATCTTTGTTATACGCACCATAACTATTACCAGGTACTATATCAATTACGTAGTTCAAGTGTAGTGTGTCTTTCAATATTGCGTGTATTAAATCTTTGGAATATCCTTCATAGCGATCGTTTCCTGTTAGTGTTTCACCTTCTTTGGGTTTGACTTCCACTAAATATGGTGCTCCAGTTCGCGATACAACTCTGAATGTTTTGTTTTGCCATTTCTCTGCTAATCGGTCGGAAACTTCAGTGGCCGACCGTACATATACAAAACCTGTTTCTGGATTCCACTTTGCTATGCTATTAAATCCTATATTGGAGAGCTCCATTATTTCCACATTGAAGTTTGTTCTTTCACCAGTTGTATTATCTATCGTTATTTGATCTGTGATCCCCACTATTGGATTCTGAAAGGTTGTTTTAAAATATGTTAATTTCATATTTAATGTTACTCTATGACCCTTTAATAACTAGAATGCTTACAGTTAACAAATGGCTTGTAAATTCTTGTCCTATCTCCCACTCATCTTCGGAGTCGCAATCAATCGGTTGGGCAGCTAATGTAAAGCCAGTGGGAGCATTTTCTACTGCGTCTGTTATAAGTCTTGCTGCATCACTAGCGAGAGCTGCCTCTACCTGAAATGATAGCACAATAATCAAATCGTGAGAGGTTGAAAACTATTATTCAGTTACAGATTTGTTTACAAAGATATAGAGTACACACCGTAATCTCATATGTTTGTTTTGGAATTTTAACTGCGGTTGACTCCCTTACTTTCCAGTCAGCTAAGTAAGATCTAGTTTTTGAATCGGAATGGTCGAAAATTCTCAGACATGTAACGTTGGATAATCCGTAGCGTAATTCAGCAAGGTCAAGTGTATGAGCATCCAGTGACATGAGGACATAACTCTGAAAAGATTCGAGCATTAACATTTACAGAATACAACACAATCACACCTTTAAGTTGGGGCTCATGTGGAGTGTCCAACAATTACTTTCTAGGGTTGGTCAACTCTAACTTACCATGTAATCCTGAAAGAAATTGACATCATTTGCTTGACGCAAATAGTCAAGAACCCTTTCTGGAGGGCAATCTAGAATAACTCTCGTTTCCCCGGTCGCTTTCAAAGCTTTAAGTAATGGACGGTTATCTCCTCCGGGGACCAGTCTTCGCACCAACCATTTTACTTCAGGATCGGCATGTTTTAATATTTCCTGAAGCCTTATGAGTCCTGAAGGATACAATTACTGACGATCAAAGAAGTTCTGAGAATTATGAAGGCGCAGTAGGTAGATATTTACCATGATCATCATCATACAGCAATGTATAAGTTCTCCAATCATTGTCTTTTACGAAAAGCGCTATAGCTTTGGAAAGAGCCACCGCTTCAGGATATAAATTGATGCCCGGAGGACTCGGTGGCTCCTCCCCACGAGGTCTAGGAGGGCGCCATACTGCCTGGAAATAAAATTTCACATTCAATTTCACTTCAATATAAACAAACTGATTTCTGCTCTGCATTCATTTTGAAAAATTAGGAGAGTAGAATATTAAATAGATATACTTCCACGTAATACCCAAAATGTGGCAAATTCAAATTCAGCAGGAAACTAAGGCTGTAATTACACACCTATAATTCACAAAGCATTAAAAAGGTTGCCTCTCTATAAATATATCAAGTGAAAAACGGAATTGTCTCTAAACATATCTAACGGAATTGAAATAAACGTCAGTTAGTAAGCCGTGCTGTTGTACATTGTAATGTATGGTTGGCTGGGCTGCGACTTCACGACCCTTGTTATTCTCCAGTTCGATTGAGCGGCCACTGCGCGACGCAATAATGAAGTTGGAAACTGCTGAACGGAATGAGTTTCACAAATAAATTTCGCTTTTGTAACTACGGAATAAACTTTGAAATTATTTCATGATATAAATGTAAACAGGGTGATGCTGGAAGTTTGACAGGAATGTTTTAAGTATTAAATTGTATTCTTGAAGGACTATTTTTGCAATAAATTTGTTTACCCTTATGTAAGCCATTTTCGAAATTTCTCAGAAGTATGTAAAGGGGGATTCAACGGAAATAAACTTTGATATCCTTTCAGTCTTGATTTCAACGATTCTCTTTAATGCTATTAAAGTAATTAATACAAGGCACACCCAGATTCAAAATCAAAAAGGTACACAAAAGGGAACAAGAAAGTCCCGTCCCTTACTCTACCTCCGTCCAACTCTCCTGCAGATCGGCAACTGCCAGCAACGCCTTTAGTAATGCAAGCATCTATAGGCTACGGTAACTGTTAACGCTACCACGACCCAGGGCCATTACCACGTTAGCTACTTAAAACGCAAAAGAAAAGCTAAAGCGCGTGTGAACGCTCGCGTTTGAAATCAAGTTAGCTTTCAAAGGCTCGAACGCGAGCGTTTGCTTTTCTATTGCGTTTTAAGTAGCTAACGTGGTAAGGGCACAGGCGGGTCGTGCACTTGTTTGCCTATGTTATATAGATATATATGAACTAGCTGTGCCCGCGACTTCGTCCGCGTGGAATTTAATTAACAAAGTTTCATACAAACTTTCATCCCCTATTTTAGCCCCTTGGGGGTAGAATTAATCAAAATCCTTTCTTAGCGGATGCCTACGTCATAACATCTACCTGCATGCCAAATTTCAGCCCGATCCGTCCAGTGGTTTGGGCTGTGCATTGATAGATCACTATGTCAGTCAGTCAGTCAGTCACCTTTGAGTTATATATATTTAGATAAATAATTCGTTATATAACATACTTGGATGTGAGGTATTTTAACGGCCCGGCAATGCGCTTCCACTGCTGATGCGGACATCGGGTCAGTGGGACCGAACACTGCGACGACTCCACTGGATATCAGCTTACACGCTGCAATTCACATTGGGAATTTACAAGCTACTGTACCAGCGGCTAGGTCTGTTGATTCAGAACATAGCTCGACACTAGCTCGATAAGATAGCTTATTTACTTTTAGGTTATTAATTACTGTGTCACTGGGTGTCACTGGGATCGCCCCCAGTCCATTGTACGGTACCCATAGTACAAGCGTTGCTTAGTTTAGGACCATACAGCTTTGTGTTCGTCTGGCGATATTTTAGAAAAAAAAAGTCAAATTACGATAGTGTGACCTCCTTATGAATCGTTAAAAATTCAAAGAAAAATCATAAGCCAAGGCTGTTCTGAATATTATACAAATGTTTAAATCATTAATGTTACGCCTGAATTGTTTGTTTTATTGTTGACAAATATTGTTATTTTGTTTGGTTGCTTAATTTTCCGTAATTTACCTACAAAAGAAATTGAAATTTCATACATTGATAAGTAATTAGTTAATTACACCCAATTCAAAAGAAGATGAAATTAGAAGCTTTTGATATTTCTTCTCCTTTGACGTTTTTAACAACCTTAACTTTATAATTAAATGATTCAAAGCGTTGAACAGCTTACAAATGGAGGATTTATTATTTTTTATGGTTATTTTAATTATTCATAAATGTTAAAAATTTGAACATTAATTAAGAATATAAATGCGTAACAGAAATTATATCTTATTCACTTTTATTCTTCATTATTTTTTTGTTACAGCTTATTAATTGAATTTATCTTTAACCGGCATTTTTACGATCGTGCAAATTTTAGTTACGTAACGAGTATGCATTAGCATTGGAAATCGTTAATTGGAAATCCAACGGTTAAATGTTTGTTTAGCTCGCAAAATTAAACCGTAGGTAGGGAATCGATGTGACAAACAGTTAAGTAAATACAATCATTATGTTTGACTTGCTAATTTATAAATTTTGTTTATAATTTATCACATCGTTATTCAATGGTTCACTATTGTCAGTTATCCAAGTAAAAAAATACAATAATCACCAGCTTTGGAAGCAGAAAAACTGTCACCAAACGGAGCATACTCAGCATTCATGACGAAATGGTACCGCTCGCTCTCCATCGAAGCCCTGGCCAGTGTCGAAGCAAATGCCACCTCGGTCACAGTGTTCGGTGGAAATATTGCCCCTGAACAAATTCATTATAATTACATTTATATTCCAGCATCGCACGAAACTAAAACTTGGTTATAAAGTAACTTACCAATTTTGATAGTCTCCTTTTGAGATTCAAATTTTGAAAATACGCCTTCAGCATCCCGCAGAGTTAATATAATTAATACAACTGTCCCGAGCACTCCTGCAACTGTGATATTCCACTGAACTTTGTATTAAATTAAAATATACCGCAAACATTGTGAAACAGAATAAACAAAGCGGAATTTTAAACTAGTAAAATGGGTGTTATACTGAACAAGCTTATTTTATTTTTATGTAGGTAGTCGTTTACTTGCCTCGTGGTTGCATTTTATAGATGAAATTTTCCCGATTGTGAACCAGTGATGTGATTTAGGAGATGCGCAGCCGTCGCATTACACATATATTTTTCAGTCGTTGTCCACCCAAACAACCACTGTATTCAAATTAAGGGGCCACAATTCACGGTGCGCTGTGTCTCATGCACTTCGCGCTACGTTTGCATCGTTTTATTGCACATTATCTCACGCCTTGGCTAACTGAATTGGGTGACTATTATTAGGAAGGGCGAAGTGGGACAGTTTAGTTCGACGCCCTACTTTGTTGGTTTACCAGGTGGCGAGTAAATAAGCGTAGATTTTTTACGTTACGTTCCTAGTAATAGTTTGGCCCCGAAATCTTTTCTAGGATTGAAATTATGTGAATGCAATCAGCTAGTAATTAATATTACGTGTATATTTATTTATTTATATTCAGGCATCGCAGGCCCATAGAACCTTACAAACTAACATACGTATTTATAATATTCCTAACACTAAACATTAAACTATTGGTGGTAACGGTGGCAGTCTCCCCCGAAAACGCCTGAACACCACACCCTTCGGCGCCTTTCACTGGATATATATAAGGCAAGTAAGTAGCCACTATCTGTGAGCCACTGAACAATTTTACTGTAATAAATCACTCTAGTACCGTGGTCAGCTGTCTAGAAATGTGTGAAGTGCAAGCAAGCAGGTGAACACACCGCCTTGGCCGCGCGACCGCTTGGCTGTGGTCCAATACTTCGGTCCATTATCACAATTACTATTATCTCTAACGACATAGACGTTGCTAAATCTAGCCACATGAAAGTGTGCCAGGCCAAAAGTATCTAACTACTAATTTTGTTATCGTTTATGTGAACCATCATCATCATCATCATCATCAGCCTATGCTTGTCCACTGCTGGACATAGGCCTCCTCTAATGAGCGCCATAGCGCCCTGTCTTCAGCTTGCCGCATCCAGCATCTGCCTGCAGTCTTTCGCAGATCGTCATCTCACCTGGTCGGAGGGCGTCCTACACTACGCTTGCCGAGTCGAGGTCTCCACTCAAGAACATGTCAACCATACCTAAGGCTAATTCTCATACCGTAGGTAGAGTATTAGTAGTATCAAGTATTTGTGGAAACTTAGTTCGAAACTGTTTGTTCTGTCTATCATATGTTTTATTGGGAGCTTTGCAAGCAAATTAGGATGCACCTCATCCATTAAGCACAGTAGAGAACTTGGCCCCTTTTTACTTTTATGTTGGTCATGATTATTTGGTGAATTGTGTTTGCTTTTGGCCAATTTGTTTATAAGACCATATTTTAAGAACTCTTACATACAGAGGTGGAATCTGTATCTGTGTCGTGGCTTATTAAACTTTGGCGAGGATTATTACTTTTGATTAATTATTTTGTTTCATGTTTCTTTCGCAGTAATGTTCTTGTTGCAAACATTCAAGATCATGAAAATATATTTTATTCTGTAAATTAAACAATTCGAGATAAAATAGTTTCATTGCAGATTTGATATAATATGTTTACTTATTTATAGTTGTTTTAATAAGGTTTATTTAGAAGTTAATAGTACATTGTTACACGAGTGGTGAAAGTGACTTATTTAGACCCGAGACGGGGTTTGGCGCCCGAGCGTAGCGAGGGCTAGCGCCCTCGATAGGTCGAGGGACAAAATAAGTCTTTCATCCGAGGTAAACACTGTGCTTTTCATTACGAATACAAGGAAAGTAAAAAATAAAACAGGAATTGGCTAAAGAAATAATACAAGGAAGTATGAACAATACTCTACAACTCGAAAAAAAAAATAAAGATCGTATTGCCGCCTATTTTGTTTTTTTTTTCGTTGGCCGGCCAACTTCGTTATTTAGCCATTATTTTTCATTTTCATCTTTAAATATGTTTCCCAAATCTATGTTATTTTAAAGAAATTGTTGAGACTTAATTATAATTAAGTCATTTCAAAATATATATTCTTTAATTAATACTTAACTTTATGTTATTTCAATTTTACATCGTGCTGTAATTGAGTGACTGTAGAAAAAGTTTGAACATGGTTCCATAGAAATGTGTAAATGGAACTAGTTTTTTTTATAATTTGACAGCTGTCAGTTGAAAGCGATTCTCCCGGGCCGGAAAAGTATTACTTTCAACCCGCTCCTCAGGCAACTTCAGACCTACTTTCAGAGTATGAGTAATGAAAAGAGTTTTACATTATGAGATACCTACCTATTAATATTTATTGTCATCGATATCCCAAATATCATATTCTGAATGTACTCAAATGTTTAAATGATTCCGTTCCTATAATCATTAAAATGTTTCTATCGCAATAAATGTGTGTGAAGGTAGGTACTAATCGAAGGTAGGCGTAATCTAATTATCGCAGAACTTATTTTTTTTCACATTGTTAGTCTGAGACGAAGGTATAAGTAACGAATGTACATACGGGTCTATCATAAAAAAAAATTGAAGGTGATAGGTACATTTAATGGGAAAAAGCTTTTTATTTATTAAAACATTATTTCTTGAAATACACATCATGTCCTTTTAGGTAGAAGTATTAATTAGATATACTTAGTATGTATCTTATAGTATAAAAAAGTAGACCAAATAATGTTTTATGCATGGTCCTGAATGCTCATGAGTTTTCGTGGTTTTAGCCGTGGTCACATTTTTGGAAAAATACACTCAAACTACTGACATACGTACTTATTTGAAATTCGAACACGAAGCAATTTAAACTCACTTAGTATACTACTCGTATTGCTAGACGTTTGTAAATATTGAAACGTCTCTTGTCCAAACATTCATTCGCATGAAGAACTTAATTATTAGGAGTGGGAAAGCCGCAGAGACCGTACTGCAAAACAGCAGCTGCCTGCCTCTGTCATACTAATATTATAAAGAGGAAAACTTTGTTTGTTTGATTGTAATGAATAGGCTCCGAAACTACTGAACCGATTTGAAAAATTCTTTCACTGTTGGTAAGCTACACTATCCCCGGGTGACATAGGCTATATTATATAAAAAAAAAAATTAGGGGTCCTTACTAAAACTCAAATAATGTAACCGCAATGTACCCGTGGGAAGCCGGGGCGGGCCGCTAGTGTGAAATAAAAGGCGACCATGCCAAACTTCGCAATTGTCCGCACCCCGTCGCGCGGCTGCACCCGCCTTCAAACAACAGTAGTTTGGAAACTTGTATGGATTTAAAGCTTCTGTAATTAATTAATTAAGGCGACTGTTCTCGAATGAGCGTGTATATTTAGCTAAGTTGCCATTTTGTCTGTATCATGGGACACTAGTCAGTGTCGTGAATAAATAATTAATTGAATTGAGCAGCATCTATGGTGTGTGGTATCGACCGTAATAAGCCGTTGGACTTAGGTATCTAAATTGTACCCTTTGTCTGAAATAGCTTTTGAAAAAATCGTACCTATGTGGATATATATATATATACATATAAACATCAGAAAACTCTAACTATACCTACCGGTATCTAACTTAAGTTTTTGATTCTGATAAAAATGTCCCTTTTGACTTTGATCAATTTTGGAAAAAATGGCACGTGTATCGGAGCTATTCCCTTCTCGACTTTTTCCTCTGAAGACAAATCGCCGAATCAAAGTTGTTTGTTCACGAACAAAGGGTTAAATCGATGTTTAAACTTTGATTTACGATCACGATTACATTAAGCTTTTGCTTGTACCCACTGGAGAGATTCATGTCCGGTATTGTATTTAAAGAGCTTCCGGCAATGTAAAATGTAGAATGGATTGTTATGTTGTTGAACAGAAATGTCCAAAACAAGTGTAACCGCGAGTTTGCACTGATAAAACATAAACACTGATTTTGTTTGTTTCAATTTGTTGTCAGGACAGGATAGAGACTACTTAGATCACAAATCGGTGTAAATGTTTGTGGAAACGAGAGCTTTTCGTGGGATATCCTTTATTGTTCCCCGCTCTCCTCCCGTGGGAGTCCGGTAGACGGCCGTACACCCACAAAAACCCACAGTGTACCACTGTTTCTACTGTTTCTAGTTAGGTCACTAGTAGTATTCTCTACTCGAAGAACTAATATCATTACTTACCCAAAACATGGTAGACTGGAACCATACTTAAATTATATATATAGGTAGCTAACATGAAGGAAGATAAACCGATTTTCCAACGCCTGACCCAGATCGCGGCATGAAATTTTACGGACTCGTGGAAACTGCCGTAGTGAAGTTGGAAAAGTGTTGATGGTGTCGGACCCAACTTTAGGGTTGCTTGTCAAGAAATAAAATCAAAGTTTAATTCCAGTTCCACGATGGTAGAGCCAAGCTGCAGTCTGTTTACTACAGCTTTTATACGGGCTGGCTCTACCGGAGTAGTACCGCCATCTCACAGAAGATCGGCGTAAAGTGGCTTTTATAACTGCATTTCGTACGATGAGTGGGATAGCCAGAACACCCCCCCCCCCTCCCCCTACTTTCCCCGCCCTCTATCCCACTCCCTTACGTTGGCAGCGTGCGAATAATGGCATTGGTATTGCCAGCATCTATAGGCTACGGTAACTGTTTAACATCATGCGGGTCATACGCTTGTATGCCGACTTTGTTATATATAAAAATATATTACCTACAACATTTTGCTAATTTCAATGTTTATTTGATCTTTCACGCCCGTATTCCGCGATATGAATGTACCCGAAATTTTGCGCCCGATGTTATAAAGCCCAAATATAACAGAGCCTTTGACTTTTACTTGGAAAATTGACTCAACCAAAAGCCTTTGTAGAGTCACGACCAACAAATAGTTAACGCTCTCTAATCAAAGTTGTCAACCAACTTGGTCTTGGTGCGGTGCAACTTAGTTTTTTAAGTTCATTACCGCCGGGGAACTTCTGAATGCCTGGTGGAAACTAGTCAACTGATGCTCTCGCCGTTATAATTTACTAGCTGTGCCCCGCGACTTCATCCGCGTAGTATTGGATTACCTATTGGGTTAAAAAGTATCCTATATGTTAATCCCGGTTATAATCTATCTGTGTTCCAAATTTCATCCAAATCCGTTCAGTAGTTTTTGCGTGAAGGAGTAACAAACATACATACATACATCCACACTCACAAACTTTCGCATTTATAATATTAGTAGGATGGTACCTATTTACTTATAGAGCTCTTATACAGTAAAATTTAACAGTACTTTAATAAAATATTTTTATAGTTCTTCCCCATAAGAGGGGTTTAAAGTTTCACTGCAATTGAGTGTATTTCTTGCATATTTCGTTTTCTTAACACACAATCCAACAAAGGACATATCGTCCGAAATATCCTTTTAAATATAGATAGGCTCCTGATGTAGGTAATGACAGCTATACAATCATAAAGCTAAAACTAGTTCCTACTTGACTTAGGAGTTACATAAAGGAACTCGATAGTATCAATAACACAATGTAAATTTCGCCAACATTATCCGAGGAAGGAAGGTGTGAACTACAAATAACTTGGGATGTAACTAAAAGTTTAGGAGTCTAGTTCCATTGGCTTTAGCATTCAAAAATGATATTATTTAAATATTGACACTGAAATTGTGTTTGTATCCTAACGTAGTTTTACGTCTCCGTAGTGGGTTTTGTTTAGTAAATATAACTATACTAAAATAGCCACCCATAGTTTCGATCACTTAAAAAACCTGGGGTGCTACTCTTAGCAATCGTTCGAATCGATCGATTACTGAAAGAACAATACAAAATTATCGTTCGTTCAGGCGATATACGACGGCAAAGATATGAAAGTTAGAGTAGGATTCGACAATACGAATGTCACGAAATATCGATTATCGTTGCTAAGAGTAGCACCCCTGGACCGGGCAACACGTTAAGCAAAAAAACCTTACCCACTTAAGAACTTACAAAAAAATAAGTCTTGCTATAATAGAACTGGATTGTATGTTTGCACATCGATACTATATCCCCTACACCACACACCCCTTGTCATGATGTTCCCCCACTTGGCGTGCAGCCAGCAGCCCACGAGAACTATCGGGATCCATCTCCGGAGCACACCTACCGATAAACCTTTACCTGTTGAATAATGCATGGCACCAATGTTTATTCCACCCTCAGGCGCCCTCTAGCCCACTTACCACTCCTTATTTGAATCGTATTTAATGATGTTTACAACAGTGGAATGAGAATATCGATTTCCGATACCTATTCCTGTATTTGCAGAAAGTACATACTTGATTTTTGTGTACCTATCTAAATAGGTTATTGTAATCGTATTCGGAGGGTGGTTTTAATAACAAAGTAGCCGAACTCGATATACTCGTATAATGACTAATAACAAACCGTTGTCTAGTATCAAATGACAGACATGTTATTAATCTATAAGCAATATATTTAATGGGTATTTATGTCTAAGCAATAACAAGCACCGACAATACAATAACAACAAAAAGTCAGCAAAAACATAACCATGTTGATAAACACTCCATACCGATTTTGGCTTTAGTACCTATACGTATTTATAAAACGCTAATTGACGACAGGATCAAGAACTAATTTGATTGATTTCCGCTGAAAGACCGTCTTCGGCAGAAAATTACTATCTGCTCATACGTAATCATAGGCCATAATGTAGATGAAGCATAAGGTTAAACAAAACACTCACAGCTTATAGCGAATCTTAGGTACCTACACTGAATGATCCCAAATAAAAATAACCTTAAAAATAATTAACTCAAAGTGCCTACTTATTAAATCTTCGGAACGGGAAATGTTTTGGCTTCAACATCTTGACGAATTAATTTGATAATTTCCTTAAACTTCCCAATTGAAATTGATTAAAATGAATGTAATTTCTAATCGTCAGACGTTGTTGTGGAGTTGAAATATTTAATTACTAGCTGTGCCCCGCGACTTCATCCGCGTAGTATTGGATTATTGGGTTAAAAAGTATCCTATATGTTAATCCCGGTTATAATCTATCTGTGTTCCAAATTTCATCCAAATCCGTTCAGTAGTTTTTGCGTGAAGGAGTAACAAACATACATACATACATACATCCACACTCACAAACTTTCGCATTTATAATATTAGTAGGAATTGGGATTCACTGTAAGTGTTTAATTAAATAAAATCGTCTGCCACCTACACATGTATATGAAATAAAAAGCTAAGTACCTATTTAAATACACGTTGCGTAAGTTTGTATTTTTGGATCTATCATGGTTATGTATTCTTCATGGTTATGTGTACGTTATTAACCTAGTTGTTTTCAGAAGTTATAAATAAAATAAATATAAAATGGTCTCAAACATCAGACAATGGTTCAATGGTCTAAGTCTCAAACTAAGCAATACTTTTACTATGGATACCGTGCAATTGCACGATGCAATGGACTAGGGGCGATCCCAGTGACCCCCAGACAAGGGAAAATCACGAAAAGGCCATTTCCGAAAGTTGCCCCGGCGCGCGGCGGGATCGAGCCCGCAACCACCAGGTGCAATGAATCGCACGGCCTGCGCTCAAACCACTATGCTGAGCGGTCATCAAAGACTTCGAAAAACGAATACTCTCAACGATCCAACTCTTCTAAACTGCTGTACGTTAACTTAAACGTGACTAATATGATTATGTAAGTGTTAATTGCACGCATACACATTTGCATCCCAGTTGGGCGTCCCACGTTACTCGACTCAATTTCCCAGCACTTAAGCGGTTTCCCCCTGGAGGGGGTCGGGGGCAGGGGGGTCCCTCATTTCCGTATCATAAAGCACTCATGTTAAGTAAACTGTGTACACGTTACTACATTAAACCCCCATACCCGCCTAGGTATGTACTATGTGGCAACAACTAATAGTATGCTAACCGGCTCTTATTTTAATTGGTACTACTGTTTCTGACTTCTGTGAAGGTAGGTAATTTGTAGGTACGATATACTTACCTGGAAATAATTTACTGCGGAGGGTCTTAAAGGAAATTACTTGAATTAGTACATATGTGGGCAATGCCAATTAGCCTAGCATAATATTACCACATTTACGGCCAAATATTAATTAATTAAATCAATGAATGAACACCCGTCGCAGGCTTTACTAAGACGCCATGCAAAACTTCGTGCGCAATTAATATAAGACCTTATATTTACAGCTCTAGCTTTTATAATAAAACTCGAGTACACCGCGAACCTTCTCCATTATTCACAGCAATCTTTTCTTCATTCAATTAGTTCCATTCGGGGATAGGATGGCTACTCCAAACTAATGAGAAGTGAGGGTTACTTCGAGGAAAAGGAGTAGTCTTGAATGTGTAGTTACGTGTTGATTATTAATTATTGAGTTGATTATTGTCTGTCTATGAAGAGTCACGTCACACAATTGGGTAGTTTCGGCCATGTAAATTGGATTGCGCAGGTTATATTCATACCATACCTACAATTTGCGTCATATTATTGGCAGAAAGAAACCACAATATTATATACGATTTAATACATACTAGGATTTAATGTAAAGTATTTTTTTTTGTTACGCGACTGACTACTTACCATGACTCAAGGCGTAAACAGAACTGTGTAAAATATAACTCTTTTATCCTAACCCTTTATTTCTGAGTTGGCTTGATAATTCTGAGAATCAATTATTCTATTTATACGAGGCATACCTTTTAAGTTCTGTCGTTTCCATAATTCCCGGCAATTTTGAATTTGGAACTGTTCTATATTCGAATGTGTTTAAATTTCGAATCTCAAAACAGTTGAATGTATTAGGATTAATGTTATTGTTTAGTCACAGCGTCGATTAGAATCTGTCAGGTTACGTACGAAAATGAATCTTTCTAAGGAAAATGTTCGTGCAATAATTTTCTACAACTTTAGAAGAGGCCTGACACGGCTTCAGTGTTTTGAAGAGCTAATATCTGTGTTCACGGATGAAGCCCCATGTCTGCGGACTGTCGAACGCTGGTATTTAGAATTCCAGCGTGGACATACTAGTGTTAGTGACAAATCTCGCGAAGGTCGCCCAAAATCTGCATTCACTGAAGATAACATCATTGGAGTGAGACAACTAATTCTCGAAGATCGTCATCTGACGTATCGAGAGATAGAGGCTCTATTAGGCATCTCAGGGACAACCATTCAGAAGATCTTGCATGAAGCGCTTGGTGTAAGAAAGCTAGTTTGCCGTTGGATACCGCATCTGCTTTCCGACGATCACAAGGCGGCCCGCGTCAGATGGTGTAAGAAAACTCTGCAAAGGTTCAACCGAGGAGAGTCAAATCACGTCTACGACATCATCAGTGGTGACGAATCTTGGATCTATGCCTACGATCCTGATTCCAAACAACAATCTACAATCTGGGTCTTTCAAGACGAGCCAAAGCCGACTAAAGTTGTTCGTTCTCGAAGCACTTCAAAGAAGATGGTGGCCACGTTCGTTAGAAAAACCGGCCATGTTGCGACTATTGCACTTGATGATCGTAGAACGGTTAACGCAGAGTGGTATACCACAGTTTGTTTACCACAAGTCATCGCCGAACTTCGAAAATCTAACTCAAAGCGACGCATCATCCTGCACCACGACAATGCAAGTTCACACAGCGCTCGTCAAACGATTGAGTATTTGAAGCAGGAAAAAGTAGAAATTCTTGACCATCCTCCATACAGTCCTGACCTAAGCCCTAACGATTTTTTTACATTTCCTAAAATTAAGAAAAGTCTTCGTGGTCAAAGGTTCCAGTCCAGTGAAGAAGCAGTCGACGCTTTCAAGTCAGCCATTTTGAACACCCCCACTTTAGAGTGGAATAAATGTTATAATAACTGGTTTGAGCGAATGGAAAAGTGTATTAAGCTACGTGGTGAATACTTTGAAAAACAATAAAAAGTACTATAAGGTTCTAGTTGTGTTTTTTTCTTCAAACGACAAAACTTAAAAGGCATCCCTCGTACCGCCATTTAAAATTAAGTTTTTCCATGATAACAATAGTGTTGACAATAATATGTAGGTAAGTAATGCAACCGCTCGAATTTATTCCGTCTCATGGACCCGAGAAATACAAGATAAATGGCGACATATTCCAGACAAAGGTCCCGGCCAAATATAAGGTCGGAGACTAGGACATTACTCAACACCCATCGTCGATGCTTGGGAAATAATGGATTGTGGGGAGCGTCCAATGCTGAAAGTATATATTTTTATTTTTTGTCTAGCAACCGAAAACAATGCATAATATTATTTGCCAGAGCTTTCTGCCTGAACAAAAAGCACCGGTCTAGTAAGTTTCGTTTCTAAGTTCCATTCTTCTGAAGCGCTTTTCAGTTTCCAATGGAAATCGTGGAAAATTTTATGTTACAGACCCATGAAATAATGGCGTTTATTGAAGTAAAAGTTGCGGCGTTATTCTCTGAGAAGTTTGTATTAGTTTATTGTCCACTATACCTTATTACAATTGTATTAAGTACCATAAAGTGTGTAACTTCTTGAGCAGTAAAGCTCAGACTGCGGCTATTTTTGGTGTAACTATGATTATTTCAATTCCACAAGATAAACAGATAAAGGTAGTATTCTTTACTGCTAACTGCACACTGTAGTATCTAATAACGTCTTTTTTTTCAGGATCAAGGCATTACATAGCAAAGCCTTTCTAGATATTAGGATGATTCTTTTTTGGGAAAAAATAGTTCAAGAAGCGCCCACCAAGCCATTACAACTTCTACTGACATCATTACACGAACTTTTTCCAAGTTTCGCTAAACCAAGTTGAACTGCCACCAGTTTTGTACATAATGGCTGTCTGCTCCGTCAATCCGACTCGGGTAGGTGAGCCCAACCGTTTTCTAGCTAAAGACTCCTCGTTTACCGCCGACAACGGTAACCATTTCATTAAAGCGTGCGTTTTGCATACCGGCTTACCCCATTTTGAAATTACAACAAAAAGGAGGCATGTTGAAGGCTGTGTTTTTGGCTCAAACAGACAGCGTTCTGCGCTTTGATAAAGGAAAAACTGCGTTTGACATTCAGCGTTTTTGAAGCCTTTCCACAAATTGTGAGTTATAGATAAAGTAGTATGGGTAAGTACTAAGGTACTTAACAACTTACCAAAGCTAGAATATTTTCTTAGGATTTAAGTCTACATAGAAAACCTTTTCAGTTACCGCTTATAAGTAGTAGGTTTAGAGAAAACAGTACGGATTTTCAGATTGCAAAGAGAACCCACCAAAAGGTATTTTGTATCGTAATTGAAAGACTTTGGAATGAAATAACTGGGGGTGGATTAATTTCATGATTTATGCTGTACCATAAATAAAGCTGAGAAACGTGTTGAAGTGAAGTATTCGCTTAATTTATTGCTCGTGGATGTTTGGAAGATAAATATTTGTATATTTTTGGTTAAAACGATGAGGCGTGGTGATTTTGAAGTAGCCAATGCTTGGGACGGCACATACTACCTACCTACCTTTATATTATGGCTGCCATTATAGTTTTAACATTAAGCCTGATAAATTTTGAATACTAATCCAGCCGGTTGAATCTTGATAAGTAGATGGAAGTTACCTACTCTGTTCAAAATTTCAGTGATACCTAAATAAAAATAGCCTGGTTCCATTTTAAAACAGAAAAAATACTGTTACAATTTTAAATTACATACAAATAAGCGGTCATTCACACGGTTTACCCGACACCGATAATTTCTATACATTATTCTGTATCCGGATGCCAAATAGGTCGGCCATTATCTGGAAAAAATGAATAAAACGAGTGTTATACTTTTCGTGTGAATGATCATAAAATAATTTGTATTGTACAAAAAGGATCATCATGGATCGCCACTCTCAATGTTTGATGGAGGAAGCTGTGACCGCACTTAGGGCTATCCCCTCCATTAAGTCATGGCCGCGACCCATTTGTTATTCCTTTCGAAGATATTATCCGCCCCCGCGACCGCTAACCGACCTCGTTTGTAATTGTAATTTGTAAGAGACAAAACGTTGATGTTATATGTTACATTTATTTAATAAACATACGTTAAGGATTGGATATTAATTGATGGATTAGAATATATTAATTGTGATAGGTACTTGCTTTAGCCCAGAGAAAACAGTAACTAGTACACTACAATGTGAAAAAAAATAATGAAGATTTTTTTTATTCCTAGTATTCTTTTAATATTTTTCTAAATTTTACTAAGTTGTATAAATCAATAATTTATAACAAAGGCTCACCTACATGACGTTTTCGGTGGTCCTCAAACTAGGCGTGAGCCAGTATCATGAGGCCATAAATTCTATAGATATATTAAATATTATTAATATATAATATAATTAAATGTAGAATATAATATATATTCTATTCTGTTTTAGATATAATAATATATCACGGAAAGACGTTATTGACGACTATAAACGACTGTTTGTACAGTTGTCGTTTTTATACGTGATTTGATCGGTTCACTTATTCTTAGTTCTCTACTTTTTTTCACAAAACTTTTTAAATAAACAGCTTTTGTGATGACAAAAAGTTTCAGTAAATGGCTGTCTGAAAATATTTTTTCTAAGGCGAGAAATATAAATGGCAGCTCAAAGAAACAAAAAACAATAGTACATTGTTACATGAGTGGTGAAAGTTACTTATTTTGTCCCGAGTCGGGGTTTGGCGCCCGAGCGTAGCGAGGGCGCTAATAGTTCGAGGGACAAAATAAGTCTTTCACCCGAGGTAAACACTGTGCTTTTCATTACGAATACAAGGAAAATAAAACTAAAAACAGGAATTGGCTAAAGAAATAATACAAGGAAGTATAAGCAATACTCTACAACTCGAAAAAAAAAAATCAGATTGCCGCCTATTTTGTTTTTTTTTTCGTTGGCCGGCCAACTTCATTATTTAGCCATTATTTTTCATTTTCATCTTTAAATATTTTGCCCAAATCTATGTTATTTTAAAGAAATTGTTGAAACTAAATTATAATTAAGTCATTCAAAAATATATATTCTTGAATTACGAGTAATACTTATGTTATTTCAATTTTACATAGTGCTGTAATAGAGTGACTGTAGAAAAAGTTTGAACCCATAGAAATGTGAAAATGGAACTAGTTTTTTTTTTTTTATAATTTGACAGCTGTCAGTTGAAAGCGAAACTCCCGGGCCTGAAAAGTATTACTTTCAACCCGCTTCTCAGGCAACTTCAGACCTACTTTCAGAGTATGGGTAATGAAAAGTATTTTTTTACATAACACCGCCGATAAATTATAACTACAAACTTACAAAAATCCGAGGCTAATTACCTATAGATCGAGCGACTACGTGCGTAGCGGCATAGGTAAAATTTAATACCATGCATGAAGGTATTTAGCAATGAAGTAGAGTTTCAACGCATGTGGGTAGTGTGAAAACCAGCCATTATAAAATTAGTACGCGAATACGAGTAGGTAGGTAGGTGTAATGGGAACAAGTCTCTCACGTGTTCCGAGCAGTTGTACGGCTGAAATATGACTTTCATGAATGGACCACTTTTGTGTGGTTTTTAGGAACCTCAACCTTTTGATGTTTACCCTCCATTCCTTTTTGTGTTGCAGTTATAAGAACATAGCTATATGTATAATCTATATATATATATATATAACTCAAAGGTGATTGACTGACTGACTGACATAGTGATCTATCAACGCACAGCCGCACAGCACTGGACGGATCGGGCTGAAATTTGGCATGCCGGTAGATGTTATGACGTAGGCATCCGCTAAGAAAGGATTTTGATTAATTCTACCCCCAAGGGGATAAAATAGGGGATGAAAGTTTGTATGAAACTTTGTCAATTAAATTCCACGCGGACGAAGTCGCAGGCACAGCTAGTATACAATAAAAATGCTCAACTGTATGAGGACTAATTAAAAGTGCATTTCACTTAAATACCTACATTAATAATGCACGTAAGCGCACATTAAATTGTGCAAACTTAAGTCAGTTTTCACATTAATAACACTTGCTGTAATTAAATTTAATTTGGGTTCAGTTAAGGTCGTTTGTTGGCTGCCAGTGGCTATTACGGGCGTATATAGGTAGGTACTTATGGGGAGGCACGATTTTAATTACTGCAATGACTTGCACAAGCACCCTTCGAATGTAGCGAAATGTTTGCATGAATAAATTGAAAATAGCATTTGTAATGAGGTAAATAATTTTATTTATGTTCAGTAGAGTTTGTATTACTTTATGTATTTAGTACGTAGTCTTCTCCTCAGTTGTATTACCCTTGACACAGCAGTCGTGGTGAGGTCCGATGCTGGTGGGTTGTACTCTGGAAAATTTGTCTTCATTGGCCTCGAGCCGACGGTTGGTGCAAGCTCTTTGAAGTGGGATCTTAGTGGCTGATTTTATTCGGTCAGTCCTGCGCATAGGGCTAATTTTGTTAGAGGTCTATTACCATATAGACACTGCAGTGTATATACCACAATGTAAAGCGATTCCTGTGGTGTACATATAGACACCAACTGTATGGTGCAATATGGGGTGGTCCCAGTTACAGTGGGATCGGGGAATTACGGTAACAAATTTTCTAAATGTGTATTTGGAGCGGATCGTACCTCCACTGCTGCGTAACGTGTTGACTTATCTCCATCAAATATGAAAACAATGTACAACTGATATAAAGGTACAATCACTTTGTTACACTTTTTGTTACGTTTCAGACATAGGTATCTCAGGGGATATGGCAGGTGGAATAAGCTTGCGCCGCCATACAACAAGCACTTCGAATATTTTCAATGCGTTCCTTTGTGTCAAAGGACAATATTCCGTGACTTTTAGAGTGTTATTCAAAGAATAAAATATTTTTCATAAAAGTATACTTCTATGCGACTACGCACGGCATGTAGCTACGGATGTCGGTAGCTTTGCCAAGATTACCATAGAACTGCGTCCACCTGTGTTGTTCACAACCGGGAACCCTGCGCCGCGAATAACAGTATTTTTGATCATCCGGACTTATTATTTTTGTTTGACACTCACCATCACAAATTATTGTTTGCATCAAATGTAATAAAATACACAGCCAGTCAATAGTGTCGCTTCTAAAGTTAAAATTTTAGAAAGAACTTAATATTAAACGACAAATTAAAAAAGGGACATTGGTTCTCGAGAGAAGCATTCACGTCGATATTTTAATATTTCGTGTCGACATTTGGCAAATCGATGAGAAACGATTTACGCTTCTCGTTTTCGCCCTGTCGCAATGCATCATTAACCTCTAGACAGCACAATAAAGTCTGTATAGGTCATAAAAGCCTTATAACATTTTAAATTTTACTACTACGGTTTTTTAAATACACCATAACACTTGTATTTCTTAAGAGAGTAAGCAAAGGACCACCGCAATGCACTCACTTTTCGTCGAATGTATTTTTTCCTGATGAAATTGAGGGCGAGCCTTTGTTTGCCCCCTAGTACTTTAAAACTGTTAGGGTCTTATTTATATATCCTCTTCTCCAATTATTGATTAAACAATCCCATCACTATAAATATAGGGTAAATAGCAGACCTTTCGTTCTATGCCTTTCCTTTTATTGTTTTAGCTTGCAAACCCACTTTTCGAAGAATACTTATTTCTATTGATATTCAGTATCGATCCTGAAATTCATAGAAGTTTCAGTTCCAGTATTCCATCTAGTTAGCATTATACGTCTTAATAGCGATTGCTATAATACTATGAAGCTATAGTCCTCAAATCAGTTACAAATATATAAAATTAAAATAACATTTCAGGTAAGTAGATTACCAAACAAAACTAAATACTAATTCATCCCTGACTTCAAAGTAATGAAGTAATTGATTTCTGACCTACGGGATAAACTAACGACCACAAATATCGTGATCAGGAGAGAACATGAGAATTAGACGGGTAAAACCAGTGTAACTTGACCTATGCAGCTGGCTCATTTGCGTCTGCTGTAGAATGTAGAGTCAGGATGTCGAGGGCTCCATTGCAATTGGTTGAACGTCGCCACTTATGTTGCCTTTAGTAGTAGTGGTTTGAACGTTTAGCCGGTCATTTGTATAGCTACAGGCGTGTTTAGATGTTTTGTTGTCAGAATGTTTGAGTAAAATCCACCAGTAGGTAAAACAAACTCAATCAGCAACAGTAGAATCTTTGAGATTTTCTATTCTTGAACTTGAATACATACAATTAATTAGTATTTTAGTTAGGATATTTTAGTTTATAAGTAGTTATAAAATTGTAAGATATCGTCCTGTTAACAAGAAATAAAATGAAAACCAAAATAGAATTAAGACTTAGATGTTAATAATTATTTAATTTTGTTTCACGAAATAAAACATTCTACATATAATTATTCTGTACTGACTCTTACAAAACTCACTAAAATATTTGGAAAACCTTCTTTCGCAAAAATCAAGGTTATAGTCATAAAATTACATGCAAACGACCTATTTGCATCGAAATGTGGCGAAGAGGTTCGCGGAAACCAAATTTAATTTTATTCACATTTCCCCCATCCCGAGCGCGTCGTAGGTGCGCCAATCGAACCTCTTTGTTACGTGATGACGTCAAGTGTTCAGGCACACTTCTATTACCTATTTTATGCTCCTAATTTCTCCAAATACGTACAGAACAAACGTTTTGTAATATTATTACAATTTATATTCAACTGAATCGTTTTTAGTAGGTAGTATTGTTCCAGATTACATGTGCCACATCGCAATTCGCAGTTTTGGTTGAAATGGAAAATTTGCCGTAAGTAAATAAAATATTTTTATTATAACATGAATTTCAGTTAGACACCTATGTTGATCTATAATTATTATAGCAAGTAGGTATTTATGATTCCATCAATTGTATTCGTCCGTGACCCGTCTTCATGTAAAAGTTGGTAGAGACAAGATAGAGCACGAACTCTCGGCGTTTTATTAAAAAAAGTTGATTCTGAGCGTGTTGAAGCACCGGACTAACTAGTTAATTTGCACTAAAGTATACAAAATGTTTTTCGTCAGGTTTAATCTACCTTGTTTAGTATAAATTAGGACTTGTTTGTAAAATTAAACCTAACGTTAGTTGTTTTATTGTTCACCTATGAACATTTCAGTAATACATGCCTCTGAATAAATTTTACACCTACACTTGAACTGTAATACGGTAATTTAAATAAAGCAGTACACACAAAACGAAGAAAACTTGTATTTATATATTCAAATGACAAGAGGTGCTTCTGTTTGAATATTTAATTTAACATTCAATGCGGCCCTAAATATTCCTAAAGAATATTTATTCTTACCTTGATCTTTAAATAAAATAGGTACTTCGCCACCGCTCTATTTACGAATGAAATCTTAAAGGGAATTGGGATGTTAATAAGTATTATTGTCTGTTATTCTGTAACTGTTAATATCTATATATTTTCTTTTTGAAATGATAGATATTAGCACAAACTGAGTTAATATCTATGTTTATATTTCACTAAGAATTTGTTATTAATTGGTAATACAAAGTGTTTTATTTTTTATTATTTCAAATATCTAATGTCTTACAAAGGATAGAATAAATGCAGTACCTACCTTATATGGAAAAGGTAGGTGCCTACCTACGCACAATACTCGTCGTAAAGGGGATTGTGTCAGGGCTCATAAATTCATGTTCGTATAAAGTAAAAGGAATGAATATTGTATCATAAAATGAAACATGTATCTGTACATTTTCCCAGTGTTTTTCCACGTTCATCGTAGCAATGGTTTTATGATTTCATCTACATTTGGAATTACGTTTTCCTTATTTTTGTGAGAATTTTTGATGTTCGATGGAAATAATGTTCAAGTTTACCTACATAGAAAACGATGTCTTATTCCTAAATAAAGAACGTACTTATTTCATTTCGTTTATTTATAAAAAAAAAATTTAGAACTATACCATATAATATAATAGACGCACCTCAAAAGCCGCAAAGGGCTTATATGTAAGGGCTTATTTAGTGTTATATAAATAAATATCGCTAGAAAAATACACTGAAGGAAAAATTTTGAAACGGATGAGCTGTGAACGGCATTAATATAGCAGATAGATTCATTTCCTGTTGCTGGAAGATGCTATCAATTAATTTCCTGCACTTTGAAAAAGAATTACGACAGCAAATGATTTTTATAATTCCTGGTAATCTTTTAAGTATTTGTTACTTAACGTTTTCTAATTACAAAACGTTGACTTAAAATTATTGAATGGGATTCTGGGATCTATAAAAGTCATTTTTGTTGCTATTTGTTTTCGCAGTGTACACAAAATATCTGGAGACTATAAAATTTCCGCAAGCTCAGACAGTTACGTCAGTTATTGCTCGGTAACGATATCTCGGTTGTGATATCACATGTCTAAAGTTGTCCGTGAGCGGAATGCCGTCCCTGAGGTATGCCCGCGCCGTCAATCTCGCCGGCTCGTCAAATAGGAGAACCGTGAACTTTCCGCTCGGCACTCTGGAATCATGCTCCGGGGACATGGCACGCTGATGCGACTCACACTTTTGTGACATATACGTTGGAATAACTTCTTATGTGTCATGTTTCTGAAATATATTGACGTATCTTTTATTTCCAGAGTTATATTATCACTAGCTTCTGCCCGCAATTCATCCGTGTGGACTTAAGTAAAGTATTCTTTATGTTAAAACTGGTTATAAACTATCGGTGTGCCAAATTTTATTCGAATCCATTCAGCCGTCTTTGCATGATTGAGTAACAAATACCCAAACATACAAACTTTTATATATATTAAATTAATAGGATACTTATTACGTGTAGAGCTGTCATATTGGCCCCGGTCAAAGGTAAACTATAGTATAGTTCGCTCAAATTATCAGTTCATCAAAAGTACTTAACACAGTATTATAAAAGCTTAATTCGGGTATGAACTTAGACAGCTACTGTGGAGTTTATCTATACATACAAATAAATAAAATTGGAGTGTCTGTTTGTAATATCAAAATAACACCTTTTCACTAAATGCATATGAAAGTACATACGACACCTATAACAAAAACGCGATTTAAAAAAAAATTGTCTGTCTGTCTGTCTGACTGTCTGTCTGTCTGTCTGTCTGTGTGTTTGTTCCGGGTAATCTCCGAAACGGCTGGACCGATTTTGACGGGACTTTCACTGGCAGATAGCTGATGTTTTAAGGAGTAACTTAGGCTACTTTAATTTTAGAAAAACAATTAGGGTTCCGCGTAAAAAAATAAAAACACATGAAATCAAAGAGTATCTCCGAAACGGCTGGACCGATTTTGACGGGACTTTCACTGGTAGATAGCTGATGTTATAAGCAGTAACTTAAGCAGTAATTTTATTTTAGAAAAACAAAATAAAAAAATGGTCCTGTCGCGCGGGCTCTAAACGCGGGAGCGGGCTTTTTTGTTAAGTTAAATTCCACGCGGTCGAAGTCGCGGGCTCAGCTAGTTTTTTAATAAGAGCTCTTAAAAAGTTCCGGCGTTACCGAACACTTTAGAATTACTTATAACGGGTACGTGATTTAAGCATTAGATGTAGGTACAAGAAAATACATTTACTAAGAACAATTAAAAGTAAGTAGGTACCTACTTACTATATAACAACTACTATGCAAATTATTTGAGATGTTACTATAGGTAGTTTTTGTATTGACCGGTTATTTGTTTCTCAGCTTTCATTAAAATGTTACACCAGAAATATGTTATAATCTCCTGGACGTTTCTATTCGTCATACATAAAAGACAATGGTAGTAGTTTTTGTCTAATCTTATTGGTATTGCGGGGACTTATGAATGGCAGGAATATGACATTGCCCAAAGAGCAGTAGCCCCGGAAGCAATCCCGATGATCATGAGCAATTTTTATTAGATATCCCGTCGATAAAAAAAATATTTTGCTTTCTATATTAAATTCTTCGAACGAAATGTTCAGGTAATCTTCATATATGGATTCCTTTGGTGTCCCTTATAAATAACGTTGACAAAACACCATTGATTTATGTGAGTGGGCGTAATGAAGTCAGCATCTCACCGTATTTCGTTGAATTCAAGCGATAAAAATTATTGAAAGGCAATCAAATGTCATTGGGTAAATAATAGGTACTATTTGTTAAAATGTTCTTGAAATTCTGTATCAGTTTCCTGTCTAATATGAATGGGTATTTCGTGTATTTGCATTGAACGCGCTTCTAGTAAATATAGTTGGTACGTGCTCATCGCACCTAGTACCCAGGACTTCAAACGAGATATGAAATGCCAATGCAACCGTATTAACGTTTGAACAGATATCATATTAGGATTCACAGTGCATAAAACACAGGTGTTTTGAACTGGAAAAAATAATTCCAAATACCAAAGCTATATTGTTAATGTGGCTCATACTGTCAACTGAAATCAACATTTTATTTTGTTCTTAAAACGGTTTATGTAGCCCACCTCAGACAGGAGAGGTTGTTAATAAATATAGGTAACTTTTTTAATAATATTATTTCTTGATAAAGTGCGTTTGCGGAACGATGGTTGCCAGAAAATTCGCAAAAATAATAGGTAAATACCTATGCACCCTTTTCATAGATGGATAATCGGACACTGTGCGTAACCGAACTCGATCCAAATATGTAATAATAATAAGTATCGCCAGACTGACACACCAAACGTATGGTCCCAAACTAAGCAACGCATGTACTATGGATACCTTACAATGGACTGGGGGCGCTCTCAGTGACACCCAGACCAGGGCAAATTACAAAAAAGCCATTGCCGAAATTAGCCCCGGCGGAAATCGAACCCGCAACCGTCACGTGCAGTGAGTCGAGCGGCCTACGCTCGAACCACTGCGCCAAGCGGGCGTCAAATCTGTGCTAATTTGCGGTTTCGACCTCCACACCCTGCGAAGCCTTTATGTATGTTTCGCTAATCATAAACCAAGGCGACCTCGAGCTTTGAGCCTCGTATCGGCAATATGACACCCGCGACCCTTTGATACATTATGCGCACATCGCGCGCGCCTCGCCTCGTCAATACCGTGACGGTTAAATAACGCTTTGCTCTCTGACACCCGCTAAAAGGAATCTACATAAAAGAGGAAAAGGGAAAATGTTTATACATCAATAAATAGTGTCTTTGAAGAAATATTTTGCGCGTTGTTTTTCTTCCATGCCTCGGTTCACACGGCAACATGTTGTGTAGTGGCGGAAATGTCCTCTCAGAGTGCTTGCGAGTCTATTGGGTATCACGTTGTAAGTTTAGTAGGTATACGGAATGAAATCTTGTTTGAATTGACAGGTTTAGATTTGGTGATGAATTCGATTCAAACACTTCAACTGAAGTGACCTTTATGAAACTTCAGAAAGGTCACTTTGCATCATAATCAATCCGGTAAGTACCTCACGTCGCACAAAACACGTATTTGAAAGCACTTCTTACTTTGTTGTGCTTAGGAAAAAACTTTCACGACCGTTTCCTGTGTAGTTAAGATTGTTCCTTTAGAAACTATCCTGTATATATTCAGGCAATTTGATCCGTAACTTAAATTGATCACGACGAAAGCTTTAAATATTACCTACTTATTTTTATAAATACGTTAAACAGAACAGAGCCTTGTTTTCATGTGTTATTGGCAAAAAATGCAAAATGAACTGACATAAATCCAGTTGTATCGTTTTGATTCCATAGTTCATTATTTTCTGCTAAAGTAGCAACTTACATTTTATTTTATTTATTTGTTTTTTTTTTTTGGTTGACCACATTCGTTCCCATTCAACACGTTTAAACCTAACTTCACGATGGTGATCTGAGTCAACCAATCGCGAAGCGCCATTATGACGTGCTGGAAGTCTTATCATCCAATCAGGTACCGGCACTCGAAGAAACTTCAGTTTGACATCTATGAAAAAGCGCCCGTTGAAGAACACCACGACGCGAGTGTATTAAAAGAAGGGAAAGGAGTCGTATATAAAGTTTTTTCATGTGAACTGTGAACCGAATATTTGGTGTGACTATTCCGATTTTCCAATTCAATCTAATTGTCCGGACAGACCTTTTGATTCGTTGTGCAAACAATCCAGAATTCCCCACCAGCCGGCCGGCGCGACGAAGACGAAGAGGCAGTGCAAGTTTGCGGTAGACCAGGTAAGATTTCTAGATTATCGCCTTGGAAACGATTCAGATCACCGTTCTACGTCCCTTTAGATATCGATTTCTAGGTCCCCCTAGAACCCCATGTGCTGCAGAGCATTTTCTATTATTTTTCACGTTGGTTCTGCCACATTAAATGGTGCCGAAACCCGGGAACTCGTGTTTCCCATCTATAACAGATTCCAATTAGTTAAAATAACCGATGGTATTCATAAAATCTGCATAGAATAATTCAACCAAAAATTGCGTTCTCATTGCATACTTTCCGCCATCTTACAAATTGCACAGAATTTTCCGTAATTACGATCGAATAAAGTTTTGCAAATATTTTCGTATGTGAGCAATTTTACTCTGTGGACAGGCATTATATCGAAAAAATAATTTAATTTGGATACATTTTAACTAGTTATCATCGAATATAGTACATATTGTTTTCGTTTTACAATCCGTTAACCGGACAGTATAACCCGACTTATTTGGAAAGTCGAATTTGCGTGCACGAACCTTATGCGTATGCAACCTTCGTAATTAGGTCGCGTAATAGTTCACATTCACTCATTCACTTCATTCGAGCGGGTGCATAGATTATCGAGCATTGTTTTGTTATAAAACAAGGCTGTGTGCGTGTTGTTGGTGTTTACTGTTTACATTTTATGGTGTATATTTGAAGTGGTGAAATAGACTTTCATAGCACGGATTACGACCTATTTGTCAAACGTACAGTGGGCGGTGGGAGATTGTTGTCCTGGCAGGTTAGTTTCTAGTGTAAATTCTTTCTTATTCGATGCACTTGAATCTTTCCGTGTCATCAATCACTCAACTTTAACTTTTCACCTCCATTTTCAATCGTGTTCCGTGTAGTTATTTCGGAGTTAGTGAATGTTTATTCGATTGCCACTATCGCGCATCGCTCGTTATTATCTAAACGCGATAGTTTCATGCATGTTTACGTTTTTATCTCACTGACTTATTCGCCGTTGTGTTGGTGATTGGAGGTCTCGTTCTGAACTCGTTTCTAAATAGGTACTTATTCAACGTTATCTATTCATCGTTTGGTCAGACGAGGCAGTTGTTGTTCTTTCACCAATTAGTAATTTAAGCCGGTTGTTTGTTTATTCTTGTTTTTCATTCATTGAGCAATTTAAGAGACTGCCAGTAACTCATTGAAACAGTCTATGATTATTTGCGTCCACGTTCGTTTGGATAGGCAGGCAAATATTTCATTTTCGGTTTTTGGTAGGTATAAAGTAAATAATGGCAAGTTATCGTATTAAACGCGGCAGTCTTTCTAAATCAAAATCATCGGCGAAATCAGCGGAAATGCTGCAACCGATTCAGGATTTGCCTGTACTTCGCCGCAAGCGTACTTTGGCGATGAATCGTATAAAGAAAACATTGCAAGTAGCTTTGGAAGCTAAATCGACCCGTAATCCTGAGGCGATAGATTTGTTTCTTGCGCACTATTCCGCCCTCAAGAATCATGTATCAGGCTTCGAGGACGCCCACGCGGATATTCTTGCTGTAATTGAAGCTGAACTTGGTGACAAGGAGGATTGCTGCCGTGAAGAATTCGACCAAATCTACTATGAAATCATCGCCATTCATCGTCATTTGACTCGCGAAAGCGAAATGCAGTCCACACCGAATTCAAGTCGCTCCGAGCATTCAACGTTAGTTAAATTACCAAAAATCGAAATTCCAAAGTTTTCAGGTTCTATTAAGGCTTGGCCTGAGTACTACGATGTATTCAATGAACTTATTCATAAAAACGTTTCTCTCAATGACACTGAGAAGATGCACTATCTCGTGTCAACTTTAAAGGGGGATGCCTTGTGTGTGATTCGTACGTTTCCTGCGCAAGGCAAATATTACGAGGATGCCTATGCTGCGCTCATAGCTCGGTATCGTAGTAAGCGCGACCTTGCCTTTACGTGTTGGCAAGAGATGCAGTCTATCAATATTAGACTCAATCAGCCGTTAGAGTTTCGACGAGTTTTGGACACTTTTAATGAAAATCTCACAATTTTGAATAGTTTGCCTATAGATCCTTGGGACCTCACTCTATGTTATCTCTTATTTTCGAAACTTGACTCCAAAACGCGATGCGAGTTCGAGCAAGCTAACCCCTCAGACGAAATTCCGCGCTATTCCGCATTAAAGGATTTCCTCGATTCCAAGTGCGAGGCTCTTGTTCGCGATTCACACTTCTCGTCGCAAAAGCCGCCTAGTGGTTTTGACAGATCACGTAGCAACGAGCCTGGTAAATGGAATTCCAGTCAACATCAGAAGCCTTCACCGTCCGTTCTTTTATCTGAAAGCGATAAGCCGTCAGAAACCACATGCAAACCCGATCAGAACACCAAGGCTGCGTCATCGTCCTCGTCTCGAGCAGCTACGACTCCTGCCAAGTGTGCATATTGCGGTGCAGAACATTCTCTCCTCCAGTGCACAACTTTCATCTCCCTCTCTGTTCCGGAGCGTGCAGATTACGCTACGAAGCAGCATTGGTGTTTTAACTGTCTCAGACCATCTCATAGGGTTAAGGATTGCAAGTCGGTTTTTAAATGTCAGAAGTGTCATCAGAAGCACCACACTCTTCTTCATAACGTCGAAGAGCCATCAAAGAAAGAGGCGATCCCTTCTGGCACTGAGTCACTTCTTCCAGTTCGTGTACTCACAAGTATTGGTGACCGGTCTGTGGTACTCCTGTCAACTGCTATCATACATGTTAGGGACTCGTCCGGCCAGTTCCAAGCCTTGCGTGCTCTTGTAGACTGTGGAAGTCAAGCTCATTTCATAACCGAACACGCCGCGTCACGCCTAGGTCTTCGTTGCATTCCGTCTGCTCGCACTGTCAGCGGCTTGGGTAAATCTGCTACCTCTGCGTCGGGAGTCCTCAATCTGAAGATTGGGTCGGAGAATGGAGTTATGTTTGATATCGAGGCTCTTACCATTCCAAATATATGTGGCTACGTTCCTAGCGTTAGGCTGAAACCATCTACGTGGCATCACCTGCGTGATCTCAATCTGGCCGATCCCAGTTGCCACAGACCTGGCCCGATCGACGTTCTTTTAGGTGCTGAAATCTTTTCGTCACTTCTGCTTCCTGGAAAGGTAGACGGAGGTCCTCAACAACCGTCAGCACTTAATACCGTATTCGGTTGGATCCTCAGTGGCAGTGTAGGTTGCGATGACGGCAGGGAGGTGCAATCGTTGCTCGTTACAAACGAGCAACTTTATAATGAACTTAAGAAATTGTGGGAATTGGAAGACTTTGTTCGGAACCCTCGGCTCACGCTAACCTCTGAGGAACAATTGTGTGAGGATATTTTCGCGCGACAGCACAGTCGCGAGGAATCTGGAAGGTATACCGTCGTATTACCTTTCAAGGAAGGCAATCAAAATCTCACCTTTCCGGGTTCACGTGAAACTGCTCTGCGACGCTATCATTCTCTTGAACGGAAGCTCGCAAATGATTGCGTCCTTAAGGAACAATATTCCGAATTCATGACGGACTACTTTCATAGCGGCCATATGAGTCTCGTGCCCTCAGATGAATTGTCGGGCGGTAAATATTACATACCTCACCACTGTGTTCTTCGCCCAGATAGCGCCACGACAAAACTGCGCGTCGTGTTTGATGCATCTGCCCGGGATTTCACAGGCAAGTCATTGAATGACTCGTTATTGATCGGTCCAAGATTACAACTCAATATCGTAGACATCCTTCTTCGTTTTCGTATTCACGCTGTTGTTTTTACAGCTGATATTCGTCAAATGTACCGGCAAATTTCTCTTCAAAGAGAGGATCGCGATTATCAGAGAATCTTCTGGCGTTTCGGTTTTGACTCATCTCAGCCAATTCAGGAGTATCGTTTAAATACTGTCACCTACGGCGTATCTTCCGCTCCGTTTCTGGCATGTCGTGCCCTGAGACAGCTCGTAGAAGATGAAACGGATTTCCCTCTCGCTCGAAACATTGTCTTGGCGGACATGTATATCGACGATATCGTTACCGGTTGTATTGATTTACAACATGCTTTTCAGGCAAAATCCGAGATTATTGAGCTTCTACGAAGAAGTAACATGGAGTTACGTAAATGGGCAAGCAACCAGTCGGCGCTTCTGTCAGATTTACCTCCTGAGCATTGTCTCACTGCTTCACAAGTTTCTATGGATGTCGAAAGGTCCAATACGTTGAAGGTGTTGGGATTGATATGGGATCCTCAGAGTGACACTTTCTCTTTTGAAGTGAAACCTCAACCACGCAAGTGCACTCGCCGGACTATCTTAAGTGAATTGGCAAAAATCTTTGATCCACTCGGTTTTCTTTCGCCAATAACTTTGGCTTGCAAAATTCTAGTTCAAAACCTCTGGATCTTAAATGTATCTTGGGATGATGATCCCCCGAAGGAGATTGTTGAGCAATGGGATCGAATTTTGAGCCAACTGCCCACGCTTCAGAGTTTACAGATTCCTCGTTGTTTAGGTATTTCTCCATCTAAATCATGTCAATTACATGGGTTTGCCGATAGCTCTGAGGCTGGTTATGGAGTCGCAATATACTTACGTTGGATCGACGTCGACGGTGGCGTGCATGTTCATCTCGTAGCCGCAAAATCCCGCGTCGCTCCGACTAAGAAAGTGTCTCTCCCACGGCTTGAGCTCTGCGCCGCCGTTCTTCTCGTGGATTTTCTGAAAATTATTCGTGAAATCTATTTGCCGTCGTTCCCCATCACTGACACCTTTGCATGGTCAGACTCCACCGTTACACTGGCTTGGATACGTTCACCATCCAGCAGGTGGAAGACGTTTGTCGCTAATAGAGTCAGCCATATCCAGGACTCTGTGCCTGAAGCCTTTTGGAGACATGTACCCTCCGGCGACAATCCCGCTGATATCGCATCTCGTGGCCAATCTCCGTCTGACCTTGTCTATAATACGCTATGGTGGGCGGGTCCTCGTTGGCTTATGTTCAGCGCTGAACAGTGGCCGACTGGCGTCGCGAATGTTGCTGATGACGTGGTGCGTGGAGAGGAAAAAACAAATGTGCTTCTTGTAAATGACGAGCTTCACTTCATCGATCTCTTGATTGAAAGGTATTCCTCCATTCGTAAGGTCCAACGTATTTTGTGTTATTGGATTCGTTTTGCAAATTATCTTAAATCTAAGAAACAAAGTCCTTGCCGGCTTCCTTTAAGTCAAGCTGAACTTCATCATTCGTTATTAAACATCGTTACTCATGTTCAGTCGGTGCATTTTGAGAAGGAAATCGCTCAATTGAAGGAAGATAAGCTTCTATCAAAACAATTTCGGAAACTCAATCCGTTTGTAGATGATCGTGGAGTCCTCAGGGTGGGCGGTAGGCTCGCACGTTCCGGGCTCGAGTTTGAGCACAAGCATCCAGCTTTATTGCCAAAGGCTGCTCGACTGACTTCTATGATCATCGAAGACATTCATGCAGAAAATAATCACCCAGGTGTGAACACTTTGTGGTATCTCTTAACACAACAATTCTGGCTTCTTTCTCCCAAACGTGTCATTCGCCATTGTCTATCTCGTTGTGTCAGGTGCTATCGTACGAAGCCTGTTCCACTCGAACCTTACATGAGCGATCTTCCTACCGCTCGAGTCAACCAGGTAAAGCCGTTCTCAATAGTAGGTGTAGACTATGGTGGACCTTTTCGCATTAAATTCGGCCCTTATCGTGGCGCAAAAATCGGTAAAGCCTATCTTTGCTTATTCGTTTGTTTCACCACCAAAGCGGTACATCTCGAGGTAGCGTCAGATCTGAGTACGGACGCGTTTGTTGCCGCCCTTCGTCGATTTGTTGGTCGACGGGGTCGTGTAGCTACCATCCATTCCGATTGTGGAACTAACTTCGTTGGGGCTAGTAACCTTTTCTCTTCTTATATGCAGAATGCAGCTGTTTCGGAAAATATCGAATTCAAATTCAACCCACCCTCATCTCCGCATTTCGGTGGGGTGTGGGAGATTCAAATCAAGGCGGTTAAGACGCACTTGTATCGAACGGTAGGCATGCAGGCTTTGACGTTCGAGGAGTTAAGCACATTATTCGTTCAAATAGAATCGATGTTGAACTCGAGACCTTTATGCCCTATTAGTAGCGATCCAAATGATCTCAGCGTCTTAACTCCTGGTCATTTTCTGACGTTGGAACCTCTTACATCTGTCCCTGACGAGGACCTCTCCACTCTCAACATTAATCGATTGGGGCGCTGGCAGCTCATCCAGAACTTTCAACGTTGTTTTTGGACTCGCTGGCGAAACGAGTACCTCCAGTCTCTTACACAACGTGCTAAATGGACTTCTACCGAAAAACCATTAAGTATCGGGTCGGTCGTCATCATCAAAACTGATTCGACCGCACCTCTCTATTGGCCGTTAGCCCGCGTTCAGGAATTGCATCTCAGTCCTGATGGAGTGGTGCGTATAGCTACTATTCGTTTGGCCAATGGGCATACTTTAACCCGGCCTCTAACTAAACTTTGTCCATTGCCCAATCAATCCGATTAATTCCACATTCACCTTTTAATTGTATAATTTTAGTTTAAGTATACGCAGAGAATTCGCTTCCATTTAGTTTACGGTTGCTCATATACGACAAGTGTTTGATACCTAAGTGATTTCATTATTTTCGTTTTTTTTTTTATGAAAATACTGAGTTGTATTTTGGTGGGCGGAATGTATCGTTTTGATTCCATAGTTCATTATTTTCTGCTAAAGTAGCAACTTACATTTTATTTTATTTATTTGTTTTTTTTTTTTGGTTGACCACATTCGTTCCCATTCAACACGTTTAAACCTAACTTCACGATGGTGATCTGAGTCAACCAATCGCGAAGCGCCATTATGACGTGCTGGAAGTCTTATCATCCAATCAGGTACCGGCACTCGAAGAAACTTCAGTTTGACATCTATGAAAAAGCGCCCGTTGAAGAACACCACGACGCGAGTGTATTAAAAGAAGGGAAAGGAGTCGTATATAAAGTTTTTTCATGTGAACTGTGAACCGAATATTTGGTGTGACTATTCCGATTTTCCAATTCAATCTAATTGTCCGGACAGACCTTTTGATTCGTTGTGCAAACAATCCAGAATTCCCCACCAGCCGGCCGGCGCGACGAAGACGAAGAGGCAGTGCAAGTTTGCGGTAGACCAGGTAAGATTTCTAGATTATCGCCTTGGAAACGATTCAGATCACCGTTCTACGTCCCTTTAGATATCGATTTCTAGGTCCCCCTAGAACCCCATGTGCTGCAGAGCATTTTCTATTATTTTTCACGTTGGTTCTGCCACACCAGTTATTACATTATTACACTAAGTATTTACCGGAAGTCGTATATTGTGTATAGGTATATAACCTATACCTTATATAACAACCCTTTCAGGAAAAATATCTCAGCTTCGACTTTGTTGTCAGCGCCACAGGATTACGCCCCGAGGGAAGTGAAATGCGCTTAGGTCTAACAGCATTCATGTCCTCACTGTTTCTCTAGAATTTTTACAATATAGACATAAAATCTTGGGCAGAAAAGATACACTGAAAACACTGAAGTGCGAAAAGTCCTATACATCTACATTCGTAAGTTCGTAGTCGTACATTCGTTTGAAAGAATATGATGACTGATGCTTTCAAGAAACTACCAGGCAACTATAAGCTGCTCTTATGTCGTTGTTCATCTCGTTATGAGTAGTATAGTAGTTTTCATATAGTAGTTTTCCTTCAGTATGAACGTACCTATGCCGAGTAAGAGATAGGATACCTTTGATAGGCGACGCAGTTCACACAGCGCATTGCAGAGCAGTTTTTGCAACGTCTGAACAAGCACCTTGCTTCGTACTAAGAACGATTGGTTTTAAATCATCCTAGTTCGCACGCTACGACGTAGGCACGTGAAACGCAGACATGTATTGGTCCTGTTCTGGTTGTTGTATTGACGTCACAGATCTGCGCGACTCGGGCACTGACACAGATATAGATTTACATAGATAACGCAAGTATCACGATTTGTATTGAAACCAAGCGTGCCTCATTTTTTACACCTACTGTGATGTCATTAGTGACAGGGAATCCAAACCGCTTCAAAGACACCGATGCCGCCGATGCCCCTCCGCCCGCTATGATTCTCTCAAGTGATTATCTCGCTCATACTCATATTTTTTACATCTGTAGTCGCGTGGACTGCAAGTTAACGCGACCAACCTTGACGCTTGGTCGGGGTTTCGTACACGCGAAGTACATGCATTTGCGTTATCTATGTAAATCTATATCTGTGGGCACTGACATGTTATTATGAAAGGTTTCACTGCTGTTCGTCTAGTCGGGAAAACCGGTTTATATGTGTGTCATTTAGAATTGACAATAATGGAATAAGTAGAATAACTCTTAATTGTACGTACACTAGAGTTTGAATTTGACATTAAGTAGCATAATAATATAGTAGTGCACCTTTGGCTACGTTGCAGAATACGCTCGTGAACTATGTACCCTGCCAACTTTGTACTAGGTATGCTGTGCCGTGTCGCTTACATCTCGGAATACGCGTAGTGTCATAGTTTTAAGTAGAACACAAAACATATTATGTTGCAATACAAATTTCAGGTGGGAAATAACGGCTGCTCCCGTCAAATCCATACCGTGGACGAATATGTTCTGTTACATACGGAAAAGTGATGCGAGATGAGTCACGTCTCTCAAAGACGCCGCATTTCTGATGAAAGTAACTTTTACATTATACTCACATATAAAAAAATAGCAAAAGGCAGAATAAGGATTGTGACGTTTGTTTCGTAAAGTTATTTTGGTTTACAAGTTATACGAATACCTACAAGAATGAAAAGCCTTATGCCGGTTGTTCTAAATTTATAAAATGTTTGTTATATCTAAATCATGTACACCAATAGTATCTAAGTTTATAAAATGTTTGTTCTAAAGCATGTACACCAATAGTATACCTACATCGTATAACGCTTTGCTTTGGTAAGAAGATACACGAATAATAATATTTGTTATTATATTTCCTTTCCTACGAATATCGAAAATAATTATGGAATAACCAACTCGTCTGAAGCTTTTGGGAGTAGGATTGGGATTCAATTATAGCTGTATCTTAAGTTGTTTACGTAGAGCTAGCGACTAGCAAACATACTTACTAATTTATTTATAAAATGTCCAGCTGCATGGCAAGTTTTTTTAAATAGCTTTTATTTTTATATCGATATTATATGAACAACAAATGGGGTGTCGAAAAATGAAGTTGCATTCCGAAGAAAAGGCTAAAAGATAAGGCACAACTAGTTCTAGTAAAGAAGGTGTCAGCGCTCTCTATAAAATATTTAATTTCCCATTTCCGCTCAGATTAAAACACCTATCAATTTCATAAAACATTATATGACATCAAAATGCATGTGCCGACATAAAAATAACATAAACAGTGTCATATAAGGTTCCAATGCGGTGCAAGTTGGGAATTTTACACTGATTTGCATATAAAGTACCTTTCAGTGATAGCGTTTGTGCGAAGTATACACATAGTAAAGTAAGAATAGTACGATTACTCGACGATCGTCCTTGAAATAATAGGTACCTTATTTTCGTAAATAAAAATCAACAAAAAAACATGGTAGGTAGCTGTCAGTATTGTATTCTCTTTGGTCATAGTCACAAGAAGAACAAAAGCTTCAAGCACCGGCTATGACTGGTGTCTGGAAGAGCAGAAATAATCTTTGTAGGTACATTTGGTTTTCCAAAGTGGACGGTCACATTTTTGTATTGTTTTGTTATGGGAGATAGTTTTTATTTATTTAAAGAAGTAAGAACTAACAAAAATATATACATTATGTACAGATATAAAAAAGCTTAGATCTATTAATTTACAATTTTACAAAAAATATACTTGTGCCAGAATTAATTGTATTTGTTACTTGACACAGGCGAAATACCTATTAACTTGGGTGGGCCATATTTTTAAAGAAAGAAGAATTATTTAGTAGTGTGCGTATAAAACAGGTATAAAGTCAGTGTCGATTGTATTAGTTTAGCTACTGTACTCGTTGTACTATGGGGCGAAGTATTCACGCTCTGAAACGGCCATCTCGATTATAAATGGCGGTATGGAATACATAAACCTGAACCTTGTCTTCAGCTTTGGAGAGTGGTGCTCCCAAGATCACTACTTAACTTAACTCAAAAAACTCTTCAGAAATGGAAGTGATTTTTCTTGTCCCAATTAAGTAAGATGTGGGTAGGCTACCCGATGGTTTGCCCAAATTCAAACTGTCACGTGACTGACTCTACTGCCCCGACACAAGCCGTAGATAGAGTGATGAGGTGATGGGTTATATCATTGAAAGATTTTTTATTTTATTAAATGAATTATGGTTAAATTTCGACCATTATAACGGGAATACTAGTACTTATGTATTAAAGAACGATCAGATATCATCAGATTTGCAATTTACTGCCTCTGTGCTATAAAATGTTTATTAAAAGCAATTCCATTAAAACTCCAGACCGGCATCATTAAAGCAGTTTGTTTCAGCGGACATCTATCGCGGCATTTTAATTAAAAAGAAACTCTTCCCTGCTGTTGATTCAAGTTCCGTGTTGAAGGAGGCCGCCATTAATTCGGAGCTAAATGCCGGGCGGTAATACACGCCCGTGTAAATGTAACGAGCCGGCCGATGCAGGGAACAACATAAATGTAAATTTACACTGATTAGCAGCTAAGGTCGGTTTTTCAGTGCGTTTACAAGACATAATGTGCTTTATTACGTTTATACCGAGTGGGTGTGTCAGCCGATGAAGTTGGTTGAGTGATAGCTAAACGTTATGTAAGGTTTAGGGTGCCCGTCCACTTATGCTGCGCAGACTGGCTGACTGGACTGGCTTCCGACCAATAGGATCGCTTTATTTGAAACAGCTTTAAAAGAAGCTAGCCCAGCCAGTCCATCCAAATCGAGTGGACGGGCACCCTTATTGTAGGCTAAATAGGTATCATTAGTTGAATATGTGTGTCGGCTCTTTTGACAAATTCAAATTATCAATAATTTTACGCTCATCAATTGTTTATTGCAGACAAAGTACTTATTTTTTTTTCGACTAGTAGGTATTATTTTTTTTTGTTTTTTTTTTTAATTTATATTTTTCCCTGTACGTACCTTATCCACATCAGGAAAACCACTGAATACGCACAGTATTTTCCTCAATGCTTATGTTATGTCCACATATTAAATAGTAATGGATAAGAACATCTCTATTCCATAAAGAAACAAACCTTGATACAGGCGATATAATAATAGCACGTATGAAGTATAGAAGATGACTTTTCCTGATCTCACTTAACTACGACATAGTTTTCTGGTGAAAACTCTGACGTGGTAGGGTTTTATAGTCCCTACGCGGAAATAAAATAGATCAATGAAGACGGACCCTCGACTAAGCTACAATATATACTCCTTGGGTATTGGCCCATCGGTATCATACGTGACGGTATCATATAATAATTACGATATCCGTATATCTCGTCGATATCCGTATCGTTTACTAACAGTCTAGTTTTACTAACGCCAATAGACTACAGATTATATACGGGCTAGCTAGACTAGGGCAGTACTATACTACCCTCTCACAGACGACTGGCGTAAGGTAAGTATTATAGCTGTGTTTCGTATGATGAGTGTTTAGCGGAAAAGGGAAGATCTTCCAGCCACGTGGGTGTTGTGCCTGGCGGGGCGGCCGCTATGCCCCGCTGGTTATTCTCGGGGTCTTGTATATATAGTCACGATGCTTGCGAGACTTAACATCGTGATTCAGTTTTTCTATGAAGAATCCGTACATGGTATTGAGGCGCTGCATCTAGCGCCATCTGTCCGCTTCTGTCGGCGACGTGAATGTGAGGTCGCCACAAGTGAGAGAACCGGAAGCCCAATCTCCCTTTCCATTCTCCTCCCTGTGTCCCACTACCCTTCAAGTCGGCAACTTGTGAGCAATGCCTTTGGTATTGCAGGCATCTATTTATGTATAGGCTACGGTTACTGCTTAACATTAGGTCAGTGAACTGTTGCCGACTTCATTTCGTAAAAAAAAGCACTTGTCTATGTTAGTCTTACTTGAGTAGGTAGTATTAAGTAAGTTATTTCTTACCTTGAGACCATTTCCATTTCTACCAGTCTATGAAATGATACTGTAATAAAATTTTCCTTGACTAATCAAAAAAACATAATAAAAATGTTGAATTTTCTTTGAATTTTTACGTTATCATTCTTGCATCACTATATCTGATTCTGTCGACTGATCATAAATAAAAAATTGTATGCGATTTTACGACAGATTTTACAACCGCGCCGCACCGAACGCCAGGGTTCGGTAGCAAAATCTATAAAGTTATACCACTGTGCGTTATTGCCTTCTATGTCAAGAAACCGCCAGATTTCTCATTAATCATGGCTAAAGATATTGGCTTCAACGCGACAATTAATGTGCCAAAGGGTACCGGATCAAAATTACAATAAACTTTGATTTACGACTGTGTGACGAGTTCTCACGGGTAGCGTTCGGCTCGTCCGGGCCATCAAAGTCGTTTGTGCTTTTGGCTTTGAGGGCCCTTTGCCGAAGCCCGCACGTCTTCATGTGCGTACGTGATAATTGTGTATTTTGAAATCGGCATTCTATTTACTTCTAACGCTATGCATGTTTGAAATTGTTTTGCACGGTTTTGAGGAGGGTCTATTGTACATGCTGTTATGAAAGATTTGCCTAGCCCACTCGGCTGTTGAAACTACACTGAGGTAACATTTTACGTCTACATTTCATATCAAAGCAATCCCTTCGTTTGTTACCCTTGGGTAAACCCTTGTTATCATATTGTCTGAGGAAACGGAAATAAAACATACAACGCATTATTGGTGATAAGAAAAACATGAGATCTGAAATTGCGTAGCACTCGTAGCAACGTAGCAGGTGCTAGGAACCGTGAACGACGCCACGCCCACACCACACGCGTCATTATCAGAACGCGAGGATTCGTCCCAAAAACCTTTTCCCTCTTTAACGGAAACCGGAAAACCCGTATTCAATGGGTTATCGTTAGAGGCTGTAATTTAGAAAATGTGCGAGTTTTGCACCTCCCTTTTTTACATAATATCATGTCGTTAATGTTTTTGAGATAAAAAATCCACGTAATAGTAGCACCTAAACTGCTCATTCGATTTTGATGAATGAGGTGTCATCGACTCTTTATTATCGTCCAGATGACATAAACAATATAATCGGGTTACAGTTTTTTAAACTTCTTTGCTAGTTTAATCGCCTACCCTTTGTATCATAACATCAGGTGTGCATAGTGGAGTCAGATTACACAATTAAGTAATTATAGGTAGACCTGTCACTGATATTTTATTTTTCATTTCATGATAAAATATCTTCTCCCATCACGCTCCTAAGTAGCTATGTAAAGTTAGGACAATCAAATACAGAGCAAATGTATGAGTAACATCTGTGGTAATTTTTTTTGTGGTTACATCAAAAACGAGACTTGCTATATACAATTTGTTGTGTGTGGAGTTTGCTTATTTATAGAATGAATCCCCGACGTTATGATGTCCGTGCGTCGAGCGTGAATACAAAATGTTAATATTAGTGACAGGCGGTGCGGCGTGTTGCTGATACGGCCGCGTGGGCTGTTCGTTACTGGTACAAAACAAACACCGTTGGAACTGTGTAGACGAGCGACAGTGTTGCTTTGTGAGGCGCAACAACCGCGCGACGTAATATATTGCTTAGTCACTCAACTCAAACTCAAACTCAAAATTATTTTTATACACTTAAGCCAACAAAGCATTTATTAATAGTCAGAATATAGTACCGGTACGGAATGCAATATGCAAAGGCTATATTGAAAATTGAATCTCCTAAGAGTTATTAAATTTCATGCAGAGTTTTTATGTCTAAGACTTTTTGTTTCAACTACAACGGCAAGAATATTGTATAACCCAAAGAATTTGTATGACCTCTTTATAAAGTACTAGCTGTGCCCCGCGACTTCATCCGCGTAGTATTGGATTATTGGGTTAAAAACTACCCTATATGTTAATCCCGGTTATAATCTATCTGTGTTCCAAATTTCATCCAAATCCGTTCAGTAGTTTTTGCGTGAAGGAGTAACAAACATACATACATACATACATAATACATCCACACTCACAAACTTTCGCATTTATAATATTAGTAGGATGCTGATAAGTCAATTACAGACACAATGTACAATGCTATATTATAAAAAGTGGCAGTGTCAAGCTGCAGCCAACGGAGTACAGATACTACTCTCTCGCACGAGATCGGTGTAAAGTAACTGTTTTAGCTGCGTTTCGTACCATGAAAGAGTCGGAAGCCCAACGCCCCCTCCCTTCCCTTCCCACATTCCCACTACCCTCTAGGTCGCCAACGTGTTTTGCTTTTTTTTTTTTTATATGACTATATGTTGGCCAGAGTGGCCATAACAACTTCACCCGGACAGAGGGCGAGCGCAAGTGCGCTCCAGCCAGAGGGGCAGGGGGGCAGCTAGCTCAAGAGCGCCACAAGGGACACGACCTCGGCTTGGGCCGCTGCCAGGAGAGGTGGCGAGGGTAAATTCTACCACCGGATCGGAACGCAACGTGTTTTGCATGCCTTTGAAATTACAAGCACCTACAGGCAACGATAACTGCTTTGGAATTTACAAATTAAAAAAATAAATTTGCATTTCTTACGTAATCATTAGATAACGTCACACAATATTAACATTTAAATAAATTACAGCGTTTGTTGAACCTATCACGACTGTATAATATAAATTTATCACCTAATTAGTATCTCGTCTATACGGTATCTAAATGTGTACCAGTTATCTGAGGCACGGTCTCGCCGCTCCCCGCCCGCCCAAAAACACCACGCCATTTTGTTTTAGCTAATTAACGTTGGATTGTCACACTCCCCTTGGGCCCTTGTTAATTACCCGCTGTATATAAAGGAAGGAAAGTTGAGTTTAAACCTTCAAGTGAATGAACTCTATATTAATTTCGGCACGAGGTTACAGTATGTAAGAAGTTTACAGCATGAAGACACCTCCAGACCATCTTACGGCCGAGGTAAAGTAGTTTTAATAGTAGATACATTACATATACCACAGCCAACGAGAAGCGATGCGAAAATGAATGAACTATTTTATTATCGTCGTCGGTTTTCGTCTATGAAATGGCCGCCCGAATGTTGGCGTGTCCGGCGGTGACAAATTTGAACGCGAAAATTATTAAGTACCTACCATGTCGAATCGCTTCTCCTTGGCCGTGGTATAGACTTGTAATACATACAAACTAGAGACGTCCCACCTCGCACCTTAATATAAACTACGTGACTGGATTTTCAAGATTTTCAAGTACAGAAAACATTTGACTATTTACTTGACTCATTATTGTTTGCGTTCTACCAGCGATAACCGAGACGTTTTGATCGCTAGTTTTCTTATATAATCTTTATAAATCTTAGGGTGATCGTCAACTTGGCTATGCTATGAAACGGGCTCGCCCATTTCGACCAATGGGATCGTTTAATTTCCTCTGCTTCACCCGCCTTAGCTCAAGTTGTTAGGAAATTAAGCGATCCTATTGGTCGCAGCGAGCCCGTTCATAACACAGGCAAGTAGACGGTCACCCTTATAGTCTCTTAGATTTATATAAATGTTAGTACAAACTTTTGACCTCAACACATTTTACAACAGAATACGCGATCGCTTTCATTATTTTCCACACTCAAACTTGTGAGCCTGATATATGACATTATAAATCACTTTCTCTCTTTGCTGTAACAAATCTCTTAAACTCTCGCCAAATTTTCTCCCAAATTCTTATAACCTTTGTACGTTAACTTCAGTAACTTCAGGTCGTATAGGGGTCGCGGAGGCACTTATACAACTCCTTCGTTGCCGTCTCGTGGTAAAATTACTATATAGGTACAGGAGGATTTTTTCCATTGGACTTCCATTGGATGGTAAAATCCGAATCTATGAGTAATAGCGATAAATACTCAAAGGAGTCTCAGGATTGATTTTGATGAAAACTAAAACAGCATCATTGGATTTTTTTGAAATCAATATTCCTAGCCCGGATTAACTCCATGATTTTGAAACAAAAAAACACACTCTATTATTACAGCATTCGATAGTGTCGCTAATAATGATCAAATTCTGGGAAGTATAAGTATACCCTATGAAATAAAAATTCACGCTGTACCTATAAGCATACCTATGTGAGTTTTATAGCCTGCCTTTTATAGCTTGTCGAAATTGCAAACGTTTTATTATATGACCAAATAAATGATATTTTGAAAGAAAGCGGTTAAGTTCTTAAGTGTTTCACTGAACCCAATATTCCTGGATTTAGGTTTTATACGCAGCTTAAGTATAGATGAGGGTTATTCTAAAATGTATAGAGGTAGTATGCAATTTATTTAGTTAATGTACCGCAATAATAGCTACGATAGTTGTTTACCTAATAAACGGTGTGGTCTTTCACACGGTTAACCCGGCACCGATAATTTCTCTACATTTGATTTGCGGATGTCAAATACGGCAGTTATCTGACAGAAACATATTGAAAAAATGTTGTCGGCTTCTTTGCGTGAATCAGTCATTCTTATAGAAGTTAGGCAAAACGCATGTAATATAATATTATAAAATGAAAACTGTAACAACGTCCGACAAAATAAAAGTTTTGACTGACTGGTTAACACTTGTAACGAATAAAGTATTAAGGTAGTTATAAATTATTATCAAATAGTTAGTTAATGCAACATGTCTTATTGAGTTCTACATAGTTTTGTTCGACTACTAGATTCTTAGGTAGACCTAAAAGTGAACTGTAAATCATTTTCAGCATTCAAAACGTTAACAAAAAAGGCAATAAAAGGCTGATATACCTGCATATAAAAAGGCTATAAAACAGTTTTACGTTTCCATTAAAAACGGTGAGCGTCGCAGTCACAACTACAATAATATTTTTGTGTGTTACCCATAAAAATATTTAAAAAAATCACTTCGCCAACGACATAGCAATATTGGATAGTTACGGCAAAGTTACGGTTTACTACCACCGGCTCCGGCAAATTACGGGCCCGTGAATAACAACCCGTTCATACTCCGCTCGTAAAAATGTTGTAAAATTATTTTACCTGACGCTTTATCTATATTATTAGTTTTGCTGGAAGCACCTGAAGTAGGTAGAAGTAAACGAGAATGTTATGTAACTTTTATGAAAAGAAAAATATTGGGCAAGACGAAGTTGTAGTCTGTGATACCTAATTGTACCTGTAATCGATGGTGATAACTGTTTTTAACCCCCGACGAAAAAAGAGGGGTGTTATAAGTTTAACATGTGTATCTCTGTGGCATCGTAGCGCCGTAGTGGATGAACCGATTTTTTTTTTGTAAACGTATTCTGCTTGAGAGTGTTCTTAGCTATGTTTCATGAAAACCGGTTCTCCGTTTGAAAATTATCAGCTTTTTTGTAGTTTAAAAAGTCATCTGATCGGGGGTTTTTTAAATATTCAATTTAGTGTTATTCTGAATGTTTAGTCCTCTTTTGGTAGGTACCTACTTGTGGCTAGTGGTTGTAACTACACGGCCGGTGTGTTTTCATGATACTATGCATATTTGTTATTTATCGGTACCTAGGTACTGTCTAGCTGCAAGGTTACCAAAATGAAAATAAAATAAGCAAATTGAGGGATCAACCCCATTATTTATTAACTGGCTGTTGCCCCCGGCCCATAAAAGTAGCCCAAGTTGAAAGTACCGTCAAAATCAGTCCAGCCGTTTCGGAGATTAGCCGGAACAGAGAGACAGACAGGCCGAAAGACATACATTTTAAAAGTTGTGGTTTTTGTTATAAGTACCTACTGCTTAAAATTTCTTATGCATTTACCAAAAAGCTATTAATTTGATATGACACATTGACTTCAATTTTATTTATTTGTTTAGATAACGGCAGTGGTTTTCTTTAACGGTCTTTGTAAAGAGATTATTACTAGATATCAGGTAATTATAAAGCCAAATTCAAAGCCTCTATGGTCTGAAATCACAAGTGGAAATTAAGGGTAAATATTACTGTTAAAAAACAATTTAATTAATAAAACGATTTATTAATTTAAACTCGGCATTGTAAACTTACAAAATATACCTAGTACAGAGAGTGAACGAGGATACTTGGCACACATTGAGCCATGTTTTCAAATTGCTTTTGTTTCGATAACAACGATTACACAAAGCCTTGCGCACATTATGTTTTACATCTACAGGTAGAATGGTTAATTCACAGCAAAAATCAAATTTGTACTATTTAAATAGGTACGGGGGCAATCAGATTAAGGCAAAAATTATTCTGAAATTTAATAATTCTAATTATTTTTATTTTAGTGTGCGCAAGGCCTTATTTGTTAATAAGTTAAATAGACCCAACTATAGGTAGGTACTATTTATTGTGTTTGAAACTTACGATAATTTACTAAAAGTCCTTATGTAACACTAATACTAAAGTAACTCTAGTTGTGTTTTATATAAAGTTTTTTTATGATTTTTTGATCTTGATGTGAAAATCTAAGTTGGTAGTTTGGTAGACACATAGTTGTTAATTTTATTTTTTAGGGTTCCGTACTTCAACAAGTTTAAAAGGTACCCTATTCTCTTAGTTAATCTATTTTGGCAGTACCATTTCACTTGAGGGCCAATTAATAGTAAAAGTTATTCAAATAGAAATCTATTCTATTCCATGAAATGTTAATTTGTTCTATTCGAATAATAGATATAAAACATCGATATAGGTACTTACAAAATACTTTGTATATACAAGATTCATATAAAAAGCATACGAAAACATCTAATAAATAACATATGATCAATATTAAATGTTCTATAAGAGCATGGCATAGTTGCTTGCACCACGCAGGGAACATATCCAGCACAATCTGAGCCCTGTTTATCACGGATGTCATTAATTAAGAGAGCTCACGCTAGAAAAGTTTCTCCTAAGATCGTACATAGTAAAAATAAAATAATACAAAACATTATTTTTCCACAAAATTTGGCACACGTTTCTTTGGCACGGGCCATAATTCAATCAAAACAAATTCGAATCCCATAGCTTGAAGATGTTTACGTTGCAACCGCACGTATTCTACATATACAACGTGTTATATAAATTATTTACAATAAACATAGCATAAACATCTACTCTATGTCCGAGTTGACAATCGAACCTAGTAACACTCACAACACGCCGAGACTTCTGGCAATTCACAAATTTTTGGGAATGTACCAACTTATTGTTTTAACATGATGGGTACAAGTCCACAATATCGCCTTTGTAATGAAACACTATGATCTCAATCCCGCCTTTCGACACCCCATGTCCACCGTCACACATTAACTACACGCAGGGTTGCCAGATCACGCCTAAAACATAGGACGTGGCAATTCTGGGATCGGTCGACTTGCGCTCACAAACAAGCATCCCTGGTTAGACGTCGCTGGGTGGCGATGCGGCGGGCTCCGGCCGCTAGTGAAGCTGGCTCTTGGTACTGAACCCGTAGTGGAGGTACGGCGACCCGGCTCCGTCCCGGGGCCCCCCCGCGCCCCCCGGACCGCCGCCACCCCCTCCCGGACACTTGAGGGCCGAACGAAGCTCGGAAGCCATCTCGGAACATAGGGATGCCTGAATACAAAACCAAGACCATAGATAATGTTATAACATAGGATTTGTAATTTTTAGAAATGTCTTACCTCTTCCTTCTATGACCGGAGTTGTAGCGTGAAAAAGTAAAAAAATAAATTAGGGTAATCATAATTATGCATTATGATCTTTCATTGAGCCTAAGTAATGCAAAGTGTCTAATTTCATAACACATTAATGAGCTGAGAGGATTCATATCACTAAAAACTATTTTACTGTGGTCGAATACAAACGGTATATAGGTACCTATGTATTTACATACGAGCTGGTGCTATGTGTAAATCTATCCAATTTTGTATCAACTACACAAATCTACAGCAGGTACACAGTCTTAAAGAAATGCTATTGTCTTTTAATAAAGTCAACAAACACCCGTCTTTAGCATCTACAATGTTAAACATTTATTATGACACGCACGTTATAAAGGTAGAAATAGTTTTACCTATCACTTAAAAATAAACCTAGAACAAAGAAAAATCATTAATTAAATTGTCAAACAGTTTAGGAAGGATATTTTTAAGTCCAAACGCATTTCAATGAAGGATCGATTATGATAATTGATGATTTAAAAATGTGTCTCATTTCTGGATCTCCACCGTCCTTACGATATCAATCAAAAGACTCAATTAATAACGAAGGACTACGTCTGTAACCCAGATTGGAGAATTCCTAAGATTGGGTAACCTAATTCCTAGGGGAGACCTAATCACGCCTAACCCTTGTTTATCTTGTACATAATTGGTACCTACAATACTCCAGTCTATTCCAGTAGAATTGTTAAATTTGGCCAATAATAGCATAATATCCAATTAAAATAGTGAGATTAAACAATTATGAAAATTAAATATATTAAAACTGATGGGTACATAAGTTTGTATAAATAATAGATTAGGGCTCGAAATTCCATTCACTGTATCAGTCTACCTACTGAACCAGCTGCTAAGTCTACTTTAATATTTTCATGGGCATAGGTTGAGCCTATCAAATACAGATATTTGTGCTCACCCGAGAAAAGTGACTGAAAGAAACTGAAAGAGGATGTTACTGAAATTAATAGGTTCCGTATGTTAGGGAAAACATAGTTACCCACCTTTACCTACCTATTAATATTTGTATCTCATTCTAATTGACTTTTTTAAATATAACCTTGTAAAAGTAGCAACCCTAAATTAAACCTACAAATGTATTTAACTTATAACGTTGTTAAAGGGGTAACTCACTCGCTCATCCACGGCTACTTTGCGGGACTTCCAGACAAATTCGCAGACGGCGATGACACAAGCGACGCCCATGCCGCCCATTAGCACCACGAACACGCCGCCCACGTTCGCTAGACCCAGCTCATTGGCAGTCGAAGACGACTTTGATGTTTCATCCTGTCGGAAATTGTAATGTTTCATTACCTAAGACGGGATGTTTTCTAATGCCTAAGGTGCTATTGCCACTGCTATTTAGTTATAAACAAATTTTCGCTTATGTGATGCAGCCACCATACCGTATGTTTTTAGGGACTGTCACATCCAAAGAATTTGTTATAATATGACATAATTATTTGGTCACATGGCAATCGTCTTACCGGTGTGGCTTCGCTCGGCCTCATAATGACAAACACTGAGCACCAAGCAGAATTGACAAACTATATCAACAGTCTTAATAAACGTTTGTACATTATAAGTATTAAGTACATAGCAAAATAATTATACATTACATGTTTTCATTGAATATTATAAAGGATATCCTAAAACAAAGTCCAAAGGTACAAAAGTGAACACAGAATCCAGCAGTTTCCCTGCACCGAGTAGCTAAGCAGTCATTCACATAATTAAGACGACACCATTTTTTTTTTCCATTTTGACAGATTATGACCATACACGGCGCCCGGATACAGTGATATGTGTGAAAATATCGGCATCAGCACCGCATTCCTTTTACTTACCCTGCAAGACCCCCCGCCGCGTTTTTCCTTCCACCATTTAGTTTTAAGAATGTGTAATTTTCCTTCCTCCTGTAGTTTTAAAACGGCACCGCTTATGGCTGTGCGATATGGAGAGTCTACGGAGAAATTTAAGTGTTTAATGGTCATATAGTAAGTCCCATAGTTAGATGTTATAAGGGTGAACTTTGTAGATAGAGATCTAGGTACCTACTCTTGTTAAGTGTCGAAGCTCAAGGTTGGTAGAGTCTTAACATTAAATCATTTTGTAACATTTCTGACGATTCTTATGTACTTATACTTAAGGCTAAAGCGCCCATCTAGCCCGCGAAGTTCAAATTTTTTGAGTTCTTTTAGAATTTTTTCAAAATCTGACGATAATAAAAGACGAATTTTGTAATTCGCGAAAAAGACCGTGTGCAGTGCATTTCTTAATATATCCAACTTACTCTAAAACATTTCAAGAACGACAGCTATCCAGATAATCTGGCAATTTTTGTATATTTAGTGATTTATTAGTATCATATCCACCGTGATAATATTTAGAGTAAAATAAATGTATTAATAAACGCACTGCATACTGTGTTTTTCGCAAATCACAAAATGTTGTCTTAAATGTTTTCAGATTTTGGATAAACTATAAAAATACTCGAAAATGTTGAATTTCGCGGTCTAGACAGGCGCCTTCACCTTAAGTGTCGAAGCTCAAGGTTGGTAGAGTCTGAACATTATATCATTTTGTAACATTTCTGACGATTCTTATGTACTATACTTAATGTAATATTTCAAGTCAATATATATCGAAACACCGCAACGTCTGTCTTATTTTTGCGTAGAAAACATTTGTAGGCATAAAGTAGACATCTTGTTTGGTAAATACTTAGCCACACACTCCAACTGCGCTCGTAAAAGTCGATATTGGTATAAAAATGGGGGTATTACAACCGATACAGTCACAAAGTTTTCTCATTATACCCACTGTAGTATGTGTGCTCCTTGAAACGGCTTGTTATTAGACTACGACTTTTGCGAACTCAATTCGGGAAAATTATTATTATGTAACCAATTAACATTATTATAGAGCATCTTCGCCAGAACACCCAGGTAAACAAGTAGAAGACGATGCCTATTGAGAAATAATTATATAGCTAGGTACCTAATAAACTACGTATTTAATATAATATTATTTCTTGTAACTGTGACTAAGTTTATTTGTAATAATTTAATTTTTATAATTTTAGTCCTTTTTGACGTCCCACTCCTGGGCACGGGCCTCCCCTCAACACGAGGGGGATTCGGGCCATAATCCACCACGCTGGCCCAGTGCGGGTTGGCGGATTTCACATGTCTTTCGAGAATTGGTTAAATCTTCTAAGACATGCAGGTTTCATCACGATGTTTTCCTTCACCGTAAGCAAGTGATAATCATATAGAAATTATGATTCGCACATAGATTACGAAAAATCCAGAGGTGCGAGCCGGGGTTTGAACCCGGGACCTGGTAGCCCGCAAGACGCGTGCTTTACCAATCGGCTATCACTGCTTTTAAGTTTATTTGTAGATAGTATTAAAATGTTACTTACTCGGCGGCATAGCGATCCCATATCCCTTTGAATCCAGCATGCCTCCCACTTGCGTGAGGTCGCAGTTCCTCTCTACCACGTACTCAATAGTGGTGGACTCCATCAGGTATGCGTACGCGCCTTTCCCCCTCACCACCCTCTCTTCGCCCTCTTTATTACTGGTCGCGAATACTGACGGCCGGGCTGACTCCATGAACGACCACATCCGTTGGTACGTGGAGAAATTTGAGTCCTGTGATTATATATATATGTTATTCCCAAGTGTAATAAACTACATTTTAAATCAAACATACCTTCAACTTAACTATTTCAAATCAGATATCAAAGTCTAATTATTTTCGTTTTTTTAAACGTGCCCTAAACCTAACCTAACGAAGGTTCCTGGTAATGTCCCTACTCTTATCCAGGAGCGGGAAAATACAAGATGGCTTTGATAAGCTCAAATTCTTAGAAAAGTAAGCTTTGACGAAAGGATAATATCAAAAAGGAAAAAGAATTGGCAATCGTATTGGTTTCCAAGAATATACACTAAATAAATACAATATATTTTGATGTGTATATACACATGTTTCTTTTATCAGTGGTTCACACACAATAAACCCTTAAACAAAACGACTTTAACAAAATCAGAATACATTATCTTATTTATGAGGTACTTGTACTCGGTTGAAATTCAGAAAACAAGCATTACCTACATAATGTTAAGTGTCTCGCTCCGATGAGAATACCTATCTTGGTAGATACAGTATCGAAAGTATATATTAGAAAGATAAAAGTTTTATTATTTTATTCTAACAACTTGTTTAATTACACAATAGTGTGATTTGTCTCACTCATGTCTATCCCTTTTTGTTATTCTACGCGATATTTAAGAGAAATCCTTGAGCAAGTTTAATACCGGCGGTTTATCGGTATTAAGCAATTAAGTGGAATTAGATTAATTTAGTTGAAGAGGAGATAGAAATACACAAATAGTTTTACGCGAAAGATTATGAGATTTTATATCTTCTTATTTAATTTGAGATTTCGTAACTCATGTAAGTAGGCATTAGGTATGTAGGTAGTATTTATAAAATGTATTGAAAAAAAGGAATCTCATTTTTATCTAAGTGGAACTGAAAAAAAAGGCTGGTCAGTCTAATATGCGAATCATTCTATACCATACATAGCCTAGGCAACAATATGTAGGTAGATAGTTAATCTCACCCTAAAGAAAGCAGCCGTAGATCCGCCTTTCAATGCTCCGTACTTAATCTTAGTCTGCTTAGCGAGGTCTTCTGCGCTTTCGATGGGCGAGTCCATTCGTTCCACCGTGAGGAAAGCAGCCAGGTTTGCGGTGTACGAGGATATCATGATCAGGGTGAAGAACCACCACATACCGGCAACCATGCGCGTGGATACCGCCCTAGGAAATGATATTTTGTATTTCATAATCAGGCGATATAGGCCCATAGACAAATATCTTAAAAACTAACACATACATTATATTGATTTAATAACTTAAAAAAATTATGGTTACTGGTGACAGTCTTCGAAAAAGTGGTAAGAGCCCAAACAGACACGAAAGCTTTCAGGGATACGCGTTCTTTGTTATGTGGAGATGTCGTAGCTGTAACGCTAACTGCTTAACATGAGGCGGGTCGTACTCTTGTTTGCCGACTTTGTGACACTTGAAAAAAGTTTTTTAATTCTATCTTTATTAAGAGTTGAGATACATAGGGATATTTTAAATACGAATACTAGATAGTCCTCGTTCATAACACTGTTGTGCGCCTGTGATAACTTGATTTTGTATAATAGAATAACATGTGTATTCTAGTGTAGATATTTCTTAAATTTAAATAATAATTGAAGATCCATTTCACGAAATGGATACTTTGTAAAAGTTAGATGATGTATTCAAATGTGAAATCCATCTTCAGTATAAAACATAATAACTTTTGATGCAGCAAGCTATGGACTTCTACACAAGCATAAATCAGGTGCAAAATCGTCTATTCATTAAGCTACTGGATCAATATTAGGTTGTAGGTACTACAGTGTGATGTTAACCAAAGTCGAAATTGCCAGCACGTCTCTATTTACATTGGACGCTCTAGGCTACTACCGATGCTTGAAATTCACAAAGGGACGTGGTAGCTTTGAAACTAATTAGTAAAAGGGAGTTCTTCATTCAATCTCTGCTACTGAAGGCTACATTTCCGGTTTGTAATTGCGACAAGAGTGCTATTTCAGTCAATTTTACCCATTCCGATTCCACGTTAATTAACTGGAGAACCCGAACTAATTGTTAACTTCATTTGAAGATGGCGACTTTTGAAGTTGGGTGTTTATATCGGAATTGTAGCCATCAGTGGCATGGGGACTTACTTCGGCGCGATATCCGAACCTTGCTGCATCAAGGATCCGATAGTGAACCACAGCGAGTTCAACAGAGTGAACTGATTCTCCAGCACCTGCGGCTCGTCAAGACAGTTCCTTGGGCTGTCCCACTCGTACGGACTGAACCTGCGCCCAAAAGTGGCCCATCATTCACTGACTATGCTTGTTGATCGCTTGCCAACGTACTTCCAGCTAAATTTCAATTCCCGAATCGAAGCTAACAACTGCAGCTTTGAAAGCTAGTTTCTTTGGAAACGACTTAACAAGATTAATTACCCAGATACTGGAAAAATTTCAAAGTTGTTTGTATCGCTTTATTTTCTCTGAACATATCGTAGGTAGTTTATTTTCCTGTTGGTAACGTCTAACGGCTCTTTGAAGTAGTATTAGATGCGGAACATCTTAACCGCGTGTAATTAACGTGATATATGGTAAGCGTTACGTATATCAAAGGACCATTTTCCGGAATTGAAATTCGCTCCCGAGCAAGTTGGCGGATGATTCAACAACCCCTGTTTTACGTTCTTCTTGTGGACTTCGCTGAGTTCACTATTTTTATCACCAGAAATGAAAAACGTGTCTTGAATACAAATTCCAATATTACTACATTTTCCTCTTTTTAGAATCATGTTGAAAATTTACACGTTTTTATTTCTAGTACTGCGCAGCCTAATTCTAAGTTGTTGTCAGGGATCATTTTAATCCTTACTTGGGTAAAAAATCACAGCTTTGCTGCATGAGAGATCCGATCGCAAACCACAAACAGTTCGCTAAAGAGAAAATGTTTTCCATTTTCTCACCATCAGGAGTGTGCGTTGGATGCCATTCGTATGGAGTGAACCTATTGGATAAACATATTAGAAGACTTACAACATTTTGTTTTCAGTCAAGTACTTACGACGTCCGGTTAAAATGTTTGCCAACATTTCTATTAAATCTACTACTTGTTCAGCGTTGTAATTTGTGGATACTCGCTATGACAGTTGAATGTTTAAAGAATACTTAGTACAGAAGTATACGTTACGTCAATATAAAGATTCGTACCTGGCAAGGATAAACAGCAGGACAGAAACGCCCAAATACGCGGTAGCCATATAGATCCAGACGTCAAGAGACAAGGGCGACAGGAAGGAGAAGAGATTCGGTGGCTGCTTGATAGGCTTGCGGTACAGCACCGAAATACCGAGATTCATAAACGGCATTGTGAAGTCCACCACTTGTTCCCTGGCCATAGAGAAATAAATAATGAATTGAATTAATAAAAACCATCTGAAAACTACTCGCCAAATGGTTGGACCAAAGCAAGCTATAATAAATAATGGCTGAATGTACAGAATTATGTTTAAAACGTCGTCAACTGTATCTAACTGGGCCGTTAAAACTTTTCATGCAGGTACAAATTCGTAAGTAAGTTATAGTTAAATATAAAATAAAAACGGTGCCGTAAGTATAATATGTATGCGAAATATTTAAAAATCCACTTTGATTATTAAATAACAAAATCACGCAAGAACCATACGATTTATGGACTCAGCATGGTAATAGGATAGGAAAAAATATCAGTAGGTATAGGTAGTAGGTATTCCATGAAATGTTTTTCCACAAGGTTGTAAAAACTGTATCTTAAAACCACGTGTAACAGTTTCTAGGTCAGCTTCAATGAACACAAATGAAATATTAAATTTTATGAGAGCAAATAAGCCTTCAAGGTCGTTTCATGAGAAAAATAACACGGGACAAATAATAATTTATTTAGGGTTGTTTTACCTATCGTACGTAATGGTCAAATCAGCAATGGCGAGATCGGCCCGCTGCTCCAACAATTCCCTTATCATTCCGTCCCACTCTTTAGTCTCGCGGTTGTAGGACCCGTATCGACCGTCAGGCGCCAACTTGAATGTATAATTGAAGCCCAGAACTTTAGATATCTCGTGAATTAGATCGATGGCATAACCCTCGAATTGTGCGTTGCCAGTCAGTTTCTCGCTCGCCTCTCGCCTCATACAATACGGTGCACTCTAGGGAATTAACAGGGATTTAAATATGTAAACGTGTTAAAAAGGAATTACTATATCAGTGTACTGAGCTTACATACGGGCGGGATTCACGTGAAATGAATTCGTAAACAGAGAACGCAGAAAATCTTACTATTTTTTTATTCAAGCAACGTGAGCCCGTGTTTCTTCTTGGAGCTTCAGCATCATGAATAAGATGTCTTGCATGAATGTTTTCTCTTTGGGAATATACGCCGGTCTACAATAATCCCTTTCCCGCTTCGCGAGGAAACATTCATATAACGCTATAGGCTAATTTTGTACCGAATAGGCCACAAGAGGGTCTTAAAATGTTTTCGTTTAATTTAAGACTTTATATTCTACAGCGTACTTACCAATATCGTTGTAACAATGAGGGTTTTGTTTTGTAATATTTCTACTATCTGCTTTTGGTTCTCGCCGTAAGATCGGGTGTAGTTAACACCCTCCGAGGAGTTCCAAGTCCCAGCCTTTTGTAAGCCGTCCCTTGTTAATTCAATTATATCTAGAGTGAAATCGCTTCGGAATCCTTGATGGTCAAACTTTATCACTCCGGTTAAGCCCTTCATTTCAACCTGTGTTTAAATTAGAACAAATCGTTGTTTAAAACTGTGTGGATGAATTAGTGTAGTATTCTATGTATCTAACCATTAGATCGTTAATACCACCTATTTTATTTAGTGGTCTGAACTAGGTTCTCTAATTTCTTTGGTCGCGAAATTACAAGCCTTAGTATACTTTAGTAGAAAACTATGACAACAAAATCTCAACAACTTCTTAAAACAAAATTGCGCTGTAATCGGAAAAGTTTTGTAACTCAGTGGACCATGAACAACAACAACAACAAAATACAACAAACATGTGTTTTTATTTCTGTAATATCGCTGTGTAGAACGTGGAATGAGAAAACACCGTCCCAAGTTGGTCTAACGATGCTGCCGATGTTAATCCGTCAACTCACTCACGTCCCGCCACTTAATCCCACAGTCGACTGCAGCTTTGTTCAATGACCAAGTAACAACAGTTTGCAGTGAAAAGATCGTCTGTAGAAAATCCATCTCTAAAATGGATGTACCTACCGACTTATAACAACAAAGATGTAGGTATAATGAGAAAAAACAAATGTACTATACACGGCAATTTCCACACTCCTTATATTTATAATAATAATATAATAATTTCACATCTTTCACACTCCTTATATCAACACGAGGTACTTACGATTTTCATGTAATTGATCAGGCTGTACCCATGAGGCCACGTGTCTTCAGCTTCGCAGGAAAGAGGTCTCACGTCTATTTGTTGTGACGTATCGAGATCGTGTAACGCTTTAGCGAACAAATGTACGGCATCGTACATCAAAGCCGTTTCCGTCTGTTTGAAAGATTACTTTGATCATTTCAATTGCAAAGGCTAAGTATTTATTTATTTATTATCATTTAAACACATGTAATATTCTCTAAGTACATAACATATAAACAACCACTGAGGTTTAGAATTGATGTTATAACATCTACATTAAGAAGAATAGTTAAGTGTAGGTAGGTATAACTATATAGTAAAATTGGCTTGGGAGTCCGAAACTTAGTTTCATCTATAGAGGATCGAGGAAGAACCACTTATATATAAAAATCGGAACCATCATTGGAAAATTACAGAATTAATGTTACCATAACTTGGAAAAAGAGATTTTCAAAACATACAAGACTTCTTGGTTCCAAACTAAATTACGTTCAGAGTTTATAATTTAAAAAAAAATGCAAATTAAGTACACCAACTCGACCTATCTATGCAGGTAATTCAATTTTCGAAATTGCTTCTGGAATTCAGGGAAGATATTCTCCCTATTCTTAATTAGCATGCTAGTATTTACCTCGCTTACCTTTATAAACGTCATGTTTTCCTGTAAACAAAACATTGACTTCAATTTCGCGAACTTTGAACACATTGTGTACTTTATTCCATATTCAAATGAGTAATTACCTTAGCTGACGTGTGTCCCAATTGTAGCTTACGCCCTTTCCTGGCTTCGTCGTACACCCAATCCCTTACGACCCTTTGTACATCTGTCCGTTCGGGATCAAGCAGTCTTAAAGCCGTTATATTGGTGCCACCGTATTTGAACTCTTCTAAATCAACGCTATGTAGGTCCTGATAAAACAAAAATGTATAGTGATATACAAAGTGCAAAAGAGACCTTCTAGCCCCTATAAACAACAACTGCTTATAAGGTAGATGCTAGACAAAAGTGGCAATAACAAAAACACCTCTAATGCATGGAAAGGCAGTGACGAGTTTTTAAAAAATAAACAAATTTAAAAAGTTTTTATTCATTTAGGCCAATAAATGCACTGATGAATATTCAAAATGTAATCATTAAATTTCTGAATTTAATCTTCAAATTCTACGATGTACTGGACGAAGTCAACGATGGTAAGTTTCAAAAGATGAATAAGGGCGCTTACCAAAGACGTTATGAGGTAACTATGGTAATCAGACATCATTCCTATTTGTTGTGCTTGCTGAAGGACATCCCTAATCCTTTCTGTAGCACAGTCAAGCACGATGTGCGATTCCGCTGAATTCTTTATTTGTTTTAATAGTGGCCTGTGAAGGAAGATAAGCTTTAGCACTTAGAATCTACCTTAGGTTAATATTCCGGACACGTTTTAGTTCCCCAATAATTTTCAGACTCCTAAAAAGAGGTTTAACTTCCAGACGAGTTTTAATACGAATCTTCAGAAGTTAGATAGATATAAGTCTCTTGGTTTAGGAGATAGAGCGTCCGCCGCTTGCCTAACTTCACAGGGTGATTGCGGATTCAATTTTCGTCGGGTTAAATTTCAGAAATACCGTTTTTGAAATGGGTTCCTGGTCCGGGTATCCTCGCACTACATTCTATGGTACCCATGGTATAAGCGGTGCTCACCTTAAGACTAAACGAGTTGGTGCGTTTGTTTGGGGATATACAGGGTTTTTTTATGTTCTTTCCTGATATAAAGAGACGCTTTATTTTTCCTTATCTGTCGTATTGAAGTAGTAAATAATCTTGACATGGCTATTTAATGTAACTCGTTAATAACTATGAACCATAGAATTTGTAATAATAATACAAATTCTTTGCTACGAACAGACGTTTTTACCTACGTCAATATTAGTTAGCATTTTAATGTGTAAAGAATTAGTAATTATAGATTGTAAACAGTTATTTGACGACCACTTGGCGTAGTGGTTCGAGCGTAGGCCGCTCGGCTCACTGCACATGGTGGTTGCGGGTTCGATTCCTGCCGGAGCAAATTTCGGAAAAGGCCTTTTCGTAAGTTGCACAGGTATGGGTGTCACTGGGATCGCCCCCAGTCCATTGTACGGTAACCATAGTACAAGCGTTGCTTAGTTTGGGTCCATATAGTTGGTGTGTCAGTCTGGCTATATTTATTTATTAATTTAAAACCATGCCAAAAATGTGTACTTACTGATTACGAGAGGTGAAAAAAAAAATACTATACCTGTAATCATGTGAATCTGGCAGCTGTCTGACCGCAACCGGTAGTTCGGATGGCCCGTGAGCCTTGAGCAACTCTTGAAGACGGACTAAACCATCGCTGTTCTCATAAACTATAGTAAACGACTTCCAACCCCATGCTCTCACTAAATCCACATACGCCTAAAACAACAAGATGTTATAATTAGTAATGCAAATGCATACGGCAACAGCGTACCTAAATCACGGTCTTATCATACCTAATTTAAAACACAATTTTGTAAAATATTGTGTATACATCTATTTTTGCATCTAAAAATCTTTTGCTTTCGTATTTTTTATTTTTATTTTAAGCCGTAGCCGTAATGTTGCGTTGCGTTTTATCCACCAAATGACCGATAGACCAGAATTGCGGATGTCCAATCTTTTGGGTGGGTAGACAATTTCATTGTTACCCACCATGGAACATGTGCGTCTAATGGGCGTACGAGTGTTCATACCAAAACATGTATAAATGAAAGAGACTTTGTTTTTTTTGTATTTGCATTTAGAAATTTGGTATTATATGTATACAAGTGCTTATATGTATACATATTGGTTGACCACAAATAAGTACATTTGATGTATCTTGGCTAACAGGTAGGTACCATGTCTTATCGAGAAAATGACTACCGATATTAGCTCCAAAAGTAGCTATACTAGATCATTATGCATTAAGAGACATCTTTTAGAGGCAGATAGGATATACAGATGTACACACGTAGACCTACACATGAATAACAACATTCATAAATACATTAAGTATGTAGGTACCTACATTACGTAATCTATACAAATAAATAAAATTGGAGTGTCTGTTTGTAATATCAAAATACCACCTTTTCACTAAATGCATATGAAAGTACATACGGCACTTATAACAAAAACACGGTAAAAAAATTTTTTTGTCTGTCTGTCTGTCTGTCTGTCTGTGTGTTTGTTCCGGCTAATCTTCGAAACGGCTGGAGCGATTTCGACGGGACTTTCACTGGCAGATAGCTGATCTTATAAGGAGTAACTAACGCTATTTTTTATTTTAGAAAAACAAAAACAAAAAAAAATATCATATATGCGGCCTGTCGCGCGGGCTCAGAACGCGCGAGCGGGCTTTTGCGATAGGTATATAAAAGACGAAACATCGACTCGCAAAAAAGAAAATAGACGAACATTTGTTGTTGAATTAAATTTTTGTTAAGGTAAATTCCACGCGGACGAAGTCGCGGGCACAGCTAGTATTTAATAAATTCATTACATAGCGAAAAGTAAATGCCTATGCTGCCGCCCTCAACTAAAATGCTGTTATCCAACACCTGGTAAATTCCACTTTTTGATGCCATTTTAATCAGAAAGAAATGTTTTTCTATTATTAAGCAGTATTTTTCTATCTTTAATAGTTTTTGAGAAAAAAAATATGAAAAACGCCGTTATGCCACTTTATTTCTTGTTTTTTTCGTATTTGTATTTGAAATAACGGCAATTTAGTGAGAGGACGGTAGTGTAACTCACCCGACTCAGCGCGGCTGGATGTGGGTAGAGGTTGACGAGGCAGGACTCGCGGCGAGTGCGGTAGTCCCACCTGGTTTCTAAGTGGGGCAGTTCCATTGTGTCACATATGGATTGAACGTGCGCCGCCGCTGGCGCTGATTGAGGACCAAAGATGGCTGCTACGCCGCTCCGTAAAAGATGACACACTAAACAGATTGACTGAAAATTAGAACTTATTGCACAGTTAGGTAGAGTACTTACTCTTAAAACCCTGTATGTTATTGAGGGGCCATGATGAAAGATTTGATTGAAATAAATATTTATAATACAAATCACTGTGTTAGCTATAGTTGGACCCGCTAGGTGACGCTGTAGTCTACATCCAGAGAATAGTACGCTAGCGAAGCTGCACCCACGCAAGCTAGATTTTAATAAATATTTCTTTTATTAAAGACCTACTTCTACGGATATTTTTTAAATTATAATTGTAGATCTGAAAGTAATTCGTTAGGTGTGTGTTTACCTTTATACTAATAATTACGGACTCTTTGACTTATTCTATTAGTTCGTTGCGGTCACTATCTTCCTTCCAACCGCGTACACAAATAGTGGGTCATCTGTCTTCATTAAATAAAGGGTGAGAGGGATATAAAGAATGGTCGGGTGATGTATTGTGTAGGAAACATTTAGATCATGGGTTTGACGGGGCGATAACGACAGCCCGAGCTGTACTTAACGACGGTGGATCTATATTATACAGTCGGTTAACTAAACCCAGGCGGTTTTTACCCTTTTGAGGAAATTATAATATACCTGACTTCCACACACAGTACCAACATTATCAACTAGAACAGCAAATACCAACATTACCAACGAAACAATTCGATTGTTGTCTTTCTATATTTCTATTTAGGGATTTTATTTTTTGAGACTTTGGTACTGGTCAGGGATTCCTTGGGACTAATTTCATAGGAGCACTACTGTTGATCTTCCCTTATCAGATGAAATATGAAACGAAGTTCCCTCAAAAAAGCCAGATTGAAATTCTTTCCAGTAAGCCAATAATTTATACGATAAGTAATGTCAAGTTTTTATTTATTTATTAAAGGAGTTAATGGAAACCAAGTTACCAATTTAATAATATCAAAAGAGTACGATTAAATGTTTTACTTTTTTACCATACTTTTACTTTATGTACAGTATATTTGAATAAACTCCACAGTCTATTTGATTCTTAATACTAACTACACTAGTGGAACATCTGTCTTCATTAAATAAAGGGTGTAAGGGACATAAAGAACCTTCTGGTGACGTATTGTGCAGGGAACACCCTGGCCGTGGGTTTGAGGGACGACGGTGATGGACCATTAGTGGAACGATGCATTCATACAAAATTTTGGAAATATTACATTGGTTTTGTTCCCTAGTACCTAAGGGAATTAATCAAATTCGTCGGTGGTAGAGCTAAGCTATATCTAATTGTCTATAGCTCATATAGGGGCTGGCTACACCTGGGTAGTACCACCCACTCACAGAATATCGACGCAAAGTTGCTATTACAGTTGTGTTTCGTATGATGAATGAGTGAGCCGGAAGCCAATCCCTTCTCCCTTCGTCTCCCTTTGACCTACCTTCAGGTTGGCAACGTGCGAGCAATGCCTTTGGTATTAAAAACATGTATAGGCTACGATAATTGCTTAACATCAGGCGGATCTAACACTGAGCTTCGACCCTATGAGCTTTACCGTCCCTCGTAAAATATATAATAATAAATTCACCCGCGTAAAATACTTATACCTATTTCACTTATTTATCCCTTTATTTCAGGTAACTAGATATATTGTACATAACAATAGTTACTTACTAACACACTTATTTATTTATTTATGGCCCATATAACAAACAACCTAAAGAGTAACATACTTCATACAGTTATACTAATTATTTGCCACGTAAAAACGGTGACGTATCGCTCATGCCCTGCATCTGCCCTCAGAAGCTGTATCTCTCTATAAATATCTGAATCTGTTTCTGAATATAATACTCTATTTATACATGGTCAATTGCTCTACCAGACTGGTGGGAGCCCTGGATATCAGAGCTCTACATTAGTGTGAAATCGACCTTATAACGTCATCAGTAAGCGTGATTATGACTAACCTCTTTTAGAAGCATGGAAGCTGTCCTGTGGCGATATAGTTTCCACCTGCGCCAGTAGTTTGGCTCTGGGTAGTACTGCTCTATCCGCGTTCACACGCTCTACCGCGTATCTGAACGCTACCTCTTGCTTGTCATCCTCGGGGTGGAAGAGACCACCTGGCATAGAGAGGAGAGGCTTCGAAACAGGCTTCGTCTAAGATATAGGGTTTATTTTGGCCTGGCAAAGGTCCAATGCTAACCAATCAATTTTTAGGATTACAGTAATTCGTTTTAGATCTACTTATCTGCTTACAGAATTACAATCCTAAAAATGGAGAGAAGTATTTTAAAATGTAATTATTACAATATTTTAAAATAATGGCAGAACAAAAGCACCAAGAAAGCCTAATTATTGTAAGCGATAGAGTAACTTTTAAATCGCAATTATGACGCTTGACTAACAAAAGAAAGGACTGATTTTAAAATAATTCAAATCAGTTATGAATGATATTAAGACGAAACCTGTTTGAAAACAACTCGCTTTCCGGGAACCAATTATATTCAAATTCACAATAACGATAAATAATAAAACACAGGCTAAACGTAATGAATCGTTAAATGCGGATTAATTAGTCATTTGGTAACGATTATAATTAATCTATTGTACTTACCAATTCGGATAGTATCCGGAAGCGCGGAAAGATGGCCGAAAAATAATATAAGGAATATCGCTTTCGCCCCTCTCATTCTGTAACAAAGAAATCTATACTTACACTCACCACACATGTTATCAACATAAGAATGCGGAAAATCTTAATTTCGCACGGGAATATTTACTTTTGCTGCTTTTGGAGCTTTTGGAGCTTTTGGAGCTGCAAAACAAAATATTTCAAGTGCCAAAGTACAAGGTGCACCTGTGTTAACACGAACTCTGCGAGGCATTAGGGGTGATTTACCCTTGCACAAAGGTCAGAGCTGTCTGGTAATAATAGTGCAGTCACGTCTCGGGCATGAAACGATATTGTTAGGGCACTCGTTACAAGCTAACGAGCTATTAGGGTAAATTGCAGTTGTTTATTCTGTGCTTATTTTTTTTTATTTTCATCATCATCATCATCATCAACTTAAGAGCGATGCTCTTGTCGGTGGAGTTTTTTCTATTCACTGCGATTTTCTCCCAGTTCCTTGACCATTTGATACGACACGACCTTCACTTTTTCCTTCACTTGGTCAAAATAGCTTCTCCTAGGTCTTCCTCTTCCCCTCTTGCCTTCTATCTTCCCTTCTATGATTGTTTTCATAAAAGCGTCATGTCGTACCAAATACCCGATCATCTTTCCTCTTCTATTTTCAATGCTGGGCAACAGTGGTTTTTTTATTTTAGGCGTATTTCGTTTTATTACATACTACTAGCGACCCGCCCCGGCTTCGCACGGGTATATTTTAATCAGTGTTTCTCTACTATATTATGCATGTATTATACATATAAACGTTCCTCTTGAATCACTCTATCTATTAAAATAACCGCATCAAAATCCCTTGCATAGTTTTAAAGATCTAAGCATACATAGGGACAGACATACAGCGGGAAGCGACTTTGTTTTATACTATGTAGGGATTGCTTCCAAGCTATCTTGGATCGAGTCTTTTGGTGGACCTATAACATTAGGTAATAATATATAATAATGTTAGTACTCGTAGGTATTAAAACATTTCATAATGAAATAATGGTATAGTCCCAAACATGGAAAATGGTACGGTAGCCATAATAGCCCCAGTCTATTAACTGGGGGCAATCCAAGTGACACCCAGACCATGGCAAATTACCAAAAGGCCAAAGGAATTGGATCCGCAACCGCCCAGTGCAGTGGTTCCTGAAGCCTACGCCTGAAGTAAACGAAGCGGTTGTTAAATATAAGGTTGAATCTTTCGACCTATTTAAGTAATCCTTCATAGGTAATCATGTAAAGAAGTAATGCAATGTTATGTGGCAATGAACTGGTTGCATCATTAACGTTCACTTTGAGGACCGCTTGGCGCAGTGGTTCGAGCGTAGGCCGCTCGGCTCACTACACCGGATGGTTGCGGGATCGATACCTGTCAGGGTAAATTTTGGAAATGTCCTTTTCGTAATTTGCTCTGGTCTAAGTGTCACTGGGATCTCCCCGTCTATTGTACGGTACCCATAGTACAAGCGTTGCTTTGTTTGCGACCATACAGTTGGTGTGTTCGTCTAGCGATATTTATTTATTATTTATTTATTGGACCAATTTCATCTTAAAGATCTGGAATAGAGTAGGTACCTACCACAACTTGCATAAGGAACTTTTTTTAGTATCTAGAAACAAGTTTGGTCACCATAAATATTCAGGTTATGGAATGGTTAGCGGGTGATTGAACTTGAATTTATTTTTGCCGGCTTGTCTTCAAGAAAGAAGCCTATCTATTTTGTCTGACACCATTTTTACCCGTCTGCGGGGTAAAATGGTTTATAATTACGACGCTGAGAATATTACCGATACCTATCTGCGGTTCTTACGGAACATTAAGCTGACCTTTTGTGCCTAATAAAATTATATTATACGGGTAGGTCTTATATTATCAATTATTCTTAGGTACCTACGGACCTAGTCGGTATCTAAGAATCGTACTTTGTGACAAAAAAGTTAGGTTAGGACAAAGAACTTTATAGTTATAATGTTTCAGTTTCATTTGCATTGTCTTTGTTATTAATAAATAATGTTGAGTAAAGATGTTCAAATTTCAGTATCGGATGTGAACAAATTGACTTTTCTAACGACAAAGTCTACTTGCGCGTACTATTTTCCCTAAACAGAAGCTCTCGAGGCGGTAAACACATGGGTGACCGCTAGTGTAATTTATAGCTGAGTGTTTCCGTTCATGCTTCGGACACGTTAAGCTGTCGCCCCCAGTTGTTCAGTCATGTCGGAGGCCTTCAGGCGGTCTGAAATCTATGAAACTAGAGTCGGCCACTAGCTCATACGATAAGAAAGAAAGTACAGACGTGCTCCTTAACTATGTGCAATCTAAAAGAACAAGCTGGTAAATAAATGTCTTGTCCGATGAATGGAATCTGTCGTTGTTACCTCTTGAGCTCGTATATATCGTTTCAGCTCTTCAGCTGGTATATCCAGAAACATCATGTTTATTTGTTAACGTGGCAGGTCGGAATGCCACATCTTGACACCAAACACACAGTTATCAGGTTTCTTGGTCATTAGTGGAAGACAAATGGTATTGATGCCAATTCTGTTTATCGAATCACAATCTGACATAATTGTATACGGATTATGTACCCACATAACCAACCTAATAAGGAATAAATTAAATGAATAACGGTTTGGAGGTATTGTTCGAAAAATATTGCCAAAATGCATATTAACAAAATGAAATTAAACAAAGAAATGTATGAACCAGTAAATTAATAAATAAACACAGTTTTAGGTATTATTATTGTGTCAAGAATACGTACCTGTACTACTCTATGTCACTCGTTACACCTGTTATGTGTACATCGTTGTCACCAATTAATTTACTACCACAAGTCCGATACACACGAACCATTCACTCACAATACTGACACGGAACACAATGTACATGTTTAACCATAGTTCGCTGTGATTTCGGCAGTGTATCACGATATTTGCAATTGAGCACGGGTTTCAGTTTGATTCGGTTAGGTTAATCGAGTAGGTATCGATTTGTGTTCGAATCGAGTCGTAGGGTGCGAGCGTCCGCTCACGCGGGAGCGTCGGCTAGCTTAGAGCGGCGGGCAGGAGCGCAGATGCCTCACGGCGCGTGCGTGCCGGCACCCTGCCGATGGGAACGCATCCATGTAGATTGTAGACTCCCGTATTTTATTTCAGGGAATTAAAAATGATAAATGCTTCACCAAATTAATAATAAAATGTATAAACATACTGTATTGGCATCCTTGTTATTGAACTATGAGCAAGATATATTTTAAGATGTGCAAAATAGAGTTTGGTCGTGATTTGACGACAGCGGAATTAGTATCTGTGACTAATTAAGGTTACGAGCACGATAATAGAAAAATGAGAAGGTGAAATTTCCTGGTGCACTGAAAAATATGGCTTAGCTAACCTTAATATGAATTTGAGTGCTTTGGCACCAGTGTCACATACTAAAGAAAGCAGTTAGTATTAAGGTAACTAACTTAATTTTCCGCTACGGACTACTGAGCTTTCCTTTGATTAGGTATTTATTTATTTATTTATTTTCTCAATACATACAAATATCTTTACAGGCTAGACCCAATGCGATATTGTATATTGCTGTCACTTTTCAGTATTTTAGGTCAGTAGGTATTTACTATTTTATCGTCTGAAAATAGCTAGCTTTGGTAGTGTAGAAAAAGAAATAGTAGGACAAACATGTGTAGGAATCAATCACAGAATCTATGAACATAGAGATGTTCATAGATTATGTGTCTCCGATCTCCGACCTCCTTTTATCTCGTAACGGCGTAGCGCTATAGATTACGGTAGTAATTAGGTTTAGTTATCGAGTATAGATACGCAAGTGCACATTTCAAGAAAACTTATTGGTGTAGGCCTTTAGGCAGTTACTAACTCTCAAATTATGAACGAAATCTGATATTTATTTAACAAATTACAATATATTTAACTAGTGTGTAAATTAAAACTAATCTCTGTATTTAACGTTTAACTGAAGTCTAATTAATCCAAACAATTTATATAAATTTCAGAACCTATTCACAGGCAAAATCAAGGCTCTGCCTAGACAGATGAAAAAGACTAGTAAGTACCATAGGATATAAAAAGATGAAATCTTTATATTTCATGGCACAGAATAAACCATTTAAGTGATACGAGACTTTATCCAGCACTACAAGCCCGCACGCAGCCGGTGGTCCGTTGAACTCGCGTCGGGACTCGCATCGCCAACGCAAATTGTCTTTTCATTATTCACACCGCGACTATTCCACCCTTTGACACCACACAATCAGCCTGTCCGCAAGAATGAAAGCCGCTTGGCTAATCAAAAGATCTTGGCAATACGAGCTCCCACTCGCATTCATAGGACCTCTTCAAACGCAGACTAAAACCATTTAGTAATTGGACTTAGTATTCACTTTGACCATTATTTATTTACCAAACACATTTAATGGATAAGAGATTCGTTTGGATATTTAAATCAAGTAAAATTGGGACTTTTCAGCCGTATTTGAAAACCCGGCCGAAGCTTTCAATTTACAAAGTGATTGATTGAGTTTTGAAAGAGTACCTAGTAGATGGGTAAATGTTAATCACTAAATTGAAAAGCCCTTTGATTGAAATAGAAAAAACGTATAGAACAGTTTTTGTACCGAAAAAAAATCTGGACTTTATTTGAATGTAGCTATTTCAACATTGCTTAAGCGGATAAAATATTTATTTCAAGAAAACCATTTATATTTTATATAATTAGGTATGTACCTACCTTATACTTATGTTTTCCTGGAGATTCGTCGAGGGTCAAACCTCAACATGTTCGATTGAACGTTATTGTCGAGCCTGGCTTACAGAAGAAACAGAGGTGGGAGTGTACGGAGGGCGAAGTCCCATAAAAAAGCTTACGTATCTATTATACGAATCGAATCTTTTAAAACAGATTCCGTATTGGTACGTAACACTCTAAAATGGGTAGATTTTGCACAAGGGTGGGATTTTTAAAATGCGATGGACAGAAACTGGACGGCTGTCATTTCCATGTTGGACTCCCGCCAACTAATGGCGATAACACTTCCTCTGACCGAACGCATATAAAAATTCTGAAAGTGGACTTTCTAAACTCCCAAACTTAATTTCGGCACTAAATTATATTACAATGTTACTACGACGTGACGAATTTATAAGGGTACCGTTATTATATTACGAGATAAAAGGGAAACTCGAAGATGTTTCTGTGTTGATTTTTTCGGTAAGGAAAAAAAATCGTTGGCGGATAATAACTAGGTAAGAAAAACAACAGCGTTACGCTCTCAGAAATTTCTTAAATTCTGGTCTTGTTTGACACGTCCAAATTGAATTATAGCATCTCTTGTATATGTACCTGTAGCTCCTAGCCTTCAGGAGAGGAGTGATGTGAATTCTCATTTAAAGTACTTATTTCTTTAAAAAGTTTTCCGCCATCGCACGCCTCAACGCTGGGAAGGAATGCATTGATATAATTTGGATGCCTGGTCTCCCACAAATACCTATACGTGTATTGCGTTGCGAGCATTTCTTCTGCGCACGTGGAATGATCTGAATTCTAAAGTCTTTTATTTGTCCTATAACGTGGGGTTCTTCTAAAGGCAAGTCTACAGTCCCTAAAAGGTCCAGATGCAGGTGTCGCCTTACGGTTACCACATAGGTACTATCAGATGGACCGTCGGCCAGTGTACCTACCCAGGAATAAAAAGTTTATGGCCATAAACTTAACTCACGGGGTTCCTACTGATATAAAACATGATAAGAGTTTAGTTATTTTTATTCTTGTATTATTATTCTCCGAGCTGGGTTAAGGTAATTTATACCAAGAAACTACTCGTATGAGATGCCACCATTTCTGAAGATTCAGTGACAATAAATCATTATTGCATCGAGATGAATGCAGGTGGTTTAAGTACCTACCGTTAGTAACAGGCCGTAAACTTTATTTAGACGGAGCCTTCAATGGCACCAAGAGGCATACTCGCCCGACAACTTAAGTACCAATTCCACCCTGGCTGCCGGCCAACTGATAAAACTAGTCAACCGCTAGAATCGTACACGTACAAAGTAGTATTTTATCAATTCTTTACCTACCCAAGTCTGAAATCAATCATACGTAGACTGTGGGAAATCTGGGGCCATGGTTTTGCGGAGCCAAGTCGATTGAAAAGCCTTTTTAACCGACTTCCAGAAAAGGAGGAGGTTCGATGTTCGTCTGTATGTATGTTTATTTTTTGAAGATTTAGATTATACCCGAGTCCAAAAAATCATTAAGTCTCCATTCACGATTTATGGGGATGTTAGAGCTGTCAAAAATAGATACAGCTAAATACCATGAGTGTATACGTACTCAGTCTTTGAATGTGGTTTAAGCAGAACAATTACATGGCTCGGAATTCACACACATTTTGATAATTGGAAGGTTACGCTTATGACCAAACTAAAATATTATTACGTTAGGTCGTTGGCGAAGGAGGTACCTACTTGTATTGGTGAATAGCAATGGTTACTAAGTATCAAACTAAACACTCGGGAAGACAGAGCTGTATATGTATTACATCTATGTAAAAGCATGACCGTATAATATCCAAATTATTAGCCATAACACACTATGTATGTGCTCGTCCACAGCGCGTTGGACAAGAAGATGAATGCCATCATCATACTGAACTAGCAGATTCGTCTTTCTTGTGTACCCACTAATGTAATGTTTCTTTTCACATAATAATGTAGGTATAATTTATAGTTAGGTATTATTAATAGCAGTGATAGCCGATTGGTTAATCACGCGTCTTGCGGGCACCAGGTTCTGTGTTCAATCCCTGGTTCATACCTCTGGGTTTTTCGAAATCTATGTGCGAATCATAATTTCTATTATGATTATCACTTGCTTACGGTGTAGAAAAACATAATGAGGAAACCTGCATGTCTTAGAAAATCTAACCAATTTTCGAAAGACATGTGAAATTCGCCAACACGCACTGGGCCAACATGGTGCATTACGGCCCGAATCCCCCTCGCAGTGAAGGAAGGCCCGTTGCCAGGAGTGGGACATCAAAAGGGCTTAATTATTATTATGATTAATTCTTCAAATTTCTGGTATGCGTTGATGTGATTGACTATTGTGTGTTATTGTTAAAACAATTTACTAAAGGCAATTTCTAAAAATGTGCCGCATATATAGGATTGTTTTGCAGCTCCGTTCTTCTGCAAAAGTTTAAGATTTGTTTATTATTATTTCACACAACAAGTTCCAACCGCGGTTTCAACGTCAAAGTTTCCAACCTCTGAACATCACAAAGGCACTGAGAAAGTATGAGTTTTATTTCTAGAGGCGTACTAACGAGCAAGTGACTGTATTTCAAAGCGAACGGGAAAGATACGCGACTATTAGGTTTTATTTTTATCGCCAGTTGAGCGAATTGGTTGTTTCATAAAATTGCCGGAATTTCACTGTAATGGGTAGACAGACAACTTGGTAGTTACTTCGGGTATTGTTGGAAGTCGTTTCGGACTTTGTTGCTAAGGCAATAATGAAACAAACATCCCGAGATCTGCTGAAATTTTATAAGGTCTTATTTTAATAATGCACGTTATTTTGCATCGTACCTTGCCAGTGTTAAAGATGGTAATGAAAATCCTATCATTAAAATAATCTGATAGTGATTTTGTCTAAGGTCAGCTGTTAGAAAGAAATCCAACAGTTTTTTTTTGGGTATGATCTTTAGTACGTATTATTTACTAAGGCGCCATACAAAATATCGTGCATTATTAAAATAACACCTTATACTCACGCGGGAGTAATTTGCTATTGTTCGAGCTTCTAGCGGTGTATTTAGTAAATGAGACTGGCTCATCAATTTGCGGGAAAATAGACTATGGGGGGGACACTCAGGAGTTACTGGAGTCCTAACTACTAGGTATACAGAGTTTCGGGCAACCGCCACTAATAACCTCATTGAATAGACACTTGGGGTGCTACTCTTAGCAACGATAATCGATATATCGTGACATTTGTCGTGTAGAAATCCTATTCTAAATGCCATATTTTTTGCCGTCGTATATCGTCTGAATGAACGATAACTTTGTATCAATCGTTCAGTAATCGATATGATGGCAAAAAATATTGAATTTACAGTAGGATTCGACACTACAGATGTTAAGATATAGCTATCTTGGTTGCTAAGAGTAGCACCCCAGATAACATGCTCATATCCGGAGTTTATTTAGCTAAAAATATATTGATTGTGCTCAACGACATCCTGGATTCAGAGGCAAGTATAGATTTGTTAGGCAAAGTTTCTGTTAGTATGTTTGAAGCCTGATCGGTGGTCGTAGACAGTTCTAATGTAATGTAAATAAATGAATATTATCTGGCTAATCACCTCTATAGCTAAAACATGAGTTGAAATTGTTTCTATCTTGTGACTGTGTTGCCAAAGAGTTGCATTACTGTTTAAAAGGTAATGAATTCAGCATACACACCAAGCATTAAAATTCTACCATCCAAGCCAAGTGTTTAAGTAGATTTGTAGATATAATTTCACTGGCGCATATCTAATAACATGCTATACCGTGAACTAGGAGGCTAACTTGTGGCAAGCTTTGTCCCCGCTACACAAGTTACAAGCGCAATGCGCTTCCCTTTGTTAAATAAAGCTATTTAGCACGCTATTTCATAAAATAAATAATAAGTAGCAACTTCGAATGATTTAAAATGGTTATAGAGCGAATATTGGGAACAATTTTATTCTAAAACTAGCTGAGCCCGCGACTTCGTCCGCGTGGAATTTAACTTAACAAAAAAGCCCGCTCCTGCGTTCTGACCCCGCGCGGAAGGACCCATTTTTTAGAATTTTGTTATTCTGAAATAAAAGTAGCCTAAGTTACTGCTTATTACATCAGCTATCTACCAGTGAAAGTCCCGTCAAAATCGGTCCAGCCATTTCGGAGATACTCTTTGATTTCATATGTTTTTATTTTTTTACGCGGAACCCTCATTGTTTTTCTGAAATAAAAGTAGCCTAAGTTACTGCTTAAAACATCAGCTATCTGCCAATGAAAGTCCCGTCAAAATTGGTCCAGCCAGTTCGGAGATTACCCGGAACAAACACACAGACAGACAAAACATTTTTAAATCGCGTTTTTGCTATAGGTGTCGTATGTACTTTCATATGCATTTAGTGAAAAGGTCTAATTTTGATATTACAAACAGACACTCCAATTTTATTTATTTCTATAGAAGAAATAATATTGAGCATCAGAACGCTATCCAGCTATAAAAAGCAATAATTTAAAAAGTAATATTATACGAGTATCCAGTCTATATGTACCTAGTACAGGACATACCTTTTTACCAGGTTACAATTGCCCATATCAGTTATTGCCTTTATACTGGGGGAAATTTAAATCATTGGCCAACCTTCGATGTGTGATCCGTCATGCACCAAAAAAAATGTATAGCATATCGCAGTTGGTAATATAAATTAAACCATGATATGATTAAAACAATCAAATGAAATAAATTATTCACGTATTTTATTGACGTCTTACTATTAAGAAAAGGACACGATAAAGAACGTGTGTAAGTACTGAGTAGGTAGTGTAGGTACAATTAAATGACATGGCATGGCTTCAAACGATAAAAAGTAAAGTACTTACATACTTTTTTTTGTACTACGAAAAAGAAGATATAACATTTAAGTATGATTGAAAAAATACTATATTATAGGGCTATGAAAATTTAATATAGAAGTTACTTGTGCCATATTTAAATTAGGGCGCATACGTGAGCTTAATTCCCTATCTACAAAGTTGCTTAAGAGCAAAGATAAGTCTTTTCTTTGTCAATTTTTTATAGATATTATCAGTTTATTACACAGACCTTGTTGAAACACTATTTTTGGATGAAGTATAATCAGCTCAGGTCCAATTATGTAGTCATCAATCAACTGTTACAGTCTCGCTTCTGTGGCAATCAGCCCATACAGTTATTTCTGTCTCCCGCTTTGCAACAAAGGGATTTTTTTTTTCTTTCTATTCCTCCTATTTTTAACCCCAGTGAAAAAAGAGGGGTCTTCTAAGTTTAACATGTGTATCTGTCTGTGGCATCATAGCGCCCAAGCGGATAAACCGATTTTTATTTGTTTTTTTTTTGTTAGAAAGGTATTCTGATCGAATGTTCTTAGCTATGTTTCATGAAAATCTATTAAGCTTTTTATAATTATCTGCTCTTTTGTAGTTTAAAAAGTCGTTCAATCGGGTTTTTATTATTACATACTTTTTTTGTACTACGAAAAAGAAGATATAACATTTAAGTATGATTATGTAGCAGCTACCAAACCTCTCATATTAATTTGGTCACTGAATTCAATTTCACACTACACTAACAGAATAGAGACAAATGCTAGTTTAGCCGTTGAGTCGCCTAATCGTAGCAGCCTTGGGGGCATTTGAGAGAACTGTTATTGGCATCCAAAATTGAAATGAACCATTAGGCCGGCACTGTTCGGTCAGGAATTCAATTATGTTTCCTATTACGGATCCATCTTAATGATGGGCTCGAGATTCCACTCAATTTCCTAAATGTTTGCTTTTTAATTTCCTGAAAATAACTTCGTAGGGTTTTTCGAAATGTTCAAAATATAGAAAACACGACGGAAGAAATGTTGCAGAGAATGTGGTTTGTTATATACATCGGAACTTTTCCTTTAAGCAAGCTTTTAGACGGCCTAAATAATTCCTGTAACTGCAGTGTAGTAATTCCTCTAGACTCTAAGATAGCTCAATATTTAATTAGAAAGCAATTTGTTCAGAATTAGACCTTTTCTAAGAGTAGGTAGGGTCTACACTACACTACACTACACTCAGTTAATAGACTGGAAAGGTCAGGATAGAGTAACTACAGGTCATAGGTGTCCCGGTGTCTGCAAATAAATGTTAAGTGATATTCCTTTTAAAATCACCCAACACCCGGATCATTCCGTAGTTTCGCACCAAAAGCAATTCCAGGCTAATTTACCCATGAAAAAATACTTAATTTAAAATATTATTTGCGTAATAGGTTAATAAAACCTTATAATTCTAATAAAGGAGTATTTCTAATATTGGTTAATTTTCAAAATAAATAAATAAATTGTCTTAGAAGCCGCACCAATTTTATTAAAAGAAAACAATTTGAAATTTGAAATAACAAAAAAACCCGATTGAACGACTTTTTAAACTACAAAAGAGCAGATAATTATAAACAGCTTAATCGATTTTAATGAAACATAGCTAAGAACACTCGATCAGAATACCTTTCTAACAAAAAAAAAACAAAAAAAATCGGTTTATCCGCTTGGGCGCTTTGATGCCACAGACAGATACACATGTTAAACTTAGAAGACCCCTCTTTTTTCACTGGGGTTAAAAATAGGAGGAATAGAAAGAAAAAAATAATTTCCCTTTGTTGCAAAGCGGGAGACAGAAATAACTGTATGGGCTGATTGCCACAGAAGCGAGACTGTAACAGTTGATTGATGACTACATAATTGGACCTGAGCTGATTATACTTCATCCAAAAATAGTGTTTCCACAAGGTCTGTGTAATAAACTGATAATATCTATACAAAATTGACAAAAAAAAGATAAGAGCAACTTTGTAGATAGGGAATTAAGCTCACGTATGCGCCCTAATTTAAATATGGCACAAGTAACTTCTAGTTCGATCTTCAAGCTCTTCTTCTTCTCGTTCGAATTGGTGCGAAACCGCGGAACGACCCACCCATTAATAATCCTAAATAGGAATTAAGAAGCTACAGTATCAAAATTTTACTAAAATGGGACTTCTTAATAAATCGTTAGAAGTGTATCTAAATTATGATCTGGGTAAGCAATCGAAAAGGCCTAGATCCCGTGTAAAATATTGGGGTTATTAAGTGAAATGAGATCAATAATAGGTATTCGGTGGCGGTAGGCGCAGTGTTGACCCAAGCTTCCGGCAAGGGTGCCCCTGTGGTTTATAAGATGAGGGCATTAGGCATCCGCCCTTCTGTTTAATTAATGGACCCAGACCTAACTTTACCCGCCTGTATTTAAGAGGCTTACGAAACCGGCTTTGGAATAGTTTTATAAACTTTTTATTGTTACAAGTACACGGGGCAATATTTGTTTTCTGTTCTTAGATGAAAGTTTCTTTGGGCAAATGTCAAATTACGTAATGCAAATATTATTTCGCCTTTTAAACGGATTGTTTTATCTTTGAAAGGTCAGCAATTTCATATGGATCAGAGGAAAATGTTATCTATTATATATGTGTAGGAAAATGTGAAACTCCTTAGCAGAAGTTCAAGAATAATTGGACGTATAGTTTTGCAAAATGGGACCAACCCCACACACTTCTGCAAACTAAAACCAACCTAGGACCACTAACACAAGGTTGGTTTTGGTTTACAGCAGTGCATGTGGGTTGATTCCATTTTTGCAAAACTATATTCAATTACACAAGTAGGTACTTACCGTACTTGTGTTGCTGAAAGTTATCTTATACAGATTTCATGTAAGTGATTCGAATCTAGGAAAATTAAGCATTAACACGAGAAATTAATCTGGACACCCCTCTGCCGAAGCCAAATATGGGCAATGGCCATAAGCGTAGCAATTTTGTGAAAGTATTTTTTTCGTTATATGTATACCTACGTGTGTAGAAACAACTTTATTTGCACGACTATGGACATAATATATACTACTGCGCCTCCCTCCTTCATGGGCTAAATATATTCATTGTATAAACAGGCTCTCAACAACTCCTTTGTCAAATACTCAAAGCATTTACATGATTAGAACGGGTCCAATTATAAAGATCCATTCGTGTACTATACAAGTCAGCGCTCCCATTGTTGTAAGGCTCAATGTCCACTTGGAACAGATTGAAAAAACGATATTAAATTACCCTAGACGCGCTTAAATTGCGGTTAAACAACTGTCAACAATGAAAAAGTACTGGCAGGTGTATTTTTTACTAATTATTTTGTATAACGTAGGTACTGCCATATTATGTATAAAAACTGTCCAAAAGCGAATCGGGCCACGCACAATGTAGGGTTCCGTTCCGTAGCTATTTAAATAACGAAATGTATTTTATAGCTAGCTAGGCTTTCTGAGTGATATTAAATAACCAAACCCAAACGTATTATGTGGGCCCATACCTACTACATTCTTGAGTTTTTCTGTGGGCCTAGGATTTCTGGATTTATAAATAAAATAAGCGGTAACTACTTAGATTTCTTGAAAATTAAAAGAGCGTCGCGACGCCATTAGAAATTAAAATTACAAATAATTGACATTATTTTTTGCCTTTCAATTCACAGACAGACAAACAAATAGAAAGACAGAGAGACAACACGATGATACAAGAAAAATATTTTAATTATAGAAAAAAAGCAGTGGTACCTACAATGTAATCCCATTTTCAAAGAGAATCTAGCCCAATGTAATGTGAACGTTTACCTTTCGCACATAGCACCTATGATAAAAATATTTATGAAAACAAATGGCGGTTAGTTGCGTTTCGTCCACTTGAGCTAACGTTGATGAATCTTAGGAAATGAAGCGATCCTATTGGTCAAAACACAGCCAAGTGGATTCGCACCCTAAAGAAACTTTACGCATACGCAACATGATAAAGCCGTACGCCAAGACGTCTCCACGACAATACAGCTCGCTACATAAATTCCTCAAGTCTCTGGAAGTAGACAAGTTAATATGAGATTTCATATCAGACGGCGGAAACAACGGTGCGGCGGGCTCGGCGTTAATGAATAAATAACAAGCCTGCCTGCCTGCCTGTACATCTACACTCGCGCCATCTCCCGGGCCTTGCATAAATAGCTTTTCTTTTAAATCGTACAAGAGTAAATAAAGCGCGCACATTTGTGAAACCCTTTCGCGTTTTATGCCAATTAAAAAATCAGTGCTTTCCTTGCGAAAGCCTACAGTAATGTGAACACTCATTCCGTGTATTTTTTAATCCCTGATAAAAAAGAGGGGTGTTATAAATTTAACTTGTGTATCTATGCGTCTGTCTCTGACATCGTAGCGCCAAACGTATGAAACGATTGTAAATTGGTTTTTTCTTTGTTGTAAAGGTATTCTGCTCGAGAGTGTGCTAAGAACACTGTTTTTTCATGAAAATCAGTTCAGCCGTTTGAAAATTATCAGCTCTTTTGTAGTTAAAAAAGACGTCGCATCGAAGGCTTTGAACATTTTTTAGAGTGATCTCTGGTTTAATTTGTAGATATTCAATAACACAGAGAATAATTAAATGTAACTTTTTTCATAAAAATAAGGGTAGGTATACCTTATCGCAATTTTAAAACGTAAGGCTCTTGGACGGTAGAAACCCTGAATATAAAAGCTAAGTATAACAACGAGATTGTTTCCAACTTTACTAAAACTTTTATCCAGAATCCCAAAGGTCAATCCCAAACTTATTAGTACCCGAACAAAACGAAGTAAATTAGGTTTATCCTGATCATCGCGTATCAAGTATAGAGGCTATCGAAAAGGTGTGACACGTTTCAATTAGGTAGGGCAAGTCACTACAGCGGTGTCAACACGAATCTGAATGCCATTCAGGGCACGTTCAAAGCCCCCGCAATTTTTTAATTTCACCAGCAGCTGCATTCTTGGTTTGATGAAGGATACAGCAAAATTTAGGCAGTCAGGTGTAGGGATACGCAAGGACAATAGTTTTTCTTTCAATAACTTTTCGACAATAATTTCGCCGGGTGGGGTGAATCAAGAATTTCCTATAGATAAATTACAAGGTTTGTAGAATTATTTAAAAATGGGTTCGGAAATAAATATGGGTGGCAGGCACTAGACTGGATCTGGACCTATCCAGGGAGGGGTCGCTGCCCCCTTTGTTAGGCCTGTACCTATAGATGTAATTTAATGGCAAGCGAAATTACAATTTAACGGTTTCTAAAACGGCAAGAAACTGCAGTCTTAAATGCACACCCCACTAAACTAGCTTTCTCATATTATTTAAATACCTAAATCTAAGTGAGATTTGATTATTATTTACTACTAGCTGTGCCCCGCGACTTCATGCGCGTAGTATTGCATTATTGGGTTAAAAAGTATCCTATATGTTAATCCCGGTTATAATCTATCTGTGTTCCAAATTTCATCCAAATCCGTTCAGTAGTTTTCGCGTGAAGGAGTAACAAACATACATACATACATACATACACAAGCTGTGCCCCGCGACTTCATCCGCGTAGTATTGGATTATTGGGTTAAAAAGTATCCTATATGTTAATCCCAGTTATAATCTATCTGTGTTCCAAATTTCATCCAAATCCGTTCAGTAGTTTTTGCGTGAAGGAGTAACAAACATACATACATACATACATACATACATCCACACTCACAAACTTTCGCATTTATAATATTAGTAGGATACATACATACATACATCCACACTCACAAACTTTCGCATTTATAATATTAGTAGGAATTACTTATTTAGTGACGATGGTATTGCCTGCTCATATTCTGTTGCTGTTCCTGAGAATGTACACCATATTTTATTTATTGAAAAGAGTAACTATTGAGTTTCTTGCCGGATCTTTTCAGTGGAAGCAGCATTCCGAACCGGTGGTAGATTCTAACTATTCATAAATGCTTTGTTGGCTTACATGAATAAAAACAATTTTGAGTTGAGTTAAAATATACCTATTATCATTCAAGGAACTTGCGTGTATTACCTAAAATCATTAGTATCTGCAAGTAATCAACGGCTGCGCCTTGGACTAAATAGACTCGTCGCTAATTTGAAAGTCAAATCTTTGGAATTTGCATATTTAAGTACCCATAACCATCGCTATCCGAAAGCAAAGGGATTAATTAAATGCCCCAGGATTGTTATCAGAAGGTAAGATACCTAATTGTACAAGGATTTCTTGACAACATTAAACAGTTATTCAAGAAGCACGTAACAAAAATAATGTAAGTATCTAATTAACATTTTTCTAACGCGCTTTGTTCTTGATTAATATGGAAAAGTTTTCTCGTTATCCTCTCTGTGATTCCCTGAACTTATTTTTACTTGTCAGACAAAAAGCTATCAGTGTGCCCTCTCTTTCTCCACAAATAAGATTTACTGTAATAAGATCTGTTTGGAGGTATATATATTGATTCATGTATATCATAGGTGTAGGTAAATAAATAGATTCCACATAGATTCCAATTTTAAATACTATTTGATATAGGTACGAGAAAACCGAGAGTTGTCTTTTGTAACTACTTACTATTTTTTAAAAAGCTGAATGGTGAAAAATTTACTGACACCAACGACTTCTAAGAAATTCAGTACTATTTTTAGCAACACAGATTTGTACGTTAAATTTTCGTAAATAAAACAATCAACAACTGTTGTTTGCAGTACATTGCAGTTGGAGTCACGTAGATGCATTGTAACCGGAACTTGTAAGGACCGAGCTAGCGCGCAGCTGCTTTCCGGGATATTTGTGCAATGTCCCGTCGAGGAAATGTAACAGCATAATTTATTTATTCAAACTAGTAGATAGAATGCACGCTGCGGAATAAAAATATATTTACAAGGTTGCTTATTCGCCGGAGAACACTGTGTAATCTTGAACACATATTGTAGGTATACTACGTATAAAATATCATAATATTGATCACTTAGGTTAAGCGTACGCTGACAGACGTAGGTAACGCTGCACAGTATGCAACAGATTTGGCAGGGCCGCCATATTGACCCCAGACATAAGTCACGAGATGCTGTAACGCAGCTAAATGACACAGATATAACCAGAGACTTGACAGTTCTCGCTTGGCATCCTAAATCTATGGATATACCTAGATTTTCCAAACGATATTAATGACAGTGCCACTCTGTGCCACTTGTCAAAAAACTCACCACGTGCATGAGTGGCGCAGAATGTGGACGTCACTACGAGCTGCTGAGCAGGGGCCCAACTCTCGTATTAAACGCTGGAGTCTTACAATACTTCAAAACTTCAGAACTGACGTAACGCGTATGTGAACACGTCAGTTTTGACAGATTTACCCCGTATCAGAGGAGGTAAGTTTGTAATTTTTTTCATTAGAAAAACTGACAATACTGGCTTATTTAGATACGCGGTACATCAGTTTTGAAATTTTGCGAGTCGATCGAAATGCCAGCGTTTAGCTCCTGGATTGACATACATGACACTTGCCTATGTAACAGCGTACGCAAATCTGCGCTTGTGCAAACGTTACAAAATCTTCTCTACCCTGCGCTGCGTGAGCTGCGTCGCCATGCATTTCAGCGTACGCTCACACTTATCTTTGTATTGAACTAGGTAAAGACGCCGTCTTACCTATCAATACAAAGGCTGGTGGTACCTACTACAGCTGTACCTAAATACTACCGAAAAGTACAGGCAAATACAAAAAAATGAACATAATAACATACCTACACCATGGAGAATAAATCGTTTTTTTATTAATATTGAGCCACGGTGACATGTCACATCTTTTTACGTAATAATATCGCAGTAAATGAAGGAATACAGAAATCTAAACAGGAGCTCAGGGAATCCATTATTCAGCCGTTGTGTTTAGCATTAATGTCGGAAGGCATTGTGGGATGGACGAAGCAGGATAACGATGAATAAAAAAATAGAAATTTATAAGAAAACCGACTAAGATATAATTTAATCAGGCCTCGGTTTTTACAACTTCCTAGAAACTTAATGTTTCAGGAAGTTATAGGTTTTTTGATCCGTAGGTATTTCTTATTATGAGAAGATGATTTCTGACGATAAATATAGAAATGATTTTCCAAAATTGCCTATCTGCTATACATAATCACAGGGGTAATAGGAGAAGCTTCGTATCATGTACTTAAATTTGCCTGTGTTTTAAATGTGAGAGAAAAAAATACAATCAAAAACAAGCTCAGAAAAATATTTTCACTTTGTTTTTAACCCCCGACGAAAAAAGAGTGGTACTATTATAAGTTTAACATGTGTATCTGTGTGTCTGTCTGTGGCATCGTAGCGCCAAAGCGGATGAACCGATTTTAACCTTGTTTTTTTGTTAGAAAGGTATTCTGATCGAGAGTGTTCTTAGCTATGTTTCATGAAAATCGGTTCAGCCGTTTGAAAATTATCAGCTCTTTTGTAGTTTAAAAAGTCGTATGGAGGTTTTTTAAAATTTTCAATTTAGAGTTATTAACAGTTTAGTACTAGATCATAAAATTTCTTGCATCGCAGGAAAGAAAGTAAAGTCACATGGAATATTCCCATTGGTTCAAACGTTATGTAACTGAGACACGTATTCCAATATTTCATTTTAATGGCCACCTCGAGGCTAGTGGAAGAGATGTACCTACGCCGTTTCACCATTAAATATTTTATCCCTTTTGTATTTAGTGGACCATATAAATAATATAACAGACATGGTTAGGGTAACCCATATTATAAGATTGCTTTGATTACATTAAATTAATAAAAATAAAAATATTGCCCCGATTAAAATTAAAAGAAAATTTGGTAGTTTTATTTGTCAAAAGTGTAAGTACGTACTAGATTAGCATCCTGTATTTTCTAAATTCATAGAAAAAGTATAAAAAGCGTGTGTAAATGCACATCTAGATATGCATTGTTCTTTGAATAGCAATAATAAATAAATAAAATAATCTGAAATTGATGTTCCCATTAACATTTTTATTCCCGTAGCTATAGAAGCTGTTATCCCGTTGTTTCCACTAATCTGCGCTTACAATGTGCGAGTAGTTAGGTACGAGGTGGACAACAGCATATACATTGTGTTGACCGGGATTAAGAGGCCAACACTGATTGGACTATCGATTAAGGGTCCTATGCGGTCCTATGCGGTTATCCAGGCCTAATTTGAGATCAATCAATACAGAATTGTATCGGAACTCCAATTATAAGTGACGAGTTCCGCAAAAGGGATACGTTTATGGTATCAGACACAGGTATGGTGTATACATCATACTGTGTTGTTATATAAATCTGGTTAGTTAGTAATAATATACGATCCAATATATTATTACTATCCAATTTTGCTTATCCATATGGATAAGCAAAATATGATGATTATTTAGCCTAAATAGTGTCCTGAAAAATTTCCTATATAGTCAGGGCACCAAGGCTTATTTAAAACTAATTGAAAACCATTGGTCTTGAACATTAACTTCGTGACTTCATCATCGTAAATCGTAAATTCGACAACATGTCGACGGCCGATAATTAACGGTTAATGTTGAAGAACTGATGACCTTTTATACGAATTCAATTTCTTAAGAGTTTTCTGTCTGTAAAAATGGCCTAGTGAGAGTTTAGTCTACGAGAATATAAACTTAGAAACCAAATAAACCAACTCCCAACCTATTCAAAATCTTTTTGAAAGTAAGTTCCCAGGGGAGGAAAACTGAAATAAATTTCCACTTACTTTTTTATTCGTTGTAAAACAAAGGTTTCCGTGTCCGTTGTTGCTACGTAATCTCTATTCAAACAAAACAAGCTGCCTACCTATTTTAAGTGGGGCAATGGAGGGACCATGTTGGCACGTCATGCGGCAGTGGTATTCCCAGTGAATGAATAAGCATAGCCAGCTGACCCTCGCTTTGAGGCTGGATACACTGTACGAGGATAAATTAATAAATATACATACCGATTGTAGATATGTTAACAAAGCAACATTTTTCATTGAATTGGAGTCAATTTTATTTAAAACTAGCTGAGCCCGCGACTTCGTCCGCGTGAAATTTAACTTAGCAAAAAAGCCCGCTCCCGCGTTCTGAGCCCGCACGACAGGACCCATTCTTTCATTTTTTTTAATTTGGTTTTTCTAAAATAAAAGCAGCCTAAGTTACTGCTTATAACATCAGCTATCTACCAGTGAAAGTCCCGTCAAAATCGGTCCACCCGTTTCGGAGATACTCTTTGATTTCATGTGTTTTTATTTTTTTACGCGGAACCCTAATTGTTTTTCTAAAATTAAAGTAGCCTAAGTTACTCCTTAAAATATCAGCTATCTGCCAGTGAAAATCCCGTCAAAATCTGTCCAGCCGTTTCGGAGATTACCCGGAACAAACACACAGACAGACAGACAGACAATTTTTTTTTTAATCGCGTTTTTGCTGTAGGTATCCTATGTACTTTCATATGCATTTAGTGAAAAGGTGTTATTTTGATATTACAAACAGACACTCCAATTTTATTTATTTGTATAGATGTATGTGTCCAATGACTTCATACTCCTCAGACGTTCAAAAAGTACATTGCATTACTTATGAGTTAATATGAAAAATACACTTTTACTAATTATTAGACATTACAATCATTATTGGTGTAGTTTTCTGGCATCGGAAAAGGCTCTTGTTTTTAATTCCATCTCAACTTTTCCTAAGCGTCTGATATATTTGGGTTCAAACGATCAGCCGACGGGCATTTGTATGTAAACCGGGAGAACATATGTCGTGTCTCTCAGTGACCTTACCCCTTTCAATTTATAAAGGTTTTGTGTTGTGTGTGCTTTTTTTCTATTCCGCTATAACATTGTGCGGACTGAGAGAGACAGGAGGTATTTTATTCTCTTAAATCGTATATTTAACGAGTTGGCTAATTTTATATTAAACTAGCTGTGCCCGCGACTCCGCCCGCGTGGAATTTAATTGATAAAGTTTCATACAAACTTTCATCCCCTATTTAACCCCTTAGGTGTAGAATTAATCAAAATCCTTTCTTAGCGGATGCCTAAGTCATAACATCTACCTGCATGGCAAATTTTAGCCCGATCCGTCCAGTGGTTTGGGCTGTGCGTTGATAGATCACTATGTCAGTCAGTCAGTCAGTCACCTTTGAGTTATATATATAAAAATTAATAAAAAAATAACTTTATTTACTTACTTTTAAGTAACTTAGTTCCTTCTACATCTGATACAGAAATAAGTAATGAAGACTGAAGATATAAGGAATTTAATGAGCAGAGCCAATTTCCAATATAATTATCCATAGCGCTGTCTATTTTATAGTCACTAAATACCCATTACCTGCGGCAAAAACCTTTCCTTTAATGATTTCACGATGTTCTTCATGAGTGACCGCCTTCGGGAATCCATTAGCGCTGTAGGTATGCCCAGTGCCCACTTGCTAAATTTATCAAATGAAAAGAAACACGTCGAAATCGTTCACTCATTTTGGAGTAATAATACTTACACTAGATAACCTTACACCTTTCTTCGGTTTGCGGTGGAGGTTACCTCCGCTGCAGTCCACCCTGTGTGCCAATTTGAGTCTTAGCGGAAAGCTGTTAGGCGGTTACAACCAAACTGTCCAATTTCCAAGTTTACGACGCGATCCGAACCCGCCGGCGCCGGGGATCGCCATCTGGTTCCAAATACTGACACTCTCGTAATTATTGGCAGAAATTTAGACTGCCCACAAAATTGGGTTAATTTAAAGGAAAACAAAATCGCATTCCCAAGGTAAGGTTCAATTTATCGATCATAATAATAGTTTAGCACATATGTTTCATCGTTACTCTTGTCATTTTATGTTATTTTTCTGAAATTTGGGTAGATCCTTTGTATTTAAATAGCGCAGGAGAAGTTCACGAATAACTACTTACTCAAGTAATTATTTTCAATAGCACACAACTTACATCAAAAGTTAAAGATTCACTTGTAAAAATTCTGCCGTTATAACTAACGCCATCTTGTATCACCGAACGGTAGTAAACAGAAATGAATGAACCCATGAAAATTTCAGAACCATTTCAGCTCACACAGATTCTTGCAACTCGAGGCCATATAGAAATTATGGTAAATGGGAGCCTTGTCGAGAGATGACGTTATAAGTGTTTAGGAACCTATAAAAAACTTGACCTTAAAAATATTATTAGGTATATTGGTTAGGTAGTATTTATATTATAACAATCTAATATAAAAACTGATCTACGAGGTTGATTCTAATAGATATTATGTTAAATTCAACTATTGAATACCAAAAACTTTATTCCACAAAGTACCCTTATAAAAGGATTAATAAACATTACGATATAAAGATTGTGGTACCACTAAAATACGTGTTTATAGCTTGTTACACGTTAGGCGCCAATGCAACCGAGATAATGCACCGCTAATTTTAGCCATACAGTTCGATGTTAGAGCTAGAAACCATTATTAGGTCTGCATTATTGAACTGGGCATTTAGGTCACAATAGTTTTTCGAGTGTTCTGTAAAATACGAAATGTCCGATTGAAATCGACGATTTGTTTAGTGATTGTTGAAGTGACGATAATGTTTCGAGTGTTGTTAAGATGGTTAACTGTAACTTTTTGTACGGTTCATATTTATGGAGATAGAACTATTGGTATGTTGTTCTAGTTTTTGGCTGTTTTAAAACACTCATAATTGTTTCATAAAACACATATTGTGATACAGGTGCAGTATTCGATGATGGCTCCTTTTTATTAGAAGCCGCATTTAATGTTGCACTTACGGCAGCATCCGAAGATCATGAAAATCCATTTGTGGCTAATGTGATACGGACATCTCCTGGAGATATATTAGAAGCTGAAAGTGCTATATGCTCTCTCTTAGAGGTAAACCGAGCGAGATAATATGTTTTATGACATAATGTTGCATGTATGTTTATAGTTATTGAGTCTATTTCCAGAGTAACGTGTATGCAGTGTTTGGTCCAACGGTAAAAACGCCTCTGCAGCAAATCCAGTCTATTGCTGATTATCTAGAGATTCCGCATATAATCACACAACCAATTGAAATACAAACTCGAAACTGGTCTATGATAAATTTGTATCCACACCATTTGGCTTATTCACAGGTGATATTCTTTATTTGTTGGAAACATTTTGTATTTGTTGAACCTCTTATTATGGTAGTGAGAATGTGTCAACATGTTTTATTATGTTTTCAGGTGTTTGCTGATCTTATAGAAATGAAAGGTTGGACGGAATTCACAATAGTTTATGAGAGCGCTGAACTTTTGCCGTTCCTGGATAATATCTTTAACATGCAAAATCTAGACACGGGACAAAAAATACATGTAAGCGTTGCGCAATTACCTGATGGTGACGATTTTAGGCAAGTTTTACAAACATTCGTAAAATGTATATTATTATTATTAAGTATTTATAATATTATGAAAATAAACTTTAAAGACCAGAAATTTGCTCTATTGCTCAGTGTATGTTCTTTCACAGATCTCAGCTGAAGTCCGTAAAGAAATCAGGGTCCCTAAACTATCTGATCGAATGTAGTAGAGAAAGTCTACCGTTAGTTTTGGAACAATCGCAACAAGTCGGAATAATGTCTGATGATCACAGTTATTTGATTATGAATCCAGACTTCCAAACTATTGACATAGACCCGTACAAGCATGGTGGTTCCAGCATAACAGGTGTTCTCATTAAGTATCTTTTTAAAGATAATCTTATCTATGTAACTATTAATCTGTTACTTATAGTGTTTTTATCTGTTACTTATGCTTTTTATCTAGAAAAATTAAAGGATTCTTGCATAGGGTGATAAAATAATTAAAGTCAACGGGAATGAAGTCGATGCCACAGCTTGTATTATTACAGTCATAAAGAACGTTAACAAGCTTATATTACTTTAATGAAATTGTTTTCGTCAGGAGTACGGTTCTACGATCCCAGTTTGGAAACCATTAAAGACTTCATTAAATTGCTAAATAAGAAAGTAGCCGAATTATCTGAGGGCAAGTTGGTAAATGCAATCGCAGAAAATGCGTTGACTCTAGATTTAGCTCTAGTTTATGACGCCGTGACTTTATATACTTCAACATTAAATGCGATGGAACTTGAAGAAGGTGCTAATGTGACTTGTGAGGACGACGAAAGCTGGGAATTGGGTTCGAGCATCATAAATTACGCTAGGACGGTGAGCAAATATTATTGCAACAACTCCGGTTTGTTTTTCTCAAAATTTGTAAAGTTTCACGTGATTTCAGATGGAAATTGATGGAATGACTGGCATGGTGAAGTTTGACGAAGACGGGTTCCGCTCCGATTTCGAAATAGATGTTATTGAAGTAATGACATATGGCTTGGAAAAGGTACTTTCAAATTAAAATACTTACCCACCCGGATACTTTCTACTTATATATTTTTTTAAAGATAACTGATAAAATATTTTATTATATTTTAACTAATGTGAGTTTATCACACTACTAGTATTTTCGTTAACGCCTCCAGCTAAACTAATGCTTGTGTTAGGAGTGGGCTCACGTCAATAGTTTCATAGCCAGGATGGGGATTGCACCTGGGACCTCTCAGCTACGAGGACGGCCCCACTAACCACTAGGCTATTGACGCCTTATGTTATTATATAAATTCCTTTTGTAATATATAGGTTGGAACATGGACAATAGAAGATGGTTATATAGAAACTAGAACTGTGATATCACCAGCAGAAAAAGAAGGATCTGAATCAATGAAAGGAAAACACTTCCTCATACTTACTGCTTTGGTCTGTAATGTATTTATACTACGTACTTAGACATACAAATTGGTATAGTTATGAGCCACCCTATACAAATTGCTACACCATAATGCTAAAAAAATTGCTAGACTTTTATAAATTTTACATATCCTCATTTACATTTTTGTAGAGCGCTCCCTACGGTATGCTTAAGGAATCCACGAAAAAACTCGAGGGTAATGATCGCTACGAGGGTTTCGGCATTGAACTTATTGAGGAGCTGGCAAAAATGAACGAATTCAATTATACCTTTGAGCTACAGGCAGATGGAGTTTATGGGTCTTACGACTCCAAGACTCGCAAGTGGACCGGTATGATGGAGAAGATAATGGACGGTGTAACTATTTTTTCCCCTGTTTTAGTAAATTTCACAAATTATATAGCTAGGTCTGTCCTAGATTTTTCTTTCACTTATTACTACCATTTTCGTCTTACAGAGAGCAGATTTCGCTATAACGGATTTATCCATAACGGCGGCACGACAGAAAGTAGTCGATTTTACTAGTCCTTTTATGAACTTAGGTATAACAATATTATATAAAAAACCTACTAAGGAGCCACCTGATTTGTTTTCTTTTATCTCACCGTTTTCATCAGGAGTAAGTGGCATTTTTTTGAGTACATTATATAATAATAGATTTTTTAATAATCATTATTTTTTTTTATTTTCAGGTTTGGGTTTGGCTAGCCGGAGCCTATGTTGGAGTTTCGGGACTACTATTCGTTCTAGGAAGGATCGCTCCTGAAGAATGGCAAAATCCATACCCGTGCATTGAGGAACCTGAAACATTGGATAATCAATTTACATTGGCCAATTCATTTTGGTTTACTTTAGGCAGTGTGCTGACGCAAGGCTCCGAAATAGCGCCTATGTAATTATCACTTTTTTATCAGATAAGCGATATTATTAACTTTTTTAATGGCAATTATTTTGTTTTCAGTGCAGTATCAACTCGCATGGCTGGTAGTATGTGGTGGTTCTTTACTCTAATCATGGTCTCATCATACACGGCAAATCTCGCCGCCTTTCTTACGGTCGAGTCAAAGTTTTATGCTATAAAAACCGTAGCCGATCTAGCGAATAATCCGTATGGAATAACATATGGGGCGAAAAAAGGGGGTGCCACTTTCAGTTTCTTTAAGGTAATCTTTGTGTAAAATTTTGGTGTGCATGTATTCGTAATTCTTCTCCTCCTAAACGGCTTGACCGATTTTGATGGGTTTTTTTCACATGCATGGTTTTAGCTACAATAAGACCCGGTAGGTGGCACTCTTGTCGATATCCAGATATAAAATCTACACGAGTTTAACTGCGGGTAAAAGCTAGTCATGTTATAAAACACGTGTCTTGTATTACGAACTATTTTGATTGGAGAATAACGACAAAGATTCGTACTAACTAATTTTATTTATTTTTTCTCAGGAATCAGACAATTTACTTTATCAAAAGATGTACAAATACATGGACAATCATCCCGAATATCAAACGGCTACTAACGACGAAGGACTTGCGAGGTGACATGCACATCATAATTTGTAGAATTTTCTTTTTAGTTCTCGCATTAATGTAGTTACTATATTTGCTGAGTGTTAAATATTCTAGGGTGAAATCGGACACTGAAAATTACGCTTTCTTGATGGAATCGACCTCAATCGAATACATGGTGGAACGAAACTGCGACGTCGCCCGAGTAGGAGGTCTTTTAGACAGTAAGGGTTACGGCATTGCTATGAAGAAAAGTAAGTTTAAAGTAGATAACGTAACTATTGGCTTTAATATATTATGACGTCATCACAATGATTCCTAAATACCTTTACAAGAATATCCTCTTCTTATTTACCAGAAAATTCATATCTTTAATGGATTAGATTTTGTTTTTCTGTTTTAAAATGCAATCATTCACATATGGCTAATTTGATAACAGATTCCCCGTACCGCCAGCCAATGAGCGAGTCGATACTACAGCTACAAGAGGAAGGTAAACTAACACGGATGAAAGACAAATGGTGGAGGGAGAAAAGAGGAGGAGGTGCTTGTACGGTACGATACGCTTTTAACCGTAATTAGTATGTACGTACAGTAAATCTTATTAGTACTACCTAAAGTTGATATGGTGTAACGTAATAAGTTGTTCATCGAGTATGGAAGGTAGAGCGCTAGCGAACACTAAACCACCCAGACGTAGGCGTAGCGTAGGCACCAAAACAATTTTAAAAGCAAGAAGTAATATAATAATCTATCAATAAGAAAGCAGAAATAATCTATCAATAAAAAAACTTTATCTTTTCCTCACTATGGTTATGCAATTTCACATTTCTGCTTTTATATATCTGTCTTAAAAAACAGTTGCAACTGAGCTAGAACAAAACGATGCATGTGCTTTTGCAAGTCTTAAACTGTCTATTACTCGTTTACTCCTAAGTTCTCGGTAAAACAGTGTACCTAGGTATATGGTAGTGTCATCAGCACAAAGCTTACATGCATGCCAAAAATGTGACTACTACAATAAATAAAATAAATAAATATCGCCAGACGAACACACCAACAGTACGGTCCCAAACTAAGCAACGCTTGTACTATGGGTACCGTACAGTGGACTGGGGATCCCAGTACACCCAGACGAGGAAAAATTACGAAATGGCCATTTGTGAAATTTACCCTGACGGGAATCGAACCCGCAACCACCCGGTGTAGTGAGCCGAGCGGACTACGCTCGAACCACTGCGCCAAGCGGTCATCAATTATATGAATATCTGTATCGATCAGGATGACGACGCAGGCGGGGGCGAAGCTCAGCCTCTTGTGCTTGCAAACGTGGGCGGCGTGTTCATTGTGCTCGCCGCGGGGTCGGGCTTGGCTGTTGTCTGCGCCTTCCTGGAAATGCTAGTCGACGTCTGGATGATATCGCATCGAATGAAGGTATTAATAATATAAGTAAAATGGATTACTTTGCACTGGCTTTCCCTGAAAATATATATTCCATGCTATCTAAATAAAGGCTATAAAACACTGACCTTTGTTTGTATGGAATATACTTACAACATTTCATTATCCTCTTCTGTGTCATATTTTATAATAGTATTTCCTTTCACCAGAATTGCATGATCCAGTGTGACCCCTGTTATATACCAAAATACTGTAGCTTCGTGACAATGGTGACTATTGTCATTTACAAAGGTAAGTTTGATAACCCTTAACCCTATTCAAATAAAGATTGGTTTCAAGTAAATATTGGTCTCTTTTTGATATTATTATCAAAGCTATCGATGCATCGTCAAATTCCAACTTACTATGACCCACATGAGATTTGATTAACCTTTTCTAGGTATCCTTCAAAGATGAATTGATAGCTGAATTGAAGTTCATCCTAAGCTTTAATGGTGATACAAAACCGGTTCGTCATCGGGAGTCCACTGGAAGTGATTCAGGAGGTTCTAAGAAGACTTTAGACAAGACTAACGATGAAGAGTCTCCGTTAGACGAAGACCGGCTGGATCCTGCGCCGACACCTCGCTCGGAGAGATCGCACTCTCACCACACATTGCACAGCAGAAGACAGAGTAACGCAGTTCAAATGGCCAGAATGAGAAAGTATAGCTTGAGAAGTGGAATATAATTTCTTGTGATGTACTTATATAAAATTAAAAAGAAATAACTGCTCTTCAAAGTTTTTATCGCATATTATATTCCGCAAAATATATAAATGTATGCTAATGCTTTTTAAATTTGACCCCAAATGATCTAGCCAGATCTTATATATATCATTCTAGACTAAAACCAAGCAACCATTCACATAATAGATACTTAAGTCTACACGCTTTAGTGTCGTACTTGACAGGTCAGACTGCTTAATAGTAATATACTTCTTTGCACCAGTAAGCACTAAAAAGTATTCGCATATAAATAGCCAAGGTTTTACAATGGCATCTTAAGTGGTAAAGTAATTTAAAAAGTTTTGCGGCGGCTGTCGATACTTCTGAAATAAAATATCCTCGAGTCCAACCCGCAAACTATACTCAATAGTACGTGTCAAGCTGTTAATTAGTACAAAGTTTGAGAAATGCGAGGCTGTATGTCCTTGTACAACGTGTCTAACGTGAAGAGGGTGCGGTAATGAAGGACGCTTGATTGAGGAGGCCAGCCTTCGTAGGGGTCATTCCTTATAATTCGGAACAGTCGACCACTGGGTTGAGCGAAAGAATTCTAAGATTAATTGTTTTTTTATATTTTCTGATTCTTTGTTTTATGCACTAAAAAAAATAAAATTTATCTTGACAAAAAAATATGTGGTCATCTTAACATCAATAAGAGCGTGAGCATACTCAAAAGTAGCAGCCTCCAAAAAAAGCACGGCTATCAAGATGCTTGTATTTTGTTGGTTTGCACGGTTCATTTTCCTGTGTACACATTTATAAATATATAATGCATCCTGCATTATATATTTATATTCTGCATTGCAATTTGCACCTTAGTACTTCAATGGTAAATATGTTGTAACTTACTACCGCAAAAATATTAAACTGATTAAGTATAAACGTAGACCTTAAATATATAGGCCATTGGATAACTACGTATAAAGTTATAAGTTGGTGTCGAGCAATTTGTTAAGCTAATGGAGGCGCTGTGAAAGATTGTGGTCACCAGAGGTCGGTGTCCATTTCGCGCCGGACACTCGAGTAATGGCCCTATGTATCAAAACTACATACACACGTAAGATACATTATGGTCTTTCTAAAGGCATATTTTTTACTTTGATACCTAGATGTCATAACAGCTACTTTACAGCTTATTATTAGATTTATAAAGTCGGAAGTACCTAATTTCAATATGATCTGCACAGTCGGGAGTGTCGCCGAGGCGAATATCCTAAAGGATATAATGTTCGTATAAATATTTCCATAGAATGCAAATATGTTATATATAAAATTCTCGTGTCACAATGTTAGTTAACCATACTACTCCGAAACGGCTCGACCGATTTTGATGAAATTTTTTGTGTGCATATCGGGTAGGTCTGAGAATCGGCTACTATCTATTTTTCATACCCCTAAATGCTAAGGGTGGCCCACATTCCATGCGGACGGAGTCGCGGGGCACAGCTAGTATAAATATATAATTTAGCCCTTTTGACGTCCCACTGCTGGGCATGGGCCTCCCCTCAACATGAGGGGGATTCAGGCCATAATCCACCACGCTGGCCTAGCTAGTATTATTATATAAATAAGAAATATAATATAATAAACTAAATATTCCTAATTAAATATTATAAAAATAGATTAATTAACTTCAATGTAAATTAACAATTTTTCAATAAAACTTAAACAAAACAGAATAAATAATAAATTAGAATTAACATAGAAAAGACTATTCAAAACTTTGAAAATGACAACACTGGAAAAATATTTACGAAAATATTTAGTTAATATCTAACGGATTTTTGTGATGTAGGTACTGTTCATTTAAAACATCTTTATATTTAGGGCCGCTTGCACCATCCAACTTAAATATGTTTAAGTTTCAATTAAACAACATTTCTGATTTAAATGAAACATGTTTCTTGCACCAAAATATTTAGTGCGCTAAATGCGTTTACCTAGCTGTCAAAGTTAAACGCGCTATGGACCGTATTTAACTCCGATAAATACGTTTAGTGAGCTGTCATGGCGGGTTTATTGTTTTATTCACCAGATATTTGCGTACGATTTAGGTTGTTTAAAAAAAAAGGTTGTAGTACAATAGTATGGATTTCTCGAATTTATTTAGTAATTTCGAAGACGAAAAAATAGTAGAATATTTAATTGGTTTATCACTATGTAACAGTTCGTTATTTTTATTCAATTGTCGGCATGAAATCCCCATTATTTTAATAAATATTCTCCCTGGTAAAGTTTGGTGCTCTGCTACGACATCTTCTTATGCGATGCGAAGCTCTTCTGGCTTTGGCTCTTTGAATTCATTTCATCACAACAAATCGTTAAGCTCACAAACAACAACAAACACCACGATCACATCTTGCACTCAAATATTAAAATGCCAAACTTGTCCAAACGGCAGACTTTCATTTCGTTACACGCATAGTTATGGAATACTGTCTTTGTTTTATACAAAAAAATTGGTTTGCTATGGCACAAGTTAAAAACGGAACGTAAAAGACTGTTTTGCCGACGTGTTAATTTCGTTTAACTAAATTGACATTTCAAACGCTTGATGCAAGATAAGCCTAAATGCGTTTAGGGTAAATAGTTTTAGGTAGTTAAACACATTTAGGTAAATGAATTTTAAAAATATTTAAATAGAATTTGGTGCAAGTGGCCCTTATTGTGAGAATCAATAATAATATTATGTTACACAACTAGTCTCACATTTTGGCCTTCAATTTTGGACTATCCATTCTTGGTAATATGCTTCAATTTTATTTAACATTCACCCAGAGATTTTGTAACTGTAAACGTGTGCAGAATTATCGGTACTCCCGCCTCCTTGCTAACGCAACACTAAGACTACGGGACGAATGTCTGGAACTGTGCGAGTGGTGGGTCCTTCGGGTGTCCGTGGATTTGCCCGAGCCTAGTGATCGCAGCGACCGTATCTCGTCTTTCCCTTCCTTCGCAAGGGCTTCGGCGCTCCCATCTACAGTTTTCGGATGACGCTTCACTGGTTTTACACTTCCGCTGAATTTGAGCGCGAATTTTAGCTCTTCTATTAGCTCGTATTTGAAGGTTGTCTGTAGACAAGAATATTTGGATTAGGTACCCAAAATATATAATGGTACTTTTTTATTTCGTATAGACCTACGGGGATACTTACAAATAGTCATTACAACATTTTCTGACGTCTACAAGCATAGCGGATATTCGTACAAAAATACATTTAAGTCCAAAACTAATTTAAAGACGAAGCATAAATGAAGAAAAAGCATTTTAAAAAAGCCATTAAATAGCATAGACACCCATTTTAATAACCGGCCCTTCCCAATAGTCACAGAATATTCTTGCCAGTAAGACCACTAAAAATGTATTTTCCAAACGTCTAACCCATACTTAGACTACGCCGGTCTTATTTTTCCCACTAGCCTGACTCTGGCATGATTTATAAAAAAATACACCTAATAACAGGCAGCCACTTTTTTCATCCGCAGGGAATATAACATAACCACAAAGTGGAATAATCCGACTAAATTAGACGAACGGGTTAACCGTTCGTCTAACCCTGCCATCGATGGCTTAAATCAGACTAGTTCTTTATTAGTATCATCGTTATTTTCCTTCTGAATTGAACTGCTACAGATACTTACGCTATATTTAACAGACCGCTTGAAAACGCCCCACAGCATATCCAGGATCGATATCAACAGCCCGATCAGACAGCCCACGCCGAGTACCACGAAAGCACCCAGCATGTTCTTCATACTCAGCTGCTTTTGGGCCTCGTCGCCCTTCTCCTGCGATATTAATAAAATAAATGTATCAATATCAAAAGTTATTAATAGGCCATAAAAGTATTGATGTGAGCCCACTCCTAACACAAGCATTAGCTAGATGGAGGGGCTAACGGGAGTACTAGTAATGTAAACAATTTAAATTGCAAGTAATCTTAAAAAAATACGTCTAATAAGCTAACCAACATTTGTATAGGGATGTGATTGTTTATGATACTTGCCCCACAGTTACCTCCACCTCTTTTCTCTTTCCACCAAAGATTTTTTAATTTATCAATTTCACCCTGCTCTTTCAGTTTCAGTAAAGCATCATCTATATACTTCTTGTACGGTGAATCTGCAAATTAAATTATACAGTATAAATATTTTTGTTTAGACAGATTTATTTCATTCAAGTAATATGATACGAGAAAATCTTTTACTCTTCTGCATTCCGATCCCATAACTTTTGGAGTCGAGCAAACCACCAATTTGAATTAAGTCGCAATGGCGTTCTTTGTAATATTCAATGGAGGTTGATTCCATGAAAAAGGCATACGTGGAATTTTCGGCACTGTAATAAAAATATTAAGTGTTATTTTCTCGTAAAGTCACAATGAGAACAAAATACTGATTGATACCAACAGATTTACTCCATCATCATTAGTTGCCACCAAGCCATATTTTTTGGTTTTCATGGTTTGATACATATCTTTGTAAATTTGATTGGTAGAAGTCTGGAAATACAAACATTAATATTATTATTTCACTTAAATATAGTATATCAATATATGGGCTTGCACACAATCATGCAATAAATTCAATTTAAAATATAACAAGTAACCACCATCTTCAGACATTACAAATTAATATGTTCAATGGCGAGTAGGTTTACGAACCGCAAAGAAATTTCTCGTTGACCCCTTAGCCTTGGCACCGTACATAATCGATTTTTTTTCAGCAAGCTCCTCCACCGTCTCGAATGGTAAAACGTTTTTTTCAACTGTCAGAAAGGCGACCAAGGTGCCGACATACGAAGCCACCATTACCATCGTGAAGAACCACCACACACTGGTGATCATACGAGGAGCCAGTGCACTGAAAATAAATATAAATATTAAAGGCAAGTAAGCAATAGTAAAGACAAGCTGTGATTTTCTGATGGTTTTTTTTTGTTATTACATCAAACAAAGGGGATAAGAAAGGAGTTTAAATGAGCAACGACGCAGAGATTCTAGCTTCCAGGATTGAGCGTGAATATAAAATGTACCTACGTATGAATCTACCTTTTGGTGTAAAAAAATATGATACGTGTTCTCAATTTGAACGCTGCTTGGGTAAAACGTTCTTAGGGTATATACAGCGGACTGAACGCCGACAGTACGTCCGCTGGCGTACTTTCGTACGCCTGTCAGTCGGCTTGCAGTCGGTTTGCAGTTCTAATGCAGTAATACATGTATTTTGCAAATTGATTTCAAGTCATCTTAGGTACTAGGCTTACTTGTATCGTCTAAAGTCGGCATTGGGCTGTCGCCGCAAAAATATTACCGAAGGAAGAAAAGAGAGAGTTAATATTCGATACATTTTACTCACATAGGTGCAATCTCGGAGCCTTGTTGCATAACTGATCCAATAATAAGCCACACGGAGTTGGCGAAGCTGAATTGATTGCTCAATTCCTCCGGTTGCTCGATACACGGCACAGGGTTTTGCCACTCTTTGTGCGAAATCCGACCGACGAAGATCATGGTCAACCCAAGAAGCATTTGGATCAGCATCATGTAGTACCATACCTATAATGATACCACTGCACATACAAACTAACAGCCAAAAGCAGCAACATTTTTTGCAAGACCAAAATACTAAACATTATTTCGTTTGAGTTTGGATGAAAATTATTTAGAAAACTTGATAAATGGTGTAACGTGCCGAGCAGCTCAACTTATTGGTTCGGTTTTGGTATCTGTTGGGTCACATTTATCAACAATTTGACGTTTAAAATCGGCTACCTTTCTGACGCTTTAATTACCTCCGTTGGCGATTCTAATGTCGATGATTAAACCGTGCGTCGCGATTATTTCATAGCTGAGTGGTTGTTTTTATATTAAGTATATTGTCTGTGTTCCTATGACTCACCTCTTTGGAAAACACAGCCATGAAAGAGAACATTGCTGGTGGCTGCTTGCTGGGCTCTTTGTATAGGATGCCTATTCCAAGTGACATGAATGGTGTCGAGAAATCTATCACTGACTGCCTTTGCGCTGTTATGGTTAAGTCACAAATTGCGAGATCTGCTTTCTGCCGAAGGACAATATATATTACTTAATTAGATACTGTTTTACATTAAAACTATTTTAATTTTTTCCTATTTTCAATTTTGTCTTCCTAGATGGTCGTCAATACATCTGCCATCAGGAAAATAATGTATTATCACTTATTTTATGGAGAATTACCTCTTCCATTAGCTGCAGGGTCATTCCCGTCCATTTTCCCGTTGCACTATTATCACCGTAGTCATTCTCAATGGCAAATTCATAATTGAATCCTAAAATTTCACTTATTTTTTCAATTAGGTCAACTGCGAATCCCTCGTATCGATCGTTACCTTCTAATTCTTTATAGGAATTTCTAAAGTAACCATATGGTGAAGCCTGTAAAAGAAGGCAAAAAATAAAATAGTTTCCGGTGCAAATTTTTCGGAAATGTACTTTTCGCTGGCCTGGGTGTCACTGAAATCACCCCCGGTCCATTGTATTGTCCCATAGAACAAGCATAACAAAGTTGGGGACCAACATCCATAATGTTAATAAATTAGTTTTTACCTCTGCAATTAACACTCTCAGGGTTTTGTTCCTCAACACTGATTGTTCAATTATATTTGCATCAGGATCAAAATGTCTGGATATTTTTAATTCCTTGTTCTTCCAACTGCCAATCTGTCGGAATAAAAAACACGAAAATTATATGGTAATTTCTAAAACGCGCGTTACACCTACTCATTTCGGAAACTAAACTAAATTATCCTCCTTGGTATTTATAAAGACCGTCAGATTACCGTATGGCTACCGGCTGCTGTTAATTCCACTATATCAAAAGTTACATCAAATCTTTGGCCCAGCCCATCAAACATGAGACTCCTTGTTAGTCCTTCCACTTTATTCTGAAATAGGAAACAAAGTACATTATTTTACGACTTATTCGTCCGCCGCTTTTTCGTAATTCGATTGTAGATCAACTAAAATTGGAAATAGTTTTGCAAAAAGGAACCAACCACACTTACTTCTGTAGACTAAAATGAACCTCAGTGGAAGAGGTTGTACAAGGTGTCCAAAAAGAGTATCGGGTATTTGTTTGTTCAATAAAGCAAAAACTACTAGTAATTAAGTTTTGTTTTACTTGTTGATGATTAGAATACAAAATGGAAAATTATTTCGAGAAGATAATGTTATCCAAACGATGACACGCAGACCAAGCTTCGTTCCAGATTAGAAGAGTGTCAGCAGCGTAACGGTCACATTTTGGATAACATTATCTTCTCGAAATAATTATCCATTTTGTATTCTAATCATCAACAATAAAAACAAACCTTAATCTAGTAGTTTTTGTTTTATTGGACAAACAAATACCCGATACTCTTTATGGACACCCTGTAGGTTGTTTTCAGTTTGTAGAAGTATGGGTGGTTGGATCTATTCTACATATCTATGCAGTGCCGTTTTCAGCCGTATATGCCAGCAATGAGAACAACGTCATTTATGGCCTCTGCTATATAGGATAGTACCAATTATAGTCCTCATATCTTTCAAAGTATTGGCAGTTATTCCACTGTTGAAGATCCACATCTCGCTGTTGTATCAAATATTTACGTTTAAGAAATTGTACACCGCGCCGCGAAATAAAAAAAAATATATTTAGACGCTAGTGAGTCGCTATCGAGCGTTAAACTCATAGTAAAGCTACTGATTGTTTATAATGGCTCTAAACATGCTGCAGTAATTAAAGTACTCACAGTTTTCATAAAATTAAGTAAAGATGATCCATATACCCAGGGTTCATACGTTTTGCAGCTCAACTCGCTACCCGTTACATTAACTTTCTTCGTTGCCTTATAGAACACTTCGACGGCATCATGAACCAATAGCACCTTACTGCTCATTTGTTCTGGCTCTAAAGGTACCATACCCATTTCTTCTTGACCTCTGCTGTTAAAATCCGACGTGAATGACGCCAGTAGTTCGTTGTCTTTTGGATTTACTAAACTAAATCCTGGAATTAAGTTTAACGGAAAGGGAATTTAACTGGGTAAGTACCTATCTCCGAATCATTGTGAAACTGTGAGAAAAACCTAGGACTTATTTCATCTGGACGCAATGGACTATGAAAGAACCCTCCTGTTTCGAACATGTCTGGGTCTCAATTACGACTTTTCAATATGCGTGTCTTCTCATTAATTCTTGTCATGTTTGTGTTGATAATAATAATTGTAATTATTGAATATAAGCAACTGGCGATAAAAAAAAAAATATGACATGTAAAAAGACAAGCCCGCTGAGTTTCTTGCCGGATCTTCTCAGTCGAGGTCGCGTTCCGATCCGGTTGTAGATATAAGAAAAAAAAATATGTAAAATTGACAATTTGTAAGTGCCCCCGTAGGCCTACACAAAATAAACGATTTGAATTTGAATTGATGTTCTATAAAGAGAGCCTACTCCTTTGTTACTGTTACTGTTATTGTATGCCAAAACAAGCTTACCAGTCATGTTAACTCCGCCGTATCTGTACCTATCTAGGTCCAGTGTGAACAGGTCTGGCGATACAAATATGTAGGAGTGCTCGTCAGCCATCAGACCAACTTGTTGGGCGTGTAGTAACAGTTGCTGCAAGTAGCGTGCCGGACAGTCCACAACGAAGTTCTTGAAGCCTTTATGCCTCGCTTCTATAAGTACCTCCCTTTGAATATAAAATAGCAAACCAATGGGTAAAACAAAGTTGATTGAGATGAGAGAAAATAGGTATCATAGAAAAATGTATGGATATATCATGCAGTCACAAGTAGTAATGTTCTTTCGCAGAAATATTGGGCATAATATATTTCCAATGACTTCTAATGTCATAAACAATAGTTCTCAAAAAAAATTCATAAATGTTTTATTTTAATTATTAGCGCTTGCAATAGTTGTTAAGTTCGTATAAAAGATCGTCTTTGGTGCAAAATCACTGATTTTAGCCGCTACTTTGATCACGAAGCAAGAATCTTTACGTAAATAGAACATATTGAAAGATATTCTTCAGGTGCTCGTCTCATCAATAGGAACTGCTTTCTTTGTAGTTATCCTAGTAGTGGAAGTTATAAACGGACGCCCATGTATGAAAAATAAACATCAGTGAGCCACAAGTCGTTCAAACGGCACTCCCACACGAAACGACAAAGAGTTTAAAAGCTTTCAGATCCAAAGCTCGCTTAAGTATCTTGTACCTAACACTTCAATATGCACTATAGATAATGGTACCTACTTTTATACTTACTGAAATATACTATTCAGTGTTAAAAAGGTATTAGGAAGTGAACATGAATACTTTAATACAGAGCGGAATTTAGACTACATTTGGTCATTTTAAAGGCGGCTTGGCTTCGTCATTTAAGTATATCCGTTCTGTTTATTGCACCGGGTAGTTGTAAGTTTGATTCCCGTTAAGGGCAAACTAAGAAAATGTTAGTATTTTCGGTAGTCGGCCCCGCTCGTCTACCCATGTGGATTGCCTACAAGCGTTTATATGTATTACTAGCTATGCCCGTGACTTCGTCCGCGTGGAATTTATTTGACAAAGTTTCATACAAACTTTCATCCCCTATTTTATCCCCTTGGGGGTAGAATTAATCAAAATCCTTTCTTAGCGGATGCCTACGTCAAAACATCTACCTGCATGCCAAATTTCAGCCCGATCCGTCCAGTGATTTGGGCCGTGCGTTGATAGATCACTATGTCAGTTAGTCAGTCAGTCAGTCACCTTTGAGTTATATATATTTAGATACGCTCAGCGAGAACTGTCAAGTCTGATAACGCTTCCATGTATGGGAAGCCAATGTCATTTCTGACAACTAATGGCTAGTCTGGTGTGGGTGTCACTGGGATCGCCTCTCGATGAATGTGATTACAGTTCCTTACCTATAGTCCTCCCCACTAAGCTCTCGAACAGTGACAATATACTCGTCGGTGTCATTCCCCATCTTCATGAGATCACTGACCCGCAACAGGCTGTACCCTTTCACGTAAAGTATAGTGAAATTCCCCCATTCCTTGAGTATTACGAGTCTTTGTAATACCTGAAATTAACGTATCAATCAATCAATGACAAATAAATTGATAATACTAATAAAAAATATGAATGAAAGACACCAAATGAATTACAAATTATTTGGAATCTATCACCCTTTGCAATGTTTCCAGACAAAAGGGGCGGAAAGGAAAAAAAATATATTGAGGCCAACAAAGCACTTCTCCTTCTCAAAGTCAGAATCTACCACCAGTTCATAATACTGCCTCCACTGAGAAGATTCCGCAAGAAACCCGATGGTTACCGTGCGTTTCAATAGAATAAAAAGTTGGTGTACATTCTCAGGAACGAGCACACAATGTGAGCAAGCAATACCATTGTCACTGGAACTCAATGGTTGGTAAACGAATGCAAAAAAAAAAATGAACAGGGAACACTATAGACATAATATACTTGCCATATTATAAGCATCTGGGCTGGGATACAAGTTCAATAGCGACCAGTTCTTGGAGTAAAAGTCGCTGTTCTGCACCACCACATGTGGTAGCTCCATCATGTCGCATATAGCCTGGATGTTCTCGCTGGCACGGCCGCCAGTGCCGTCTATGATGCCGATAACTCCCTCCTGAAAGGCGCTTATGATTATATACTTACATAACATAACATACCGAAGTGTAAAGGGATCCTTTGGACTCCCACTCTAGGGCATTAGGGTTTCCAAAATACATAACATTTACGATACGACCAATTACGGACCATTATTATTTTGTGATAGACCAATCACAATGCGGCACCTCCGCTGCGAAACCGAAACGTTTTTTGTGATTATTTGAATGCAGATTATTCCTTGTACCTACAGTATCCAAGGGGTAGCAGCTTGTCCATGCATAGCATCAAGACTCTTAACTCTATCCTAATAGGGGAAGTCTGAGACATTTCTACGGTGTTCTATTTTGATTAAGTTCATCCACTTATCACCTAACTTCGAGCCTAAGTTAGGTAAAGTCACCTCACAAAAAATAAATGTTGCTACATGGTCGCCGTCAACTTAACGCTACTAATAGATTTACGATATCCACGAGGATACTGTGAGTGGGGACTTTTGCTTTTCTTTATAATTCATATTTTTTTATTTATGTGTTATTCAAAGTTACAGAAACGCATTCTTATAATTCAAATATATTTTACTGACGTATGGGTCCCGTTTAAAAGGTACCATAAAAAACTTTTTAAGAAATCATAAAAAGATGTACTATTGAATATTTTTCACAAAAAAAAGTATTTCAATTTTAATCCAAGATGAAAACAAAGAAAGTTTGACGATCTGCAGCTGAAATTATACCGGACCATGTGAAATAGGTGGGCTATGAAAAAAAGCAATAGTAGAAAGCCGTAAAAAGTTAGCTCGTTTTAGCTACACCCAGACCGATGCACAGAAATATCTGAGCACGATAGACACAATGAAAATGATAAAATTCGTATCAATCGCAGAATCATTTTTTTTCACTTGAGTGAATCCGTATTGGATCCAAATGAGCAAGACCGATTAGATGTTCCAATTAAAAGTTTATTGGTATTGCAACTCCATGTTCAGTCATCGATAGCGTCATTATAAGAGAGTTGTACTTATTTATTCCTTTTTCATATTGATGCTAGGATGGTTTATATCGTCGTAGTATTGATACCAAGATTTAATTTGTCTCTCCTAAAATTTCGCTACGCTTGGTAAATTGTTAGAAGCAAAATTGACCGTGTTGCCATTTAGACATTACCTCAGCCAGCTCGCAAACAAGCTTGCTTATTTCCAGAATCTCCCCTTTTTGTGACACTTCTTTTATAGAAGCCGTGAAGTGTGCATTCGCGGCGCTGACTTGCAGCGCCAGTTTCATATCTTCGGATTCTTTGTAAAATATGCCTCCTGGAAGGGTTGTACCAAATTATTATTATTAGCCCTGCTCCGCAGTTTGAAGAGAACGTTAATACGGCGATTCTGGTTATCTAAACATCAATGAAAATTGTGGCAGTGAGAAATTCTGACAAGTTTTACGCTATCCCTACTAGATGGATCTCAAATTCAAGACCGTAGACAGTCGCTTCGTGTATACTTATATCGGAAATCAGTCAAATCAACTTGACCCTGTTACATGAAGGAGCTCTGCAGTGATTAGGCATTTAACCTAAACTGCATTATAAATCTTATCTGAGAAAGTACAAAAAACTATATACTAGGTGATACAAAAAAGGTATACTATTTGTTTTGCAACTTAACTTTGTAAATCTCAAACTATCGGCTTTATGGGACAGTTGAAGTACTAAAGGTTTTGTAGACTTGTGAAATCTGTCAACAGCTGTATTCCTATAACACCTTTTGTTTTTAAAGTTCCCTCCAAAGCTGATGGTTTTAGAATTACAAAGTTAAGTTTTGAAAAAAAAAGTATACCCATTATGTGTCACCTTGTAATTCTAAATTATTTGGGAAAATCACACCGAAATGTATAACTAACCAATTACATGATGCTCGGTTGCAATACATTGCGATGTCAGCGCTATAACAAACCAAAATAACACAAACATGTCTCCGCACGTGTCAGAGACGGCACATTTCTTTCACAATACACATCCAATATAAACAGCACTAAACACTTTTACATCTTCACGCACTAGTCCAAAACCTATAAACGTTATATATTAACATCGCAAAACTAACTGCGATTATCCCGGAATTTACAGTTAATCAATGTTTTAAACTGGTGGCGTAATAAACGCTGAGTTTAGGCGTTCTGTCGGTAATGTGTTTGGATTAGTATTGGGACGGGACGGCGCGCGCGACACTCGCTTCAGAAATAATCCCGCGCCTATATTTAGGACGGGTTTTCCACAAAACGACACACTTTATCGCGATGCCGCCGCCGCCGCCGTCTGGAGCGGCGACGTAGCGAAAACCGATTCGCTAACAAAAAAACATAACTGCTTTTTCAGCTTGGATCAACTTTTGGTTCAATACAAAGTTTCCAATTCTTCTGAACTAAATAAAAAAGATAGATTGGAAAAAGAAGGATCCACACGACATGAACGAAGCTTGTGTGCCAACTTAAGGTTTAAGCAGAAAAAAAATATCCGTGTAATCCTATAAACGCTTAAAAAATGACCTTTATTCTTGAAACAATATTGAAATTACTTTATGAAAAATGGTTCGCACGGGCTCAGGGCATTACAATAAAATGAAAAGATCCGGGCCCATAATGAAAATGACCAATCAGCTTGATGGCTTTGTGATATAAGCGATATAGGCACAATCAATTGGATGTAAATTGCTATTCAAATATACGGAACAATATAGGATTAGGAAGCAATTTGTTCTGGCTCCATTTCTTCAAAGCTTATTGGATATTCTGACTGAACATACATAGTACCTATATACCTATAGTATGGATACCCGGAATCAATTGTGAAATTGATAACTTACAACACTTTATAAACAGTAGGTATATAATATAGTATAGTTATATTTGACGACTGCTAGGCGCGGTGATTCGAGCGTACGCCGCTCGGGTCAATGCACATAGTGGTTGCGGGTTCGATTCCCGTCGGGCCAAATTTCGAAAATCGGTCTGGGTGTCACTGGGATCGTACGCATTGCTTAGTTTGGGAACATACAGTTGGTGGGTCAATCTGGCGATATTTATTTATTATTGTTTTATAATATTTTTTGAGAATCCCCCTCATGTTGAGGGGAGGCCCGTGCCCAGCAGTGGGACGTCAAAAGGGCTAAATTATTATTTATATTATTAATATTTTTTGCCTCAGGCTAAATAAATTATATCAATAGAAAAAGCGTACCTAGGTAGGTTCCCATTTTTCTTTATACGTAGGTACGTATAAAGAAAAATAGGAAGTAAGTAGGCCCTGAGCCCGATTGTTCTACATTTCGCAAGGCCAATATTTAGCATGCACATGGCGTAGCATCATCGGCCGTTGACTCACTAGACGTGCCGCATATATGATAGGCCACAGACAAATTTGCGCACAAAATGTCACAGTTAGTAAAACATCTGTGTTTTTTCTGAACAGAAACGTGTGGGGTCTAGTGTTTACCCGGCTAGGGCGAAGCAAAAAGGAGGGTTTGATATTGACCGGTATGTCTGTTCATTTGTTTCCTCATAAAGTTTGAACTAATTATCATAATTCGACAAATGAGATACCTACCGTTAGAAGCGTCTCGATCGTTCGCATGTTATAGGCTATGTGATGTCACATTAACTTGAATATGACACCCTCTAGAGGTCATAAAGTCATGAATTAAAAAGTAAACCTACTGTGTTGAGTATCTAGTTAAAGGGTTTAATCTATACATCTATACAAACAAACAAAATTGGAGTGTCTGTTTGTAATATCAAAATAACACCTTTTCACTAAATGGATATTAAAGTACATACGGTACATATAACAAAAACGCGATTTAAAAAAAAAAATATGTCTGTCTGTCTGTATGTTTGTTCCGGGTAATCTCCGAACGACTAGACCAATGTTGACGGGATTTTCACTGGTAGATAGCTGATGTTATAAGCAGTAACTTAGTCTAACTAGAAAAAAAAATAAAAATAAAATAAAAAAATAAAAAAAAATAAAAAAAAAATTAAAATTAAAATTAAAATTTTTCTAGAAATAAAAATTGATCACAAATATTGCCTATCGCGCGGGCTCAAAACGGTCTTTTGCGATAGTAGGTATATACAACACGAAACAACGACTCTCATATGTTAAATTAAATTTTTGTTAAGTTCAATTCCACGCGAAAGAAGTCGCGGGCACAGCTAGATTCAAATATAAGTACTTATATATACTTATATTGTTAATATTCCTAAAATAATTTAATAAAATTCAAATAATAATAATAATATAGCCGCAGGGCAGCTTGTGGCGAGCTGTTGGTAAGAAGCGACACCACGGACCCGAGTACCCCAGAGAGTTGGTCAGGGCCCCCACTTCGGCGTGTCTTCCTCGGCCGAATGGAGACCGACGAGGGCCCGTGGGACTCTCAGCTCTGGCTTGCCTTAGTTGGCTGTCCAGAGAGGGGCGTTAGAGCTATATGCTCCAGGGGTGGAAGTGTTAAAGGGCATAACACCGCGAGTAACTTCGGAGAAAGCTCAGCACACCTCTCTACACCCCTGAGCCGCCCACACCCTGCCCCTAGCCGTCTTATGATGGTAATTTTAGGGGCCCATCTAGTGAGCGGTAAGTCACCACCTGCCGAAGATAGTTGGATAATACTGATTATGGCAGGTGTCTGATTTCTTTGCAATAGCCCAATCCCCAGTCCATCCAAACTCCATCAATAGAGCATTTTTTCTCTTTCCATATTTGCAATAGTTCCTGTTGGGGTCAAGTCGCTCTATATGTCCATTTGCAGCGGTTAACCTAAACACATGCCTTACATGACAATAAATTTCTCACAAAGGGCCTCTACATGTTGGACCCATGTCCCCATGTATGTCTTCAAAAGGACCGGGCAGAGCCCGTGATACAGAGAGACATAATAATATAAATATTTGTTAGGGTAGGTGGCGTACGATATTTTGATATTTTGCTACTTTGTACATAACAATTTCGGATGGGAATATTTTCTTGTGGGGACACGGTCATTCAAACCTAAATAAACTCAATCTTTTTCACTGCGTTTGAAAATTTAGCGACAACGTGCATAAAGTCGTTCATATGGATACATCCTAAATAAACAGCAAATGGAAATTCACAACGGTCGGATCGATGGAGCCCAATAAAATGTTTACGAGCAAGATTTCGAAACTTTTGATTATAAGTGAGAACCCATTTCTTAATACTGTTTCGATATATATTGGAATATTGAATAAATACTAGATTGTGCCTACACTACAGGGTATATATAGCTACTATCAAAAAAGGTGAAATAAAATTTACATTTGCGTAAATAAATAGTGGGAAAATAATAAAAATATGATCAAAATTCGCCCATATTTTTCATTATTATTTGATAGGTAACTACTCACATTAGCAGTGATAGCCACTTATTAGCAGTGATAGCCGATTGGTTAAAGTACGCGTCTTGCGGGCACCAGGTCTTGGGTTCAAATCCCGGCTCGCACCTCTGGATTTTTCGAAATCTATGTGCGAATCATAATTTCTATATTATTATCACTTGCTTACGGTGAAGGAAAACATCGTGAGGAAACCTGCATGTCTTAGAAGATCTAACCAATTTTCGAAAGACATGTGAAATCCGCCAACCCGCACTGGGCCAGCGTGGTGGATTATGGCCTGAATCCCCCTCATGTTGAGGGGAGGCCCGTGCCCAGCAGTGGGACGTCAAAAGGGCTAAATTATTATTATTATTATTATAACTACTCACTACGCAAAATATTCACCTAGGTACTATCTATTAAGTATAGTGACTGCTACTCGTAAACACAGTTTTTTTAAACCCAACACACAAAAGCTAACTGGAAACCGCTAACCTGAAACCGATTTACCTATATGTTGATAAGAGTATATATTATGTATACATCTTTACTGAATTACAAATCAGCTATAAAAGAACCTAAGAATTATATGTACCTACCTTAATTTACATTTCACATTCCTGACACTGCATATTAACCGTCGAAACAATGTGCTAAGATTCAAAGTTTAAAATAACAGCAGTTCAGAACTTCTGCCGTAAATAACTGTGAAATTGTATGATGGTTAAAATATTCCACTAATACTTAGTCATAGTGTAGTTTTGCCCACCCAAGGGGCTAGCATATCAAGACCCTGTTTCCCGACGGTCAGCGATAGGAATAAGTCAATATCACTTTCCCCAAAAAACACTAAACTATTTTGGAGAATCGCATACGGGACAGACAACCATTTTATATTGTTGCGTCAATTGATTAAAACTAAACATTTCATCATTATTTTTCCACACAGACACGTTTTGACCTTCATTGATGGACAGTGTAAACAAATAAAAAAATATTCAAATATTGCTTCGCGTCAATCAAACTCTCTACAGTCTAAACATGCGGTATTAACGCACTATTGCTTACCTAATAAAATTTCGATTACTTGTAAATAGCCCCAAAATAAAATGGTACCTATTCATTTTGAGGCAAAGACTAAATTGGTTGAATACAAAACCATGGCGGTCAACACGTCGGCTGCTCTTCTTTGCTCGTCACCACTGCCCTTTCAGTATCATTCGTCCAAATACTCAAGCAGTCTAATATTAAGCACTGGTTAGATATCGCGACGTCGTTATCTGTATTTCTTGGACCGCGCAAAAATAAGGCAGCTATCAAATTGGATGTCCTTTTGGAAAACAGAACCAACCCACACATATTTCTGCAAACTGAAGCCAACCTACAAGTACTATTTCTAGGGTTGATTTTAGACTACAGTGGAATGTGTGGGTTTGATTCTGTTTTGCAAATTATATCCAATTTAAGTTCTGTTATAGTTTTCTACGGATTGATGAACTATGAACGATGAACGTGAAACGCAGTCCATCTGATAATGTGCCATGCAATAAACAACAATACACTTAAGAATATAAGGGTCATAGCACAGCACTAACCGTTGAGAACGCCTCGCGTGGAACCATTCAATTCAATTTGCCGAGACCCGTCCTCTCGACTTAAAAGGCAAAGAGACTAAAATGTCCTTTCATTGACGTTAATTTCTGTTCTATCTGAATCTATTTGTTTCACGCTGTTGAAATACGAGGGTGTGTTTTGCATTTCAGTGCTCCTAATGGCTAGTATTATTATGTCGTATCGTATCATATCGTATCACTGTTTTTATCAACGTATCTAGTAATGGACACCACTCGTTTCCAGACTTCAGTGAGCTTCCACAACAAAGGATCGTCATGATGACAGCCTCCGGCAATTCGAATGCAATCATCAGATCGGCATACAATGATGTGGTCTATTAAATAAGCCCTTATATTATAAAGCTAAGTGCATTCATACTTCGTTTGAGCGTAGGCCGCTCGGCTCACTGCCCCGGGTAGTTGCGGGTTAGATTCCCGCCGGGGCAAATTTCGAAAAAGGACTTTTCGTAATTTGCCCAGGTCTTGGTGTCACTGGAATCGCTCGCAGTCCATAGAAAGATGCCTAGTACAAGCGTTGCTTAGTTTGGGACCATACAGTTGGTGTGTCAGTCTGGCGATATTATTATTATTATTATACTAATGTAGGTGGGTATAATATATTACCTACTGAACAAGTTAGAAAAAAGAAAAGTACCTACAAAACAAAATTCTAACCACTCTCCAAAAATTGTGTTTATCTAAGTATGATTCATTATTTGGAATCCTGCGTATGCTGTGAAATAAAGCAGCTATTTTCTGAAAAAGATGAGAAAATCGAAAAACTGTTAATGGCGACAAGGAAATCATTTCCAGAAGCCATGTGGCCTTTGTGGATAAAATATTAACTTTTTATGAAGAATTATAAGTTATTACGTCGTCCTTTTGTAGGTAAGTACCTTTAAGTAAATCTACAAAAGCTCTCTTTATGTTTGTATAAATTTAGTTCTTTGTAAATATAGGTTTAATGGTTGTTACAATAGTTATTTTTTATATCAGTTAACTTACTACTTATTTATAGGTACACTTCATAAATGATCAACACTGAAACTTTTAAGTGAATTTAAAATATATTTCGTCCAAAAACACTTACTGTGCTTTAGGCAGGTAACACTCATAAGTCATAACTTGAAAGAATTATTAAAAAAGTTTCAAAGGAAAACAAAAAAACTTGACTAAATAACTGTTTCTCGCGGAATATGGCGTGAGTAGGAGGGCCTGATGACGTCATTACGAACAACCTCTCGATGAGACAGTGCGAAGAACGGGGTCAACTATGGGTAGGTGCTTCGTAATTAAAGCCATTTCTGCAACAGACAACAAATACCAACGATTCACGCTCACACACAGACACACTGATTAACAAACACCCATCGAACGAACCTAATGTTGCAGGAACCATAGAAATTTAATATTTATACACGTCCCACATGTAAGAAGATAGAGTTCATTTGTTACCTTTTAAAAGCGTTTTGTCATTTAATAATTAACAAACTTTAATACAAATAATTTCATGGTTTATAGTAGATAAATCAATCAATTTCAACCAAACTGTTCCTTTTCATGGAAACCCTGTCTGCTTCGTTTGTTTAAAAATAATAACCACATCAAATTGGTTGGTTTCCCATTCTTTTCGTACGTGTGTCCGCACCGCAGAGTGCAATTGTGACAGCAAGTGGGTTTAATATGTCCCAGGTCCTGCGTGTTCGACTCGCTCACGGCCCGCTCTGGACCGCTCTCTTCAATTTACTTTCAAACACCCTTCACAATAATTAATTCAGCTGCACTATTACTGCCTAGGGTCGTATAATAACATTATCGTAACTTATGTAGCAGATTTCGAGGTTCTAAAGGCGTCCAAAGTTATGACCCGTAATTTCCAAAGCCCCGGTCAAAAAATTTCATCTGAAAGAAAACGTGAAGAAAATCCTTTTTTCTAAGATATAGCTTTGGGATAGCCAGGGAACGTAAAGTTACCTGAAGATGTGTGACTTTGATGGCTACTTTGGGCCGGCTAGAAAATCAAAATGGATACTACCATCTCTTTTAACAGGGGTCATCAATTACTATTTTGGTTTTATAAACATTAAGAATGATAATAATTGGCCCTTTTAATTTAGTTTGGCATTACGCATTACTTTCGAAAATTATAAAATACTAGCTGACCCGACAGACGATGTCCGGTTTTAACTTTGAATATTGAATTCGAATTGTTCCGCTCAACTCTCTTTATTTTTTTCTTTCATAAGAACCTTCTCCTGACAATAATAAACACAACAAAAAAGAATTAGCGAAATCGTTCCATCCGTTCACTCGTGATGCGATGACCAAGGAAATAGAGATTCATTTTTATATATATAGACTAGCTGTGCCCGCGACTTCGTCCGCGTGGAATGTAATTGACAAAGTTTCATACAAACTTTCATCCCCTTGGGGGTAGAATTAATCAAAATCCTTTCTTAGCGGATGCCTACGTCATAACATCTACCTGCATGCCAAATTTCAGCCCGATCCGTCCAGTGGTTTGGGCTGTGCGTTGATAGATCACTATGTCAGTCAGTCAGTCAGTCAGTCAGTCAGTCAGTCAGTCAGTCAGTCACTCAGTCACCTTTGAATTATATATATATAGATAACGTGAACAGCCTAACTATCTGTGATAACTGCAAAATTTCCCTTAAACAAAATATCCTACTAATATAATAAATGTGAAAGTTTGTGAGTGTGGATGTATGTATGTTTGTTACTCCTTCACGCAAATACTACGGAACGGATTTGGATGAAATTTGGAACACAGATAGTTTATAACCGGGATTAACATATAGGATACTTTTTATCACGATAGTCCCGAAATTGTTGTTACGTTAAATACTACGCGGACGAAGTCGGGGGGCACAGCTAGTAATTAATAAAATGCGAACATTTTTAAGACTATAGATAAAAGATAGTAATAAGTATGAAGATAGTACCTTACTGCGTTTTATAGAAGTCATATGCGACGAATGTGTTAGGCGTTGCCAGTGTCGCGAGACGTGAGTTTTCAAAGAAGGCATAAACTTTACGAGTAGCTTGCAAATATCAATACTGCATCATGAGGGATAATCCACTTTGGTATACGATCATGCAAATCCAAGTCTACGATAGATAGAAATAAATTGTTCATAAATAAAGTCTTCGACCTTCGATTTATAGAATCCCGCAAAACACCGACGGATGAACGAAAACACTATTCAGATAAACCCAATGTATTAGCTGTTAGGGATATCCCTAAGGAATATTCCTTACCTTATGAATTGTTATCAAAATGTCCATATACCTACCTACATACTCTACAAAGTAAAAAGCAATGGTGCCTTCTACAATATGCCAACCATTTGCATTTTCCTGCACAAATTAATGGATTGCCTGGCAATCCTTTCGAGGGAAAACAAGAATCTACTCTAACTAATTGATGTTTTCTTGGGTTTCTTAACCGCTTGAGAGTCTTGCGCTGGCGGATAATAAAAACAAATAGAAACTGAATCAGTCAGACATAGAAAACAAGCAGATATAAGAACCAATGATTTCCTTCTCATAAATGCGCCATGTTCTCCTGGTAACATCGATGTTTGTGTCTAGACGTTTGCGCGATTCCTTCAAAACAGACGTCGTCGTTCGCCGCCACCGAAATAAGTTTAATGCTATCATTGTAAAGCGAAATCAGTTCTGTGACGTAATTGCGCCATTTGATCCTTTTACGTTGTACAAACTTCACACAACTTGAGGCATCGCAATCGATCTAGAACAAATATTGTCCAACCTTCGACTCTACCCGACTTTAGTTTGTTTGAATTACTTGTCTTAGTAAACAGGGTAAGAGTGAAGATAGCTTGTAACTCCAGCTCACCAATGCTCGGTATTGTTTTGATTGACGCTGGATTTGAAGGAGTGGTTCACCTCTGTGCGTCTTATCTCCTAAGAGACCCTTTAGAATCTATCGCTGAGTTTATGGTTTACACTTTGAGTCGCATCAATCCACTTCGATTGCTATTAAATTTACGATCCTCGTGAAAACAATGCAGTCACTCATTCTGCGATTTATTATTTTATCTGCCCAAAATGGTCGAGCATGGTTCAATGAACAACATACGAAGGATTCGCTCTGATCTCATTATTTGTGTTAATTACTCTGCAATTGCGTGCATTAAAAGTTTTATGTTTTTATTCAAAGAGTATTAATATTCTTGAGGCGTTGTTTGTCACTGACTCTATGCAACCTCTCGGATTTAATATAAGAGCAATCCTTGTACCCTCATCTGGGGCATACCAACTATATGACCTGACTAGCTGAGCCCGCGACTTCGTCCGCGTGGAATAACGCTCCCGCGTTCTCAGCCCGCGCGACAGAACACATTTGTTATTTTTTTTTTTTTCTAAAATAAAAGTAGCCTAAGTTACTCCCTATAATATCAGCTATCTACCAGTGAAAGTCCCGTCAAAATCGGTCCAGCCGTTTCGGAGATTACCCGGAACAAACACACAGACAGACAGACAGACAGACAAAAAATTTTTAAATCGCGTTTTTGCTATTAGTTTCGTATATACTTTCATATGCATTTAGTGAAAAGGTGTTATTTTGATATTACAAACAGACACTTCAATTTTATTTATTTGTATAGATTATTTTCTATTTGCATGCCAGTTAAACTATATGTGTAATAAATGCTCTCACTTATATCCTACTAATATTATAAATGCGAAAGTTTATGAGTGTGGATGTATGTTTGTTACTCCTTCACGCAAAAACTACTGAACGGATTTGGATGAAATTTGGAACACAGATAGTTTATAACCGGGATTAACACATAGGATACTTTTTATCCCGATAATCCCGTTTTTTTTTAAGTTAAATACTACGCGGACGAAGTCGTGGGCAGCAACTAGTGTTTGATAAAGATTAATTAATACGAGTATGCTGTGACCCATTCACAAATCAGTCAGTACTTACATAAATTTTAAAATTGTCGATTATTAAGGTGAAGGCGCCTGTCTAGCCCGCAAGTTCAAATGTTTTGAGTTCTTTTAGAAATTTTTCAAAATCTGACAATAATAAAAGACAAATTTTGTAATTCGCGAAAAAGACCGTGTGCAGTGTAGTGCAGTTTATTAATACATTTATTTTACTCTAAATATTATCACGGTGGATATGATACTAGTAAATCACTAAATATACAAAAATTGCCAGATTATCTGGATAGCTGTCGTTCTTGAAATGTTTTAGAGTAAGTTGGATATATTAATAAATAAATGCACTGCACACGGTCTTTTTCGCGAATTACAAAATTTGTCTTTTATTATAGTCAGATTTTGAAAAATTTCTAAAAGAACTCAAAAAATTTGAACTTCGCGGGCTAGATGGGCGCCTTAGCCTTAATAACAGCATATTTCATATAGTTCAATCGTTTTTTTTAATAAACTCGACGCAGCTTCTATTGCACGCAATAAGGTTCTATGTTGCTGAAGTTAAATTTCGTTTTAATGACGATAATATTAAGGAGGTAGGTAGGTACCTACCTACTAAAATATAATACTTTATACCGATAGAAACCGGTAAATAAATATATAGCTAGTTGGTACTTTCGAACAGAACGAGAAGCCTCGTTCCATCCCATTCTTATCCTCTCCAACCCGCCCGCTGAAGTGTCATACGAGTTTATAACGAGACAAGTCATTTTCACAATAAAAATCGAAAGCTCTCACCATTCTTTGAATTATTCAATAAAACTCTAATGTAAAGTGAAACAAGGGGCAATGTGAGACAATGCACGAATTATAATAAAACTAGTTTTCACCCGCGGCTTTACGCAATTTGTTTTTTCTAGAAAAAAAAAATTGCGGTAGAAAAAAAAAATAGGTAAATAAAATGACACCACAGAATGTATAGAAAGAGATACATTTGGATTTTATGATTTCTTTTGTCATCGATTACAATGAATCATGCAAAATAGTAAATACAGAAAGAACCACTAATTGCGGACATAGTAGCAGTACGTGGTTACATATGTCGCGGACGGTCCAAAACTTAAAGTGCCCATCATCTATTTTAAGCACAATTAGTGTTTGGCACTGTGTCCGTCTGGGTGCTTTGTGCTCTTTGATACATGTTGTGGTTAACGCGTCTATATCTAAACCAGTAGAAAGTGCTAGTGGTGGATATTTGTCCAATTATATTACATATCAATGAGACAGATAGTACTATTTATATGTAGTAGAGACTAGGGAGTAGTTACTTTAGATCAAATTCCATCAAGCTATTTTTTTCGCAATATTTTAAAAGAAGTAACAGACAGACTGTCGCAACGCTACTTTACATAATATAAAAAATGTGTTTTTTTGCATCCAAACGAATCTGTCGGCGGTCGAGACAGTGGAAAACATTAATATTATAATTTTATATATCTGTCAGATTGTTATACAAAACCTATGATTTCAACAGATTAATACATTTAAAATATGATATAAAATTTGATATTTTCGAATATTGGAAGTGTACTACTCAACATATTACGATGTTATTTACGGGGATTATAGTCTTTTAGAGCTACCATAAAATATATCCAAGGAACATAGCAATATAAAGAAATATTGTTTAATCATTGATATCGCTATACATGAATTTCCTGTTGATGACATAAAATCATTGCGTACTTCGGCACGTTCTTAATTATGTCCTGTATTGGTCCAAAGCGGAGGCAACCCATTGTGATTGGTATATCGAAAACAATAATGGATTGTGATTGGTTGATTATAAATCTTGTGCGCTTTATTAAGCGCATGTGATTCGGAAACTTTATGGGTGATTGGTCCATGGTCTGTACGAAAAAAAAACAAATATTCTACCAAGAGTTATGGGTTTTAACAGCCTAGTGTTGCATTCATTTAACATCAGCGCTCGGAGGTATGGAGACAACCTATAAGTTTAAGTTTTTTTTTTGCTGAGACCTACCTGCCTAATATATATATTTTTTAATTTTTTTTTATTTGTTTTGGCTCACAGAACAAGTTATAATCTACAACAGTTTTGTACATAAGAACTAAGCTTAAAACTAGATTATGACTCTAAATGTGTGGGCACAGAAAGCTCCAAATGTTTATAATTATGTGAGGGTTAGTGATAACTAAAGTACTTAAATTAAGTGTAAGTAATTGAAAATATTGAAATTGGTTCAATTAAGTGTTAGAATTGCTACTGAAAATGCTCTGAACAATATTAATATATATACATAATGAAATTATTAAAACTAGGTTAACGAGCAATTAACTACACTTAATAAACGAAAGCGCTCATAATCTGAATATCGAAGCAAACATTAAAGTTTATGATATAGCAATAAGTTCAACCGGGAAAACGTTATGGTGCCACATTAGTTACACTCCATTTAGGTACATTTATTAAGGTTACAATTGTATAAATGTACAATTAACACGACTGGATTGTTTGGTTTTCACAGCATAACTTAACAGGACCACGAAATCACATGGAATCATATCTTTTCATATCAGCAGCACCCCTAGTGATAGCTGTGCGGCGGGTACTATTATATAGAAAGGTTTGAAATCAAATTTTTTCGTAATCTGACATTTGATTTGTACCAGCCAGACTTTGCGTTTCGGTCTTCGAATGAATAAGCACCTCTACCTTTCATCAGCATCATCAGCCGGAAGACGTCCACTGCCGAACAAAGGCCTCCCACATAGAACGCCATACAGTAGGAATACTGGATACTACATTTAGTACGTCATGATTTGGGCTAGTGTTTTTCATCGCCTACCTATTTGAAGGCTGATCCATTTTATAATTATGACGTATCAAGATGACATCAAGCATAGATAGACTTGAGCGCTTTGCAGGTGCTGTGGTGTCTATACACTCGCAATTTAATGGTGGTAGAACCAAGCTGAAGACAATTGACTACTAGCTCATATAGGGGCTGGCTCCACCGGGGTAGTACCACCCTATCACAGAAGATCGGCGTAAAGATATTAGCCGCGTTTCGTACGACGAATGAGAGGGCCGGAAGACCAATTCCCCCTTCCTTCTCGTCGCTTTGTCCCATTTCCCTTCAGGTCTTTGATATCACAAGCATCTATCTATATAAGCTACGGTTGCGGCTTAACATTTCAAGAGGGAAGTACGGCCAATTGCCGACTTTGTTGCATAAAAAAAATATCATTCCCCGTTTGCCATGTCAACCTTTTTCGAACTTCATGCTGTAAATTTTCCCCAGAGTATGCAGCTTCGTCGAGCGGGCGATGCGATGTCAAACATCATGAACGTAAATCAATTTACATTCTAAACCGACACGTCAATATTGATACTTCACTTTCAATGAAACTCAATAAACTTGCATTCAGGGACAGTGTCAGAGAGATTAATTAACTTAAGGCTTAACAGTCGCTTGACTGCCTCGTTAGTATAGTGGTCCGCTTGCCGATTTATGAGTTCTTGGTTCGATTCCCAGATAATTCAGTTACTTTTTAAATTTCTAATCAATAACCCACAGTCGGTAAATGTACGCCCGTCAACTTGTATCTACATACTAAATATATAGTAAATATATATATAGGTATAATATGGAAAATTACTCATACTTTGCTTGGTCGCTGCTTGTTTTGGGTGACGCTCATCCTGAGTAAAAACCGAAATCTATGGTACCCACCTGATTCATAATGCTTGTGAAATAAAAATGGAATCTGTAGATGTACAATACACCCAGGGAATACTTTGGATTTCACAAAATCACATGTATCATCTTCTTTTTGTCTTTGACAAGGAGTTCAGATAAGGTGTACAATCAGAAAATAAATCACAACTTCCTAATCTTCCAACGGGAAACAGTAAAAGCCTAAAGATAACCAATATAAATCTTTATATAAAAAGAGGAATGAGGAGAATTTTATTTGTTCGCTGTGTCATCAAAGTGATGTGAAATAATCCTACTAATATTATAAATGCGAAAGTTTGTGAGTGTGGATGTATGTATGTATGTATGTATGTATGAATGTATGTATGTATGTATGTATGTTTGTTACTCCTTCACGCAAAAACTACTGACCGGATTTGGATGAAATTTGGAACACAGATAGATTATAACCGGGATTAACATATAGGATACTTTTTAACCCAATAATCCAATACTACGCGGATGAAGTCGCGGGGCACAGCTAGTATTTCTATAAATAAATTAATTGAAAGTGTATTCATTTCCTCCAATGGGTACATTATGTAATAGAAATGCATAAATACATTTAATAATAATGATGTGCGACCCGATTGTGATGCGTGTGCAAGCGTGCGATAGTGGTGCGGAATACAAACGGCTGTTACAAAACACATAACGTCCTCACACGATCGGCGCTCTTTATTTTACAGCATTACATCACGTGCGAAACAATGCGAACAGGAAAGCCGATTTTAAAATCCTACTAATATTATAAATGCGAAAGTTTGTGAGCGTGGATGAATGTTTGTTACTCTTTCACGCAAAAACTACTGAACGGATTCAGATGAAATTTGGAACACAGGTAGTGTATAACCTGGATTAACACATAGAATACTACTTAAGTCTACGCGGACGAAGTCGCGGGCTAGAAACTAGTATAATATATTATACACCTACCCCTCTCCCTGTAAGCCTACCTATAGAGAATAAAGATGCATGGAACACATTTTGATGTGAAACATTTATTGGTGCACTTTGGCAGCAAGATCAACCAGTATGCCGTCACGGCATATGCCATGACGATTCCTCATGCCGTCATGCCCCCTTTACGCCACCGCTCTCGACTCCCTTGAGTGCAATGGTAGCTCTACAGTCACGAAACCTGCCTACTGGAAGGCAAGTTTAATTCTTCTTTGACCTAATTCATCCCTGGGTACCTACATACACTACGTGATGTCGTTAGAAGTTGATTGGAAATGGAAGGAGCTATCTCGACACGAGCAGGGCTAGGTCATGCTTTAGTTTGGTAAATATTGAATGTTATTTTAAGAGTATTTGTTAGATTTCGACCTACCACTTCATTACTTTTACAGAGTAGACGATGAAAGTCACCAAGAGAAACCGTTGACAGAAAAGTGATATATATCTACTATATAAAAATAAGTCGGGTTTTCCTTCCTGACGCTATAACTCCAGAACGCACGAACCGATTTCCACGGTTTTGCATTCGTTGGAAAGGTCTCGGGCTCCGTGAGGTTTATAGCAACATTCCACGCGGACGGAGTCGCGGGGCACAGCTAGATATATATATATGCTGACCCGACAGATGTTGTCCTGTCTTTTAGGGGTATGAAAAACAGATAATAGCCGATTCTCAGACCTACTGAATATGCATATAAAATTGCATACAAACTTTCATCCCCTATTTTATCCCCTTGGGGGTAGAATTAACCAAAATCCTTTCTTAGCGGATGCCTACGTCATAACATCTACCTGCATGCCAAATTTCAGCCCGATCCGTCCAGTGGTTTGGGCTGTGCGTTGATAGATCACTATGTCAGTCAGTCAGTCAGTCACCTTTGAGTTATATATTGAGTGGAGATTTTTTAATAGCTTTATGTTTTCTATATTAATTATGTATTTTAAGTATAAATAGCTGCTAATCTTCCCAAAACTGAAAAATAAAATAAAATAAAAATATATATTTCGATTATTAACTTTAAAAGTCTTGTCGACCATGGTGAATATTAAGTAATGGTCGTATCAATTGCTACTGTTATTGTAAAAAAAAATGTTAAAGCGAACCCAGAACCAACATACATGATCATTACAGAAACGAAACAGTGCCAATCTAGAGACAGCTAAGGCCAGCCATAAGAGGAAATTTATTAATGGTTTTACCCATGTTCGGCGTGTATGATTAATACTTCTCAAATGATTTGGCACGTGTAATCAATTGTAGAAATTATCGATACGTTAACAACTGGTCTTCAATCAGCTGTAACAGTCTTGTTTCTATGGCAATCAGCCCATACCAGTTATTTTTGTCTCCCGCTTTGTACCGGAGGGAAGTGGAATTATTTTCCTCCAACTCCTCCTATTATTTCTTTCGATTAAATTCGTGCGGGTTCCAAGACAATTTAATTTTTCCCCGGGACTCGACGAGGATCAAACCTCTACGTCATTATTGGTCACCATTGTCGATCCTGGCTTACAGGAGTTACAGTGGTGGGAGTGTGTGGCGGGACTAGTCCCAAAACCAAAATAGTTTGGTTCTGTTTTCTAGAATTACGTACTAACGCTTTTATGGAATTCTTCATCATTCCATTTATGGAAACTGGTGTCGTTTGAAAAGCCGTTATCAATTAATCAAAACATTTCTCGTTATAACCAAATCTTAAAATTAAACACCATTACTCCTGAATAGGTAATTTTACTAGTTTCTGGGAATCATCTCAGATTGTTTTGTGGTAATCGAGCACACAAAAAGTATTTCTTAATAATTATCCTATATATTTCATCAAAAAGCACGTAATACATGCCGCCAAAACGCTATTTTGAGCCCTACTATGGCGCCCCTACTGGATTAAGTGACCTCAAACCGCACTAATAAACAAAATCAAACGACAGACTTCGGAATATTTACTGCGGTCTGACCTTATTATAGATTCAGCCTATCCAAATCGTTTAGGATCACATGGTATCAGCTAAAAAAATAATATTTTCGGGATTTTTATTCGATAAATAATCCGTATATTTTTATCAGATTAATGGATATCGCTTTAGACACCCATAATCTATACAGATTTCAATAATTATGGTATTATTATGCACGTTGTTTAATAAGTACTTGGCACCTAGTATATTCTCAAAGGATGAGTACTAGGATGGGTAGGATATGTAAGCCATCTAAAAAAAAAAATGATTTTTCGTACTTAATATTGAATTAAACCCCATAAAACTGGTATAACTTAATTAGCTTTATTTATGGCATCGCATAATTATATTTGAAGTTAATAAGTGTTAATAACTCTAAATTGAAAATTAAAAAACCCCCGCTGCGACGAAGTAGTCATCAAATGTATAATTTACCTAGTTCTTCCAAATAATGAAGTTAGCGCGATTTGCGTAGCTCCCGTAGCTCAGTATCCATAACTCATCTCGCAAATTCATCTGGTACAACTAGTTTCGATGCCAGATTATGAAAGCGCCATTTACATAATTTGTTTTGGCTTCCTCATTTATAATCTGATGTACAATAATCAACAGAAAATCTGTGTAAAAGTATGAGACATTATTTTGTTATGACATTAGAATAGCCAACGAATCTAAATATTGATGCCACGGAGGTTTAATTCCTAGTAAAATATTATCAATTATGATTCAATTTGATGTAATAACTCTGGTTGAGGCGGACGGGAGCAGCCCAGGGGAAGAGTTTTCAATAACGCTAAAATTATTTTAAATTAGATTTGTTTTTTTATATTTTTTCTCAATGGCGGAGCAGCGCCCTCTAGAATTATTATAGCGTAATATTCCATGACCATTAACAAAACAAACAAAATATAACGCATGCGCGTATCCATCATTTGAAACGTGACTTATGGAACGTCTTTAGTTCATACACAAATCTCATATAAAAATTGATAAAATATACATTTTTTCCAGAATCAGGGAAACTTTTCAAATTTATAATATTGTAAAAAGCCAGTTCAGAATATTACGATCATGTAAAAATATAATAAATCGAAATCCAATAATCACAAATTTCGAATGGATTCGAGCCGTGGGAATTGGGTTTGGCCGTGAATGTGGCTTTTTTAACCTACAAAAGAGCTGATGATCTTCAAACGGCTGAACCGATTTTCATGAAACATAGCTAAGAACACTCTTGATCAGAATACCTATCTAACAAAAGAAACAAAATTGAAATCGGTTCATCAGCTTGGGCGCTACGTGGCTACAGACAGACACACAGATACACAGATACACAGATACACATGTTAAACTTATAACACCCCTCGTTTTTCGTCGGGGGTTAAAAAGGTCTTTAGCGTACGTCAAAGAACATATCCGCTGTGATATGAACATTTTCACAACGTTTAATAACATCTACGCAGAAATGGCGTATCAAACAATAACTAAATTTTACCCCATCCAAATTATATCTGTCTAGTTCACACATTACGACAATGAGTAGGATGGCAATACAGTTGGTTTAGTTTGTGTGACAACATAATCAGCACCAATGTCGTGTCTCATTAACTTTACCAGTGCGTGATAATATCTAATTATGCGCCTCGGGTGTATGTTAGCATTGTTAACATCTCAAAGACACCGTGTATGTCTAAGAGATCCTAGCTAATTTTGTCCTGAAAACTTCGCGCAGAACTTGGAGAATTATTATTATAATTTATATTTTAACAAATAATCAAATAATTTCCTTTTGTATGTACTATTTTTTAATTTTACAAATTTGGTAAACAAGCGTACGGTCTTCCAGAAATGCTAAATTGTTACCGTAGCTTATAGGTGCTTGTAATACCAAAGGCATTGCTCGCACGTCCCACGTTGTCGACCTGAAAGGCAAAGAGAGTGGAGCGAGGTGAAGGGACGAGGGTTGGGCCTCTGGCTCTCTCACTCACCGTACGAAATGAAGCTATATTAGCTTCTGTGCGCCGATCTTCTGTGTGAGGGTGGTACTACCCCCGGTCGAGCCCGTATATATTGGCTACATCTTGTCTCTACTACCCTTAAAAAAATCTTGACAACATATAATAAAATAACTGCCCTTGACTGAACGTATAACCGATTGGGATAAAAATCCATACCATCAGATCAGTTTGTTTTCAACCGTGTTTTATCATTAAAATGAAAAAGCTACGTGATCTGGCATACATGGCAGTCCACATGAATATGCATATTCTCGCGGAGCGAACTCCCCCACCGAATTAGGACAATATTGTAAATGATCCGAGGACGATTCGATTACATCGCATGGTTCGATTCTGTTCATGGTATATTACTTCTCATTTTGGCCAGTCAGTGATTTGAACAATTTCAAAGGCAATGGATAATGCATTTGGCAGACGGCAAATACAAGTAAATTGTAAAATATGATCAATTTATTATTATCAAGTTCAATACACTAATTTCCATGCATAAAAAACAAAGAAAAAACAAAAAGTGACAGCTGTCAACCGCAGGTGTCACCACAAGGCACAAACTAATAAAAAAAGGATTTAAGTTGCATACACATTTATTTCATTTAATTATATTATGTACAATACCTTAGTATAATGGCCTGACACCATCCCAAATAGAGATCGGAGATTTTGGAACTGCGTAGACAAACTAACCTACTATAGGTCTACCAGAATCTCATGGCATTAAAAAAATATAAAAAAATATGATTTTCATATGGCAATGTCAATTGTCACCTGCCAAATCAAAGTACAAGGTTTGTCAACCGCTGTTGAGATTTTGTGATATCTTCTTGGCAATTCATTGTTTTTGTGAAAATGTCGAAAAAGCCACTTCGATCTCAAGCGAGAAATATTGTTTTCAATGTGTATCGTAAAATAAGGGAAGAAGAAGGCGTAAATCAAACTAAATCTTGGATTTTAAAGCGCGTCGTAGAGTTGACCGGTAAGTTGGACTGAGTTGTTTTGATACTTCTAGTATATTTTATATTTTTCTTACTTAATTATAGCTTCTTTATAGGGGTTTCCAGTACTACTATACGGCGAATCATAGGTGAGGGCACATCGAACGATGGTGTATTTTCCACGCCTGGTAAAAAGAGGAGAGGGGGGAAGAAGAAAATCAACTTGGACAGTTTCGATTTACAGTTGATTCCAAATTTGACAAGACCTTCACTAATCGTTATGGACAATGCTAGTTATCATTCCGTACGTTTGAACAAACCGCCCACACAATCCAATCGTATCCCTGATATAAAAGAATGGCTTCGTGCGAATGATGTACATTATGATGATCTTTGGCGTAAATGTCAACTACTTGAAGTAGTGAAACAAAACATGCCCTTATATGAGATAGATAAAGTATTAAAATCGCACGGTCACGAAGTTTTAAGGCTCCCACCTTATCATTGCACATTGAATCCTATAGAAATGATTTGGGGTATAATGAAGCAAAAAGTTGTCGATAAAAATGTTAATAGGCCTGCAAGTGACATTAAATTATTAACAGAAGAAGCTTTCTCACAAATTGGTGCAGAGGATTGGCGAAAATGTTGTGAACATGTAAAGAAAATTGAAAACGATTTCTTCGAGCAAGATAAAATAATTAAAATGCTGGAAGAGCAATTTATAATAAATACCTCTTTATCTTCATCATCTGATGAAGAACAAGAAATGCAAGTGGAGTTCTTGGAATCATTTTCTAGCTCTGAATGAGTTATTAACTTTTAAACGATATTATAATAAATTAGTACATAAAGTAATATATGATTGGCTTTATTTTTTTTGTCATTTTTTCCTATGTTAAGAACCCGATGTATAACAACATTCTTCATACACATACCTAGTATACTTCATATTAATTAATGACTAAAGATATAAATAAAAATTAAACAGTATCAAGATCGTTTAATCCAATTTCCCCAGTATTGCACACAACAAATTTTTATTTCCCCATTTGCCATGAGATTCTGGTAGACCTATACTACTTAATCTACTTATCGTAATATAGATTCTTGTTATCTATAATTTGATATACTTAGCAGTGTTATGATATTCATATAAAGTTGACAAACGAGAAACTCATAATGACAATAGGTTTGCATTATGTAAAAACTAGCTGTGCCCCGCGACTTCATCCGCGTAGTATCGGATTATTGGGTTAAAAAGTATCCTATATGTTAATCCCGGTTATAATCTATCTGTGTTCCAAATTTCATCCAAATCCGTTCAGTAGTTTTTGCGTGAAGGAGTAACAAACATACATACATACATACATGCATACATCCACACTCAAAAACTTTCGCATTTATAATATTAGTAGAATAAAAAAAATATAATCGTCAACGCTATCACCTTGCCCATGTTTGCTTACCATTAAGTTTCAATCAGTTTTCCTTATATCGTCGGCATGATAATGTGTTTTTCTTAAACAAACCACGCCCACTTATGCAATTTACCATAAATTCCTTTGACCATATAAATGAGCAAAGTAATAACCATCAGCATTTTACATAACAAAAAACCTTAATTGCATGAAAACCAGATATATTTGAATGGATGGACGCTAACTTTATTCCTGTGTTTATTAATAAATCGTTGAAACAAAGTTTTTGAGATATATGTCTGTATACGGCCTGTCTTCAGAACATTGAGTTACTACAATATCTATTAATGTAGAGGCTCTACAGCCATTAAATATAAGGAGCGAGTCAAGAGTGTAGCTAATGCTACTTTGTGACCATTTACAATATATTTCTTGAATACAGGATCTTCCTACTGTGTCCAAGTCATCATCACCTTGCCCTTATCCCACACTAGGTGGGGTCGGCGCAGCACGTTCTCTTCTTCCATTCAAGCCTATCATCCGTCATCTCTACACTCACTCCCTTTTCGGTCATACCCTCTTCCACGCAGTTCATCCACGTCTTTTTAGGACGTCCCCTACCCCGACTACCGCTCACTCTCATACTCATCATCTTTTTGACCACATGATCATCCTCTCTTCGCATAACATGTCCATACCACGCTAACCTTCCGCTCTTTATTTTCTCTGTCACCGGCGCTACTTTCAGGCTTCCCCTTATATACTCATTTCTAATTTTATCCATCCTTGTTACACCACACATCCATCTCAACATTCGCATCTCTGCTACATGCACTCTTCTTTCATCCACCGCTTTTGTAGCCCAGCATTCTGATCCATACAATACGACAGGCCTTATAACTGACTTGTAAATTTGTCCCTTAAGTTTAAGGGGCATTCGCCGGTCGCAGGTTATCCCTGAGACCTGTCGCCATTTCATCCAACCAGCATTTATCCTGCTTGCTACTTCCCGGTCAATGTCGCCGTCGCTTTGCAAGATAGAGCCGAGGTATCTGAAGTCTGAGCAGACTGGAAGGGATACGCCATCTAGGGCAACTGGAGTAAAACTGGAGAGGCCACCAAAATCACAGAACATCTGCTCTGTTTTGGTCCGGCTGATCTTAAGCCCCACGTTCTCCAGTTTCTCCTGCCATTTTACCAATCTACTCTGTACCTCAGGTCCATCTTCCCCAACAAGAACAATGTCGTCAGCGAACAGCATACACCAGGGTGCTTCATCCTGTATGTCTGATGTCAGTGCATCCATTACCAGGAGAAACAAGTATGGGCTTAAAGCCGATCCCTGGTGCAAACCCACAGCCACACTGAATTGGTCGGTTAGGCCGGCTGCAGACCGTACGTAGGTACTCGCATGACAGTACATCGCTCGAATAATCTGCTGGTATTTTCCAGGCACTCCTTTCGCTTTCATAGCCCACCACAGAACCTCACGGGGTACCCTATCGTACGCTTTCTCCAGGTCAACGAAGACCATATGCAGGTTTTTGTGAGCACGCCTGTACTTTTCGCACAGTTGTCTCAGTGCAAATATGGCATCCGTTGTACTACGTCCCGGCATAAACCCAAATTGGTTCCGTGATACCTCGCTCTCCCTTCTCAATCGTCTCGCTATCACTCCCTCCCATACCTTCATTGTGTGTGACATGAGTTTTATTCCTCTATAATTGTTACAATTCTGTACATCACCCTTATTCTTAAAAATGGGCACCAGCTCGCTGTTGCACCACTCGTCAGGGATCGCCTCTTCTTGTAACAATCTATTGAAGAATAAAGTCAGCCACTTCCATCCATCACTTTTCAAAAATTTCCACACTTCCACTGGTATCCCGTCAGGTCCAGTAGACCTTCTATTCTGTACTGTGTCCAAGTAAATAACATAATACGTAAGACTTTCACTAGAACTCCGATAATATATTTTATACCATAGTGATACGGTACAATTTATCTTATTTCTCCAGTTTCCTACTGTATCCAGTTTGAGTATAGTTTATGATAGAAAAGATACAACTGTCCCATCATAAGTCTACTTAAACGACAAGCCCTCAATTATAGTTACATCTACAACTCTATTACATATCTCAATCACACTTTACATTAGGATTTCATAGGATATAATAGCTCAAGCCTATTCACATATGGGTTAATCATGTGTTAAACATAAACCAATTTTAACGGCACATTATGAAGTGTTATATGCGATTAATATGTCCGTATGCATCCACATGACGTCACCAGCTCACTGACCACCTGCAAATTATTGGTATGCTACAATGTACCAATTAGGCAACCCGTTTAATGACACATCTAACTGAACATCGAACTCTCTGGATGCTATCCAAATGCCCGCGTGACATTTGGACTATATTCTAATAACCAAAGTACCAAAATAATTTAAGTACACATTATGATTTGATTTATGAAATTTCAATATAAATTTCAAGCACCTTTGAAACAAGGTAAAATAAAATCTAATATAGCCTACATATAGATATCAAATTTACAAAACATAGCGAGATCGGTGTCTCCATTCTGAAGTCAGGTACGTTTTTAACATTCAATTTATGATTATAGCTCTCTCAGCGTTGCATGATGGTTATAGTTAAATGGCATAAACCGCTCTATCGTATCAAGCCTATGACTACTAACCTAACCTAACTATTAAATCATCCCAGTATTGAGTCATTAAGCCTGGAAATTTGATAAAATTCACAGTTGTTCCTTAACAGACGAAAAGCAATGAAATGTTAATTAATTTCCCCCAGGAACATAAAATTAGAGCACCAACGAAAAACGACGACAGTTCTAATTGAATTCAATGTTAATTTCCGAAACTGAAGTTTTCTTAGGACATAAACAGAAATAGATACTTATCGCCCATAGTTTATACAAGAATCGTGAGTAACAAGATGTTGGAAAAACAACCGCAGCGATGTACGGCGACCAGCTGCGAAATCTCATCGTCCCATGAAACGCTATTCCCCGCTCATTAAACGAGTTAGTTTTATCCGCGTCACATCACAAGCCGGCTTTATTTATTAGTATCTGCAGCCGAGTGAAACCTAGCTTTTATACCTCTGTTTTTCTTTTGGAATATTAGTTAGAAAACTGCCTTGTTGGTTATGCTTCTATACGCGGTGTGGTCATAAATTATGGGTCGTCATTTAAACATTGGGGTTTAGCTTTTTTAATTTGAAATTTAAATGTATGTAGGGTTGCAGTAGGTATGCTTGGTAGATGGTAATGATTTTTATAGGTCAATTTATTACCCTAAGTAATATAAGACGCCTGTTTATGGCAAAAAAATAACAAAATACATTGGGACTTAACATATTCATAATAAATTAATGATCATTACCATACCTATCTCAAGCAATAAATTTTGTACACTTCATTTTTCAATTTAATTCAAAATGTTATAAATAATTTGCTATTTATGCATGTGAGTGAGTAGGTAAGTATCGATTGGATTTTATTATAACATGCTTATAAATAAGCATTCTGCCCTAATCCGAATTCTTGAGCCATGAGTGAAGTTGACCATCTGCTGTTTGTCCAAACAATGTGAACATGAAGTTTTTAATCACCGAAAAATCTACACACACTTCATGTACAACTACCGACTATTTTGAATATAATATTTTAAAACTACATAAGTCTGCATATATAGGTAGTTTTGATGTAGAAAATTTGGCCACCCCAAAGAAATTGAAATAATAATTAAGTACAATTTCTCACCTATACATTTCATATTAACAATTATTGTTTAGGCCACCCATAAATATGCTACAAACCGGCATTACAACGAACTGTATGACAATTTAATAAAACATGAAACATCTTCACGCAACATGGAATTCTTCAGGCTGGCTATTTTTCATTAAGTATTACCTTCCTACCTAAATTAAGATGTTAGGACTATATCACAAAATCTTCGTAATCCGAAAGTCAATTTTCCCGGCCACCGAGATGTCCAATAAACATAGGTGTAGTACACGTAGGTATGCCGACGCTATCAGTGGTTTATCAGCGGCGGCAGTGTGAGGTCGGCCCCGGCATGGGACACACGCGCGGAGAGCCCAGCCCGCGAACTTACCGCTATGTCGAGACGTAAACGTAGTCGAGAGATCTCTTGTTACTTTTTTTAAGCGCGGGGTAAGTTTGTTTTTATTTTGATGTGGTGGGTAATTGTATTGTGGGCGGAAACTACGTATATTATTGATGTTGACAACATTTTGCGTACTTACTTGATAGTTCTTCTTTAATTAGTACCTACACAAATACAGAAGCTTTTGAACATTAAATAGGTAAGTAGCGCATTGAGTTTTCTTTAGAAATAAGAGTAAAGATGTATCGCCTGATGTGAAGTAATTACATTATTTTGTAGTGCTCATCATAAATATTCGTTTGGTGTGTACAAACTATTCATCAAATTATGAAAAGCGGTTTACATTCAGCCGTTAACTTTTACATGATTTTCAAAGTTAATTTAGATAGTATTTAATATACATGCCTATTTATTTATTTGGTATATAAGGTAATCGTTTTTCCCTTATATGGCGCAAAAATTGTTTAGTTGTCTCCTGAAAGGATAGAATAGGTTAACAATTTTCTTTTAACTGGCCGATATAGGTTTTGTCAAAATACAAGAGTCGGGTATCTAATAGTTACCTTTCAAGTAATAGATCATGTGATTTACTAATATGGGGAGTTGTAGACTTAGCGGTCATTCATGCGGTTTACCCGGCACCGATAATTTCCATACATTTTAATGTATACAGATTTCAAACAAGGCCATTATGAGTACAAAAACATATACTTATGTAGACGAAACGGCATCTTAATTACCACTTAAGCAACGGTTGGATTAACATGTTTTGTGTTGTGAAAAACATTGTGAAAAAAAAAATGTATATGTATTAAATATATATACTACATTTATATAAATGTAGTATATTTTATTTTAGAGCAAGGTAAAATACATATTTTACCTTGCTTCTAATCGTACAAAATAAACTATACAAACCACTTAGAACATAAATACAGCCAATTAGTTGTCTATATGAGATAAATTACCGTTAATGTCTAATATATGGACTCCTGAGATAATGAACACTATTTGTGACCGCATTATTCGGTTCAATATTTTATATAATAAATAACTTAAATTAATTACATTAGAAATAAGAAGAAAGAAAACTCATTTATTCACAAAAAAAACAACGACGCACACAAATTAAGTAAAACGGAACTCTTAATAAAAACTAAATTAACTTTGAGGCTATCTAGTATGTGTACATCGCAGCACCCAGGAAACAGATCCCATGTACTCAGCATTATGCTACCAGCAAGGCTGACAGCGCTGATATTCTGTGAGACCTTATAGTATGTTCATTCATTAAATGGCATTTATTCTATTACATAATTCGCTTAATGCCGTACTTACCATATATCTTTGCTAAACGTTAATACTCCAGAAAGTTTTTCTCTCCGTATATACGAGAACGACATTACTTGATCTTAATGTGATGCAGAAAAATCGTCTATAAAACTTCTTAAGTTCATACAAACTTTCTAATAGGCAATAGGGTGCCTTAATTAAACTTGGGATCTGGATTTTTGCGCTGCAGACGCCGATTTTATACGCTTATATTATAAAGAGCTTAGACAGAGTTGAGAGGAATAATTTACTTAAATTAATTTGCAAACTTAATTTGCGTTAAACAGTCTTAGTTAATGGTTAATATTATTGTTTTGCTACTGTTTTGTAGATACTTTATACTGCTTTCAGTACGCTGTCTTTACTTATTTTGAGATGCGTCATGTCTGGTTGTTATGCTTTCCACCCAAGTTGTTAGACAGATAAAAATCACTAAACTAATTTGTGCTGTTTAGTTTATAATGTAGGTACGTAACTATAGGTACATAGATAATTTATACTATAAGATAGATAGATAGATAGATAGATAGATAGATAACTCTTTATTTATCCACAACTAGAAAACAAAAATTTACAAATAATTACATAATTTACACAGAAAGTGGAAAATGGGCGGCCTTATCACTAAGACCTTTGATAAAGGAAGGAATATAAGACAAATTTATAGGTCCACTTGTACTCATCTCCGTTATACCTACAACCTACGAAATCGTATAGGTAGGTACTTATGTAAATAATACTTGTGTTATAAAATATAAATCAGTTTTTCCTACAGGAAAAGGTTTCCCACATAATCCGGGTCTCGGCATTAGCGTGTTTTTTACAAAGCATGTACTAGCCGGTTGAAAAATGGAAGCGACCGAGTGGCTTCACCATGTTCCGGTGAGGCCAAGAGCCCTATTTGTATATACCCAAAGAGATATTTACCAGTAAAATTATAATTTATACTGTCGCAAATCTTAAAGAACCATCATAATTTTAGTCAACTGATCAACAATGATAAGACTTTAGTGCATATGAAAGCTTTTGGGGACGTTTTATTTCGTGTCTGGATATGGTTTTGACCACAGATATAAATTTACATAGATAACGCAATTCTCACGATTTGAATTGAAACTTAGCGTGCCGAATTTTTTACACCTACTGTGACGTCATTAGTGACGGGAAATCCAAACCGATGCCGCTGATGCCCCTCCGCCCGCTACGATTCTTTCGAGTGATTATCTCGTTCATACTCATAATTTTTATATCTGTAGTCGCGCGGACTAAGATAGCGGCGACCAACCTTGACGCTTGGTCGGGGTTTCGTACACGCGAAGTACATGCATTTGCGTTATGTATGTAAATATATATCTATGATTTTGACTATCTATGGTAGTGAATATCTAATTTCCAGTCATTGAGCATTAAATCACTTTTCATTTATATAACAAAGTCAGCAAACAAAATTCGATCCGCGTTACCGTAAACAATTACCGTAGCCTATAATAATCCTACTAATATTATAAATGCGAAAGTTTGTGAGTGTGGATGTATGTATGTTTGTTACTCCTTCACGCAAAAACTACTGAACAGATTTGGATGAAATTTGGAACACAGATAGATTATAACCGGGATTAACATATAGGATACTTTTTAACCCGATAATCCCGAAATTTAAATACTACGCGGATGAAGTCGCGGGGCACAGCTAGTTAATAGATAATTGCAATAGGTACCAAAGACATTTCCCGCACGTTGCCGACCACAAGGGGAGTGGGACAGAGGCAGGGGAAGACTGAACCTTCTGACTCTCTCACTCATTTTACGAAACGCAGCTATAATAGCTACTTTACGCTGATCTTCTGTGAAATGGTGGGGCTACCCTGGTCGAGCGTGCCCGTTTATGAGATGTAGTCAATCGTCGTAGTGCATGAGCGAGAGCTTCGCCCTACCACCATGTAATATAGTCCTGTAGGTAGATAAGTCTTTGTTCTTGATATTCCTTTTTCGTCTTCCTCCTAGTCTATACGCAGTACGCAAGCCGCGTCGCTCGCGACACGACCGTAACGAATACATTTCCGATCTGTCGTATAATTTCCCATTGCGACATAGTTGTAATATTTCCGGATTTTGAATAGATTTTAATATGTATGAAGAGAACCCCTTCATGCGAAGTGCGAGTAGATGTTATAGTAAGTATTTAAGTGAACCACAAAAATAAGTTGTTTAAATGTAGCCTTGTTACGCATTTTACACGGTTTTTTGGGTTGTCGAACAATCATAAGGTATACTAGCTGAGCCCGCGACTTCGTCCGCGTGGAATTTAACTTAACAAAAAAGCCCGCTCCCGCGTTCTGAGCCCGCACGACAGAACCCATTTTTTCATTTTATTAAATTTTGTTTTTCTGAAATAAAAGCCTAAGTTACTGCTTATAAAATCAGCTATCTACCAGTGAAAGTCCCGTCAAAATCGGTCCACCCGTTTCGGAGATACTCTATGATTTCATGTGTTTTTATTTTTTTACGCGGAACCCTAATTGTTTTTCAAAAATTAAAGTAGCCTAAGTTACTCCCTATTACAACAGCTATCCGCCAGTGAAAGTCCCGTCAAAATCGGTTCAGCCGTTTCGGAGATTACCCGGAACAAACACACAGACAGACAGACAGACAATTTTTTTTTAAATCGCGTTTTTGCTATAGGTGTCGTATGTACTTTCATATGCATTTAGTGAAAAGGTGTTATTTTGATATTACAAACAGACACTCCAATTTTATTTATTTGTATAGATTACCGATGGACTATGAACGATCGTGGTATAGCTAGAAGACCAATCCTTCCTCCCTTATTTTGCCTGTATCCCACTCCTCTTCAGGTATTGCAAGCATATAAAGACTAACTGCTTAACATCAGGCGGCGGTAGACTACGAAAAAAAACCAATTTGAACAGCGATAGTATGTAAATGTACCTTACATAGTATCGATTCAATCACTTGATATATTTTCAAGAATCTACTTCGCTAAAGCAAATTATTCATATGAAAGTCATGATGTCAATGCTGTGATTCTTGGAAATTTAATAAATTGTATTACTATAATGCTCATGCCATGTCACACGAAGTAAAATCTTATTTTTACTTCAAATTACTTCTGTCACTTTCTATGAATATTTTACACATTGATGCCGAAAGGGTTCATACATTTTTTATTGAAAGAATCTAATCTTAACTTTCCATAAATATTATCCCCAGTGAAGATGACAGGTTTTTTGTAGAGTCTACTAATTTCGTATACTCTATATCTAATCTATTGTAAAATAAAATTTTCTAAAATGAACATTTTATAAAATGATAAAAGTACGAATCTGTAAGTTAACGCCGCGTCCAGTAAATGATAACATACGCGGCTACCAGAGCGGCATTCGGAACGCACTAATATTTTTTTGAGTCCCACAAAATGCTATAAAAGTCCACTACATTGCGCGACTGGGAAAAATAAAACAATAATAAAGTTATGTGGGTACGTTTCTGTAGGAGTATGCCGGTGAAATAAAACTTTAGTGTGTGGAAACTTTTAAAATACACGTACACACGATAGTATATACGAGTATATGTAAACTCCGATTATAGTTCGGAACTTGATAAAACTTGTGAACTAAATAAAATCTAACAGTTCACACATTTTGTTGAAATTTGAAAGATAGGTAAATGGAGGAAGTAGGTAACAGTCTGCCTAATCTCTTCCACGTGTTAGGACTAGGAGTCAAGGGATTATATTGTCAATTTATTATGAACACGCTGTGTGTGTTGTGTCTTCGATAAACTTCAAGATTATAGAGGCAATCTTATAGTTGACTGTCTTATTAACTGCTACATAGATGCTGTTATTATATGCTATATATGCTATATATTTTGTATGTAAGAATGATTCTCAGGAACTATTGTTCCGATTCTGAAAATTATTTTACTAATAGCATGCTACTACCACTATAGGTACCTGAGTGAGGGCTGTTAGTACATTTAAAAATGTTGTTAACAAATTCAACTTTATTGCAACTAAATTACCCAGCAGCTCTCCTGAAATAGTATAAAACATACTCAAATAACAAAGTTTCAGAAAGCAATGTTCGCAAACTAATAGGTCTTAAAATTTAAACGTGTCATAAATAAATAATGTAAGCGCAAATAAGTTCGGTGCAATTCCCAGTGGCGCCATCTGTCACATGTTGCAGCTATTATTCCTGGGAAGCATTGTGTACAGATGAACAGCTTTGTGTGTGCAGTTGGTGGACCACTAATGTACACTTCTTAGTGAGATGTTCCTTTTGTAAGCTTTTTTTTATAGAAATAAATAATAGGTATGGTTAATACAGTTATAAAATTAAGGGTTCTGACCATATTCAATCCCTTTTCTGGGAAAGGTAGTAGATAAACAGTATGTACAATATAGGTACTCAGCTACCTTTATGTAATTTAGAATTTCCCCGTTATAGAATACGGAACATATTAGGTACTCAGGTCTCAGCTTGCTTGTGTTATATCCTCAAAAAATAATACCACTTTATTCGTTCCGGCAAAATGAAATTGTTTGAGCACGTAATACAAGTTAGGTTAGGTGTTCTCGAATAAAATTACACGATCACCTTATTTTCTTCTGAGGCTTGCGTAAAAGTCGACTGGGAATGAAGATTGGAAAATAGTTATAAGTAAATACATGTAGTCCTCAATTTATTTTGTTTAAATAGAGACTCAGGTCAGAAACAAAACCGCGGGGGAAATGCGTTGATACCTCAAATTTACTAAAGCTTCTCATATAGTGTACTAGCTGTGCCCGCGACTTCGTCCGCGTGGAATTTAATTGACAAAGTTTCATACAAACTTTCATCCCCTATTTTATCCCCTTGGGGGTAAAATTAATCAAAATACTTTCTTAGCGGATGCCCACGTCATAACATCTACCTGCATGCCAAATTTCAGCCCGATCCGTCCAGTGGTTTGGGCTGTGCTTTGATAGATCACTATGTCAGTCAGTCAGTCAGTCAGTCACCTTTGAGTTATATATATTTAGATTACCTATGTATCCATTGGGTACCTATGTTTCCAGCTTCTAAGGGAAGATAAGATAATTTTGAAATAGCCGCCTTGCGACACTATCTGATGTCCTATAACATTTTTGAAGAAACATTAAAAAATAAATACCTTCTTAATGCATTTTCCTGGTAACAGAAAAAAAGTACTTAGAAACCTTTCGTTGTGACATGTTCAGATATAACTCATTCTAACGCGATGGCAGATATAAATGAAACGATTCTAAAAAAGAAACAGACAAGCCACATTAATAGTTGTTCATGTAAATAAACAACGGTCGATCTTAGTTTTGCAGTAAATTAAAACTGAATTACAGAAATTTATACCTTATCTTAATGTCATCCAATAACAATATAACTAATGAGAGTGTGAGGAAATTCCTGCGGATAGCGAAGCATTCCACGCGGCACCATCCGCCGCCACCGCACTGTTCGAAAGCGTGTAATTTGCGGATCGCCGGAGCGATACCAATGCGATCCTATTCCGCAAAGCATTGACGTAAATAAGTATGCATAGAGTAGAACCAACTACACAACTAGTGATTCGATATTTAAATTTTTAAAAAAATAAACCGTCTTAAATAAAAACCTACGAGTATTAAAAAGCTCGAAATAACTAGGGACCTTAAATATAATTTCTTGCATTTGGACTCGGTGCCAATGGTAAGAAGTTGTCCTGACACAGTGTAAAGACTAGGCACCGACTGCAAAGATCACTCTGAGGATATTAGGTCCACATTAATAAATCGATCTCAACTCTGAGAGCGATCTTAGAAATGTATTTCTTATATCATACCAGTACAAAATGACATCTCGAAAGCGTATTCAAGATCGTTCAAAATTTATTAATACTTGCTTTAGTGTAAATTTTACCTTTAGTAACCAGTTTCAATTGTTATTATTTCAATATTCTAGTCTCGTAATTATAAGCTGTCGTCAATATGAAATTCATTTAACACTAACTTCGAATAACTCATGAAATATTTAGAACGATATTGAATACTTTGCGTCTCGATATTAATATTGTAGGGAGGTGTAGCCGCTCTCGTGGCAGTCTGCCCGCTCATATTGTCCAACTAAACTTAATTTACTTCTATTTTAATTTTAATATAAATAAACCAGACTTTGATTCAGGTACTTTTACCCTACCCACATGAACAAGTATAAACGTAGAACAAAGCATGTTGATTAAAAACAGAAATGTTAAAATCAGACTGACTAGAAAGTCCAATATTCTAGCTACTAACTGTCCGTCTGTCAGGTGCATGGGATGAGTTTTCACAGCAGGAGGTAGATCAGATTTTGTAGTTAAGTATTTTATAAACCTTTTTTTTTCGAAAGATGCCTATCAATATGGCGTTATTACATTACTAGTATTCCCGTTAGCCCCTCCAGCTAAGCTAATGCTTGTGTTAGGAGTGTGGCCAGGAGGGGGATCGAATCCGGATCCTCTCAGCTACGAGGGCGGCCCGTCTAACCACTAAGCTGTTAACGCGTATTATTATTATTTAAGTAGTTACAGTGCTTAAATGGCATTTTTATATATTTAACTGAGTCCGCAAATAAGCGTACAACCCGCCTGGTGTTAAGCAGTTACCGTAGCCTAGAGATGCTTGTAATACCAAAAGCATTTCTCACACGATGCTGTCTAGCAGGGAAGTGGGACAGAGGGCTGGAAAGAGAGAGAGGGTTGGTCTTCGGGCTTTCTCACTCGCTTAACGCCGATCTTCTGTGAGAGAGTATGATCTTCTATATTTAGATACTTACCCCCTTATTAATAAACATGGTTTAGCGGTTGAATAGTTACACCATGCTTAGTCTCCTTTCGAATGTCAAATTACTAATGATAGAAAGAGATAATACGGTGTATAACTATTCGCCCACTATACCGCGTTTATTTATAAGGGAGAGAGTACAAGCTTAGCATTAACGTCAGGGTGAGATTGTTTATAGGAAATAGGTACATATAATATAGGTATAACATTATTATGTTTTTACTAGCTGAGCCCGCGACTTCGTCCGCGTGGAATTTAACTTAACAAAAAAGCCCGCTCCCGCGTTCTGAGCCCGCACGACAGAACCCATTATTTCATTTTTTAAAATTTTGTTTTTCTAAAATAAAAGTAGCCTAAGTTACTGCTTATAACATCAGCTATCTGCCAGTGAAAGTCCCGTCAAAATCGGTCCAGCCGTTTCGGAGATTACCCGGAATAAACACACAGACAGACAGACAGACAGACAAACATTTTTTAAATCGCGTTTTTTTTATAGGTGTCGTATGTACTTTCATATGCATTTAGTGAAAAGGTGTTATTTTGATATTACAAACAGACACTCCAATTTTATTTATTTGTATAGAGTATGTATAGATATCCCGGTAAATATAAAAGTAAAAAATCTAAATCTACGCTATCGATGTCGTGAGGGTACAATTAGTATTTAATAATCTATATTTTTTTCTGTAAATCTCACACAATATACTTATATGTAGTGAAGTATTTATAATATGTTTACATAATAATGTTTTTCCCACGTACCTATAGTAGAAACTTTCAACCACTTCAAAGTTTCGATTCGATAGCCAACGATGTATGTTTGAAATGTTGTTTACAATCATAACAACAAGAGTACATCAGCTCTCTTCCGAAAACAATCCGCTCTGAAAATGTTACGGTACAAATACAAGTCACAACTGAACGATAGAAACGTTAAGTGGGTCTTATAGGAATTCTATTCGTTTTAAACTTTCCCAATCACTTATATTTAGCGAAATTCGCAATTGAAGTTCACAGTCTCGCCGCGTCGTGATCTAAAAAATATTTTTATTTAGATGACTTTGCTAGCTCTGATACTTGTGAAATGAACATTCTGCCTTCAAATCGGTACTACTCTTTCTTACCGATTTGAAGAGTTCAGAATGTTCAGCTATTTATTTTACTGACCGGACCGGCCATGGTAGGTAGTGTGGGTACTATGGGTCTCTATATGTGAATAATATTTCAATCAGCTGTAACAGTGTTACTTCTATGGCAATCAGCCCATACCAGCTATTTTTGTCTCCCGCTTTGCACCGGAGGGGAGTGGATTTTTTTTCTTCCAGATCCTCCTATTATTAATTCGATTAAATTCGTGCGGGTTCCAAGACAATTTAACTTTACCTCAGGACTCGTCGAGGGTCGAAACTCAACGTCACCATTGGTCACCATTGTCGGCTCTGGTTTACAGGAGTAACAGTGGTGGGAGTGTGGGGCGGGACCAGTCCCATAAAAAAGCATTCAGTATATACAGGGTGGCCCATAAGTCACTTAAAATGTAAAAATTTAACTACAAAAAAACTAATTACATTATGAAAAAGGTTTTTATTTTGTAGTAATCCTTAATAAATTGGAGTTATTTTTTGAAAATGACATCATCTAAATGTAATCCGTAACGATCGCGGCACTCCTATAAGCGACGTCTAAAATTTTCCATCACTGCGCGGCAAAGTAAGCTCTGAAATGCTTGTCATTTCTCGTCGGATAATTTCTTTCAGGACATCAATTGACCGCGGGCTGCTTTGGTACACTTTACTCTTAAGATAGCCCCATAAGAAAAAGTCCATTGGGGTTAGATCCGGACTACGTGGTGGCCAGGGAACATCTCCTCTTCGAGAGATCACTTTATTAGGAAAAAGTTGACGGACGACGGGCATAACGGTGTTAGAAGTATGGGCAGTTGCTCCATCCTGTTGAAACCATATCTGCGCATTGAAGCCTGGAATATTCTCCAACTCTGGTGTAAAAAAGTCCTCGATCATTGCCACATACCGCTGCAAAGTCACAGTAACAGCGCGACCGCTGCGTCCTCAAAAAATTTCATTTATTGACTGTTTCACCACGTCGATGTTTTCTTCCGTCTGTGATGTCCTTGGTCGACCTGTTCGTTTGAACACTTGGAGTGTGGTTGAAGTGGCGTAAATTGCGGTATTCCCTAAATTTATGCCGCGCAATGGTAGCCGAATTATCGTTTCGATAAAACTCACGCACACAAAAAGCACGGTCCGCACCGTCGAAACGCTCCATGGCGACTTAATTCCCAGAAACCGCCTGTACTCCCCCCGCACCGCGCGTGCCACTCCCGCGCACCTTTTGTATTTTATTCGAAATTTACATTTCAAGGGACTTATGGGCCACCCTGTATAATACACTCCAACAATTGGACCGAGCGATCGTCGGTCGGAGCCACAGATATAGATTTACATAGATAACGCAAATGTATGTTCTTCGCTTGTTCGAAACCCCGACCAAGCGTGAAGTTTGGTCGCCGCTAACTTACAGCCCGCGCGACCACAGATATATAAAATATGAGTATGAGCGAGATAATCACTCGAGAGAATCGTAGCGGGCGGATGGGCATCGGCGGCATCGATGTCTTTGAATCGGTTTGGATTTCCCGTCACTAAATTTCGGCTGTGACGTTACAGTAGGTGTTAAAAATTCGGCACGTTTGGTGTCAATACAAATCGTGATACTTGCGTTATCTATGTAAATCTATATCTGTGGTCCGAGCTGCGGATTGTCTACTACTTTTGTTATGAAAACGTCAGAGCTTCAGACCTTCTATTCATCTTAATAGCTTTCTACGCTAATTATACCTCATTAATTTCACTCTGTTTTAATTAAATTGAAACGATATTTTTAGCGATATTATTTTCTAGGTATTTGTGTCGTCCTGAATATAGCTTACTTATAATTTGTACCTTTTGTAGGTTACAATGAAACGTTAGCGTCACGACTGTCATCATTCTATATTTTCCTTTGTCTGGAAGCAGGTACAAACGAGAGGTCTATTAAATATTAATGAACTAGTCCCGACCTACACACATACGGAACTACTTACCAACGTATACATTTAGCTTGTTCGATGTACTTACCTACCTAAAAAGTATCTACCCACTTAATATAAGTTGTGACTAAATTATATTACTATGTTCGGCCAACGAGAAGCGATACGAAAAGGAATAGATTATTAATTTCTTTATTAATTTATTTCCAATTAATATTACAGTGTCCGGCTCAGGTTGAATAACGAATTTATAAAGTGGCCGCCCGAATGTTGCCGAACCCGGCGGTGACTGACTCAAACTCGAAATTGACTACCATTTCATATCGCTTCTCGTTGGCCGTGATATACTTACTTAAGTCATTATTAATTCTTATTACAATAACCGAAACACACACTTTTGCCTGATTACCATAACTTCAGACGTCGGATTACTAAGCTTAATCCGTAACCCGTAAGGATTTGTATGCCAACGGTGACGTCTTAGTCGAGATTCTAGAGCGTTTCTACCGCCAAAGCCTAATTATCCCAATTAAGGGATGAAATTCTGGCGACCAAATCCAGAAATACCTCACGCGAGGTCTCTTCCTTTGACTGAAAGATAGGCTAGAGCTACTTAACCTAATTAGATATATGTATATGTAACGTATTATGTAGGTAGATAGAGTCATAAGCCCACCAAAAAGGTACACTATTGGCTAACACAGCTAAATAATAACTTACCCTCATCTTCTTGAAAATATCCCCAATTGAGATACGGTATTCTGCAAACAATTCCTTAAACAGCACATTATCTTTTATTTATTTTATTAAAATCACAGCTTTTTATAATGTTTGTTTGTCCCGGCTAATCCCCAAAACGGCTGGACCGATTTTGATGGGACATTCACTGGCAGATAGCTGATGTTATACCACACGAAGTACCACGCGGGTGGAGCCGTGAGCCACAGCTAGTTACACATAAGAAAGGATTTCGTCCCTTTAGACTGCGGCGATTACAAGGCCAATAAAACGTACGCAGTATTACGCAACAATTTCACGGACCATTGTACTCACTACTAGCACATATAAAACAAAACCAATCGACACGTATTGTGTTCCAAATGGTAGAGCACAGTGTTTTACAGACCCGCCCTTGTACAGCCTTTTAGCGAGAACGATCAGCATAAAATGACGAGTCTCGGTTTCGGCTAAGTTGCCATAAGTAATTTATAGACATAATAGAAGTCGGGGAGCCGAGATAAATTGCCCACTCGCGGGCCTTGAACTATGAACGCGGCTCATAATGAGGACCTTGTTGACAATTTATTTGTATACAAAAAAAGATTGATGTTACTTGGGAAACATTTCAAAGTTCTATGAACTACTAAAGCCCGCTTTTCCAAAGTCCCACGCTGCTCGGGCAATTATAGAAAAGAACAAACTTAGTATTCCTGCCAATTTTGTTAGCATACTGGAATGGACAACCATGAAAAACTGGTCCAACAATAGAATCCTTAGCTTGATTAAGTACCTTCAGGAACGGTACACAATATGTCAAACTTTTTTGCAATCTGAACATACCTGAGCGATAAATCGCTGCAGCAAAGAATCGGGTTGACTGCATTGGTTTGGTAATGTACATAGGTTCCCAGACTGTGAACATATCTACATAGATATATCAATCATTGTTATAGCCCATAGTGTTAGATAAACTGAACCGATATCTCTTTATTAACCCTGAGGGGTCATTCATACGGGTAACCCAGAACCGATCATTTTCCATAAATTTTACTGTATCCAGATGTAAAATTATCTGTCAAAAATGGATAGACATAACGGGAGACAGCTTCTTTCATAGTACTCTTTAATGGTCTAAGGCAAGAACTTTATACATAGCTTCTTGGTCTAAGGCTTCTTTGTGTGAATGATCGCGGAGTTGTATAGGTACCAAAGTAGTATCTATACAAAATTTGATTGTAGGTGCAATTGTCTGTAGAATCCATCTCGTAAACCACTAAACATAGTTGATATGACACCATCTTGCATTTGAGTGAACTTTTTTAAAAATTAATTGTCTGGTTATTTAGCCTTGGTTCACTACAATTTTGATACAATTCAGACCCAAGAACCTTCGAATTGAATATTTGAATTCAAATCCAAGATTAATTAATAATGTTCCAAAGCCCTTTATAAATGGATCATCAATTTCCACCACTTTAACAAATGGTGGAAGACTTCTAAGACTTGTGGTCTCAAATAACTTTCCGTAGTTTCTTCTTTGTTGTTGATGCCCATTTTCCGTACTTGCCAATACCCTCCAGTTTCACACTTGGAGTTCTTTTTTACAAAAACATTGTGACTTGCAAATCTCGGTTATAACATCTTAATTAAGAAAGCAATGTGGGCGGTGAGATGTCTACAGAATAACGCCAACTAGATATTTAGCCCACGCAGATGTCTTCCAGAGTTTCCAGACTGTCTACAAGGTACAATCACATCCATTCATCGCCATAGCAATGTCATCAAATGAATCAAACTCATTTAAATGTTGGCATATATCCTTTCTTTAGGATTGTCTTCAAATCCCACAATTATCTGGCAAAAGACCTACAAATAAACAAGAGATTTTGAGAACCAAATTGGTAAGGATAAAATGAAGTGAGTATATTTTTTTTGTTTCCCATGTTTGTTCAATCTGCTTGAAATTTTGTGTAAAATTGTTCTTTTCTTATGGCCAAAGTATAACATTATGAGTGTTACAAAATAATTAACAATTTCACATTCTCTAAAGCGCTAACAAATTGTGTCAAAGTCAAAGCGTTAATTTTGTTTAGGCCTACGGGGGCACTCACAAATAATCAATTTCACATTTTTTCTTATATATAAAACCGGATCGGAACGCGACCTCCACTGAGAAGATCCGGCAAGAAACTCAGTGGGCTCTTTATAGCAGCGTCTGTTATAATCGGAGCCCTTTAAAATTCAATTAAGCATGCTATCATTCACCTTATAGCGTATAACAATTAAAATTGATATTTTAAAGCACTCTGTAATTCCGAGCAAATTGAAAACGTCAGGAACATTCGCGAGGTTTGATTGACGCTTTTCGATCTTCCTGGCTAAAATGTAACTGTTGCAGGGGCAGGTTAATTAATATATATGCCAATAGTTATGTAGAACCTACTATTGTAAAATATTTTTTTCTGGCATCATTCACTGTTTTATGTATAACTAAACTGTCGTTCACACGGTTAACCCGGCACAGATAAATTATATATATTTCACTGTACCTACATGTCAAATACGATCTCTAACTTTCAAAAAAATATTCAGCGTCATCATGTACCGCTAAATCGGCAAACAAGCGTACGACCCACTTGATGTTAAGCAGTTATCCTAGTATAGGTATACCGTACCAAAGGCAGTGCTCGCACGTTGCCGACCTGGATGGGAATGGGACACATGGATAAATAAATATAATTGTAATTTAGAAATAATTAAGAAGCTACAGAAATCTTCAAACCAACAGCATCAGCAAAACCCTATTTACATTAAGATAAGATAAGGGATATTAAGAGTAGAATGCCTGATGGAGTAACCACTAGACAGTTCGTCCTTAAATATTATTTGAATAACAGAATTAATCACAGTGGGAATGTCACTGCGGAAAACGGCTCGTTTCGCCGGAATAATAAATAGTTATCTCCATAAACACCCTCATTGCGAATAAACAGCGATTTCATTATCATTACTCTTTTCACTTTGTTGAACATATGATTGATGAATTTAGTAATCACGAAGAGAAAAAATGGAGAGCTGATAATAATAGTTCAAGCGGTTTCCAAATGACCGCAGGCGATTCATTCTTACGAGCATCTGATTCAATCCTAGAAACATAGTAAACTATGCCACCAAGATATTCCATAGATACAAAGCTTTACAAAATAAGTTTTCACGCTGATAGGTGTAGAAAAATATTTACGATTAAGGCTAAAGCGCCCATCTAGCCCGCGAAGTTCGAATTTTTTGAGTTCTGTTAGAATTTTTTCAAAATCTGACAATAATAAAAGACAAATTTTGTAATTCGCGAAAAAGACCGTGTGCAGTGCATTTATTAATATATCAAACTTACTCTAAAACATTTCAAGAACGACAGCTATCCAGATAATCTGGCAAATTTTGTATATTTAGTGATTTACTAGTATCATATCCACCGTGATAATATTTAGAGTAAAATAAATGTATTAATTAATGCACTGCACACGGTCTTTTTCGCGAATTACAAAATTTGTCTTTTATTATTGTCAGATTTTGAAAAATTTCTAAAAGAACTCAAAAAATTTGAACTTCGCGGGCTAGACAGGCGCCTTCACCTTAATTGAAAAGCGAAATATAACTATGAAAATCACGACGAAACACGATGTATGACTGACAAGTGCGAAATGCAAAAGAAGTTAAAATTTTAATAATTTAATTTTCATACAAACCGCATTTCCTTAATTAGGTGCGTTACGCACTGGAAGAAGTAATTTATTCGCAGTTAAATTACAATATTATTTATTAGGAGAGCTACTCAGCTGAATATTCTAAAGAAGGACCCATTGTGAGCTCGATCTAATTAATAAATTAATCATTTACTACCCCCTTCACTGTACAAAAAAAAAAAAAAAAAAAATTTAGTAACCTAATTGGCTTGTATTGGCGTATTTTCTTACGGTACAGACCTACAATACATTACAAATTGCGTAAATAACAAACTAAATAAATCATGGCTCAAAACGGCTTCATTGAAATTATTTTGGATAGATTTTTCTTCTAAAGAAATGTTGCGTTGTCTTATAAATAAAAGGTAAACGTACCAATCCATCAAATATCACGTTCGTGCCTACACTCGAGGCGGCAGTTCAGTAGTTTCCATAAATAGCACTGATAAAACTCAGTCCGAGGATCATCCTAGGATACCAAACGAATTTGAAATTCAATTGTCTGCCAAAGAAGGGCCAACAAAAGAATCCGCGCATGTAATTACAGAGTATGAACAGTCGGCGGAATGGAATGATGTCTGAAAAGTTCAACGTTCAACATCATTACGTTGTTCAATTTCAATTTTCAGCTTCTCCCTTTCAGTAACTGATTAAGAAAATGTGCCGTTGGATTGATAAACAAGTTAAAAATTAGATGACCACATTAAAATACTTTGCTTGTATATGACAATAATGATTTCTAATAAACGGAAAACGTAGTTACACAATACAATTTTACGTAGAAATTTTGACAACTAAAATTGATGATTAGATATTTAACTTAATATACTATGTATTTCAAGCTTTAAATGAGCTATATAGTATGTTCTGAAACCCTCTAACGAATATGTGTTTGCCAGTCCAAAGATATTGCTATCATAAATGGAGCCCAGTAAACTTCATTATCGGGCATAAGCGCAGGGTCACGAATCTCGCATCAGGCACGTTGTTACACATTGTAGGTAGGTACCTACAATACCTAGGTACCTATTAGGTACCCAGGTACCTAGTAGGTACTAGGTACATCTAATCTGTGCCATTTTGGGTCTACCTATACGATGGACGAAAATAAATCAGAAAGTACACGTTCCTGTTTTTACCGATAGTGTCATTCTATCGACAGAGCGGTTTAATATGCAATTGCACTTTTGTTCGGTTAAGCGGTTAAATTCTTAATTCCCACGAAATTGATTGCTTTATTCTTTACATCAATCTAGGCACTCAGCCGATTTATTGAAAACTTGCCTAACTTAATTCGTTTACGGAGCTTAAAAAGCCACGACAAAAGCTGTCACGACGAGTTTGACCGAGCCCTCAACTTTTACAGAACACTTAACGATAAACTTTATTAATAAACGAGATGTTTTTTTTTATTATTTAGGTAAATACTTTAGGTTAGGTTAGGTTATTATTTAGGTTTATGATGACCGCTTGGCGCAGTGGTTCGAGCGTAGGCCGCTCGGCTCACCGCACATGGTGGTTGCGGGTTCGATTCCCGCCGTGGCAAATTTCGGAAATTGCGTTTCGTAATTTGCCCTGGTCTGGGTGTCACTGGGATCGCCCCCGGTCCATTGTACGGTACCCATAGTACAAGCGCTGCTTAGTTTGGGATCATACAGTTGGTGTGTCAGTCTGGCGATATTTATTATGATGATTATGTTGATGATTTAAATATTATGATTAAGTATCAGGATAAAATAATAGTGGCCACTGAACTGTAACAAGATTAGTTAGAACTAATTATGAATTTGGCAAATACATACAAACATTAAGTACCCATAATCTTTCTTTGTGATGAAAAAGTTGCGGGCAATGCAAGAGATGATGGGGAAGATAATGACTAACTTATTAAATAGTACCCTTAGTTGACTCACTATTATGTAGGTATACGAAAATTTTGTCAAAACTGTGCAAGTGTATCTTGAAAAAGACCAATAAAATTGTATAGAATTGATTTAATTATAAGTTGCCTCGTGTATCTAAGCTGATCAGTACTTGAGAGTTGGTCCAAGAAGATTTAAAGAGTTTCCACGAGTTTCAGTCAGCTTTTTCCGATTGCTATCAACAACGAACTATCGTGTTTAATTGCTTGGCAAGAGTCTTGAAATGTATTGTCTATACGAAACAATAAACTTAGATAAAGCGGTAACTCCAAAAGGCTCTATTTTATTCCAGTATCCTAGTGCATAAATTCTTTGTAGTGTTTTCAGTTTAACAAAATAAGTGAGCATCATTAATCACCCCGAGATTACTTTAGGGACACGAATATTGAACATTATCGAATACCTTACAGCTATCGCCTGGTTACCGTCATTTCCCTAAATCTCTTGATTTGCATAACATTTCATAAATATTTCATCGGAATATTAAACAGGTGGTATTAGTACTTCGCTATATTATCAACATTCATTTACCTTTATTTATACGATCAGTCGTGAGATGTCTACATTATGTTGAGCATATTTCATGATAACAAGGTACAAGCACCGTTACTAACACACCCTGTCCATGTCTGCAAAGTTGCATGGTTTTGAAAACTTGATAACATTATTGACATCTTATGAGGCTTCGCTACGTACCTAATACACGGATTGTCATCTTTGTTACAGATAAAAATACGGTAACATCACACGTGTGCGGTGAAATGTGAGAAAACTTGATGTGCTTTAAAAATGAGACCTCCAAATCTGAATGACAATGTCTCTCCGCCGGTCTGACAGTTTGCCCACGCGACTCCGGGCGGCGCCTGTCCGAGACCCCGAGATTACCCGACCTGCGGACAAACTACCCGACTCCAACACCCTCCCAAATCTCGGCGACACGCCCTCGCGGGAGGAAGTCATCGCCACTTGGAAATCCCTTAACGCGGACGTCAAGAAAATAAAAAATGGATTCCCACCGGAAAACGGCCAGCCGAAACGTAGTGCGGATAAAAGGGATTCCGTTACACACAACATCAATCCCGTTATCGCATGTAACAACCGAAACGTACGCAAGAAGATCACGTATGATTGCCGTCAGGCTACTCGACTGGAGTCATATCCTCTGGACACGGGTCAAGCGAATGCGATCGAGCGCGGGACGAACTCGACTTACCGACGTCGGCGGACCTTATTGCAGCGTCTTTTATCCTGGCGAACACCGGAATGCGACTGCCGCGAGCGATACGCTCATAAGCCGCATCCGACATCCAGACTCCGAGCCGAAGACTTACTGTGTACATGTGGCGTGGTCGCAAATCGCGCCCATCCTCCGGACAAGTGCAACCAATTGCCAGAACGAGGACGTTCTAAAAGTGTAGGATATGAAGCTGCCCGTGAAGTTTCTCAGTTTCGCCGGTTAGTGTGGTGTCACGACCATTTAGTGTATTCTGGCTGAAGACCAGTGTTGATAACTGTTAAATGGTATGTCTAAGTGTGTTGTGGTACGGTAGGTGTGCGAGTGCCGGCGCGACTGTGGGCGCAGAGACGGCGGCGGCGATGCGCGCGCGCGCCGCTCTCACGCTGGCCCGCCGCTACTACCCTGAGGGTGGCTGGGGCTGGACCATCACCGTGGTGGGCACGATCGTGCAAGTGCTCTCCCACGGTCTCCAGCTGGGCGGCGGCACCGGTGCTATAGCATGCACGGCCGCCGTCAAATTTCGTGTTCCGCCTTTATATACCCATGGTAAGTGAAATATAATCTTGAAAGTTCTAATTTCATCTCTCTGTTTACCATCTCGGTCGAATATGTGATGATATTCCGGTGCCGTAAATTGATAAAAGAAAAATAAATGCTTGTCTGAATCACCGTTACCTACGTAGATGTAAATGCCGAGAAATTTTTTTTTTTTTTTTTTTTTTTTTTTTTTTTCTATATTTTAGACCTGCGATCAGTCGCCTAGACTATAATCAGGTGTGTTGCGAGAGGTTGAAGTTTGGAGAGGTAGAGCCACTGCTCCATCTCCCCTTAGTAAGGCAGCACATCAGCTCTCTTGAGTCTTCTAATAGGGTTTGGCTGCAAGAGCATATTGGATAATGGGTTTGGGTGAGTTGTCAAGCGGTCCTTGTAGTTGGCCGAGTATCGTTTTGCTTCGTCCAAAATGGTTGGGATTTCCAGGTACTCGTGGATTTCTGAGTTGAGAGCATACCAGGGCGCCGAGGAGAGTACCCTAAGAATATTGTTTTGGGCTCTCTGCAGGCACATAATGTTGGATTTGCTGGCTGACGACCACAATTGGATTCCATATGTCCAAATCGGTTTTATAATGGAACAATATACCCTTAGCTTGTTGGATAGGGATAGAGCAGACTGTCTGCCGAGGAGCCAGAGTAGGTTTTTAAATCTTAGATTGATTTCGTTGCGCTTCGTTTTTATATGGTCTTTCCATGTCATCCTCCGGTCTAGGTGGAATCCAAGGTATTTGACGCAGGTTGATTGCGGCCTGCGTCGCCTGCCGAGAAATATGTTTGAGAATTTATGATTACGTTTATAACGTAAACAGTGACGACTGTGGATCCTGTTCTGGAATTATTATTACCAGCAATACTTTTTTTTCAATGTGCCAATTCTAATACTGCATTTATCTTCAAAACATATTCTTGAAGGATTAAAATTTTACATTCATCTACATAGCACTTACGTATTTAACCCAATTTATAATTCTTAACCTAAAGTAATAACCCGAAAGGCTCTTTGGGTATAATTTCTATTCCAATTTATGCGGCATTTTGAAAGTGAGAGCGATGAGCTAAAGTTGCCGATGAAATGGATGCCAAATAGATATTTTCCACCAAACTTACAACTAGGTACCTAGGTAACTCTCAAAAGACTCCGGATTATGATGTTCCAGCGAGCTCTGAGATGTTACATAAAACCACATTGAAAGATTAATGAAGTGTCGGCTAATTCATCATGTATAATCGTTAATGGGCTTCACGAAGTTCGGCTCGATCCGAGGGCGGGTGTCGATTGGGATCCTATCCCGCTTTCGCTGCGAGCAGATAACCCTAAGCGTAGTTAAGACTATTTATGATGATTGTGCGAATATTGAGGAGAGCTTTGCACAGTTGTTTTTAGCATTTTGGGTTAAAATAACACTTTCATAGATTATTTTGCCTTCGTAGTTTGAAAAGGGAAATATGATTTTCTTTGTCTTTTAACATCTCACCTTGTCTGTTTTGCAATAACCATCGTAAGTAGGTAAATCAAAACATTTATTTTGCAATACCTATTGTTCCAATAGGAACAATATAATATATTATATTTATATAATATACCTATATTGTTCCTAATACTTTATCTAGTGTCCGTGTTAACTGTACTTTTTATATCTGTTTAGTTGCCAAGGAATATCGAGTCTTCTTCTTAAAATAATACATTTATAAGTTTGATTAACAGACCGCCCAAAAAATTTTCTTGCAATTTCAGTTCTTTTTGAAGTTTGCATGTACAATCAAGTCAGCTGTAATGAGTTGAGACTCCCGTTATTAATTTATGTGTCTGAAGCATTTTACGTATTCTTTTGCACTCCTGATATAACACCCATAACATTCATTTCGAAACAGCAAATCGGTGCCTTAAGTTGTCGAGCATAAATCACAAATTCCTATAACATCTCTCAATCAAACGCTCCACACGTCTAGGGACTATTAAAAAGTCCGAAACACATATTAAGGTACATGTAGCAAATAAATCAAAGTCCCAATATCAGCGCATTACCCTATTTGTTGTTTTATATTAAGAACGTGATTCGCGTTTTTTCACACTTGCTATACATCGATACTTACGTGTCGGGTTGTACATTGTCGTCACGATATTGTGTTGTGTTTGAAGCCTCATCCCTTCTATCTACATAGCTAAATTGTATGTACTTTCCATGCGTTGGATAACATAGTTGACCAACCAACCATGTTAACCAACCAACAACCTAGACCTTGACATATTTCATACAAAGTTGAATGTATTTATTAAAAAATGTATTTAAGCTTCTTGAGCGAGCAGTAGTATTGAATTCTTCTCCTATAATTTAGCTTGTTGTGCGTCTTGGCTAAGCTGTAAGCACAACAAGCATCTGATAATAAATAAATAAATAAATATATAGATAATGAAATGAAACGGGAAGCAATTATAACAACATTCACTTGTTCAATGCAACATACTATGCCTGTAAATAAATTCATACCACGGCTAAGAAGAAGCGATACGAAATGGTAATATTCGAGTTCAAGTCGGTCGCCGCCGAGCTCACCATTATACGGACGGTTAATACGGGCGCCAATATAAATTCGTGGTTCATTCTGTGTTGGTAACCGCTATGTTAGACTCGGTATTCTCCTCCCGTCACAGCTAGGGCACGTGGTTGGTCCCAACAACAATATTAAATCTTATTGAAAATGTCAATGAATGATAACGCTCCTCGTGACGTAGTCTTGGGCCATCGTGGGAAGAGAATACTAAGCGTATTATTAAACCATGTAAGAGTTATACCAATAAAAAAAAAATAACAACAGAAAGTAGTTCCACATTTAAATCCTCAAATTTTTTACGACCGCTTGGCGCAGTGGTTTTAGCATAGGCCGCTCGGGTCACCGCATCGGGTTGTTGCGGGTTCGATTCCCGCCAGAGCAAATTTCGGAAATAGCTTTTTGGTAATTTTACCAGGTATGGGTGTCACTGGGATCACCCCCAGTCCATTGTACGGTATGGAACTATGGGTAGTTCAAGCGATGTTTAGTTTGGGACCATACAGTGGGTGTGTCAGTCTGGCGATATTTATTTAGGATCATGAATATGATAATATATGATAGTTTCGGTGACAACCAAATACTTACATCCCTGATACAATATAAACTAGATTAGAGAATTTCCATTTGTATAGGTACCACCTACGAACAGTTGCCAAAAGATTAAGGCAAGCCCCATAAATAGTAAGGTACCTATTCAGACATAAGATTCCTTCACGTACGATAGGCCGTTACCCCGGGCGTGCCAAAAAACCGCTCGCCAATAATAGTTTTATGTCCAGTTGGATAGAATACTACTGACCGTTACTAGTATAACCGAAGTGGCATTACATACCTGATTCATGTATTCGATGTACGTTTTCGAGTTCCGGAAACTTTCGTGACGTATCAATTTAACACTAGAGACAAGCTATTTGCAGATATATTTTGGATGAGTATGCATTAATGAATTTGTCATTTGCTTATTAAGCAGTGATAGCCGATTGGTTAAGCACGCGTCTTGCGGGCACCATGTCCTAGGTTCAAACCCCGGCTCGCACCTCTGGGTTCTTCGAAATCCATGTGTGGATCATAATTTCTATATAATTATCACTTGCTTACGGTGAAGGAAAACGTCGTGAGGAAACCTGCATGTCTTAGAAAATCTAACCAATTTTCGAAAGACATGTGAAATCGGCCAACCCGCAGTGGGCCAGCGTGGTGGATTACGGCCTGAATCCCCCTCGTAGTGAGGGCAGGCCCGTGCCCAGGAGTGGGACGGCAAAAAGGGTATTTTCTTACTGAACTTCGGTGGTAGGGCCAAGCTGTAGCAAATAAACTGAGCGGTAATTCACACGAAAAAACCGTCACCGTTTTGTCTAGTTAAGTATATTATTTTTGATCAAAAATATAATGGCTTTTAGAATCGTTGAGTCCGAACTTCGGACAACGGGTGGCATAAAGGTTAGACGGTTGGAATGTCTAATGACCGAAGTTCATGAACAGAAATATATTATGGCTTCAGCATAGGCCATTAAAATAAGATAACCTACGTTATCCTAAGTCAGAATAGGTACTCAAAAGATCTATTGATAAAACTTTTCTCTATGTTAAACCTAAGACATTAAGGGTGCCATATGAGCGTCCATATGAGCCAGAGTGCCGCTTCGACCAATAGGACAGCTTCATTTTTCACATCTCGTTCAAATGAAGCGATCCCATTGGTCGAAGTGAGCGGCAAGCTAGCCCAGCCAACCCGCCCGGCTGAAGTAGACGGGCATCCTAAATGTGTAGGGTTGACTGGCTTATTTTAGCTGATTTTTTTGGTGTGTTGTCGATTTATCGGTATCGCAAGGAAACTCTCAGATAAAGCTCAAATTTCAAAGTTTAAAACAATGATTTTGCAATATTCTGATGATTGATATTCCCCGATACAAAGTTTCAAAGGATACTTATTTTGTCATGCGTACCGTGAATTGATGATCAATAGATAATGTCTATTGTTAGAAATTATAGCAGTAGGCGAATTTGTTTTTATATTTAAAAGCTGTTTGATCCGTCGTAATCTAGCCTTTTTTACAAGGCGCGTCTTTTTACTCGACTACGGCAAAGATAAAAAGGGTTATTAAATTTGATTTGCGTTCTAGTATGCGGCGGTGAAAGCTGAAAATTAATAAAAATAATGGAGATGATGTCTAATATTTAATTAGGTATATTTTTCTTTATTAACTCATAATGAGTACCAATTCTATTTTGCCAAAGATATTCGCTATTTAAGTTTTACTCATTTAAAACTTCCTAACTAGCTACTTAGTACTATTATCGAAAATTTAAACATCTGTATTTATGTCCATTATAAGTTATTTTAAAAATGATATCACTGGGTAATCGGAGTTCGTAGGAACTTAACACGTAATGCTATAAAAATAGCCATCAAAATCCCAATTATGATTGAAAGGAACTATAAATAGGTACAATAAAAAGCTTGATTCCTCCTACTACATCTATCCACAGAGTGACATCTATCATCTAAGAATATGTAGAACCCTTTTTGGCCGAAAGTGAACGTTTTTTATAGAGCTCGCATCCTTTCATCTTTTTGCATCGATTTAGCCATCCCCTGCGGTGGAGCTGAATGCTGAATAATTTAAGTAATCTCTGTCATGTCGACCTTGAACCTAGCTTTGTACACTAGCTGTGCCCGTGACTCGTGCGCCTTCACCTTGGAATACTTAATAGTACCTGGACCTTCATTTTACAATACACCTACCTAGCCAAGGTAATTTTTTACAAGCTTTCAACAAATTGTTACGCATTTTTTTATATTTATTTATTTATTTAACTTATGGAAAACCAACAGCTACATACAAATTATTAAGCATTAAATCTAGTAACAGAAAGCCAATTAATGGTTTTAACGTATAGCAGTAGAGAAGTACGTCACCTAGAGATACCAGAACTAATTACAGAAAATATAAATCAGAATTTATTGTAAGAACTTAAGGTTTAGCTGCTTTCTTGCTTGTTTACTATTAGTAACAAAGGGATCAAAAGAGAAGTCCTTGCACAGTTTATTAAAGTCTCTGCTTATATTACAAAGTCGGCAAAAAAACGTACGACCCGCCTGGTTTAAAATACCAAAGGCATTGCTGGCAAGTTGCTGACCTGAAAGGAAGTGGGACATAGAGAGAAGATGGGAGGGTTGGGCTGCCGGCTGTCTCACTCATCATACGAAACGCAGCTATAGGTAACAGCTACTTCATTACGCCGATCTGTGAGAGGGTGGTACTACCCCGAGCGAGCCAGCCCGTATAATCTATACAAATAAATAAAATTGGCGTGTCTGTTTGTAATGTCAAAATAACATCTTTTCACTAAATGCATATGAAAGTACATACGACACCTATAGCAAAAACGCGGTTAAAAATTGTTTTGTCTGTCTGTCTGTCTGTGTGTTTGTTCCGGGTAATCTCCGAAACGGCTGGACCGATTTTGACGGGACTTTCACTGGCAGATAGCTGATGTTATAAACCGTAACTAAGGATACTTTTATTTTAGAAAAACAAAATTTTGAAAAAATGGCTCCTGTCGCGCGGTGAGCCCGCGGGAACCCGCGGTGAACGCGGGAGCGGGTTTCTTTGTTAAGTTAAATTCCACGCGGACGAAGTCGCGGGCTCAGCTAGTAAATAATAATAAATAAATATCGCCAGACGAACACACTTACTGTATGGTCCCAAACTAAGCAACGCTTGTACTATGGGTACCGTACAATGGACTGGGGGCGATCCCAGTGACTCCCAGACCTGAGAAAATTACGAAAAGGCCATTTCCGAAATTTACCCTGACGGGAATCGAACCCGCAACCACCCGATGCAGTGAGCCGAGCGGCCTACGCTCAAACCACTGCGCCAAGCGGTCGTCAACTTATGTCATTGCATGGCGATTTATAGGAACATTTGAAGATAATGATCTTGGTTCGCCTTGTACGACTGCCATGCCGACTCAATAGTTAAAACGCCAATGAACTTGAGGAAATTAAATAACAACCATGTTTCGAGTAAGCGCTATTGAGTGCAAAACAATAATGTAAAAATAGCATGAAATTCTGGTTTGTGTTTGTTAAAGCAAGGTTTCTCAAGTATTCTTAGCCTGAAAACAAAAATACTTTCGTAAATACCGTTCGTAAATTTATATTTCACTCTCGGTAATGTAGGTACCTGCCTATATTTTTTTTAAACTTCAAGCAATATAAACGGATATTGAGCTAAAACTGATAAGTTTATAAATTATCTGCTATCTGTGTATTGCCTGCTGTTCATTTACCTAGGACTTTTCAGGGATTCGCATCGGTAAAAAGTTTGAGAGACAATGGCTCAGAGCTGAACAAGCAAATAAAATTCTAAATGCGCATTTCGTTTTAAAACATCTGTGTATATATAGATAATGTTATCGTATTAGAACTCTGTAAGTATACAATTATCATAGTAATATTGTTGCATTTTGCAAATCTTTTAGCACCTACGTTTAACGGGGCCTCCTTATTATAATTACTTTAACGAATAAGCCTGCAGTTACACTAGAGTTTTAGTTTTAAAATACACTTTTCACTAATGTTATATTATGTCACTAATAATGGTATATTCGATTATTCTATAAGCGTAGTAAAACTCTTAGTAGAAACGACTTCATGCTATTAAATTGCATAAGTACCTGAGATTATAAATATAAATAAAATAATAAATTATGTCAATAAAAAGATTATAACTACAAGTAAGTACTTCAAATTCAAATATACTTGGATAAATGCACAAACCTTAAATCACCTGAACAAGCGGCTGTAGCCTCCCGTCCCAAAACTAGGTCATCAACACAACCCGAAAGGGAGAGTTCCTATTAAAATTAAATAATACCTACTTTTAAAGAGGCGTATAATTTTATTAGCTTGTAAGTAATTGAGAGAGAGAGAGAGCGATTAAAAATAAATCCCACCTAACAAAGAATGATATTTTACATTTTAATTTAAGGCAATTTATTAATTTAAATAAAATAAAAAATATCTCTCATAAACTTTTGGAATCATTTTCATGGTTGCAATTCCCTCGCGTCGCGTCCATTCGCTTGTGTGGAACATTATCGCGGTATCTACTTATTCGCTTTGTTTGCCGCAAGCTGCACGGTAATGTGTGATTACAGTAAGCTCATTCCGAGTCTCAAACGAGATAGGAAAACGGCGTCTAACGGCAATCGACGATCATAGAGAGCGGTAACATTGCCAATATGTAAATTCACACTTAAACAGTATTGTACTTAATAGAGTCCCTACTTTCATCAATAATCGGTCCCGATTCGATTTTCCTAATCATCTCGTCTTGTTCTTATTTCTTTATTTTTATGTCCAAGTAATATTCGAGTTCTTTGCGAGCGAGAACAACATATTTTGATTCTTCTTGCACTTTGCAAAATAAGGATGCAAATACACACCTTTTTATGTAACAATGTTGACAAACAAGTGTATGACCCGCCCGATGTTAAGTAGTTACCGTAACCTGTAGATGTTTGCAATACGGATAGGATAGGATGCGGAAAGGCTGTCAACTTTCATGCAGGAAGACTACTGGCCGAAGGGTGTGGTGTTCAGGCGCTTTCGGGGAAGATTGCCGCCGTCACCACCCACGGTGTAGTTTTTATTTGTTTTATTAATATGCATGTGAGTTTATAAGGTATTTATCTATGGGCCTGCGATGCCAGAACACAAATAAAAAAAAAAATCCAATCGCATTACTCGAACGTTGTTGACCTGAAGGAACGTAGGACGAAGGAAGTGAAGGAGGGGTTGGTCTTCAGGCTCTTTCACTCATTGTACAAAACGTAGCTATAATAGCTACTCTACGCTGATCTTCTGTGAATGGGTGGTACTACCCCAATCGAGCCAGCCCGTATATGAGCTGTAGTCAAGGCTACAGCTAGGCTCTACCACTTCTGCGCACCCCTTTGGAGAATATAGGTATGGTTTTTTTATTCCCTTCAAAACTTCTTGCTTTTGAGTCGAACTCAAACTGTATTCAAGTCCGAATAATTATAGAAATTATTATGGAAATTATGAGATAATAATTATTATAAACAGGGCCTTTACTAAGGTTTAAGTTAATGGAGCTTTGCAATACAAAGCGCCTCTTGGAGCCGCCTAAACGGATAATACGGTACATTTCAGTTTACGAAGAAAATTTGCTTAATGTTTTCTGTTTATCGGTATAATTTTTCCTTTTTATAAATGGCTCATATAGTTTTAAAAAGGTTATTACATACATCATACACTGTACTACTATATTACACATATCATATATTACATACAATCAGAGATCACTACTCCAATATTTAAAGCCAACGGTGGACTAGTATTCCGTTGTCAACCCTCGGATAAATTTCAAAAGATAAGCTTATTAAATGTAAACAAATGACCACTATTTAACCACGCCTCACTGACTCGGCAATGAATCGATCACAAATCGAGTCAGAATGTTTAATTAAAATTGTTGTCACACCCTGATTTTATCTATAAAATATGCAGTTGCCAAATTGACTCAATTTAAGTAGGTACTGTTTTAATTTCTACTATAAAGACAGAGGAGAAATAGATAGAATACCAATCCCATTTTTTTATTAGTACTACGTGGGAAGTATATGAGCTAGAGTAGGTAAATATGAAAGACTAAACAGTATGTAAATATGAAAGAGTAAGTATGTGTATGTGTGAAGTGTTCGTGGCGTAAACAAACACCTGGGGCCAAACTTTGTTAACCTCTGTCACTCGACTCGACTTCTAATTTTTTACGGATTGCGTATCTGAATACGTCAAAATTGACGTATTGCGTATCTGAATACGTCAAAATTGATGTATTGCGTATCTGAATACGCCAAAATTGACGTACTGCGTATCTGAATACGTCAAAATTGACGTACTGCGTATCCGAATATGTAAAATTTACGTATTGCGTATCTGAATACGTCACTTTTCATAGATTTTCTATTAGGAAAATTCATAAAAAAAACGCACATAGATTTTGAAAACGCTAGAGGTGCGAGCTGGGTTTTGAACCCAAGAAGTTGTTCCCGCAAGACGCGTGCTTAACCAATTGGCTATCACTGCTTGACATATAGAAAAAAAAGAAAGTTTCAATACATGCAATACAACAGAATAATAATTGGATACTAAAACAACGTATTTCCGTACTCAACTTTTATGTTTATCTCTTGTTTGCCATGGCTTGGTGTACATTCCTAGCCGCCATAAAAACGTAGCTATTATTAGATCAAGTGTGTTTTTCTCACACTAACCTAAATTGTGTGAAGGTATTGCGCACCTTTAGGGTGACCGTCCACTTGGCTGCGGTATGAAGCTGGCCTGGCATGTCCGACCAATAGGATCGCTTTATTTCCTGTCAACTTGATCTAACATTGATGCAGCTGAGGAAACGCGATCCTATTGGACGACGCGGGCGGCCCGCTTCATAGCATAGCCATGTGGACGGTCACGTTTACGGTAATATTTTTTCTTGGCCTTTACTATTTGAAGTGGGTCAAATTCCTTAAGCTTTTGTTATTTTTCGTGTATAACATGAGTCAGAGCTTGGACGTCATAATGAAATGTGGCCCTTTTGTGGGGAACTAATTAATTAAAGCCTTAGTCAACCGATGTTACATTGGCGACGTGGGGTCCGGTGCGTTGCCGAGATACATAAAATTATTTCAAACACTCACTAAGTACTACCTAAGCCCCGTATCAATAAATCGATCTCAAGTCTGAGAACGGTCTTGAGCACGCTTTTTATATGTCATTTTGTACGGGTATGACCAAGCTATACGACAATTACATTTCCAAGATCGCTCTCAGACTTGAGATAGATTTATTAATAACAATAATAGCCGATTAAGCAAGTGACTTGTGTGCACAAAGTCCAGGGATGAAACCCCGGCTTGCATCTCTAGGTTATCGAAATATATGTGAGAATCATTATTTCATGTATGGTTATCACTTGCTTACGGTGAAGGAAAACATCGTGAGGAAACTTGCATGTCTTTGCATATGACAATAATTTTCGCACTGGGCCAGCCTGGTGGATCATACCCTGAATCCTTTGCAATCGATAAATAGTTAGGTAGTCTTTATTTTACGAAGGTTGGTTTACATTGTCAAAACCAAATATGAGCAAAAAAAAAGGTTTAAATAGAGCATTTGATGCAAAACAAAAGTGTGCAAGCGATATGAAAAACTGAGAATGTTCAGTTACTTAGGTTGCTGACTGTACCCACATTTTTACTTCAACGCCGTGGTTGATTTACTGCAGGACTAGAGCCCCCATCCCTTCTTCGCATTGCTCCGAAAAATATATAAAAATATTTACGACCGCTTGGCGAAGTCGTTCGACTGTAGGCAGATCGGCTCACTGCAAAAAAAATGGAAATTCGGAAATTCTTAAATTGCCTTTTAGTTAGGCAAATAACGTCTGGTCTGGGTGTCGCTAGGATCGCCCCGGTCCATTGTACGGTACCCATAGTAACAAGCATTGCTTAGTTTGAAACTATAGAGTTGGTGTGTCAGTCTGGCGATATTTATTTATATCGATCCCTATCTGTCATTAAATAAATTTGGTAGGCTATTAAATAGGCATCCAGGATCTGCGGGCGCCGATGACTGGCCTGCGTTGATGGATGGTTCGAGCCGCGATTAACTCGCTCTTCTGATGTGGCTAATAGCGCCGTGACGTGGCAGATATATGAATGCGTATTTACCAATCTGTCCATCATTACGTAAGCCTGCTTAATGTTTTGAATCTGCGACCGAATTTCGACGGCGAAAATATGTCGTGGTGACGAAATGTTTACTTGGTAATTAAGTAGGTACCTAAGTAGTAAGTACCTGCGTTTTATTATTGAACGCCTATCTTTTGCCTGTAGTTTCTTTAGCGTATTTTCTGCATCTCGCCTAAACGCCGTCTACCGGGTCCAACTGAAGCTACGAACCCTCCAGGGCCCTAATCACGCTAGCTACTCAAATCGTAATAGAAAAGCAAACGCTCGCGATTACGCTTCAAACGCTCCGCTTTTGACGTTTTGCTGACACCATACCATATCAATGTCAGTAGAAATCGTGAAGCTCGTGTCAGCAAAACGTCAAAAGCGGAGCGTTTGAAACGTAATCGCGAGCGTTTGCTTGTCTATTACGATTTGAGTAGCTAGCGTGGTTAGGGCCCAGGTGACCCCATAGGTCCAATAAAAGGTCAAGCCAGGAGGAGAAGAATTATTAACACAAGCGCACCGGATTTCATATATAAACGTGTGGCCCGTCTGATTTTATGCAGTTACCGTAGCCTATAGATGCTTGTAATACCAAAGGCATTGCTCGCACGTTCCTGGCCTGAAGGGGAGTGGGACAGTGGGCGGGAAAAGGAGGGGATTTGGGCTTCCAACTCTCTCACCCATCGTAGTTAGCTAAGCAAGAGAATATTAGAATCATTTGTTAAGGCTAAAGCGCCCATCTAGCCCGCGAAGTTCAAATTTTTTGAGGTTTTTTGAAATCTTTCAAAATCTGACAATAATAAAAGGCAAATTTTGTAATTCGCGAAAAAGACCGTGTGCAGTGCATTTATTAATATATCCAACTTACTCTAAAACATTTCAAGAACGACAGCTATCCAGATAATCTGGCAATTTTTGTATATTTAGTGATTTAATAGTATCATATCCACCGTGATAATATTTAGAGTAAAATAAATGTATTAATAAACGCACTGCATACTGTGTTTTTCGCAAACCACAAAATGTTGTCTCAAATGTTTTCAGTTTTAGGATAATCTATAAAAATACTCGAAAATTTTGAATTTCGCTGGCTAGACAGGCGCCTTCACCTTAAGTTCTTTTTGTGACTTTACTGGCTTCAAGTTACTGGCTTTTTAAATATATTTACAAAAAAAAACATTATTTGTTTACTCCTTCCGTTGCTTGCTGAGGTTTAGTTACATGTGCTATACCTACTTCATATTATATAGCTGCTGTATTTCGATTAACGGAGTGGCAGCGGACTATTATCGGGTTTTGCCTCTGAATATGTGTCGTTAAATTGTTCACCCAAATTTGCTTACCAACAGCAGTCGCTTGTGTGCTTTGTTGCAGGGTAATTGTCTAAGCTTGGACAATTTACCTATTATGTATGTTACCTAGTAGTATATAATTATGTAGCAGACTATCCAATCTGTGATAGAGTTAATTGCACAAAATACGTATAATAATATAATATGTTCCAGGACAAATATGTAAATTATCAATTCAAAGGAAAAAGGTTTTTATTTAGTAGGTAGGAGAAACAAAAGTGATATAACTTATCTCAATAACCAATTATCAATATTTTTTTATTCTCCAGTGCGGCCCACTTTGGCAACTTTTGCCATTATTTAAAAATTTTATGTCCACGTTGAAGTCAAACGATGCGAAAGCGATATGTAAGCGACGGCATCAATAAAACATCCTCTCTAAAACCGTGCGCGTTTTATACGCTATTTAATTCAATTTATGAACCTTCCCAATCGACAAAATGAACGAGTACATAAATAAAACTCTTCTAGTTATATATCTTCGTTTATCTTCACGTAAAATCCTTTAATGGCAATAAGATTTTTATACATTTTTTACGTCGGCGACTCTGTAAATTGAAAATGTCCGAGATGCGAGAATAATGTTAGGACCACTTCAAAATACAAGGGTTTTGTAGGTAAATATGTGTCTTCTGATCGAATAAAGTAAGGCTGTATTAAATATCTGACCGCTGTGGTCAGAGATTCAAATCATTATGTTGGTACGCTGCAGATCATAGGGAACATTTCCAGCATAAGCTAGCTCTCTTTCTTATTGAGTTCCGTATTAAAAGAGGGCTCAGCTTATGCTGGATTTTTTATGTGAGAGGTGCAGATGACTGTTCCTGTACATATAATAAATATCATCATCATCATCATCACCTTGCCCGTATCCCACACTAGGTGGGGTTACATATAATAAATAATAATAATAAATAACGCCAGACTGACACACCAACTGTATGGTCCCAAACTAAGCAAAGCTTGTACTATGGGTACCCTAAAATGGACTGGGGGCGTTCCCAGTGACACCCAGACCAGGGCAAATTACGAAAAGGTCATTTCCGAAATTTACCCTAGCGGGAATCGAACCCGCAACCACCATGTGCAGTGAAGCGAGCGGCCTACGCTCGAACCACTACGCCAAGCGGTCGTCAGTATGTACCTATACTTGAAAAAAAACAGGTCGGGAAGATAATGTACATGTAACTTTTCATTGAAGGTAATCTAGTTTTATTAACACTCAGTTTAAGAATTAGGTAGGAATATATTAAGTTCCATTTCCTTATTGAATGTATATCTTTAGCGGTCAATCTTATTACACCTAATCGAAAAATTCGGAACCAATCAAATATTTATTCAGGACCGTTGAATATCTGTTTCTGAAAACGTCTAAACAAAATCCTGATTATTTTTCTTACGGAGAGTTATAAATAACAAATGAGTTTCCGTACCGTTTGTGGAGTTTTCCATTCAATACAACAGAACAAACTTAATTCTCTAAGCAAATGGAAAAATCACGTAACAAGGAATGCTTGCGTCAGAAGACTTGGTGGTGAGTTGAGAGCGGTCGTTTGGATCTAAGCAATTAGAACTTTAGCACACGATATAAACTCTGTCTACGTTTAAATGCATTTCACGGCTGAGTAGGTATTTTGATAACTATTTCCAAATCAGGGGCAAGCGTGGCTGCTCGGGGCTCCAGCACCTACGAGAAGCAATCTCGTACTTAACCAGTTCTTTAAAATGCGTCATCAAATGAACATGTGCACCCATGAAAACCCATGGGGCTTTCTACAAAAGCTGCCGCCCCTGTCCCAAAAACAACATCCATATGTCTTTGACAGGCACAAAGTAATTAGCTATAATCAAAGGCATTCACAACATTGATGCCAGTTTATAATCATGTTTTCCTCATGGTGAATGTATGCGTTAGTTCGCCTACCTCATCACAACTTTGGATTACTCTCGGCGCGTCGCGTCGTGCGTCGCGACTGCAATCAATCTTTTTCCCAATTACTTTATAAAATCCAAGTCCACCCTTCCTAACGGCGATGTAATTATTCATTGTGTACACTGGAGCATTTTCTCCGCTACGTCCCCCGGTTCCGTGTAAATGAAAATGGCCGTGGTCCACGCTCCATTGTGTCATGAAATTCCGTTTATCCGAACTGTCAAATTATCGGAAACGGTTATCGGCCGAACATTTTGGTGCTTTAATATTAATTAATCGGTTACATTGGATGTTATTATTTTGTCCTAATTAAATTGAAACTATATACATTAATAATAGATCTAAATTGATTATGACCTATATACAAAAACCTGTAGGTTTACTACCTACTCAAAAGTGTGATATTTCTTACAAATAAAGTAAGAAGAACAATAGCTTCTGGAATATATTTAGGGACTTAGATAACAAGAGTAGCGTCTGCCATCTATCTATTTGATTATAAAACATACTTAAACCAACATACCTACTCAAGTTCGTTAACTTGTATTTAATTTAGTACACTAACAAACCTTAATATGGTGTAAAAACAAGACAAAACGTGCCGGGAATAAGTTTGTTTACAAATTATTTAAGATCTTATTTAATAACTAGCTGAGCCCGCGACTTCGTCCGCGTGGAATTTAACTTAACAAAAAAGCCCGCTCCCGCGTTCTGAGCCCTCGCGACAGGAACCATTTTTTTGTTTTTCTAAAATTAAAGTAGCTTAAGTTACTCCTTATAACATCAGCTACCTGCCAGTGAAAGTCCCGTCAAAATCGATCCAGCCGTTTCGGAGATTACCCGGAACAAACATACAGACAGACAGACAGACAGACAGACAGACAGACAGACAAAAAAAAATTAAATCATGTTTTTGCTATAGGTTTCGTATGTACTTTCATATGCATTTAGTGAAAAGGTGTTATTTTGATATTACAAACAGACACTCCAATTTTATTTATTTGTATAGATGCACGATAATTTGCATGGCGCCGCCTTAGTAAATGCCAAAGATGATGTACCTACCTAAAAACATAATCTGATGAGTTTCCTTCTAACAGCTGTCCTTTTAAATCACTCGCATACAACTAGTAGTATTTGAAACTTACATCCGATTTTTTATCCTTTATTGGGAAGAGCTCTACCTACAGGAATTAAGTTAGTTTTTTTAATGAAAAAACAAATATAGTTTGTCTCAGAATTTAACTTAATATTGTCCGAGTTTAGGTGAAAGTAAGACAAAGAACCAAAATCGGAAACGACGCAGTCAATATGAAAATGTGGGTAAGATTAAATTTTCCCACTTTCTTGAACAGCTGTTTCTAACCGTGCTGGAGCGCCCCTTGCATATCAGAGAAGGGAAGGTAGAGTGATCGTTGATCGTTGCTCTATCGTTGTTGATTTCAGAGTCTTCCCGCTTTACCGTCAATGTCTATCACTGTCCAATAGAGTCTGTGAAATTTTAATTACGTGCTTTTAACGGAGTCATTCTTTAATATTATTTTGTTACTAAGCTGGTTTAGCTTAAAGCGCTTCACCAATTAAAGTGTAGAGTTTGTCAAATTACAGATTTTGTTTCATTGTCAAACCCAGGGCGAGCTTTAATTACTGGCAGACGAGAGCTAAAATTGTTACTACAAATGTTTTGTTAGCCGCCGCCGTCGCTAAATCAAGCAAACTAATTTATTTCAAACCCTTATATAATAGGATGACACACAGATTTAATTATAGTCTAAGGGATGGCATGAGTGAATATTATAGAACTAAGTTTTTAGTTCTAAAAATCTTTTTCACCTTTACACTTATGTTCCTGGAAAGTCTAAGGTACCTGCTGCCAAGATAACCCGTCGTATTTTTTTAACTTTCTTATAATATTGCAGTGATAGCCGATTGGTTAAAGCACGCGTCTTGCGGGCACCAGGTCTTGGGTTCAAATCCCGGGTCGCACCTCTGGATTTTTCGAAATCTATGTGCGAATCATAATTTCTATATGATTATCACTTGCTTACGGTGAAGGAAAACATCGTGAGGAAACCTGCATGTCTTAGAAGATCTAACCAATTTTCGAAAGACATGTGAAATCCGCCAACCCGCACTAGGCCAGCGTGGTGGATTATGGCCTGAATCCCCCTCATGTTGAGGGGAGGCCCGTGCCCAGCAGTGGGACGTCAAAAGGGCTAAATTATTATTATTATTATTTTATAATATTATGATTTATTATTTCTGTCAAGCGTGATTTTTTTCTTAAAAGTGTTTAGCAATGGTGAATTAGAGATTTTGTTATTTAAGATCGCATGGCTTCGGCGTATGTTTTTCGAGGTAGCGCGCATTCATTGTTAGAAGATTCGTATTCGTTGTAACACTTTTTCAAGTCCTGTAAAACACTCCTGTCCTGGTACTACGTAGTAGATACAGACCTATATATATAATTAGCCTTTATCCTAAGTCAACAGTTGAAAGCCTGAATATCATATTTCTACGAGCTAAGTTGTTGTTGTAAGACATCAGCTACGGATGGTTATGGCTATAATTGTACCTCCGGGAACCCGTGTACCTACAGCGCCCGCGTAAAACGAGAATACTAGAATAAATCTCTTTTTGAGCACTCTAGCAAAAATATTGCGGCACTTACCTCTCGACATTTTGTTTGTTATGATTTATTTCTAATGTTGACATTTAATTGTTCACAGAGCAAAGTAGATTTCACAAATAAATTGAATTATGGCCACGAGTTTTTTTATCTCTTTGGAAAATTATGCGACTAACAAATTATCCTACTAATATTATAAATGCGAAAGTTTGTGAGTGTGGATGTATGTATGTTTGTTACTCCTTCACGCAAAAACTACTGAACGGATTTGGATGAAATTTGGAACACAGATAGATTATAACCGGGATTAACATATAGGATAATTTTTAACCCAATAATCCAATACTACGCGGATGAGTCGCGGGGCACAGCTAGTTTCAATATAATTCAGACTAGGTACGTACACATTTTTTTAAATATAAAATAATATACCTACCTACCAACTTATAATATAGTTATCTGAATTCAAGCCGTCATAAAAATGCTACGTTAATTATTACTTTGTAAACAGATTTGGTAAGTATTTAATTCAAGTTCAAAAGTTCCCAAAAAAATTGCTCTCATTTCAGAGGGGGGTTAGCGCCTAATAATAAAAAATACGTCCTCGTGTATATTACATAATCTATTGGAGATGTACCAAAACAAAGGTAGTTCTAAAAAGCTAATTTTCAGAATTGGCTTCAAACCAACAGTCTTTGATGCCGCGGCCTCAAAAGCAAATCGCTGCACAAAACTCATCAGCGAATGCAAATGTTAGGAAACATGGAACTGATTTTTCATCCGATCCGTCGCACAATACATCTGACGATGGGTGACCTACTTTACAAGTCTAGGGCAACAAGTAATGCTATGCTAGGTAATGTCAACGTATAAACCCAGTACAAGAACCAGGCAAACCATTCAATTACATTGTGTAAAGGTGATAAAGTATCTATACTTATAAAACAACTAGCTGTGCCCCGCGACTTCCTTTTCATCCGCGTAGTATTGGATTATTGGGTTAAAAAGTATCCTATATGTTAATCCCGGTTATAATCTATCTGTGTTCCAAATTTCATCCAAATCCGTTCAGTAGTTTTTGCGTGAAGGAGTAACAAACATACATACATACATACATTCATACATACATACATCCACACTCACAAACTTTCGCATTTATAATATTAGTAGGATTGAAGTGCCTGTTTGTAATGTAAAAATAAACAACTTGTTAATAATTTATAACATAAAACTATATTTTTTGGCTGTCTGTATGTTTTATCAAGCTAATCTTCGATCCAGCTGGACCGATTTGGCCGCGGACAACAGCTAGTTAATAATAAACACTTGCTGTCAATTGCATGTAGACTTAGATAGGTACTGAATTATAACTACAACAGAAACATGAACCTGCACCTTGAAATCTAACAGGTGGTTGTGCCACTCATTGGGCGACAGAACAGGGCACATACTGTTTCGAGAGTGATCGAGATCGCCAGCGTCAAGTTTGTTTTTTGAGTTTGTTAACTCAACATTTACTCACACAATCCTACTAATATTATAAATGCGAAAGTTATGTATGTTTGTTACTCCTTCACGCAAAAACTACTGAACGGATTTAGATGAAATTTGGAACACAGATAGATTATAACCGGGATTAACGTATAGGATACTTTTTAACCCAATAATCCAATACTACGCGGATAAAGTCGCGGGGCACAGCTAGTAATATAATAAAATATTCAGCGTCATTAGGTACGCAGTAAAAGCAATGTGTCCCGTCGTGATACATCCGTTTTCACGGCAGGGCGGTTCAGTCGGATGCTCTTGGCATGAACCCTTTCCAAATAGATACTTAATTTATTAGGATAATAATGTACTAGGAATTCTATTTTCGTTTGCGAAATAAACACACTATCGAACCTACCTACTACCTTCTCGTGTTGTGTTTTGAAATAATGAAGTTAGATCTTCGTCTTCAATTTACATGAAATTTTCTCTTTCATAATAACGGGAAGTAAGTAGGTCGACTACTTACTTACTTATTTCTATGATGCTACTTGTTTCAAGGCAGCTTAGTTTGTAGAATTATCTCGAAGTACGTAGCTAGCCACTTCAAACCCCATTGCCTTCGGGGAAAACATAAGAAGTCATATAATAATGAGTGAGAGAGCGGGATGCCTAGCCCCCTCTTCCCCTTGCTCTGTCCCACTCACCAATAAATGTCTGTGCTATTGCAAGCATCTATAGGCTATGGTAACTGCTTAACATCAAGCAGATCGTATGCACTTGTTCTTCAACTTAGGTATATAAAAAAGAACTTAAAACTTATAACACTCCTCTTTTTCCGTCGAGAGTTAAAAAAAGTTGTTCAGCAATTCTATTCAAAAAGACGGTACCTACTTATAAATTAATGTGAAATCCGTGTAAAAAAACCGATCATATTTATAATCCAAGTATCGCTTAAAAGCAGGAAACACGACAAAAATGTCCGGCAAACATTTTATAAAGACACCCGTCTTACCTATCTTTACGAATGCTTTATTCTTCAAGATATCAAGTGCAGGGAGCGTTTGTAGGTATCCATTTGTGGCGGTGCACTTTGTAGATGAAAAAGCAATTCGTTCCAGTGCCGACAGTCTTACGGCAGTCGACGCCAACGTTGTCGCACTCTTGATGTTTTAAAAAAATTAAGTTAAAAAAGACCGCGTTTTTTCACTACAATAAGTACTTAAACGTCTGCTTTCCCTAAACGTAAAGGTAGATACTGTTTTTAAACCGACTTCAAAAAGGAGGAGGTTCTCAATTCGTGTGTATTTTTTTTTTATGTACTTAACCTGATGTGAAGTAGCTACCGTGGCCTATAGATGCTTGAAATACCAATTGAATGCCCTTCACGATGCGGACCTGAAAGGGAGTGGGATAGAGGTAGGGGAAGGGAGGGGGTTTGGTTGGTTGGTTGGTTGATTGGTTGGTTGGTTGGTTGATTGGTTGGTTGGTTGGTTGATTGGTTGGTTGGTTGGTTGGTTGGCTTCCCGTGTATGAGCTGTAATCAGTTGGCTATAGCTTGGCTCTAGCTCAGCTTTCTCGATTATGTTCCGGCGTAACTTATTGCCATTATATCAGACTCACACCACCCTTCAAATGCAGGGAGGTAGTTTACAGTCAGTAACGACGACTAAACTAAACTTAATGCTGATAAAGAGGAAATTATTGAAATGCTTCATTTTTATAATTCCGGTCCTGAAGAGTAAATGAAGTAATACTGGGCCCATTGGTAAAATAATATAAAACCATTGGTAAATTGTAGAACCCTGAGCAGCCTTGCATCTCTACCTAAACTTTCAGAGATTAAACAAGGTAGCGCGTTTATTTATTTGAGAATAGCGCCATCTAGTGCAAGTAGTATAAACTAAGATCCCAAGTTACTACAGAGAAGCTTTGCTGAAAACCCCGTCGCGTATGTAATACGTGTTCTTTTTACAATTCACATGTTTCTGGAAAATGTCTCTAGATGGCATTAGGTACTGTAAAACATGAGCCACTTTATTTGCTGATGTGGTAGTTACGAAATCGCTCCCATGTAGTTGATTAACCCCTGACGAAAAAAGAGGGGTGTTATAAGTTTAACATGTGTATCTGTGTGTCTGTCTGTGGCATCGCAGCGCCCAAGCGGATGAACCGATTTTAATTTTGTTTCTTTTGTTAGATAGAAGTGTTAGATCGAGAGTGTTCTTAGCTATGTTTCATGAAAATCGGTTCAGCCGTTTGAAAATTATCAGACCTTCTGTAGTTTAAAAAGTCGTTGCATCGGGGGTTTTTAAAATTTTCAATTTATGGTTTTTTTAGTAGATTTTTTAAATATTGAGGATTGATAAGTTCCTTCAAACTCCCAACTTCAATTTAGCTTTTGCCTGGACTTTGTGAGGACACTAATTAATGTTTTCATAGTTCTATTATATTTATATCATACGAGTAGGTACCTAAAAATAAATTTCTAATTCCTACTATAGACAGCTTTTCCATGTAGTTATTCAGCCAAGGGCTCTACCTCCTCATGTGATAACACTTAGTACATCTAAACTCTACATTGCTTGATTACACTTCCAGCTAAGTTAGCACTTATCAGTTGGTACTCTTATATATCGTGAGCTCCATCCAACTAATGCCATCATTCACATTTATTTCATTAGATAACGATCCAAACTCCGCAGACTAAACAACACATAAATATACAAACACGCGAAGTTTATCACCAAATAAGAATATTTCGGTCAATTTAGGATTTATGTAACGCTTGATACGGGTAGCGAAGATCCTTTGTGAGGTAAGGACATAGTTTAGTAATAGTTGAACCTATTAGTCAGTTATTTCGTTTAACAATTGAATATAAATACGCAGAATGGATCCAACCACCCATACTTCTGCAAACTGAAACCAACCTACAACCACTTCTACTGGGGTTGATTTTAGTCTGCAGGAGTAAGTGTGGGTTCGTTCCTTGTTGCAAAACTGTGTCCATTTCACATTTTCCATGACGTAATATCTTTTTATAATAAGTAATATGCGTAGTCGCACGATTTCAAACCACCTTTTACGCATATTTAAGCAATTATGAACTCACTAGCTGTGCCCACCGACTTCGTCCGCGTAGTATTTAACTTAACAAAAATTTCGGGACTATTGGTATAAAAAGTATCCTATGTGTTGATCCCGGTTATAAACTATCTGTGTTCCAAATTTCATCCAAATCCGTTCAGTAGTTTTTGCATGAAAAAGTAACAAACATCTACACTCACAAACTTTCGCATTTATTATACTCGTACTAGCTGTGCCCCGCGACTCCGTCCGCGTTCTGTTGATTTTTTTCCTGAATTTTCTTTGCTATAAACCTCACGGAGCCCGAGACCTTTGCAACGAATGCAAAACCGTGGAAATCGGTTCGTGCGTTCTGGAGTTATAGCGTCAGGAAGGAAAACCCGACTTATTTTTATATAGTAGATTAGTAGGACAAGTAGTACATTACAACATGATGATTCTAGTTTTTTATGCACATCGCTATAGGTATAGTCTATTAAATCTGACAATTGGTAGAGCCAAGCTAGCGCATATACTAGCTAGCTCGACCAGGGTAGTACCACCCTCTCACAGAATGTTTACGTGTGCTAGCAATGCCTTATTGCAAGTATCTATAGGGCACGGTAACTGCTTCACATGGGCGGAACGAAAGTTTATTTGCTGACTTTGTTACATAAAAAAAACTTTGTTAGGTAAAAACAAAATAGGTAGGTACGCCATAACCCGACTGAAAACGTAAACAAGGAAACAGAAAGCAATAAAAAGCGGCAAGTGCTAGTGTTCAGTCTTCCTGTCGCGACGCCGCCGCCCACTATGCAGTCACTCTAACACATTCTAAAAACCTTCTACCTACCCGACCTGAAGCGACTTCCAATTGTAAGGGACCACGCTACACGACAAAACAATCAACACTGTCAGCTAACTGTATTTCCCTATAGCTCTGTCCCGCTCAGTCGGGCGTCAGATCGAATCAAAATATATGGTCTACAATGATTTATTATTTAGGCGGTTATTTATCAAATAAGTGAGGCGGGCGGCGTGGGGCGACGACCGCGCCCTCTCGCGTTTTTTAATACATCTCGGGAGTTTTTGTACCGTCAGCGAGATAACAAGCATCTCGGTTAAGTTACAAAGTAAATACAGAAGGATAACTCTTGCACTTTTAATAAAATATCGAAGAGCGACCTTGGGACGTAGTAATATGGCTTAAATTTAATTAATACCTATTATACTTACATAAATTAGGTTGTGACAAGTACTTACTTAAATGTCTCTTCTGCCTGTTTTTTATTGTTGATGTTTAAATCAGGAGAAAATAAATATGCAAATAGCAGAAATCCAAATACAAGCAATCCGGTATTTTATAAACTTACACCCCCTTATCAATAAATGTGGATTAGCGGTTGTATAGTAAAACCATGCTTAGTCTTCTACTTCCGAATGTCAATTTACTGATGACAGAAAGAGATAGTTTGGTGTGTAACTATTCGCCCGCTAATCCATGTTTACTAATAAGGGGTTAAAGATTAATAATATATCGGGTAAATTAAATATCATTCAGTTTGATTCACTCGATACACAGCCTGGATTTTTCACAGCGAAGACAATTTTGCTCTTCTGTTCCGATGCACTGCAATTGTATGTAGCGGATCTTCTGCCGTTATAAGTTAACGTGAAATCCTGCAATAGCTTGCTCTTATATTAACGTAATTTGTTGTCGCACACTCACAGTCGTGTGCTTTTTGCGTTACGTCTACGCGACGTAATCGTCTCATATCGGCGACTTGATGTTAGCTGCTGAATTCAGCGATTCTTTACTATTGAATATTTTAAAGATGCCGTGAATTGTAGCTCTACCCCAAGTTTTTTTTTTTTTATATGACTATATGTAGTTGGCCAGAGTGGCCATAACAACTTCACCCGGACAGAGGGCGAGCGCAAGTGCGCTCCAGCCAGAGGGGCAGGGGGGCAGCTAGCTCAAGGGCGCCACAAGGGACACGACCTCGGCTTGGGCCGCTGCCAGGAGAGGTGGCGAGGGTAAATCTACCACCGGATCGGAACGCGACCTCGACTGAGAAGATCATCTACCATAAGTTTATACGTTAGGTAGGTATCGCTAGTCACTAGCGCCTACGTGAAATATTTTTATGGCATATGGCTAGTTCGTTAGGTAGCCGGTAGGTTCGACTGAGCTAAATTGAGACAATATTTTGCGTACCCGATATAGGGTCGTGTGGAAAATACGCGTAACACAGAAATTCGTTGCGTTAAACTCGTGGTAGAGTATAGAGTAAACTGATATCGCGCACTATACTTTTATTGAACAGATGATATAAAATATGATCTCTCCTCAATACGAGAGCGATTCAGGCCAAAATCCACCACGCTGGCCCAGTGCGGGTTGGCGGATTTCACATGTCTTTCGAAAATTGGTGAGGACTTCTAAGACATGCAGGTTTCCTCACGTTTGTTTGTTTTCCTTTGCCGTAACCCACCTACTTACTTACTTACTAATGTCAGTAATTTATATTTCACTGAAATAGACCGAAATACATCTATACAAATAAATAAAATTGGAGTGTCTGTTTGTAATATCAAAATAACACCTTTTCAGTAAATGCATATGAAAGTACATACGACACCTATAACAAAAACGCGATTTAAAAAGTTTTTGTCTGTCTGTCTGTGTGTTTGTTCCGGGAAATCTCCGAAACGGCTGAACCGATTTTGACGGGACTTTCACAGGTAGATAGCTGATGTTATAAGCAGTAATTTAGACTACGTTTATTTTAGAAAAACAAAAATAAATAAATAGGATCCTGTCGCGTGGGCTCAGAACGCGGGAGCGGGCTTTTTTGCTAAGTTAAATTCCACGCGGACGAAGTCGCGGGCTCAGCTAGTATATAAATAAAATAGTTGAACACTTGTGCCATACATAAACATACATCTACTATCTAATATACATAAGGTACCTTTTATAACAATGACACTGGAGTTGCGTGTCTCAAAGCGATTGTGCTGATAATCCTGAGGGCATCGTTAGAACTGTGTCTTATTGTCTCAATAGAAACTACTAACATAGGTAAGTAGTTAATGGTGCCAATTCTGTTGAAACACAAACTAAACATTATCAAACGACTGCATTGCTATCCTTTCATGGCCGTACTGTATGAGCAAGTCAGACGTATTTATAGATGTGTTAAATTTAGAAGACAACGGATCTAGCACCATCTTCATTCACTACTAGAAACACTTCACAAACAGTAATTAACTTTGTAGTGGAGTTGCCTATGTAAAAGTGCTTATTAGTTCGAAGTTGCCTATTGTGTTTATAGTTTCTAGTTTGTTTTGATACATAGTCAGCCATTCACCAATAAAAGTCTGATAAAATAAAAACTGGCTAAGTGCATGTCGTGACACGCACAATGTCGGGATACCATTTCAATAACGAAATGATATTTTTGGCTAAGTAGTATTGTCAATAATATTTAAAATGTAATGTAACAAGTGTCGGGAAAAAAATTGCTACATTTTATATTTTTGTAAGTGAGATCTATTCTTAAAGTATACCTAATTGTACCAAAATTTGTCACCTTCCGATAAAAACTGCAGATGTTATGGTACCGTGACAGACTGGGACGGACGGACTGGATGATCTTATAAGGGTTCCACGTAGGGACTACGGCACCCTAAAAACGACCACATAATTTGTAACTGATACTTATTGCACCTTTCCCGCACAACAAGAACGTATCCATTACACCGGCGATGCACCGGTTTTTCGTATAATATACTTGCAACAATCACGCGACCGCGGCATCCAATAATAAACCCCTGTATATAATAACAGTAGTAAAACAAAGCAAACATGTAATCTACGTATTTCGGCCGCACGTGAAACGGGAGTGTAAACACCACTTTTTACTGTTCGAGCTGGTCGCAAAGGCCTGTGTCGATCGATTTGCATGAACTGTGTTTTCTATTGTTTTGTTTGAGTTGTTCCCGGTGCTCTAATCCCCATGACTTGTTTTTTTTATAGGCTGTTCGCAAGGGTGGCAAAGAAACCGAGATAAGTATCGGGACTTGACGTTGTGTATGATTTTTTATTATAACGTACCTATATCTAAGCACAATCACACACATACAACTACATAGAACAGGAACAATTCTCTCCTTACTCATATTCCTAATAATTAAGTGGAAACATCACAATAGGTGAGTATATAAAGTTCCGGTGCGTGTGTTCGTAAAATTCTCGTCCTCCTAAACGGCTCGACCGATTTTGATGAATCTTGTTTTTACTTATTGGTACAACTTCTTAGTTATAATTCGCCCCGGTAAGATGGCGCTGTTGTCGACATCCAGAAAATAAAATGTACGCTAGTAGCTATGATACGGGCAAAGCTAGTTTTCTTTCATGAATAGATAAAGTCAGAATTTTATAAATCATATGTCATGATTATAGATATACCAATAGAACATGTAGATATACCAGTAGTCAAACAATAGTTTATATATCTTGTCTACCTTTTGGTACCTATAGGAAAAATATGAATTTAAATATTCTACGTTATTTATATTACTTATTAACCCTGATGTTACCTGAAATAATTATTATGTATATACTTATGTGAAAATATTTTAAATTTGCAAACTTATTTAATTCAATAGCTCAAATTAAAGCTCAAACGTGGAAAGCTTAGACGTGGTAACTGCAATGCCTGACCTGCGTATGCTTGATCCAAATTATAAACCCACTAATGATCCTTACAAAATATGTCTACTACAAAATATTAATAATAACAGACAGGTAGCCATTTATTGCTTGGCTACCGTAAATCTCGCTGAGGAGCAATTTTTCGGAGATGATTAAGGGTAAACCAGGAAAACATGTTGTTCCGTTTACCGTCATACCTTCCGATTACAATGATGAATTAGATGGTGAAAATATGTCGTAGGCTTTTTCGGGGTTCTATTTATTATGTAAGGTCGATTTAGGCACGAAAGGTGACTACTACACAGTGCAAAGAGATTCCTTATCCTTTAAACGAACGATACCTTCCAGACTAGGCCACCTTTTTTTATAGATCAAAGTCGGCATAAGCAAGCGTACGGCCTGCCTGATGTTAAGCAGTTACCGTAATCTATTGTTGCTTGTAATATCGAGAGAGGGGAAATCATGGGTTTGGCTGCCAGCTCTTTCACTAATCGCACGAAACGCAGCTATAATAGCTACTTTACGCCAACCTTCTGCTATAGGGTGGTACTACCCCGGTCAAGCCAGCTCGTGTATGAGTTGTAGTCAATTGTCACTACCACCGCAAAAGTACTTATTGTATTGTACTGGTAGTGGAGAAAGTGGTTATGTGTTGAACTCCCTCAAGCCAATCCTTAGGCCCATATTAATAAATCGATCTCAAGCCTGAGAGCGAACTTGGAAATGTCATTCTTATATCATACTAGCTGAGCCCGCGACTTCGTCCGAGTGAAATTTAACTTAACAAAGAAGCCCGCTCCCGCGTTATGAGCCCGCGCGACAGGACCCATTTTTTCAAAATTTTGTTTTTCTAAAATAAAAGTTAGTTACGGCTTATAACATCAGCTATCAGCCAGTGAAAGTCCCGTCAAAATCGGTCCAGCCTTTTCGGAGATTACCCGGAACAAACACACAGACAGACAGACAGACAGACAAAAATGTTTTAAACCGCGTTTTTGCTATATGTACTTTCATATGCATTTAGTGAAAAGGTGTTATTTTGATATTACAAACAGACACTCCAATTTTATGTATTTGTATAGATCAGGACAAAACGAAATATCAAAATCGTACTCAAGACCACTCTCAAACTTAAGATAGAACTATATACGAGTCTTAGGTTTCTACACCTAGCTGATCACACCACGACACACAATTACTTACATTTTTTATTTATTGTAATTGTATTCGACTTACGTAAATCATACTAAAGGGAAAGCCGAACATTTTCAATAATGTTCATTGTAAATTCAATTTTGGCTACATTTAAATATCAATAACCGATAACCATCAATTAAATGAAGCGCGCAAGGATGTCTCGTGTACACTACACACGTGGCTACAATACGCACACGCATAATGAACTGATAAACTTATTACCGCAAGAAGATTGGCTTGTACGGAATTAATTGATGGTTAAGTGTTTAAAATAAATATGTTTGCAATCAACCGATCACATACAGGTGCTCAATCAACAAGAAGAACCGGTAAAATTATAAAAAAGAAAAATATATTCACGCTTAACGATTTATTGATAAATATGCGGTAGGCAACTCTGATTCTAGTTAGTACCTACTTATTGATTTAATTACAAAAAATAATCCAACACTTTGACATAAATAAAGTTAGTTGTAGTTGAGTAGTTGACGACCGCTTGGCGCAGTGGTTCGAGCGTAGGCCGCTCGGCTCATTGCACATAGTGGTTGTGGGTTCGATTCCCGCCGGGGCAAATTTTGGAAATAGCCTTTTCGTAATTTGCCCTGGTCTGGGTGTCACTGGGATTGCCACCAGTCCATTGTCCGGTACCCATAGTACAAGCATTGCTTAGTTTGGGACCATACAGTTGGTGTGTCTGTCTGGCGATATTTATTTATAAGTAACTAGCTGTGCCCGCGACTTCGTCCGCATGGAATAGTGCCTTGGGTAGCATTTTTAATTATTTTACAAATAAGACACAGACGTATAAATACTTTAATGAGCTATTTGCAATATTCCGCTGCAAAGAGCTATATTTCCATACATACTTTCATCCCCTATTCCCTACTGTTATTTTACACCCTTGAGGGTAAAACTTATACAAACTGAATGTCACATTAATTTATATCGAATCAACAGCCTAAAAAATAAGTTTCAAGCTTCTAGCTATAAAAATAACGATACTTCCATACAACTCTTCTTCCCCCTCTTTCAACCCCTTACACCCCTTTTTTCGTATTAAAAAGCCTATGTCCTTTCTCAAGCTCTAGACTTTATATGTACCACATTTCATTTCAATCGGTTCAGTAGTTTTGGCGTGAAAGAGAGACAGACAGACAGAGTTACTTTCGCATTTATAATATTAGTAAGGATATTAGTAAGGATTATAATAGCTGCGTTCGTTACAATGAGTGAAGAGCCGGAAGATCGATCTCCCTCCTTACTTCTTCTCCCTTTTGTCAAACTACAGGTCGTCAATGCACGAGCAATGCCTTTGGTATTGCAAGCATGTAACATTTAGCAGTTAGGTAACGTAGAGGCTTAACATCGGGCAGGCCAACTTAGTTCTATAAGAAAACAAAAAAAATCACTTGTCAGAGATTGGAATGATAGGCCTCTTTATACCTTGTTATATTTTATGATCATGTAGGTATTCTAGTTGTAATATAATAGATGTCACTATATTTCACAGTTGAATAAACAACCAATAGATAATAACGCAGCGGCGGTCCACAAGTGATTACTAAGTTTTTAAAGCTGTTACATACTATTATAGCACGTATTACTTCGATTAAAACGTTGTAAATTGTGTGAAGTATCAACTTTAAATACTTTGAAATAAAACATTTGAAATGGCGTGAAGGCAGATGCGACGCGACGGTGCAAATAGAGCCTTTCTCCAGCGGCGTTGGTGGTGTAATGGTCAGCATAGTTGCCTTCCAAGCAGTTGATCCGGGTTCGATTCCCGGCCTACGCACACTTATTTTTATCTGTTCTATTTGTTCGACAATTATGTATTTTTTGTAATATTTTTCAAGAAAGTAGAGTGACTTATCGTGGTTTTGAAATGATCGTCTGTTTTTCCTTCAAAACCATGCTCATGTTTTTAAATTATAAATAGGTAAGTAAATACTCTTTTTTTCTGAATCTTTTTTATTCTGTGGTGTACCCACGTACGTTTCCAAAACTGCACCATTATCTATTCCGTGCTTACATTTAGAAACAAGTTAATATTCTCAACAAATTAACGAATATGCTAGCTCAGCCAATTTCGACGCTAACTGTACGCGGCACAATAATGAGTTCAATGAACTCGCCACCGACGCTATCACTTATCTCGCATGCCCTCCGTCACCGGATGCCGCTAAAGATATTCGCGTTATGTGCGTAACTGTGCAGCTCGCCCCAATTGGCACCGTCGCGGAATACCCTGTACAGTCAAGGGCAAAACTCACTCAAAAAAAATGTTTTTATTCATGTAAGCCAACAAAGCATTTATGAATAGTCAGAATCTACCACCGGTTCGAAATGCTGCTTCCACTGAGGAGATCCGGCAAGAAACTCAATGGTTACTCTTTTCAACAAATAAATATATGTATACACCACAAAATCTCAAAAAATGGCGTCATCAGTGAGATCATAAATTAGGGAACATCAAAATTGCAATATTATGGCCTCATCTACTTATCAACGCATAAATTTAGAGCCACCATAAAATTCATAAATTTATTCATTTGAAATGAAATGAAAATGAAATGAAATGAAAAATATTTATTCAGCACAGAGAACACATAAGGAAATAACAGCACATAATTATAAACTAAGTGAAATATATAAACCTAAGGTCAGTAAGCTGCATTTCCTACAGTGTGAGCTGTACCGAAAGGCATTTGGCTCAGCATGTGCTGGAGGGGAACGAAATCTCCTCCAACGCTGATTTTCAGCCAAAGCCTCCTCATACCTTGTCTTGTCTTGTCTTGTCATACCATTTACATCACTACTAGCTGTTTCGTGTTTATACAGCCCGGCGCTACCATGGCGACTTTAATTTAACACACAGGTAGGGCTCTAGCCCTACCTGTGTGTTGACCACTAGGTCAATAATCATAATAGTAATAAAAAAAGAAAAGTCCATAAATAGAAAAAAAAAATCGAACTAAATAGATAATAAACAAAGTAATCAAATTGGTATCACCCTTGAAATCCGATTCATTCAGCTACTCTTACGCTCTTACCTACAACTCGGAGCGGGGCGAGCTAATAGTATTATTATTATTTCTAATAGTATTTCTTTTTCGTTTTAATTTCATTGAAGAAATGTTACTATCCGTGACCTCGGCAGATGACCTCTGCGCTAGAGTACAGGCTGCTCCAAAATGGTATTTCAGAAAATGTTGAATAATTCAATAAACAATAATGTTTAATAAAAATTTCATATCTCTAAAATCTGAAAATGCGAAGCCTAATACGTGTGTTAGTTTAAAGTCGCCATGGTAGCGCCAGGCTGTATACCTACTAATATCGCAAAAGACCGCTCGCGCGTTCTGAGCCCGCGCGACAGGTAGCATTTGATATCTATTTTTGTTTTTTAATGAGCCTAAGTTACTGCTTATAACATCTGCTATCTGCGAGTGAAAATCCCGTCAAAATCGGTCCAGCGGTTTCGAAGATACTTTTGGATTTCATGTGTTTTCATTTTTTACGCGGAACCCTAATTGTTTTTCTATTATGATTTATTATTTATTATGACTGCATATTTTTAATAACAATACTTGTATAGGTGCATATCTTTGCCCTTGACTGTACGTATATTTGAACAACTAACTAAGGAATTTGTATCTTTCTGGGTTTAAATAAGTACTTGGTTGTGCTGACTTGTGCTTGTAAATTTCATGCAATAAGTCCCATAAGTAGATCTCGTGTTGCATGGTAGCTTCTAGTGATATTATTTTATGAGTATTTTTATGATATTAATTTTGTTGAATCATAACGACTATTCTACCGATTGGTAAGCACAATTTTCTCCTTGGGGCCTGTTTCTAAACCCACCTTCTTTACCTACCTTAGAGAACTAAAAACAAAATAAGAAGTGCCTATGATCATTTTACTTTAATCATTAATTGGTTTAACATTTATTATACCAATTGTCAAAAAAATAATGTTCAATTATCTGATCCGTATACCTACTCATTTCTTTTTCGGGAACCGTATGCCGAGATAACTTAGTGTTGTGTCAAACTAATAAACGAATTCCAGTTATAAAACCGGCTTCAATATTTCAAACAAAAACGATTGGCTACTTTATTTCCATAATATTATCGCCATTTATCTAGAGTGTGGTCAAATCAAAACATGGGCAATAGATCACAATCGTCGTATTATAACACATGTCATATTTCAAGAGCCGATCTTAAAATTCCATTCGATCGCTCTCATTTATAAGAAACGTTCGCTATCTGATCCCAAGTGAAATATAGACATGTCAGGGGTGACACTGATCGATATATTACAGCCACAGGTTTTGGTCACTTGATAATTGTGTCGATGACATGTAAACCAATATAATTGCAGGCAACTTGCATAGACTTGATTGGTCAAAAAGTTCCCAAAGTTTATTCGCTGAAAGCCTAGTTTAAGCCTTAGCACTGGGTAGGTAAGGTTGTCAAACACAATTCTTGTACAAAACTAAACTCACTAAGATATAAAATCTAAGCACAACCCTACAGATCAAGTGACGTTAAGCTTTAAAAAAAACAAAGATGAAGTGGGCCGGCTCGGGTCGTGAAAAATAAAATGTTATCATGACAAACTATACGAGAGAAGTGTTCTTTCAAATCAGATTGTTTTATGTGCCCAATTTAATAAAATCCTTTGGAAAGCGTTCCAAAAGTACATGTATTTTTATTGCCGGCACGTGATATTGAATAAGATTATACGTTCCTGTAAATATTGATACATTGCTGATCATACAATGAAATGTCAAAGTTGGTAAGTTTCGTACTCACAATTTTAATCCAAATTAAATTTAATAACAATGACATTAAAATTACAGAATTTCCGTCATATATCAGTAGCTAGACTGGTTCCGAAACTTTAAACGTCTGTATTTTAGCAATTTTAAAGTGATTTAGAAAATGATTTCACTATTTTCATTCCTGAGATATTTAAGGGTGTTTTATATTATTATGCAAAAAAATATGTGGCAAATCTACAGTATTGGGTCTATAATAAGGACGGTACTACATTTAGTTTACTTTGTGTATTAACAGAATTATGGACGGTAGGCAACTATCTAAGTAGTTCAGAGTTCGTCAATAGACAGGGGACACCTATAATAATATAGGTTTTAGTCACGTCAGAGACTAACACCTATATCAGCTAAAACGCGTGATTACGATTGATTCAATAAAATACTTTACGCTTTCTTTACACCACGTAGAAAATTCAGCTAGCATCATTATACTTGGAAATAATTATTATACCAACATTCCTTTTGAAAATAACAATGTGTAATGTAACATTCGTTAAAACAAAAACGTAACAACTGTACAAACATTCAGAATAGACATTTTATTTGAATATTGCTCGAAAATAGAACTGATAACACCGCCGGCGTTGGTGGTGTAATGGTCAGCATAGTTGCCTTCCAAGCAGTTGATCCGGGTTCGATTCCCGGCCAACGCACACTTTTTATTCACATAGATCTTTTCCGTTACCTTACATAGATATTTTAGAAGACTGCTCTTAATCTGCAATTTGATTATCATGAGAGGGTAAATAAATAAATAATAAATAAATATCGCCAGACTGACACACCAACTGTATGGTCCTAAACTAAGCAAAGCTTGTACTATGGGTACCGTACAATGGACTGGGGGCGATCCCAGTGACACCCAGACAAGGGCAAATTACGAGAAGGCCATTTCCGAAATTTACCCCAGCGGGACCCGCACCCGACCCGAACCCGCAACCACCATGTGCAGTGAGCCGAGCGGCCTACGCTCAAACCACTGCGCCAAGCGGTCGTCAATTGATTGAATTGTAGATTACAATTTGACATATTGAGTAGGCATAGATTAACGAACCAAAAATGGTCTAAGTGAGTAGGTCATGCCGAATACCTACTCGCTCCTCAATTTTAAGATATCGCCATCTTGCACTAGGCTCATCTATTTGAAAACATCTTCTGACATACCAGTTTCAGCTTACATTACACCTACCTATGTGATATTTTCATTGATATGTTACGTCGATAACTAACTCGGTCAAAGTATTATAATCTCGCTGGCGGATTCATAATAATATTGGGGACAAATTTAAAGTTTATGCAGTTCCGTGTTAATAAAGGAGTACACACTCAATGGAAACAGGGGATGATCGGTATAAAGTCACGAAAACTCGGAAAAACGATTCATCGATATCGAGAACATCGACAATATTTATCTTCCTCCCGTTCTTTCTTGTCAAAATGATTTCCTTTTGATGCACCACAAGTTTATCATTTGCAGCTTACAAAGTATATACCTATCACTACATAGTATAAAACAAAGTCGCTTTCCCGTGGTCTGTCTGTCCCTATGTATGCATAGATCTTTAAAACTATCCATCGGATTTGGATGCGGTTTTTTAAATAGATAGAGCGATTCAAGAGGAATGTTTATATGTATAATACATGCATAATATAGTATAAGGAATCATAAAAAACCGGACGGGTCGCTAGTAGATAATAAAGAAGACTTCATGCAGATTTTAAATTCTATAAATGTACCTACTGCTTTTTTAGTAAGATAACAGAACAGAATATTTCGAATATACCTTAACAATATATTCACACGATCAATCTACACGGCTCAGGGATGCTACTCTTAGCAATGATAATCGATGTATCGCGACATTTGTAGTGTGGAATCCTACTCTAAATTCCATATTTTTTGCCGTCGTATCGATTACTGAACGAATGATACAAAATTATCGTTCGTTCAGACGATATACGACATCAAAAAATATGGAATTTAGAGTAGGATGTGACATGAAAAATGTCACGATATATCGATTATCGTTGCTAAGAGTAGCACCCCTGTATCGAGTTAAATCGTCTAGCTAAGTCCTCTATACCGTGTAAGTTTAACCTGAGAAATTATTGAGTGGAAACGTCGATAATTGACCGATCATCCCTAGAGTGTTAAACCTTTGAAACTTGGAACGGGCGATGCGCACCGCGTCGAGAAGTCGCTACTATAAAATAGTAATGCTAGAGCGCATCCAGGAGTGAAATCGGGGAATTGCATCCCGACTGCAACTTTTTATTTCAAACAAACTTCTAATAAGAAAAGTTGCGAAGGAATAGGATTATGAGTATATATGTCGCAGCCAAATAGCTTAATCCGCCGTTCAATTAACAGCCTAGGCACTTTACTAAACAGCGCCGTTCAACTAACGGCCTAAATGATATTCAGCCATTTGATCAAACAGCTAGGCAAATGACTTGGATCGATGACGTTTAACTACTTGCCTAGCCGTTTAATTACCTGCCTAGACTGTTCATTTCTATTTAGTTTTACTTTCTGCCACCTAGCGCCGAAACTCACCAAACTGTCAATATCTCTATATTTTATATTCTCTATGGTCAATATGGCGTCGGAAAAAAACAACTTTGATGGAATCATTTTATTAGGTACTTAGGTTTTTTACGTTTTTTTTTAGATCCACCGAATCTATTTGCCGGGTGGGGTTTCTGTGGGGTCATAAAAAAAATAACCCTAACCTAAACCCATCCAGGTCGTTCTGCTTGGGTAGTATTTTGAAAAAGTTTTGTAGTACTTAAATTTCAACCAGTTGCCTAAGCATTAGCCAGCCAATTTATTAAATGTTGTAATAGACTATACGGCTGAATATCATTTAGGCCGTTAGTTGAACGGCGCTGTTTAGTAAAGTGCCTAGGCTGTTAATTGAACGGCGGATTAAGCCAGTTGGCGGCGACATATACACCGGAACATCGATTCAGATTGTTAACTTTGCTTGTTAAAAACGTTTACAGTAGCGTAAACACATTTTCACATGGGTAGTCTTCACATGCTCTGGAAAATAAGGGCTTGTACCAAAAACTGTAACACTGGTGTACCTACAATATTACTATTATACACGTGTATAATTATATTATTATTATACACGGGCTGGCTCGACCAGGGTAGTACCACCCGCTCACAGAAGATCGGAGTGAAGTTGATATTATAGCTGCGTTTAATACGATACGTGAGAGATCCGCAAGCCCGACCCCAATCCCTCTGTCGCACTCCTCTTCAGGTCGGAAACGTGCGAGCATTGCCTTTGGTATTGCAATCATATGATGATCGTAAGTTAAGCTTTTTACCGATGCTTATTTCTATAAAAAAAAGAAATATCATAATAATATGGATCCAAATAGTCAATAATTTTTTCCCAAGATTATAGGCAATAATAAGATAACTATATAGTAGACTGCCTTAACATAATATAAGACACTTGCGCACTCTACGCACTGGAACGTAAGAACTAGGTACATATCAGTATTAACACACCTCTTATCAAAAACAACTAACAAGTCAGTCAATCACTTTATCAAACGGCGAGCGTAATAAAACATATATAACAGCTGTCCGAATTAACACCCGTAATAAAAATAAAAAGTTGAACTAAATAAGTGTAGCATTATACAACTTAAAAGCATTCATGTGTGCTCGAATATTGCAGATAATGCGATAGTGTCGGAACGGTTTTAAACTATTGACGGACGGAAGTAGGTAGGCAGGTCTATTTTGATTAAATTTGACCGAGTGCTAGCAAGCCTTTATCGAAAAAGGCTTTACTGAAAATGCTTTCCCCTATAAATATAATCATTTATTTACTTGGTTCCTTGTTTAGTAAGTAGCACAAAGTGCTTAATAACCTCCATTATTTTTGAGCCTATTCATGAAAAAACTATTGAGAAGAAGGTAAGTCATTTTGACGACCGCTTGGCGCAGTGGTTTGAGCGTAGGCCGCTCGGCTCACTGCACATGGTTGTTGCGGGTTCGATTCCCGCCGGGGCAAATTTCGGAAATGGCCTTTTCGTAATTTTCCCAGGTCTGGGTGTCACTGGGATCGCCCCCAGTCCATTGTACGGTATCCATAGTACAAGCTTTGCTTAGTTTGGGACTGTACAGTTGGTGTGTCAGTCTGGCGATATTTATTTGTTTATTCATTTATAAAAATCATCGAAATACATCTTCGGCGATTCCATGGAAAAGAAACGGTTTGAAAATGTACCAATTGGGAATTTGAAAAAAAAAAAATGTTAAATGGCAAGATCATATATAAGTTTTATAACAAAACATTTTAATTTTTTTTATTTTCGCAATAATTCAGAAGTTATTTCAAAATAAAAAAATATTTTTGAATCCAGTACCGAAGACACGCCGACAGCTCCCGAACAAACCCGAGCACGTGTGACGTCATAATGTTAGTTTTCCCTCATTGCAGTTCATATAGAAATAATAAGTACAGTGTTTTGATCTATTTAATTTTGTTGTCATTGTTAAATATTCAAATATTTATATTGAAAATGTCGACCCTCAAAAGTTATCGTTGTTGTTTTGTACCATTATGCACGAATACTACAAAAACAACTCCTGAAAAAATGTTTTTAAATGATCCCCAAGATGACAAACGTCGAAATAAATGGTATAAAATTGGTTATCATAAATATATCCACATCAGGAATATTATCAGACTTTGCCTTAATAAATCCATTATCACACATAGCTAATCATAACCAACTAACAACTTTTTTAGGAATAAATTTTCAATATTATTGTCTAGTCACGTGTAATAGCCCTAAACGCTGTACTGTTATTAAATAGCTATAACATTATGACGTCACAACTATAAGTTGACCAAGCATGGCGCGTTTATAGTCACGTGATCTTTTTTTTAAATCCTATCATTTTTAATTGAATATATTTAATAGAATTATTTTTTTTTGTGTTTTGCTTTAAATATTAATAAAGTTTCAAAATACATAACAAAAAATTTTTTTTTTTTTCAAATTCCCAATTACTTATAATTTTAGTTCACGAAAAACTAGCTCAACCTGACTTGCTTAACTAATATTATATCCTTGCAAATTTAATCAGAATTTCTCAGAGTTTCCTGCATAAGTTCTGTTATCTCCTTAGGCGAGAATTTATAAGCTTATTGCTTCCTAATAGGCACGATAGAATCTGCGTAGGTAGTACCTAGTTAAAAGTTTGTCGGAAGTTACAAATGTGTTTCCGCGATGACTGAAATTCAAATTTAAGTTTAAAATATAAGTACATAGGTTACACATTAGAGGTATACACTACCTACCTATTGAATTGCACTATACTTATTCAAATAAATTATATAGCTCGCTTACTAGTAGGTGAAGCAGGTGCCGCCATGGAAGTGGCTTCGCCGTTGTTCTCGTTAAAATAAACAAATTTTACAAGGAATTTAATTATGAGTGTTCTCACTCGGAAATTTATATTGTATTGATACAAAATATTTTAAAACTGCTTGTAGTCTTTGCTGGTATTGAAGTTATCGACTTTTAAACAATTAAAAACCAAGAACGCGATATTTCCCAAATAATTCCTAAATCTTCCCAATAAAAAGGAACGAGAATTACCCCTGTCATGGGAAAATATATTGTCCCTGGGTGTCTTTACAAACGATACAAAAAAAATGTTGTTGCCTTCAAACTGACAACGGTCTTATCTCAAATTATAAAACAATATTGTTTTATAATCTGAGGGTCTAATGTTTACAAGATAAGATTACCATTTCTAAATAAGTTTAACTTGGTAAATCAAAAAGAAGTACCATGTTAAATAATTGCGTGAATTTGCGTTGACAAAACGATCCATCATCTCGCATTACAGACGTAATCTTATACAAATATGGCCACCACCGAGGATAATCATAAACATAAACAATCGATTTCACAAGAGAACAACGATTGATAAATCATAAATGATCCTTGACACGGATCCGCATTGAAGATGGGTGCAATTGATTGCGATAAACAAATGTATATTATGAAAGACACCGTAATTATGTTTGTAATACTAATGGCGAACCAGTTGTCTGTGATCCAATTCAGCTGATAGCCATTCAATAGAATAAGTAATCTCTAAACAAAGAACTAACGAACCGTATTTTAAAAACTGAACCTAAAAACACATTCATGAAAGTTGAATTTCAGAAATACACATGAAATAGCACTCATACTTCCTACTAATATTATAAATGCGAAAGTTTGTGAGTGTGGATGTATGTATGTATGTTTGTTACTCCTTCACGCAAAAACTACTGAACGGATTTGGATGAAATTTGGAACACAGATAGATTATAACCGGGATTAACATATAGGATACTTTTTAACCCAATAATCGAATACTACACGGATGAAGTCGCGGGGCACAGTTAGTAATAAATAAATCGAATTTCATTTATAGAATAAGGAACAAGGGCCAAAGGCTCACGCACGAGTCACGAAATAAATTGCGGAAAAGCTCTATATTTGTCGGGAAAGTAGAAAGTTCATTCATTGTACAGAAGCGATACCAATAAGGTTAATAACATTTCCAAACGGTTTTATTTTTAGAAATAAAATCGGCCGGGTCGATCCACATTCGAATGATTTGCAGGAAAAGCGTGTTATTTTGAAATGTGAAAGTGCAAAGGTTGATCGTCACGCGTGACACCACACGACTGTTGGATGTTAGCGCCACTTTACACGATATTGAACTTTTGACACCGGCGGTTCGCTTCATTAACTACCATCAATCTTTCCGATCGCGATCGCGATACCACCCTGATCGCTATTTGTGTAATCAACACGTATTTACGTAAGTAACACATGATCTCGCGGACGATAAATGCAAATATCCGAACGCAAGAAAAAAAACAATATTGTGAGCTTTTAAATTGGCCGGTGAGCTTGTTTTTCACGCTGCTGCCGTTTTTATTTTAGTACCTACCCTTTATCAAGGATGTCACATAGGTACCTACTTTACAATGTGTTCTTGTAGTAATTTTGTAAATATGACAAGGTCACTATTCGTACAGTATCAAGACACATTCAAAGTTGTAAGTACTTAATTCTAATTCGGTATTCTAAATTAACATAAACGTTGTTCAGTTCAATTATAATTTCACTCTTACCTCCACTTTCATGGTAGCTTTATCTTGCGAAATACAAGGTGCAGGAAATCGCATGTTACACGCTGATGACCTTTTATCGCAAAACATAGAGATATACCTACTTGTATTGTACACAAGATTATGTTGTTCGAACGCGCTTGGGTTTGACAATAAGATTAATTGTTCTCGTCCATACTTCGCGGAACGTCCCTCCGGTGAATTATGATAAGGTTGTACAAGCGATATTTTACTACCGAGTTTACTTCGCCCCCTAAATTATGGAGACATGTAGCCTCGCTATACCGATAAATGCACTTAGTACAAACAAAATAAATCTCTGCGCCTGTTCCCGCCGGTTTTTATGCGAATAAAATGGAGTGCGCATGTGAACAAGTTACGGCGGAATGAACAAAGTTATGACATTACGATTGGGGTAACGGAATCAATTTCCCCTGAAAGACTTATTGAGGTCTTGTTTTTTTGTTCAGCTTCCGGTAGGTAAATAAAATAACGGGGTACAAAAAATTACTGTTTAAATAGATCGGTACCTAAGTTAAAATACCTAGGTAGGCCATACCAAGATGGATAAATGTCAAAATTTTATGGAACTATATAATTATAAAACCATATTGCTTTTATTTCCTACATAGGCACCTATTTTATTGTGTGTTCATCACAATATAAAGAATGTTAGACCCGACCAAAAATCAAAACACGTAAAGCGTAATATAATAGCGACACAAATAACGTTAGAAAAAATATCAAATAACAATTCAATAGAAAGTAATAGATTACGCCCTTGCGCGGAAAGCTAAGCAAATAGCGACGGGTCGACGTCTGTTTAGCCATAAATCTTACACGGACCGAAAAAAATTAACCCCATTTTTGAGATTCTGTAAGAAAAAACGCCGATCTGAGAATGAAAATATAGCCGTTTATCTTGCCAAGCGAGTTCAATTGAAAATGCCAATAAAGGTGAATTGTAGTACTGAGTTGGCGTCTGACATTATTTCGGCACTATTTTATAATATTTACCCATCGAAATGTTTGCGACAGTGTTGATACTTGATAAGTATTTATTTATTTCTAAACTTCTTATTATTTATTTCTAAACTACCCGGCTAAATACAAACTAGCTTTGAAGTTTTGAGACCCAAAAAACCTCATTAAACAAGCAAGTATATTTTTCAGGATTCGTTTTTCTCCCATCTCAATACCTAAACCCATGGTGAGCCAGACTGTTAACTCTCGGCGTCTGCACTCTGCAAACAATGCACAGTCCCCATACAAATAGTCCAAGAGGATTGTCCTCCTGGATATTAATCGCACTCTTCCGCCCAGGGTTCCGCGAAGAATTTTAAAACTGACTCATTAATATACGTCGCTATGTCACTATCCACGACCCTTGACTGTGGTCCTGATTCCACAACTCCCGAAATTAGTTTCTTTATCTCAACTAGTACAGCATCGTTTTACTCGAAAAATTCGAGAAAAACCGTCAGTAAATTAATCTTTTAAATTGGATATGTTGTGACACCACGTCGGTGGGACAATTCGTGGGGATTTTAAAGCAATCAGGCTTTTAAAAGATGGTAATTAATTGTGTTTAATTAAATGCGACCTAAGAGTATTTTCTTGTTTGGATCTTTGTTTGTCTCTTTGTTCAGTTAGAAAAAAACAATCTTGAACCAAAGAAAGTTTGTATAGGAATTGCTTTTTCTGAGTTGGAAGATATACTTAAATTAAAATTAAATTATTTCAGATTAACATGATGCATAACAAAAGTACATAATTGAAAAAGACACACGCAAATACCCAACTCAAGTATAGTACCTAAGTATATTGACTCGATTCTTAGCACTCACTTGAATCTTAATTTGATATATTGTCGAAATAAAATACCTTACCTTTATGTAAATTAAATAATACACACAATGTACTGACGTGCCTTGAAATTGAATAGGCATATAAATCACGTAGGTGACACGTTTGCACTCCGTAAACCATGCATTTTTCATGCTCGCATGCATTTTAAATAAACCCTGTTGCAGATTTGTTCAGTATTTGTCCTATTATTGATCATTATATTGTTAGTATTGATTATGTGTAAAGTAAGTCTTCATTGTTTACATATTCGTTAGTGTCGGTATAATTTACTCTGGAATCAGAAGACTATGTTTAGATTTTGAACTACTTGCTTACTCAAATTATAAATAGACCCAAATCATGATAGATTTAAGCCGGTTTATCCAGGTTTATCCACATATTTGGTAATGATTCATGTCTTGATTGCTACTCAGCTGGAGTAAAACCAGAAAAGTGATAAGTTGGTACTTAAGGTTCTCTTTGGCTCCCTTCATTGTGACATCTATTAGATCATCCATTTCGAACCATGTAAATGTTCTCATTTTCGCAATAACGTAAATATTATTGATATTGGTAAAAGTTCGGTCGGAATAGCGATTATATTTTCAAACTAGCTGAGCCCGTGACTTCGTCCGCGTGGAATTTAACTTAACAAAAAAGCCCGCTCCCGCGTTCTGAGCCCGTGCGAAAGGACCCATTTGTTAAATATTGATTTTCTAAAATAAAAGTAGCCTAAGTTACTGCTTATAACATCAGCTATCTACCAGTGAAAGTCCCGTCAAAATCGGTCCACCCGTTTCGGAGATACTCTTTGATTTCATAGGTGTCGTATGTACTTTCATATTATCTTTCATATTGTCGTATGCACTTAGTGAAAAGGAGTTATTTTGATATACAGACACTCCAATTTTATTTATTTGTATAGATGTTTATTCTAAGATGCTGTAGGTATGACAATAGGTTTCATTAGACGACACGCCCAAAGATATCTTCAACCTACTGATAATTCCGTACAAAAAATGTGTGACAAGGATCGACCAGTGCAAATTTAATAAGAGCAACACGGGACGGCCAGTAGCTGTCGAATCACTTTTTTTAAATTCCACGCGCGACGTTAGACAAATTTAGCTTTATTATTATCGCCCAAGACGTGATTTCGTGGATCACCCTTTACAACGTTATCTGTACTTAAATGTTATTGGAATGCTTTGATCATGACACTGGGCGTTGCAGTCCGTTAAATAGAATCACTGCTAGAATAAGTGCGTCTACGCTGGTTCTTTTTCAAATGACGTTTTTAATGTAATGTCACTACGGTTCTTTATTAAACATACGATTACTTTTGCTATGGGAATGGTCTCGCTCACGCATCTTCAATGGCGTCCAAGTTACTAAGATAAAACCTCTAGTGGTCATAACTTAGCCCTTTGTCGTCCCACTCGTGTGTACGGGCCTCTCCTCCAGCCTCAAGGCGAGGGGGATTGAGGCCTTAATCCACCATGCTGGCCCAGTGCGGGTTGGCGGATAGTGATCATGGAAAAGCTAAATTATCTTGTACCATAGGTTTACATATGAGTTGCCCTTGAATTATGTAGGAAACAATAGTAGGAAAGCAGTGTAGAATACATAATACGCGTATTAACGTATCTATTATATTTTCTAAATCTATGTCTCCTTAACGTAGCCCTCTACCTCAGTGCAAAGAAGTACCTGTAGCGACGTCGATCTCCTCCATTCGAAATCGACCATAATTTTATTTTATTTCGTGCCAATAAATTCATGATGTACAATTTGCCTGTCATAAACAACGCGTAAATTGCCAGTGTGAGCATTTTAAAACGATTTTAACACACCAATTAGTTAGCGAGTACTTCGAAATTCGTCGTCGATTACCCAAAAGCAATTAAGGTTGTTTGATAATTATTATTGTACGTTATAATATCAGCGTATGGCCACGTTCACTTTTCATTTTATAGCGTTGCGCAGATTTATAACCATCGAAAAATGAACCTGAAATTTTGTTCGAATGACACCTGGCGGGAAATCCAATTCGGAGATTTATTGATATACCTACGTACCTACCTACCGGTTTTAAGCGGCTTTACTTTCGTACGCCGTTGACTTTGATAGGAATTATTAATTTTTGGTAGGTACCTATGTACCAAAAAACAAATAAGTAAATAAATAATAAATATTGTTTCCTTATATTTACGCGAATACTACACATTGAAATAAAACTATTTTTACGGATTATATCGCGTTTATTTTCTTTTTACCACGGTTGCTGTAAAGCAACCGAAACGTCGGGAACATAAAAAGTAAATAAACGCGATATAATCCGTAAAAATAGTTTTATTTCAAATAATAAATAAATAATTTTGCCCTTTTTGACGTCCCACTCCTGGGCACGGGTCTCCCCTCAACATGAGGGGGATTCAGGCCATAATCCACCACGCTGGCCCAGTGCGGGTTGGCGGATTTCACATATCTTTCGAAAATTGGTTAGATCTTCTAAGACATGCAGGTTTCCTCACGTTGTTTTCCTTCACCGTGAGCAAGTGATAATCATATAGAAATTATAATTAGCACATAGATTTCGAAAAATCCAGAGGTGCGAGCCGGGGTTTGAACCCAAGACCTGGTGCCCGCAAGACGCGTGCTTTAACCAATCGGCTATCACTGCTCAATGAAACCTTATTCCCACGCTAATGAGGTTCAAATACTCATGGTAACATTTTACTTAAGTAATGAAACGGAATAAGTATATCTAATAGGCCGAGGATTAAGGATTAAGGAGATTAGGGATCAGTCTTGGCTTGGTACGCTAGGAATGGTGTCCAATTTGAGATGCCGCCCGTTTCTTTGCTAATGAAACGGGGGTTATTTGCTACAGAAGACGTTTTGCTGGCCTGTTTCTTTTCAGAAAACTACCAGAGCAAACACAGTTACCTACTATACCTAAAATGTATTTTCTAGTTTTATTTATCCACATCAAAATTGTGGCCTTTTTCTGACAAAATGCAAATATATGAAAAATAAGTACTCAATAATTAAGTAGTAATAATTTAATAAATTTTAATATGATGAAAAAAAAACTTAATACCAGTAATAATAAATCATAATAAATATCGCCAGACTGACAGACCAACTGTATGGTCCCAAACTAAGCAACGCTCGTACTATGGGTGCCGTGTAATGGACTGGGGGCGATCCCAGTAACACCCAGGCCGGGGAAAATTACGAAAAGGCCACTTCCGAAATTTAACCCGCGGAAATGGAACCCACAACCACCATGTGCAGTGAGCCGAGCGGCCTACGCTCGAACCACTACGCAAGCGGTCGTCAAAATCTATCATATCTATCTATCTAGCTAGCAGTGACTATGATCTTCTTCTGTTTTTACTGCATTCGATCGAATCCAAAAATAGAAGAGAGAATAGATAATTTAAATTCGGGTCAGACTATTTATAGTGGAAAGCACTCTAATTAGATTCGTCTCAAAGTTTTCGCGTGTAATTCACCCCGTTTACGACCGTTCGTGACGTTATTAAGATTACAAACTGCAGTTTGGATAATTTACCCCTTAATATTTATTTATTTATTTAAACTCTATGCACATGTAAAAAAACACAATGTACAAAGGCGGACTTAATGCCTTAGGCATTTTCTACCAGTCGACCTTAGGGTGGTGCAGAAACAACATGGCGGGTGCAACTTAAACGAGAGAAATAGAGAGAAATTTATACCTATATACATATATTGATAAATACATACATACATACATATATATAAAACAAAATTGTTAAGAAAAAAAAAGTCCAACGAATTACCGCTGTGACAATTCTACCAACTTTTTGCGAATGTGCTCTCGTGCCTTCACCTTAAAAGACAACCGACTTTTTTTATAATATTTGTTATGTAGATACTCTGGAGAAAAAATAACTCTACATTTTTATTAACCCTATCCCTACTAAGATATTTAACATACAAGAGCCTACTTATAAATGACGTCTGTTGGTTTCGGCTTCTACAGATTTCAGTATTTGTTTGTACCTCCCTTCCTATCTAAGAATACTTACTTACCACCATAATGTGTAAGTAGCTAACCACAATTTCGCAGAAGGGAACGAACTTAGAAAAACCGGTCACTTATTTGACACATGCATATTACTGATGAAGGCGATTTAAACAGTAAGCCTTCTTCTTGAATCTTGGTTAAATCGTTTTATAGGGTTATTCACACCACACTGTTAATCCGCCATTGATAATTTCCTTACATAGTACTGTATCCGGGAAGTAAATTACGGCCATTTATCTTGTCAAAAATGTACAAAACTGTGACCGCTTACTTCATTTAAAACATTTTATAAAAAAAAAACCTACTTCCTATTTTTTTCTATTTGGCATCTATCTAGCGGATGTTTTATTTGCTTCGAAATAAAACAGAGTGACTGTCATCTGTCATGCCGTCGCTATTTTAAAGAAACCCGACATACAATTTCGTAACAAAATGATAACATTAAAATGAATCTGTTAAATTTCTTGATTAATGTTTATATTTCACTCTTTTTGATATCTGACATGTTTGGGTAATCGGCAAGACAGATACAAGATGTCCACATATTAATCCGCTCTCGAGGCGTCTCAGTTTGTTTGACTCACTGCCGCCAAGTTTTGCCTGTAATGCGTTTGCTTATAATACACAACATCTTTCATTCAATAGTCGCAATTTCACTATGTAAACCACTGAAGGATATCTTGAGCTTACGCTACAAAGGCAAAAGCGCAACTAGACATTTTCAGACCCATATTATGACAAGTATTTAATCCCAAATAGAATGTAATTAATTTAGGTATGTATGGAGATTAGACTGGTTAGAATGGTCCCGCCACACACTTCCACCACTGTTAATCCTGTAAACCAGGATCGACAATGATGACCAATAATGACGTCGAGGTTTGACCCTCGACGAGTCCCGGGGAAAATTTGAATTTGTTTTGGAACCCGCACGAATTTAATCGAAAGAAATAATAGCAGGAGTTGGAAGAAAAAAATATCAATTAATTTAGGTATAGCTGGCAGTTTGTAGAGCTTAATTAGGTATGAGAATTATTCATGAATATTTCATATCATGTAGGAATGTTGGATAAGCATACCCAATATTAATTCGAATAATCGGTTTAGCAGTGTCTGGTACTGATGTAAGCTGAATATGTTTGCGCGATTATCTCATCTCTTGGCGGAAACGGCTACTTTATAACACACAACGTAATTCTAACTAACGCCAGCCGAATGTTATAATTTATATTTTGACACGATATGAATCAGAACAAACTGAACAAATGTATTTCAACACGTTCCAATTATAAGCCCACAATTAATTGTTCGAATGTCATACTTTTTGTGGACCGAATCTAGGCTTATTGTTCTGATGAAGGCGCTAACGAGATGAAAAAGATTACAGTTCAGATAATAAAGTGTTAGTAATAATTCATAATTGAAGTGTTATTTCGTTTGTTGTTTCAACTCAATCGAATTACTGTGATTTGGACGAGTTGTATATTTTGTATAGACCTTCAAAGATTTTCCTTTAAAATTTATAGCAAGCAATTGGGATGTTAAAATGTGTTCTGAATGGAAAAAGATAGGGACTTTAGTAAGTGAGAGCTTTCACATTTTTTTCTTTTGACGCAGTTGTGCGGTACTCGCGGCTATCAATTCGAGGAAATGATTTTCTTAATCCACATACCAAAAGTATTTCCAGGGCTTTGGAGAGCTTATTCTATAGAAAGAGAGAGATACAAATAGTAATATTTTGTAGTATTAACACTATCGTGTAAAGAGTATCATAATAGACAAATACTGAAACCTACTTAACAAAACTTCATTGGATGCTTACTTAAATTATCATTTGCATAATATCAGTAAGTAATGATTTGTTCTAAATAGTGCTCTGTATTCACAGAAGTTTACTTCGGAAGCTCGTTTACTGAACATGAGAGTCTAATCTCCATACACAGTATACCAATTACTTTATTATTAAGGCAATAAGAGCTAGTATCGAGTGTAACGGTTGCGAAATGGTAAGTACGTAATTGTATCGGACACGTCGCCTGGCAGGTAAGTGAGATAATCCGGCTAGATGCAGAAGTTAACAGCCTGTGAAGTTGCTAGGTGTTATTGCCGTGAACTGCGTACGGTCGGGTAATAGTTGTGTATCAGTTTTAGGGTTCACGCCTTGAGGTCAATTAAAGTGTTTATAAAAGTACGGTACATGAGCTTATAAGCGAATAATGATTGCTGCGGAATGAGAGAGCGTGAACACGTTCCTCATATCAGCTTGCTTTCTCGCCTCTACTAATAGAGCCAAGTTCGCGCTAGTCATAACTCGCCCAACATGAAAGCCTCCGTATAAATGAATAAAAAACGGTTGATGGCTTTATATGTTCTTCCTTCCAAATTTCGTGATAAAAGTACTTAGCAACTTCCAGTTTTGTATATTTCACAAATGATAAAACTTAAAAAGATCTACCACCAAAGTACCTTCACACATCGTATCAACCCTATGCGAGCAGAGTACCGCGTATCACACCGGTCGTCGAATGTGGAGCATGCGGCGGGCAAGCGGCGATGCCTCCGACAAAAAATCAGTTTAAGCTGTAGACGAAGGCGCTGCGGTCGCGCGCTCGCTCCCAGTCCGCACACACGCCCGCGAGCCGAACCTCGCCGCGCGAACTTACACCGACAAACTTAGACGACAACTTCCAACAGAAATCGCCGCTCGGCCAATCTTTAACCCTTAACACAACTCGCTCTAGTGCTAACCCAAAGTGAAAAGTGTCATATTGTCAGTTGGTGTGTAAGTTAACAACATATGGCCGTGGCCCGTGCTGGCCGTTAGGCTGCGATCGTGCCGCCTCGCCGATAGAATCACGACCACTGAGCACGTGTGCCTATTGCGTCTGGAGGCTCACCATTCACTTCACCTATTTTGTCATTTCACACTTGCATTGAACCGTTTTCGAAAGTATCCGGACTCTATTAATCATCGGAGCCGATAGAGGGTCTAAGACACTTGAATTAACCAGAAAATACGTGTAGATGCGATTTTATTTCGCTATAAATCTAATGACTCATGTGTTGGTTTAATAATTTATTAATAAACACAAGCATTTGAACTGTTCTGTATATTAAGAACAGGTGATTTCATTCCGTGGCACAATTAATGTTCAATACACCAATAGAATTCGAACATTAGAATTTAATTTTAGATTCAAATAATCCTTGACGTAATTCAGACCTTGCCCATTACACTTACGATAAAATAATTCATTGTCATTATAAACAAGTAACAGTTCAGTTAGTATGTATAGTAAACATTTTGTTACTTACCTGTAACAAAATGTTTACCAAATGCCAAACGCTATCCAGTCGTAAATATACTAAGGATTTACTTACTTGGCGACATGTTCCTCGATCCTTAAGCCATTGATAATTTATATGTGTTTAAGGATTATAGTATTGAGATATGGATCTCAACTCTGAGAACGATCTTGAAAATGTCATCCCAGTACAAAATAACATGTCAAGAGCGTACCCAAGATCGCTCTCAGACTTGAGATAGATTTATGAATAAAGGCCTAAAACACTAATATATAATAATATGGATCCAAATGTACCAAAAGAACATTTTACAGTCAGTTATCAGTTTCACAAGTAGAGTCGAGCTTTATTTACCAGTATCTACTGTATACACAAACCTACATCAATATGTAGGTATATTTAATAAAATGACTAAAGTCGGGAAATTCGCGGTGTTCATATAAATAAGTAAGTACCTAAACGTAAATAAAATATTCAGTCTCTATAAACCTAAAACATAGAGTAATGTATGTTTTGGTACCTAATCAATGTTTTTCCCATTTATTTTCTTCCTAATGTCCTTCCTCTCACCGAGAGGCTGTACATCATTTCATTTACAACGCCGACGAATATTTTTTTCATAGCTTTATGTTGTAACGGAAGTACTGAAACTTTTCTTCCTAAACAAGTCATTTCCATCAATTTGTTACAAGTTTCGTCCATTTCGTCTCGAGCGTATTATTAAACAAGTTTTAATGTAATTCCGCTATCGAATATTCCGAGTTAAGTACAAATTCGTGATATTTTTTTAATAAAAAATAGGCGCCGTCCATTACAAAACTTGTATTATTGACGCGTAAACTGCGATAAAACGAATAGTAAAGCTTTCGTATACATACCAACATATAGTTATAAGACAAATAATTTGAAATCGAAAATCTGCAAAGCGAGCTTTAATTCAATAGCGGACCATAATATATCGAGCCTAATTAAATGTCATTGATATTATAAGTTTTTTTTGTGGTACACCATTTTTAAATCGATTACGTAATAAAGAACTACATAATGTGTATATTAAATACTCAAAACATAAATCTATGACCAACACTAAAACTTGTTTCATGACCGTGTAGTTTAGTTACTAACTTACTTAACACATTAAATATTACTAGGTCAATTAATATCCGTTCTCATCATATGATGTGTGTACCCACACACCTTATTTATTTACAAACTAGCTGAGCCCGCGATTTCGTCCGCGTGGAATTTATCTTAACAAAAAAGCCCACTCCCGCGTTCTGAGCACGCGCGACAGGACCCATTTTTTTTAATTTTGTTTTTCTAGAATAAAAGTAGCCTAAGTTACTGCTTATAACAACAGCTATCTACGAAAGTCCCGTCAAAATCGGTCCAGCCGTTTCGGAGATACTCTTTGATTTCATGTGTTTTTATTTTTTTACGCGGAACCCTAATTGTTTTTCTGAAATTAAAGTAGCCTAAGTTACTCCCTAAAACCAGCTATCTGCCAGTGAAAGTCCCGTCAAAATCGGTCCAGCCGTTTCGGAGATTACCCGGAACAAACACACAGACAGACAGACAGACAGACAGACAGACAGACAGACAGACAGACAGACAAAAAAATTTTAAATCACGTTTTTGTTATAGGTGTCGTATGTACTTTCATATGCATTTAGTGAAAAGGTGTTATTTTGATATTACAAACAGACACTCCAATTTTATTTATTTGTATAGATAAAAGCCAGTTTACATAAGAATTATCCAGTTTTTGATGGACAGGTTTTGAACTAAAATAAAAGCACTATTAATATTATATAAGTGTTCAATGTTTTTAAATGTTATAGATACAAGATGAATGAAGAATTAAACTTTAGTAAATTAATAATTTATGTTAAAAAAATGCAAATTTTAAACTTTTTTAAAAAAGCTTACTACTTGAGTTTTTCTCATTACTAGTATTCATGTTAGCCTCTCCGGCTAAGCTAATGCTTGTGTCAAAAGTGGGCTCACGTTAATAGTTTAAGCCAGGATGTGGATCGAACCCGGAACCTCTCAGTTACGAATCCGGCTTCTCTAACCACTAGGCTATTGAAGTATAACTGAAAAATAACTTTATCCTAAAATTAAAGTTACGTTAGAGACAGACAAACACATAAATCATGCACAGGCACTTTTAATCACACATTTTATTTTTTATCTTATTCTTAAGTACAAAAGAATTAAAGCTGATTAACAAGCAGATGAAGGATAGGTACGAAAGCTATTATTCGAGAGAAGATAATTAGTAGCTCTACATATAGATGTAGAGCATAGGCTCTCCGTCCACTACAAAGGAGCGGTGGGATGGTAATTAGTCACTTTAAAACAACCGTCACGGAACTTCCTCAAACACGAAAATATCCGGACACAGAGCTAATGATACGCGATGGATGTAATTTATTTAGTTTGGTTTATTAGTCCGGCCACTCTAATGAGTGATTTATTAGCTATACACTAATTGTATGGAAGGCCACAGTAATTAAACTTAATCATACACTACATATTTAAAAGTAGGTAAGGAAAAAACAATTGCGTCATAATATTTTTCGATAGTATCGAAGTATATAAGGAGTCCATTTTTTAATCATTTCGCACACGCTAGGGATTGAGCATTCAAAAGTTACTAATCATTATTTAATGTTTTTAACAGCAGATTATTTTTTTAACGAATCATTATTTACTCGTGAAGTATTATTAATATCACCTCATCTCTAGGTATACCACGGCCAACGAGAAACGATGCGAAAATAAAAAGATAACAATTTTAATGTCTGGGATTAATTTTTAATTGGCCGTGGTATAGGTATGTTTTTTTACTACCGTAAATCTTATGCGACCATGTCTAAAGTATTAGGTGGCAAATAGAAAAACCTCCAATTACATCGATGACTATAATTACGCAAAAGTTAGATTTATATAAGTAAAGTAAAGTATTTTACATCATATTCACTTACATTTAAGGGCTAAATTTGAATATGGTAACTCAAGTCTAGCAAATTCTGCATTACTTTTTCGTGAACTTACGCGCGACGTAAAAGTTAAGTCATGAATAGGCAATTTCGGATGTTTCCGATCACGTACCGCTCTCTGTTTGGACCCTGGCCAATGGTCGCCAAACGCAGCTGCCCTTAATTTTGATTTCATACTGTTCCTTCCAACTTTTTGTATCTAAATACGAATAATTAAAACAAAGCACTTAGACAACAAATTTAAAGCAATAAGTAGAGTTAGGTAAGTAAGAACTCATATTTTATCCGATATTTAAAATAACAAAATTGTAGCTACAAGTTTAGTTGAGTAGCAATGTACCTAAAAATATAAATTAAATAGCATTTTTATTTGCTAAATTTATTTAACATTAATTTCACTAGTGACGTCAATAACTGTATCTGTTTTCCCAGAATAAACGTACGCCTAGGAAAAGATCAATCTCATTCTACCATCGATCAATAAATTGATTGGTTTGCTAACTTACAAAAAATCTAAATATATATAACTCAAAGGTGACTGACTGACTGACATAGTGATCTATCAACGCACAGGCCAAACCACTGGACGGATCGGGCTGAAATTTGGCATGCAGGTAGATGTTATGACGTAGGCATCCGCTAAGAAAGGATTTTGATTAATTCTACCCCCAAGGGGATAAAATAGGGGATGAAAGATTGTTAAGTTAAATTCCACGCGGACAAAGTCGCGGTCTCAGCCAGTATATTCATAAAAGTTAAGCATTTTTAATGATGTCCAATATATTACAGTCCATTGATGCCCTCTACGAGCGTGATAAACTGTCGATGGGTGTCATTACGATGATAAAGAAACACTTATTCAGTATCGCGATCGCAACGGTATGTGATAAATGTGCCATTGTATTTAAGATTCAGACACTTTTTACCCCCGATATGACACCGTAGCACCGCATAGAGCTTCAGTGGCCGTCGAGTCGATAGCGATCGATTGGAGTTAATTTTTCATCCATAGCGTTACTTGTTCCCATTACACATTTTATTTTTAATATATCAAAGCAAGTCTCTTATGATTAAATACGTGGTGTATAGGGCTTTGTAACGAGAACTGATGCCATGGATTCAAATCATGATTCTGGACCCCCAGAGTTAAAATTTTCCATCAATGTTTTCATTAATGCCAAAATTTTACAACATTTTTAATTGATTTTAGCATGAAATGTGCTCTTGAGCGTGTTGGTACTCGTACATTGCAATTTATGTCTAAAATAGTATTTATTGATTTATTTATGTAGAACCATTTGATAACCATGACTTCATACTAAAATCAATTTTAAAATGCCAAACAATTTGAGCATAGTTCATTAATTATGCTCAAATCTTTCAGCATTTTAAAGTTGAAATTTTTCTCAGAGTTGAAAATTCCAACTCTGGGGGTCCTGAATCAGGAGTTCAATCCATAGTATCAGTTTTCGTTACGATGCCTCCTTACACCCTCTATAAGAGTTGTTGTGCGTACATAAATATATCTTACGATATCGATATTGCTACATAAAGTTGTTATATCTACTTACAGACATGTAGAGCTAACATTGTTCATTGAAATAGTCTCGCCATGATAAATTCGAAGTGTAGATTTATTAAGTATCGTCGAACTAATCCGTATTCGAGGATATTTGTCACGTTTCGCAACTTTACAACATGCCATAACTTTTAACACTCTCACCTTTCACGCTTACACACTTCACGCTTGTTCCGAGATCATGTCTCCCGAAAGTTATTATTTTCTGACAGCGAGACAATGTCGCGGTTATTTACGATATTTTCATAATCGTTGGATCGTTTTCATTGTGTTATTGACAGAAAAACATGGTAATAAAATATGTAATATTTGATCAACCCTCGATATGGATGTTATGGTGCATTGTGGGATGCCGAGGCCTTCCTTTAACGGGCGGCTCTCACTGAATAAATTGTCCGAATGTGCAGTTTATCTGGCAGATTATAAATTCTTATAAATTCGTAATAAATGTTCGCATGATGGAGTAAGAACATGTTATAGCGTTCTTGGGGCTAAGATCAGTATGTGTAGAATATGTATCACCAGTTAGAGTGGTTTAACGACATATTCCGATAGTATTTACCTTATCATTATAATGATAGAGCTACTCCTTGCTGTTTTCCAGTTTGATCGCACTCCAAATTATTATAAAAGCCACCGTAAACGTGGCATATTTTAAAAACACACATTATGTCTCATTCCTATTAAATATTAACGTCCGATTTTTAGGGGACTATAGATACCTAATTCAAGATCATCTTTTCTTATTTCTGTTGCACGCTTACAGAATTTATCTTATTCAATAGATAAGTACCTATTGGAAGAAGAATCATAGTTCAAATCGGTTAGGTATAAAGTTTTACGTCTGTACTAAACGAAACGACTTCTGAATATTACTTTTGTAGATTAAAGCACTTATTTATTATTATGATACTTCAATTGAGGACATTCCGAAGTCTAGTCAAGAGCTTTCATAGTGATCGAAGAACTGTCCTTACGCTGAACGCACTCGCTATCACTGTATATGTCTAATCAGGCTTCAAAAAACAGGACCAAGGTACCGACTTTTTGTATGCCACTTTTATTGATATTGTATAGTCTATACGTTATCTATTATTCGCACTTCGACATTTAAAAACTTGAACTTGCAGTTATATTTTTCCAACTAACGAAGCCTGTTTCTAATTGATGCAATAGGAACTCTGTTCACTATGGTATTAAGGTGGTTTTCCAGTCTACAGCTATACGAAAGCGATTGACTCCTTCCGTTCTAGAGTATATTAAATGACTGCCTGTAACACAGGGCAGGGTTTTTGACAGAATTTTCAGGTTTCTGAACGCTTCGTAACGTGCCTTCCGAAGCAAGAACTCACATGAAGTTATAAATTATAAAGTCATATAAGCACATGAAATGTATTCTCGCTCGTTGTATAAGAGTAGGTACTAATGGTGTATTAGGTGGAGAATAATGTTGCACCGTCAAACTTTAGACGTTTAGGAGCCGGCTGATTGATGGACCAGTGCGGATTGTTTCAAAACTTGGCTAAACATTTAGTCGCATATGTGTACTTACGTTTATTCCAAGGAGATATTAATAGTAATTTGCATTTCTCGTTTGGCCTGTTAGTAGTTTTAATGTACCTAAACGCTTTACGTTGATACACCATAAAATATATAGGTAGGTATAAATGATTGCATAAAAATAGCGTATATACTTAGATAATGTTATAAATAGCTTGGTTATTTGAAACCCTATATTTTAGACGATACTTCAACCCCATCTCCATCACATATTTTCATTACCATCATATTTTTCAAAGAAAGCCGGTCAAAGAATCACTATATAACCTTTAGGTAAACATAATCGACTTATAAATCAATAAATTACCCAGTGCAGTGATCATCACTTCACCGGTAACTTGATAATGAGTGATGTGGCTGTCAAGCGTCATGCATGTCGCGTGCATGTGACGCTTGCAAGCGGTCCACTCGACCTAGATCCATGCGTATCTAAGTGAATAAGCTACTCTTCGGTCCTTTGATCTGCTAATAGTTCAGATAATGATATTATGTTTAAATCACCATTATCTAACACGCATGGAATGTAATTTTCCCGGGGCTTCTCTAAAGTATCATTCCTATTTTATTGCTATTCTGAATTAGGTTTTTTAGTCTGCCACTAAACTCAGCCTATTTCTTTATGACAAAATACGAATATAAAATAATTTGACACTATCAAAAATATGACTGTCTTAAACACGTATTAGTTAATTAATCTCAAGTCTGCGAGCGATCTTGAGTACACTTTTGACGTGTTATTTGTACTGGTATTACATAAGAATGACATTTCCAAGATCGCTTACTCCATGTTACAATGACAAGGATGGCAATACATTTAGTTAAGTTAAATTTAGTTTGTGTACCTTTTAGTATCACCACCGTTGTCCAAACTCTTTTGGCTTCTTATAACGGGCCAAATCGGATCTTTTTGGCAATACATGATGTCATCAGTTGTCCACTGTGTGTCAATCTACGCCTTCCTCTCGATATAAAACTATGGATTAACATGTTTAATAAATAAAAATAAATAAATATCGCCAGACGAACACACCAACTGTATGGTCCCAAACTAAGCAACGCTTGTACTATGGATACCGTACAATGGACTGGGGGCGATCCCAGTGACACTCAGACCAGGGTAAATTAAAATTACGAAAAAGCCATTTCCGAAATTTACCCCGGCGGGAATCGAACCCGCAACCACCATGTGCAGTAAGCCGAGCGGCCTACGCTCGAACCACTGCGCCAAGCGGTCGTCAATAGTTTGCCGCCTAATGAATATGCAGTACTTTATAGACGGGCTTCAAAGCGACACTTGTCAGTAACACTCAACCGCGCCCGGGACTCCCGCCGTCCAATATGCATTCGTTAAGGTGAAAGCGCCTGTCTAGCCCGCGAAGTTCAAATTTTTTGAGTTCTTTTAGAAATTTTTCAAAATCTGACAATAATAAAAGACAATTTTTGTAATTCGCGAAAAAGACCGTGTTGCATTTATTAATACATTTATTTTACTCTAAATATTATCACGGTGGATATGATACTAGTAAATAACTAAATATACAAAAATTGTCAGATTATCTGGATAGCTGTCGTTCTTGAAATGTTTTAGAGTAAGTTGGATATATTAATAAATGCACTGCACACGGTCTTTTTCGCGAATTACAAAATTTGTCTTTTATTATTGTCAGATTTTGAAAAAATTCTAAAAGAACTCAAAAAATTTGATCTTCGCGGGCTAATTGTACCCTACCTCGCGTCACTAGGCCATTCCCGTACCACGTATTATAATTCCATCTAAATGTATAATTAAGTACTTGTCAGCCATGAGAGAATGACAATAGAAGTGTTGAATTCAAATGCAAAGTGACTCGATTGTTCAGTTCAGGATCGGTTAAAAAACGTGAATTAATTTGAAAGTTTTAATTGCAGTGGAAGTTTGACTTTCTAATAAGCTGGGATAAGAAGTTTGATAATACTTAATATAATAAAAAAACAAGACACCAAGAAATTATAAATACTACTTAGCGAAGTGATGTACCATATAGTTCGAATAAAAAACCTCTTTCTCTATAATTCCAATCAATATTTTATTAAAAAAAAATCATATGTTGCAAACCTGGAAACCTATTTAATTTAGTTAAATTAAAGAACAAGTTGCAAAGAGGTCACGAAATTTGAAAAAATATTTATAGAAACAGTTTTTTTTCGTCAAATAAAAAACCGTTTTCGTTCACCTTGTTAAAAAGCGCACTGTTTTCTCTATACAGAAATGATATAGGTATATCATTTAACAAAAGTACTTAATTATCAACAAATCCACCCCAAAAGCCTCGATGTTAGAGATGGCATCGATAAAACTGGCGCCATTATCATTGCAATAGATAGTGCAACATTTATGCGGCAATAAACTTCTTAATGGTCGCGACGATCCATCGCTGTACACGCCGACCGTAAGATCGTAATTAAGAGGGTATATTTCACCCATTCGAGAGGGATATAACAGTCACGTCAACGTTTAATCAACCTATTAATCTGTGGTTATATTTTAAGTGTTGCCTTTAGATGGATTTCTTAATTGAAAGATCTAGTCTCCGCACGTGACGTGATTAGTTATATCGTTTATTTGTTCAACCGAATTGTTTTAAATCCCAGTAAGTACTTATGAACTTAGGTATATAAATGAATTACTGAATGTAAACTTTTAATGATCAGATAAGACGATTTACGACCTTTGCCTAATCGAAGTGTGTTTACTTAAGGTTTAATTCATTTAGTTCAAGACTTAAGTTTTATACATAGTTAGACTTTTGAAGTCTGCATCTTAACTCAAACTCATAGGTGTTTTATAGTCATGTAAGCAAACAAAGCATGTATGAATAGTCAGAATCTACCACCGGTTCGGAATGCTGCTTCCACTAAGCACACAGCAACAGAATGTGAGCAGGCAACATCATTGTTACTAAATAAGTAAATAGTAATCAAACCTCACTCGGATTTAGGTATTTAAATTAGATAGCTAGTTTAGTGAGGTGTGCAAACCTACTCACACTCTATATCATTTTACATGTATACAAAAAATAATAAAAAAACACAATTGAAAAGAAAAGAAAAGAAAATAATTGATTTGGTGTGATGCTTTCCATGCTAAATAAATGAACACAGTTTAAGAACAACTTTTTCAGAATAACTTTTCCTATAAATTTTCCTGCAAGGGATAGTAGTTTATGGTTTCCCACATACATTCTTCGTATTATTCAAAACATCAATGCAAAATGCATTTCATATAACCCAACTGAGAGTGTAAACATTGAATGCTTGCTTCAATATATTCGCAAAATCTCGCAGTCCTAGACATGGAAACTTACAGGATTCATATCAAACGAACAATCACAACATATATAACTCATCGACATGAAACCAAACTTCCTCCCTCCTGTCCCACATATGTTTAATTTACAAGACTGAATGGTTTGGAAAGAATTATGTGGATGTAAAAGTGACATTAATGCGTTCCCGAATAGTCGCGTTAATTAACTAAATAGTTCATTTATATGTCGCCGCGATGAGGTACAAATTTGTAACAATCACACCGCGGGACATTAATGGGCCATTAATTATGCATAAAGGCAACATCTTCATAATTAATATGGACGTGTGGATTTTGGGACGGTATAAAATGCAGTTAAATTATCGCTACAATGTATTATTTACGCAAGTCCCCGTGAGTTATCACGTGTCAAATTCCTTTCATAGGGCAACAAGAATCGAAATGAACGGTCATTAATTTCGGACGTCAGTTTTATGAGGCACTTGTTAAACAGAACGATGTTCATCGGCGATTCTTTAAATTAAATCTGAGTCATTGACAAAAATCATACTAATATTATAAAGAGGAAAACTTTGTTTGTTTGATTGTAATGAATAGGCTCCGAAACTACTGAACCGATTTGAAAAATTATTTCACTGTTGGGAAGCTACACTATCCCCGGGTGACATAGGCTATATTATATTAAAAAAAAATTAGGGATCCTTACTAAAACTCCAATAATGTAACCGTAATGTACCCGTGCGAAGCCGGGGCGGGCCGCTAGTTAAATATAAAATGGTGCGACAAAAAGCGGCTGTGGAAATGCCTGAAGTCTGGACAGATCGCTTAATAAGGGCTGTAACGTAACGAGAAGTAATCAAAAACGAGTGAAGTGCTGTTAGTGAACATAAAAAGGTATTTAAACTGTCCCAGGCTTCATAACATACAGTCTCTTAAAGGCCAAAAATTTCACAATTGTTTCCATTTCAAGAAGTTATTCGGATTACATACGTTGCAAAACAATATAAAATCTGTTGTATTTTACTGATAACTGCCTGTTTAGGTGGGCTTTGTAATAATAACAATAACCATACCTACCTACGTACATATTATTTGGTCAAAAAATAATGCGTAGGTAGATATATAACCGTTTATCATTGAATTTATTATATCATTGATTTTTGGGACATTCTTCTTTAATTTCTGTCCCGATGCAAAGGATGAATTAAAATAACAACTAACTAAGCTTATGCTGAAACTTTCAGTAACAAACTTACATTGCTAGTATTTCACTTCGATCGATATGCAACTACTTTATTTCAATGAATAATTAACTGTATAAATAATCGTGGTGACAACACCCCAGTGTCCACGTAAATGAACGGGATTAAAAAATCTGTTTTAATTTATGTGCGTCTCGCTCCGGATCGGTCCTATAAAGTCCCTGGAGATTTATAATGGAAATTTTATTAGCACCCTTTTTGAAATATGCGCGTTTTTTTCTGACAGCTAGAAAAAATATCGGGCAATTAGAACGTTTTCCTAATGACCGCAAAAAAAGTTATCTGGCTAATTTATCCGTCCTACGATACCTAAATCTAAATATCGTGCAATTATACAGACATCTAAATCATTATCGTGCGACACATGATCTCCTAGCACTTAATTTGATAGGAACTTAATTCCACTTGCTATGTACTTGGTAAGTAGTTATAGGTAATGATTGCAAAAGTATTAAAACTGCTTGAACATTTTTAGGCATCCTGTAGTATGGGAGACATTGTTACCATTTCAGCGCAAGCTCATGTATCAAAACATACATTATGTACTGTTTTCCATAGTTCCACGTATTTATTTTTGCACTTTGCAATGAACTTTGTGCATGATATATTATTGTCTTTTGAGAAATAACGCATGCCAGTAAAATAAGCCATATCCGAGGGCTTCGGGCGTCCTGAGAACTTCGATACTAGAGTGAGCCATCAGCTCACACGAGCGAACATAGAAATTACGAACCAAGCATAATACGAGCTTTTCAATATAAAATAATAAGCCTGTCGTTGGATTCAAAATGGTGGGTGAGCAATATATCTTTAAACCAGTAAAACAGATACCTATGGACAAAGGAAATCAAGGGTTCGAAGGTCATTTAGGCGAAAACGGTCGTACCCTTGTCAGGAAATATAACGAGTTCTTGTTTTACGAGCTTGTTTATCTGAATCCCTATATGGAGTTATTATCTATACCTACCTACGTCATACATCATAGCTCCCGATATTTGTCCGTAAAACTTAAAAATTTGGCGGAACTTTTGTTCGGTGTAATAGAAATAAGCGAGGCAAAACATTGTCGGGACGAAGCAAAACAACAGCAGTGGGGTGAATAGTTAGTTTCGCTATGTTTCCTTAATGTTTGGCAATAAATTGTGAAGAACAAACAAGCGGGGTATCTGATCTGCGTCGGTGGCAAGCCGGTGGCAGGTCTTGGCCGTGCTCGGGGCCTATCGACCATCTTTTCAGCTTCCAAGCCATTAACAGCCCGTAACTGTAACATGCCGGTGTTTACACGCAGAACATTATCTTCTTATTAACTGTGTCAAGTTTCTTTATATAGACATAAACAAATAACCGCTGAATATAGGTATAGGGATACTTACAAGCTTTTTAAAGTTAAAAATGCACTCCGATTATAATAACTTACACCTCTTTATCGCCTCGTGTTAACATTAAAAATTAATTGCAATTTCATTTTCAACTTTAATTGGATGTAATTAAAAACCTATTAACAGGTGCTCGAATTGAAAGTTTATGTAAATACCTTGACTTTGGCCCGTATTAATAAATCGATCTCGAGTCTGAGAGGGATCTTGAGTTCGCTTTTGACATGTCATTTTGTACTTTTCTATACAAATAAATAAAATTGGAGTGTCTGTTTGTAATATCAAAATAACACCTTTTCACTAAATGCATATGAAAGTACATACGACACCTATAGCAAAAACGCGATTTAAAAAAAAATTGTCTGTCTGTCTGTCTGTCTGTCTGTCTGTCTGTCTATGTGTTTGTTCCGGGTAATCTCCGAAACGGCTGGACCGATTTTGACGGGACTTTCACTGGCAGATAGCTGGTGTAATAGGGAGTAACTTAGGCTACTTTAATTTTTTTTTTTTTTTAATTAGGGTTCCGCGTAAAAAAATAAAAACACATGAAATCAAAGAGTATCTCCGCAACGGGTGGACCGATTTTGACGGGACTTTCACTGGTAGATAGCTGATGTTATAAGCAGTAACTTAGGCTACTTTTATTTTAGAAAAACAAAATTTAAAAAAATTAAAAAATGGGTTCTGTCGTGCGGGCTCTGAACGCGGGAGCGGGCTTTTTTGTTAAGTTAAATTCCACGCGGACGAAGTCGCGGGCACAGCTAGTATGACATAAGAATGACATCAGATCGCACTCAGCCTTTGATGCACGAACAAAAAATCGTGCACTCAAAAAGCAACTTAGCAACATGAAAAATAACTGCAGGCATAGTATTGGTATATCAAGGTAAATACATAAATCACTATAAGATGGTCCCCTTGTTAACATGACAACTTAATGATCATAATTTCGTTAAAATTATGGATCGCTTTAACCCTACGGCCACTGTCAATTTACCGTAAAACATTTACGATCCATACGATATAGGTACTTACCTACCCTTTCATTGTTGATATGCTACATTTATTGCGTAGGTACAGATACTTTATCCTTATTTGCATGTCAGCTGGTTACGTCCTTATAAACCTGATTTTATTACAACATCACACGTAGTCCCAGTTTTGCTTACTCATCATAATATCGTTTAAATGCTCATATCTGTTTTACAACTTTTATATTCCGTTTCAACGACGCAGCCCATAAAATGTAAACGAAAAAACTATAGCAAATACAACCTTAAATAAGTCAATGTTAGCACTCTTTGTCCTCAACATATTACTTGTCTGAAAGTGGAATTATGCTGAAATAATTAGGTACAGTTGCGGGTACTAATTCGGAGACAGTATGAAGATTTAGTGTACCGAACACTGACGCTTTAGTTTACAAAGATTTATGTGTTCGAAGCAGACCGCTCCTCTCGACGATTCTATCTGAGATCCACCTACACACAACATGTTACAGAGCACATATTTCAGCATCCGATTCGATAGGCTTGTCTTTATTTCGATGGGTTTTATTGCGTCGTCCTCGTATATTTTACGAGTGCTACAGACAAAACATCAAACATCTTAATATAAGTCAGTTTTTCTTTGATAAGACGGAAAACTGTCATTGCTATTAGATGAAACGATCCAATTAAATATTTTTTTGCAATGGTGATCCTCTAGGCTCAACGCGACACTTTTAACTTTTAAGCCGGATACGAATCTATCATCGATAAATTCGTACTAAATAAAGGCGCGCCATGCGCGAACGGACATGAGAAAGGGTGGTGTTGTAAGCGCGGAGCGGCGGTGATGGTGGCGCACGATGCGCGCGGGCATTGATGGAAGAGTCATGGTCGTCCGGCGGCGCGCCGCTGCTACGCACGAGGTCGCTGCCGCTGGTGCTGGAGGCGGCGAGCGGCGCGCCCCCGCGGCACACCAAGCTCGACCCGCGACAGCTGCTCACACTCACGCGGCACTACTACCCGGAGGGCGGGTGGGGGTGGGGCGTCGCGGCCGCGGCCACTCTCGCGCAGATTCTCGCCCACGGCCTGCACCAGGCCGCCTCTATTCTCGCCGTCGAAACCATCAGACGATTTGGGCCGGAGGTCCGCATGCAAGCAGGTAAACAAAAACAAAAATATGGCAACATAAAATAAAAATAGTCTAAACTCGATTTGATGCCAATGTCTGGCCGACAATTTCAAAAATGAGTCGACAGATATAAATTGTTTAGAGATAAGAAAATACAACAGAAACCAGAGCAGTCTCCCAGAGTAAGCCTCAAAATATCAGCTCGGTTCTGTAGCAATAATTTGATACTTAAATCTGAAAATGAAGCGGTTTGGAAGTAGTCCAACTAAGCAGTTACTGCTAAAGCAGTAGGTACATTATCTGTCTGGACAGTTGTCTGAACAAAGCAGCTTCGACAGTCTAACACTACTGCAAGAATATTCAAAGAAAACTTCATAGAAACGTTGGAATAGTTTTTTCAACTAATGTAGCTATAGGTATATAAACAACAATAAATTTGTTTGCATTCGGAATATAATAGATACCCACTGCATAAATTATACCGAATAACCAATTGCAAGCAAAGTTTTTACGAAATTTGTGTGAATAATGTGTGCCTTTATCATTAGAGATATTGGAGATAGGTAAGGTAATTGCTGAGAACAGTAACAGGATTGTTGTCTCCAAAATTAAAGTAGGTACAAAGTTGATCAACCCTGGCTAGGAAAGGTGGTCCATGATCACCTCTCATCTAAAATGGAAGGTTGTGTCTGGTTACTTACCTAATGTCATTTATTATTCTCCTCAACGGGATTCCACCGATCGTATAGACGCTTTTACGGTAGGTATTCCACGTGCAAATATTTTTGTCTATTCATGTGAATACCACTCTAGCAAATCAGGAGGCCTCTCAAACTTTGACAAGACGTGGATCATTTTACTCGGGAGACGAATGGTGACATCATTCATATTTGGCTTTCATTTTGTTTTTGTTTGTATGGGAGCAGTTAGTACGCGCTCGTTTTGCAAACATGGGGTATACTGTAACATACATAGATGTAAAGACTATGGAGGGAACTCAGGCTGTGTAATAGTTTATGCTCTAACATTAAAGTAACAAACGCGTGTTTAAATCAAACTCCAACCTTTCAGCCCATTAGGTCTGAAACTAAATGAAAATTACGACTGACACGACCGATATGAATAAAATTTTGCATATTATATTAATTTAAAAACTTTTCTCAAGCAGTGTAGCATTTATATAAAATCCCAAAAGTAAAATCACAAATACGAGTGCTCTTAGAAGACACTCAGTCAAGCAGAAAATTTGCAAACGTCGCTGAATGAATGTATCATACTCAGTCTAGGACATTGAGCTTGTCCTTTCGTGTATACTATAAAATCCTTTTTACACATTTTAAAACACTTTTGTTCTGGGAATAAGAATATCGAGAGTTGCTTTTAGTATACAAAAGTTAGTTATTTAAAGATATTTACCGAAACTTGGATATAATGACATACCTATATGTATACTAAGGACTGATTATAATCAATTATGTATTGACTAGGTATGCTCCACTGTTTAAACGTTCGCGTTCTCGAGGTTAATTTGGCTACCTTCCATGTCGATCCAATGTCTGTAGTTTTGCTTTATACTTGATAAGGTCATCATGCAATGGACATGGTATATGATCGTATATGACTATTTCCTAGCCAACACATTTGAAGAATATAAAATACTAGCTGTGCCCCGCGACTTCATCCGCGTAGTATTGGATTATTGGGTTAAAAAGTATCCTATATGTTAATCCCGGTTATAATCTGTCTGTGTTCCAAATTTCATCCAAATCCTTTCAGTAGTTTTTGCGTGAAGGAGTAACATGTTATACATACGTACATACATACATCCACACTCACAAACTTTCGCATTTATAATACTAGCTGTGCCCCGCGACTTCATTCGCGTAGTATTGGATTATTGGGTTAAAAAGTATCCTATATGTTAATCCCGGTTATAATCTATCTGTGTTCCAAATTTCATCCAAATCCGTTCAGTAGTTTTTGCGTGAAGGAGTAACAAACATACATACATACATACATACATACATACATACATGCATACATCCACACTCACAAACTTTCGCATTTATAATATTAGTAGGATTAGTAGGACAAGGAAAACATACAGACAGCCAATTTCCTACTTTTATTATTCTTGAAATACATTTCAGTCCAGTTTTTGAGTAAGAAACAAGGGAATAGGAAATGGAAACATTTACCGTCTGTTTTTCATAGGTATGCCTTATCAGTCTGAGCTCTATATCTGTCTTTTTCGCTTTATTCTGTGAGGTTTCAGGGAGGGAAATGGCAAAAGATTTAAGTTGAAAAAATCTTGCTAACCGCATTTCCTCTTAAACGTAACCAAATAACTTACTATATCATCAATCGTATAATAAAACGCTAATATGTAATACTAAAAAGGCGTCGTAAAAGTAGAAGTAAATAAATACGGATAATGTGGTTAGGGAATCGTCAAGAATCTATTACCCGGCGAAATGGGCCCATTACCTTTTAGATCCATCGGATGCCACCTACATTCGGTGTTATCTGGTACCGTTAAATATCTGGATCAAAACTCTGCTCATAATAAAAAATGACCACCGAACTAAGTTTCTCTGCGCTAAGCTATACAACAGGTATTATTAAAATGTAGGCTTTGCTTGATTTGCAAATTTTCAACACCAAATTGATATGTACTGGCCAATTTCATTATCAAGCTCTTGGTGATTAACGCCAGAACACCCTAAATTCCTTAATATTTGGGGATATAATTGATAACGATGTCCTTACCATTCCTTAATCTAGTGGAAGGGATGCTGTGAAATCATTCGAGGATATCCTATGAAAAGGGCAAATATTATCGGGCGTTAACCTAGGTACCTCTATTTATCAAATAGGTCTCAGACTTCGTTTGCAAAGCCTCGCGACTGAAAATGATTTCGCAGCGTACCCGAGTAGGGCGGGCGGTCCAGACGTCACTCATCGGCAATCGTTTATTAGGATCGAAGCGTGGCAGGAGGCAGGCGATGCGTGTACCGCCGACCTCACCGTACATTTATCATCCCAAAGGGCGTTAATATGTTTCGGTGCGTTGACAGGCGCCGTGATAACGACACGACGCGGCTCGCCGCGATGGCGAACGTTTATAATTTCCACATTTTACGCGGATTTTTTTGACGCCGCCGCGATCCTCATTTGTCACGCGTGCCTGACGTAATTTGGTTAGCAACAATGCTTTATTGAAATCACCTAATAAATCTTAAAATTATACACGCATAAGTATAATTAGAGATACTACCCGTAAATAATTTTCCAATTCATTATTGAAAACAGGCGCTTTGTAATAATACTATCGTTGATATTTGAAATTAAGTTAATATATTACTGGGTGGGTCCCTTGTAAAGCAAAAATTCGGACATTAATATTAACTATCTCTGTTTACATCTAAATACTTTTCATTTCAAACGATGGTGTTTCAAACTTTCCACAAAATTTAAACCGAAAGTTAGTCAGTACTTTAAATTTATTAGGTCGATAGCATCAGAGAGAATGGTAACGCAGAGTCACCCATGGCTAATAGGAACGTAAACAGAAGATATTATGACTTGAAACCACTTTACATTTTTATAACTACTTATATTATATCACTAAAATAACAAGACCCACAAAATAGGATAGATAGGAGGATAGGAGATCTGTTGGGAAACCTTCCCTTGCACTGTCCGGTACAACTTTAGCTCATTTAGCCATCGGTGAATCCTTTTAAGTGGATAGGTTTCCTTCCCCCCATGTTGCACCTCAAAAAGTTATTCAGTTCTGTAAAAAATGTAGCAAAACACGAACGTGCCCGTAAAATGCAGATGTCAGTCTCGTGTTTCGTAGAAACCTATCATAAAAATGGAAACATAATGCGTCGTTGTCATCTTTCATTTTATCTTCGTGTACCTACAGAATTTATATGTAAACTTGAACTCAAATATGTTATATTCACTATTTATTTCTAAGTATTTGTGTTTAAATTACTAGGTCGTTAATAGTTATAAGTTACATCTTAAAAAGCGCTCAGAATTCTTGTAAAGAATGTGACTGGTAATATTGTTCATTTAAATACTCGTAACTGAAAAGGGTTTGTTAGTTAAAAACAATAAAATACAAGCAAAAGTTAAGTGCTCAAAAACAAAGTATGATTTACGCAATCAAGCGCAATTTTAATTTAATTTTATTGCATTTACGATCACATATTAGCCGACAGTGTCCGATATGGCCCGATGTTAACTTAAAGAAGGACAATTTACCAGTTATTTACAAGACGATGAGGCAGCACAATCTCTTTATTTCGATTCGATTGAGACGAGTGACTGAGAACTCACTTCGTAGGTACCGTAGGCGTTCCACTGCATTTGTTGTCGAATAAAGAATAAGCCCAACTCTTATTTATAGCGTTATATTTCGCCTTTACTACTGCCCTTTCATATAAACTTTTGTGTTTGACATAATCCTACAATAGGTAAGCCAATACAGAAAAAAGAAACCAACTAACTTTATGTATTAAACTCTCTTTATTGAAAGTTATTTTTAAAGTTGAACAGTGAAAGATTAATTGGCATCACCGTGGGTCTTTATGAATAAGTCCTTGTTAAAGACTGTTTATTTATCAAAAATGCAACATAAAAAGTAAAATAAGCAAAATATTGAGACAGCACGAGGGGCACGGATTAGTCATCAATCTGCGGATCTAAACTAAACAACGTCTCGTAGATTTATACGTCAGATGTGTGGCCGATCGGTGGCGCTCCTTGTTAAAATGTCGACGAACTTCGCAATCGGTTCGCTTGTCCCCAAACTTTTTCAATAGAAATGTTTGTGAGACGTCCAACGCCACCCAGCGCTGAATCGCTACTGTACTTTGTATTATTTTGCGAATAGCTCTTAAGAGGTTTCGCTGCAGAGGAAGCGCTTGATAGCGTTGTATGATTAGTACTTTGAAGTTGAGAGACAATCTGTCTTTACTCGCTTTCGAGCTATTGTTGACGCTCTCATTTGTTTGGAATGTTCTATGAAAGAAAACAGATTGCGGCAGTTTCAAAGCTGTCCAATATAAAAAACCTAAAGAATATCGGCAAAATTTTACACAAAGAAAAAAGTTTCGCAATTAGTTTTAAAAAATATGACACTTGAGTTTTGTAAGTATTAAAGTTCTGGGAGTGAAAGAATTCTTATTAACGTCTGCAAGAGAAACTGACGAGTTAATCGAACTTCTCAAGTTGTTGCCTGTAAATATTGGATTTTATGATTCGTAATGATTATCTTTTTTACATATAAGTAGATAATAATAAACCACAAATCAACATTCACTAATTGACTCATCTGCGCACGGATAATCATTTTTGGAAATCAATATAAACGGCTGTTTTAAATTAAGTTTCGAATTTACTCTTTTTAACCCTATTTCATACGAATGCTTTTATAGCGCTAAGAATAAAGCTCAGAATAAAATAACACTGCACCATACAAGCAGGTCATGTGGTCAATATTTATGCAATAAATTATATCAGCGATACCTGCTTTCAATGCTTCTCTAACATTTTAAACTTTGAACTCCGTCAGGAGAACCTTAGGCGTCGTTCAAATGACAATCGATGTGAGAAGATGCTTCAACAGAATACTTCTTGCCTAGTTACGGACCCAGGAGCAACGAGTTCCAAATAACTTGTTCGTTCAGCGACGTGTCAGCTTTGGAAAATCGAATTTCATAAAAATTTCTTATTCATTGGATTGTAGATTGTAGTGGAACGTTATTCGGAACGGAAGCACTGAAAGCGGACTTTTATACAGTACTTTTCAGGATCTGGATGTTTTTTTAAGAATAAATATACTGACCTTTTAAAAATTATGTAATACAATCATATAACATTATTTAGTGCGCGTTGTTGTATCTCTTGAATGTGTTTAACAGATTGCTTGCTAAGCTTGTCCGGATGAAGTTGTTATGGCCACTCTGGCCAACAACATATAGTCAAAAAAAAAACAAACTTGCGAAGCTATGAATACTTAACAGTATGTGAAGATCTAAAACTGTACCTACTGCTATATCCTTAATAGACAGTTTAAATAATAAAACACCTTATACGTTTTATAATTTACATTTAGTTAACTATTGTGTTAAACTTTATAAAGATACCACTGCAGTACAGGGGTGTAATTATCTAATTCGTTTTTATCTGTACAGATATAGACAAATGTGTCCTAAATAAAAAAAAAAGATTTGTAAGTAGTTCATAAATTATGGAAACACACTATCTAAAGAAAACGTTAGAAGAATATGTATGTCATGCTCTTTAGTTTCAAGCATGAGAAGGATGACAAGATTGGCAAGTTTAAACAAGTCTACATTGTGCACCAACGGAATTAGCATCAAATTAGTACAGCCTTTGCCACGTCAGCCATACAAGGCTGACGGAATGTTCAAACGCGGATCTTTACGATCGCGGATAACAATAAACATCGCCCGGCTTTTTGTAGCCGTCCGTCTTTTGGTAAGCAAAAACGTGGCTGGTGTAGACAGTTTAAGCGCCATTTTGTGTTTTGTTTATAGAAAACGTCATGACTCATGAGCTGGCTCGATAAAATTTGAAGTATTTCGTATTCGCATTGGTTCACGTTTTTTACGACTGAAATGGGGTTACGATTTGTTTTATTCAAGATTGCAGCCTTTGTTTTATTGGTACTTGCCTACTAATGTAACTCTACTTAGCTGTTTGGAGTGTCGATAGGTGCATAATATAAAAAATAAAAATTCATGAGACGATTGTAGGAAATAGGTCTATAATGGTGCCTAACCCACAATATCCTTAAATCCCCGTTTGAGGCTTATTCAAGATGAAATCCGGAGACTGACCAAATTATAGGGCAACATCAAATATCTATTCTTCTAAGTATAGAAAAATAGGTCACCTAACATTAGGTACCTACCCCCTTTCGTATAGATAACTTGGTTGCAGTTTCCAAAAAGGAACCCCGTAAAATGAGTGTCGCAACGCAGAAAATAGGATTCCGCATAGTCACCTTAGATTTTTGTCCTCTGGATTTGAGTGCATATCTTTGTAACGGTAATAAATATCTGCCTATATAACTATGTACATGTGCCAATTATGAACCGCCCTTATAGCCTCCGTATAAAATGGTAGTGACAACTGACAGACGGAAATAGACGAACCGGCGTAACTATAAGGGTGACCGTCCAGGGTTAGCTATGATATCGCATTATTGCCTGTCAATTTGAGCAAAGCTGGATGAAGCTGAGGAAATGAAGCGATCGTATTGGTCGAAGCGGGCGAACCTACTTCACAGCATAGCCAAGTGCAAGGCACCCTTAGTTCTTTATTTTGGTTATCAACCTAAATATAATTCAAGATCAGTAGGTACTAACCTAATAATGTAGGTACCATCGACGACCGCTTGGCGCAGTGGTTTGAGCGTAGGCCGCTCGGCTCACTGCACCGGATGGTTGCGGTTCGATTCCCACCGGGGCAATTTTCGGAAATGGCCTTTTCGTAATTTGCCCCGGTCTGGGTGTCACAGTCGCAGATCGCCCCCAGTCCATTGTACGGTACCCATAGTACAAGCTTTGCTTAGTTTGGGACCATACAGTTGGTGTGTCATTCGGGCGATATTTATTTACCTATCAATTATTGTCTTTGTGTTCCAGGATGTCTGGGTGCTCTGTCGGCGGGGGTCGCGCTGGCGCTGTCGCCGGTGACGGTGGCGCTGTGCGTGCGCAAGTCGACGCGTGTCACCGCGGTGGTGGGCGGCCTCGTCGCGGCCCTCGGCTGCCTCTTTACATCCTTCGCCACGCAGTTCCACCAGCTCTTCTTCAGTTATGGTAAGTTTAACTTCCTTCTTCTAAAGGCGACGGTTATAAAGAAGCCAGGGTAGACCAAAAAATAAGTAAAGTCCTACTATCTACCTAAATTCAGTTTGTGATGGCTTAATGTGAACATCAAAGACTTGCAAGCATCCACAGGTTGAAACAGAAAGGGTATATTTTTTTTTCAAAACTTAACTTTGTAAATTTAAACCTATCAGCTTTGGAGGAAACTTGAAAAACAAAAGGTGTTATAGGGATACAGCTGTTGACAGATTTCATAAGTTACAAAACCTTTAGTACTTCAACTGCCCCACAAAGACTATAGTTTTACATTTACAAAGTTAAGTTGCAAAAAAAATTGTATACCCTTTTTGTTTCACCTAGTATAGGCTACTTTAATTTACTGAACATCGGGCGGCTCGTACGCGTGTTTGCCGACATTGTTGTAGGGATAAAAAAAACAAAATTGTGATCGAACACATAAAAGCGCATACAAAAATAAATTTCTACTACAATTTCGTGGTAAGTATTTATTAATAATTATAAATTGAATTTAATTGGTATTGCAGATAAACCTTAGAATAGATATATTTAGAGCCAATTCTTCAATCGGTATAAATTCATCTAATTAAATCTGCAACATATTTCATACAAGACTCATATAAAGTTAAATACAGTGTTGAAAAAAAAGACATCCATCCGGCTGAAGTGATGCTTGCATTAACGCAGAAAAAAAAAACTTATACACCTGAACATACAATGTATGCACTCAGAAAAGTTAATTAATTTCATCAGATTTATATCCGTAACTCCTTTTCGAACTTCAAAGGCATCCGCTAATTGGCTCTTAAGTAAAGGAACATATAGGCATAATCGCGTCGTCTGAAAATAGACCCAGAATTTAACTCTCCCGACTTCATATTAGATATATTTTAAATTATGACTTAATTTTATGTATTTTATTACGTGCACCCAAACATGAGTAATGTTGAGTAATGTTGGTTTATAAATGTCATCGAATATTTAATATTTCATTAATTTTATTGAGGGTAATAAAAATAATGAATTATTTAGTGAGGTAGGTACCTACATATAAGTAAGTAGTCTCCTTACAGCCGAAGGAGTGGAATAGAAATGCGTTTTCAATCCAAATAATTCAGCGAGACGAACTTGGCTTTTACAGTTTTACGGCTTGGCTGGCAGACTATTATCGAATGAGACTGGGGTCTGAAATGGATCTACTGGTTTATTCCCTACAATGTATTTACAAAGCACCAGAATTCTCGTATAGAAATGCGTGTTCCTACGAAAAGTTTCATAAAAAAATACATAAGAAGGAGTAGGAACCTACCTAATAGCATTTTATTTTAATTAGGATGGTTTCTGCACTATTATTAAGTACCTACAGTGAATTCCCTAACTTACTGTAGGTAAGTACCTACTTATAGTTTTTAGCTATCTCGAGGTAAGTAAGTACTTACCCAAGCCAAGATATAAAATATTCCAAGAAAGACAGCGTTTTTAATTCAAAATAATTAATTTCAAAATTACGCTAAGACACAGCTATGACTCAAAATTACAAAAAAATACAGACTTAGCAGTTGTTTTAGACATCCACGTAAATACAAATATATTCACAAATAAGTAGATAGGTAGGTACTCCTCGCATTTTCACTTTATTTACCCTCAACTGAACCAAACTTTCCTCTTTTAACTTATCCAATACACGACGCCGCATCGTTGTGAATAGGGAACAGTACAATTAAGTTTCCGATGGATATTGGAGACCAACATGCGAATGCAATGCGCCATGAATGTGCGGGTAACGACGCCACTTCACACCAACTGTAACACGAGCCAATAGCAGCAGTAATGGCACCGCCATTCACCCCTTATTGTGTTACTGTAACCTCTGATCTTTATTACATCGAGACCCATTCATAAAAGATACATTTCACGCAAATAAGAATGGTAACTAGGTTAGTTACCTTAAATTATTCTAGACAAACTGGGTTAGGGTTCAGACAATTACCTCTACTAAGGTGCTTCGTTTTTACGATTATTACCTTTATATCTAGAGGCAGGAACATGTTTAACCTCATTTGAAATTATTTCCGGAGTGCTGTAGGTATGTTATTAGATAACTTTTTAATGATAGTCAAAAGCGTCGATAATCATAAGCGATCATTTTGTTACATCAAATTTAAAGCGAAGAAACTTAAGTTAACCTCGCTAGGTATATAGATTTAATTATTTATTAAACATATTTATGAGGGTAAAACTAAGAGAAAAAAATCTCACCTACCTATTGCTATTTCTTAAAGAAACACTTCAAAAACGTGAAATCTCGAATAACGGTTCAAAATATAATGGGCATAAAATAAAGATTTAACGTTCTCTATTCAATACCTATCTACCTTACAATTGAGCTGGGGTTTTGTAAAAAGAAAATAAACGACAGTTGTGTACCGCAATCCGACGCAGCTTGATCCCAACAAAGATCACTTGCTGAATAAACATGATTGCAATGTCGCCATTGAACACCTTCTACATAAAACAAACGAGTCGCATTCTCTATTTCCTACGCCGTGTTTCGTCCGATTAAATTCAGTTTGCGTTTCAGGACGATTTAACTTATCAGAAGCTTGAAGCCATTGTGTCTGACTCACATAAGATACAGTGGTGGTGAGTAAAAGCTGAAAAATAAAGCAGTTTTTTATCTCTCATTACTTACAAGAACTAGGACCGACTGGGTTCATTTGACTGAAAATTGTAAGGAGCGACCCATTATGCCTAAATTAATACTGTTAGGTACGAGTACTAGGGGTAGGTACACTAAATGCCGTTCCGGTGTATAAAGGGTTTAATTCGCTCTCCACAAACTTGACAAATACACAGCACTACACTAGTTGACTATCACTAGTTACTCACAATTAACACTGTTCCGAATCACTTAGCAGTCACACAGTATTCCAATATAATCGCCTAGGTCACTGGTATAACACTCTTCGTTCGCTTACTTAAGTTCCGTACACTGTCGCTTCCAAGAAGTAACTAACTCGCTGCCCGTCGTCAACACCTTATATACGGAATAAAAATGCGAACTGGTATTTTCCTGAACATTCTCGGTAGGTATGTAGGTAATAATAATCACAATCGAACGATCCCGAGACCCATTGTCGGCTTCCCTTTGTATTCGTTCGCGAGTAGGTATTCGCAGCCGTCACCGCGCCGATAACGCATTCACTTTATACCTACATACCTACAATCTCGAACATTCAATTTTTAGAGATCCTTCGTAACTAATCGATGGAGTACATCTAGAATAACAATGCGTTTTTGTATAAAGCTGATAAAATAAGGATCCTTCGAGATAGTTGACCAAGTAGTTTCTAGGTCGCAACATTACCCCCCTTTTAGTCATGCTCGTCCCGAGCATCATCTGTTCCATGATACCGAGCTAATCTGTCCACATGTACTACCTTTGGCTTTCCTCGAAGTCCCTTCTTAATGCGATAGGTCACATCGTTGATCCTCGTAATAACTGTATAAGGTCCTTCCCAGCGAGCCTGAAGTTTCGGAGACTTTCCTTTCCCGCGCAGAGGATTGTGAAGCCACACCGGTGTCCCTTCTTCAAAACCGTTGGTGCACACACTTCGGTCGTACCGGCTCTCCGTCTTTCCCCTGCTCGTTGTCTGCCGTCCTTTCACTGACGCATATACAGTGCATTTACGATACCAGTCTTCGACTTCTTTCCGATAACACAGCCAATAAAACCGCTGTCGCACCTTAACCAGGGTTTTCTTGAATCCAAGATGCCCACCAGAAACACCATCGTGTATGTGCCGTAGAAGAGGGGTCACCTTACTCCGCGGCACTATCACCTGCATGGTTATTTCTTTGCCGTCCTTCGATTCCCATTTCCTATACAGTACTTCATCTTCCAGAGCCAAACTGTCCCATTGAGCCCAATAACCTTTTGTAGTTGAACTATAGGCGGACACGTCACTCCATTGGGGCCTGTTTCCCCTCCGTTTCCAGTGCAGTATAGGTTGTAGATCATCATCTGCTTCCTGCGCCTTCTTCATACTGACTCCGGTCCATTCATAGTCAGTTCTATGAGTCCTTATGAGCTTGACCTCTTCCCGGACTTCCGTCCTCTGACGATAAATATTACACGGGCGCGATCCTCGTAAACAGACTTCTTGATCAGGAAATCTTAGCACCTCTTTGGCTACATCCAATACACACTTCTGATTCTTTAAGAAATCCAGTCCCAAAATGCAATCATTAGTAATACTTGCAATTAACACTGACTGACGGTATACCCGGTTGCCAATTCTTAACTTGACATCTGTCTCACCGAGGATGGAAACTGGCTGACCAGTGGCTGTCTGCAGACGACACGATGGCGATCGCTTTTCCCACATTATAGTGCGTTTCAGTAGCTCTGGTTTCACAATTGTACGCGATGCTCCTGTATCCACAGTTAAGCCGCAAGGTTGGTCGTTCAAGGTGGCCTCGACGATCAGACTATTCCCATTGCAAACTTGCGTGATGGTAACGGTCGGCGCCAGAACTTGACCTTGGGTTTCAGACTCGTCTGTGACCCTTCTCTTCTTCGAAGGACATTCCAGGCGAATATGTCCCTTACCACCACAACCATAGCAAGTTGGGATAAACCGAGGCTTCCTTTCCTCTTTCACAACCTCCTTAACCTCTCTGACCTCATTTAATTTCGTATCCTGCCGAACAGCTTCCACCTCGAGAGCATGAGCCAGTGCGTTCTTCATGGTTTGGTGGTGTCCCAGCCGTACAAAGGTCCTAACTTCCGTTTCTCTTATGCCATTGATGAAAGCATCCAGCAGAGTCTTCTCAATCATTTCTGGTGCCGATAGGTAAGCACGACGAACTAGCCTTTCCACCTCCTGTGCCCACTGTTGGAGACTTTCATTAGCCTTTTGTTTTCTTTCGTGGAGTTGCGCTCGATAAACATATTCCAGATGTTTTTCACCGTAGCGTGTATCCAGTGCATCCATGAGAGTCTCCAGAGTCCTTCCTTCCAGCGGCAGATTCTCCAAAACCATTAAAGCATCTCCCCGTAAGGCAAGCGCCAGGGCCGCAAAGGACTGCTCGCTGCTCCAGGAATTTCCAACTGAAAGTATTTCAAACTGGTACTTGAAGGCCGTCCACGAGGATGTCCCATCAAAGCGCGGGAGATCGAGCTTTGTGGATGACGGTGCGGCCACGGCAACAGGTCCATGAGTTTTCAGGCGTAACATTTCCTTATTCATTACCTCCATCGGCTTTCGACGGTCTCATTCTGGGTTACCATATGGGTTACCTCCTTATTAAGCACATGCAGGCGGTCTTCCAGAGTTCCTGTCTTTTGATTAACCTCCTCGTTCAGCACCTGCATGCGGTCTTCTAATGTCTTCACTTTCTCACCAAGAATAGTGATTCCAGCGTCGATTTTACCCAAGACCGCTTCCTGATTGGCTTGCATCATTCCCTTGAACTCCTGATTGGCCTCCCTTAGTTCTCTAATCTCTTGCCGGCTAGCCACCTGGTTGGACTGCATCATCTCCTTGAACTCCTGCCGGGTAGCCTCTTGGTTGGCCTGGATCATTCGCTCGCTGGCCTCTTGATTGGCCTGGATCATTCGCTCGCTGGCCTCTTGATTGGCCTGGATCATTCGCTCGCTGGCCTCTTGATTGGCCTTGAGCATTTGCTGCATAGAGGCCATCAACGCTGCCAAGTTCAGTTCCAAAGAACTACCTGTTGATGCTGCCTCAGCTCCCGCCGAAACACCGGCATCAACTTGACGCTCTTCTTCTTCACGGCTACGTTGACGTGCGGCATCCATCTCGACTTGACGTCTGGTTCGTGGAGTACGCCCTTCTTCGTCTCGCGGTAGTAACGGCATTCCGCTTCTGACACCAATTGTTAGGTACTAGGGGTAGGTACACTACATGCCGTTCCGGTGTATAAAGGGTTTAATTCGCTCTCCACAAACTTGACAAATACACAGCACTACACTAGTTGACTATCACTAGTTACTCACAATTAACACTGTTCCGAATCACTTAGCAGTCACACAGTATTCCAATATAATCGCCTAGGTCACTGGTATAACACTCTTCGTTCGCTTACTTAAGTTCCGTACACTGTCGCTTCCAAGAAGTAACTAACTCGCTGCCCGTCGTCAACACCTTATATACGGAATAAAAATGCGAGCTGGTATTTTCCTGAACATTCTCGGTAGGTATGTAGGTAATAATAATCACAATCGAACGATCCCGAGACCCATTGTCGGCTTCCCTTTGTATTCGTTCGCGAGTAGGTATTCGCAGCCGTCGCCGCGCCGATAACGCGTTCACTTTATACCTACATACCTACAATCTCGAACATTCAATTTTTAGAGATCCTTCGTAACTAATCGATGGAGTACATCTAGAATAACAATGCGTTTTTGTATAAAGCTGATAAAATAAGGATCCTTCGAGATAGTTGACCAAGTAGTTTCTAGGTCGCAACAATACATTAGACTACACAAACGTTTTAATATTTTAAGAGTACCTAATAGGTACCTGGTAGATAAAATAGTTTTACGGGTTTTGTTTCTCGAGTTTTGACTCATTATATATAATTTAGTTATTTTTAGTAGTTTGCGCCCGTAAAATCGCTAAACGGGCCCAATGGAAGACCAGCGCTGGTTCTTGTCAACCAGCACATGCTGAATTCGGTTCATTTGCGGCGAGCAGAATTTGTAATTATTTTTTTAGTTCCATTTATTATTATCTTATATTATTTAATTGTATTTTTCTGCTAGCCGCAATAAAGTTTTTATTTCTTTCTTTCTTTCTACACTCCCATAGTTTCCATATTTTTTTCTATTTCACCAGCTTTTCCAGCTTCACCTTTTTCATTGCACTTTTAATAATAAGATGTAAGTAGATTAATAACTATGGACTCTTATATCTACCATGAGTATAAAGATGTACGTTATCTTATAGGTACTTCTTACCTACGTGCGTGACTGAAGTTGCCACCCAAAGCTAATATCGTTTGATAAACGATCCCGAACCCCTGCGTACATCCTCTAGCAATGCGAGAGAGAATTGGTTTGTAGCGCGTTAAATTATAGCTCCCCTTGTGAGATGTAAACGTTGATATCCTGAGCAGGGCCCGTCCCCAAGTACACCTACTGCACTTGTGCATGGATGTGCAATTTGTTTTAATAAATACAAAGTAGGTACTCCTCTTTGATCTGTGGGACCGAGATACGAGGTTGTCAGAGAGGATGTGGAGGCCTTCAAGTGACCTGAAAACCCTGACACGTAGACCCGTATTAATAAATCGATCTCAAGTCTGAGAGTGATCTTGAAAATGTACCTAAGTCTTATGTCATTCTCGTATAAAATGAAAAGTCAATAGCGTATTGGAAAACCGCTCTCAGACTTGAGATTGATGAATTAATACGGGCCTTAGTTAGCCATAGCGTATACAGGTTGAAACAGAAAGGGTATACTTTTTTTTTCAAAACTTAACTTTGTTATTCTAAAACTATCAGCTTTGGAGGAAAATTGAAAAACAAAAGGTGTTATAGGAATACAGCTATTGAAAGATTTCACAAGTCTACAAAACCTTTAGTACTTCAACTCTCCCACAAAGCGGATAGTTTTCGATTTACAAAGTAAATTTACAAAAAATAGTATACCCTTTTTGTTTCACCTAGTATAAATGAAGAAACATTAGACTGCACATTTTTATTGATGTCTCCCAGGGACGGTGGTAGGTGTGGGCGTGGGCCTGACCCGGGACAGCTCCACTTTGATGGTGGCGCAGTACTTCAAGCGGAGACGCGAGCTGGTCGAGATATTCATCGTGAGCGGCAGCGGACTGGGGATCTCTGTCATGTCCACTTTCATCAAAGGTGCCATAAGGTGCGATAAGATGAATAATTATCTTCATTGGGATTTGCACTACATAAAAGATGCATTGCATGATCCTTTGTTTGTACTTAGATATAAGAAGGTAGGTACCTACTTATCAAACTATTTACCTCGTGTCCGGAGGCACGCCGGAGCAAAGATAGCGGTTACTACCTATAACTAATTATTCCCTCTTTGAAAAAAGAAAGATATAAAAGTGTAAAAATCCTAGTTAAATTTTAATTTACATTTCCAGGGCAATCGGGTGGCGATTAGGGCTACAGGCTGTGACAGGGGTGGTATTCGTAACGTTTATACTGGGCACATTTTACCGATCGGCATCTTTATACCACCCACAAAGGAGAGCGATATTGCACCTTAAAAACCAGAACAAGATCAAACGGAAGATGAAGGACAGGACTAAGGCTGATGATAGGCAACCTTTTTTCGACTTTTCCACGCTCAAGTCCAAGACAGTGAGGATTCTGCTGATGTCGACTGGGATTTCAGCGTTTGGGATCAACACGCCTATTTTTTATTTGGCTTATCATGCCGAAGAAGAAGGTAACGAACCTTTTCACACTTTTTAATTGCCTCTAGTTATGCACGCTGACAGACGGCTCACCTTGGTAAGTGGTAACCATCTTTTAGGCACCTGTAGACTTTCCGTTTATCACGATACCTAACACTGTAGAGTACTTACCGTGCCTACCTAACTAGTACCTATGTTTTGTTATTTGACCGTGGCTAATATAGCCAAATTCTACAATATCAGTATTTTATACAGGTAGGTATATATTCCATCATAATGAGGATAATTCTTTTGTAGGTCTGGGCGACACTGCAGAACTGCTCCAAGCGTACCTCGGCTTGGCCTGGGCGGTCGGGTGCGCGGCATTCGGTCTGCTCGTGCGACAGAACTCGGCGGAGTGCCGCATCGCGAGGCAGTACCTCACGCAGGCCGCTGTGTTTGTGTGCGGACTCGCCACCATGGCCCTCACCGCCGTCGAAGGTTCCTATAGAGGATATGTCATGTTCGCTTGGGTTTATGGTAGGTATTCCATTCAGAGAACTATGATGCGCTAAGCTCTTGAATCATTTTTCTGAGTTTCCATATGTACGAGGCCTGCTATTGTGTTGTATTCCTCCTTCCATTATCAGTCTTGTGCTGTCTGCCTTCTCGGTAGGTATATAATGTATAAGGAATCGTGGGTCAATGGGGGCCGTGCTAAAAGCGTTAGGTTCGCCCAGCTCCCGTAATTAGCAAATTAATTGCAAAGAAACAGTAGGTAGGTAATTATTGCAAAATCTTTCACGAAATTATCTATAGTTGAATATTCTAGAAGTGCTGCAGACCGGGATACCTACAAGGAGAAAGGCAACCCATGACCACTCTGTCAAGAGTGTCTGACGGTGGCTAGTTATAGGTACCTAGTTTTTTGCTAAGGTACTCCTTATACTTACTCAAGAATGTTTTTGCTGTCTGCAGGTATATTCTGCGGCGGGTATCACTACTCGCTGAAGATGTACACGTACGAGCGGGTGCGGTCGCGGAACTTCGCACGCACTTGGGGCTTCGTGCAGTGCTCGCAGGCGGTGCCCATCGCCATTGGAGTCCCTCTATCAGGTAACTTAAAAGCGGTTATAATAATTCGCTGGGTGGTTAATGGTGTGGTGAGATCTTCCCAGTCGAGGACGGGGTCGAACTGGTTGTAGACTTACAAATTGTCATTTTTAATTTTTTTTTTTATTTGATATAATTACTAGGTGAAACAGAAAGGGTACCTATACAATATTTTTTGCAACTTTACTTTGTAAATCTAAAACTATTGGCTTTGTGGGACAGTTGAAACAAAACACAACAAACGTGTGGGTACAAAAGGTTTTGTAGACTTATGAAATTTGTCAACAGCTGTATCCCTTTAACACCTTTTAGTTTTCAAGTTTCCTCCAAAGCTGATAGTTTTAGAATTTCAAAGTAAAGTTTTGAAAAAAAGTGTAGGTTCTGTTTCAACCTGTATTTTTCACAATTTGCAGGTTACATAAACGTCGGTTGCGGTGGCAAGGCAGGCTACTACTTCAGCTCGACATGCTCCCTCATAGGATCCCTGTCCCTCTTCTGTATAGATATTCATAGGCGCAGCGTTGCGCACAAACACACCAAGTATGTACCTAACTACCTAACTTAACTACACCGTAAAGGCCTAGTTAGATGTAACAGCCATTCGCTCTGCCCCAAGCATACAGCACCTTGGTATTTGGTGGGTATCTTATAAGGTACCTATAGCAAACCAAACAAGTGACTGAAATAGGTCGTATGCAATTATTTGCAGTAGTATTCTCAGGCTGTTTGTACAATTAATAAATAAATAAATATCGCCAGACTGACACACCAACTTTATGGTCCCAAACTAAGCAACGCTTGTACTATGGGTACCGTACAACGGACTGGGGCGATCCCAGTGACACCCAGACCTGGGCAAATTACGAAAAAGCCATTTCCAAAATTTGCCCCGGCGGGAATCGAACCCGCAACCACCATGTGCAGTGAGCCGAGCGGCCTACGCTCAAACCACTGCGCCAAGCGGTCGTCAAAATGTTTATGGTTTTGTCAATTTTATAGTTTACTACTCAATTACACCAGCACCATTAATTACAGAGAAACTCAATTACACCAGCACCATTAATTACAGAGAAAACGGCGGCACGGCGACATGCGAGTCGACGTGCGAGCCATCCCGGCGCAGCCGCAGCCGCGAGCGCGAGCCGCGCGCCGCCGCCGGCGCGGCCACCGCTTTAGGTAACTTTACTTACCCTTACTTAAGTTGAACCCATAGACTGGGTTTATTAGACTCTTGGGAGAGCCCTTAGCAATGTAGATTGCTGATTTTCTAAATAAGCCAGAACAAGTACATATAAAAGTAGCCTAAGTTACTCCTAACAGCATCGCAGCTGTCTGTCAGTGATTGTCCCGTCAAAAGTGTCTAAAGTCGTCAGGCTGCGTCTGACTCGCGTGCGTATCGCGTCTGTATCGCTACAAACGCGCGTCGACGGCGCGTTTATAAAACGTGGTGTGCACAGGCCCTAAGAAAGCCAAATCATATTATGACCGCAGCCTATGCTCGATTTGGCGGAGGTATCTCCATGCCTCCTGTTACTTAGTAGGTAAGTACCTATCTCAAAAAGACGACAGTTCGTGTAATAATGAGAGCCAACACTACAGTTCTAGGAGCAGAGTTAGTGGCGCCGGGCAGGGCCGGGCGCGAGCTGCTGGACAGCATGCGGCCCGGCACGCTGGGCTCGCCGCCGTCCAACGCGCCGCCCGAGCTCACCTGCATCAGCGAGGAGGGCGGCCTCGACCTCGACCTCGACCTGGACATCCCGGACCACCTGCTCGAGGACCTCGACTGCGGCGGTGACTGTATCACTAGTTGTAATAAGGTACATTTTTCATAAACTCCTCGAGCACACTGTCCGTCCCCTCAACTATACCTACTGCGCCTCTAAAGATTAGAGCCGTGGTTTAGAGTCTAAACCACGGCCAACGATAAGCGACGTGAAATTGCATTGATTATCTGATTACATTCGTTGTTTTTAACGTTTCGTCTTCCTTCATTCATTATTATATTACACTAGCTGTGCCCGCGACTTCGTCCGCGTGGACTTTCATATTTATTCACCTTTTAAACCTTCTTTGGACTTCCACAAATATTTCAAGACCAAAATTAGCCAAATCGGTCCAGCCGTTCTCGAGTTTTAGCGAAACTAACGAACATCAATTAATTTTTATATATATAGAAGATTATCGTTTGCGACACCGAATGAAACGAGAATTAATAATTTATAATTTCGCGAGTATTTATATTTTCGTATCGCTTCTTGTTGGCCGTAAGGTATAGACAACACGACTCCGGGCACAAAAAGCTGACAGTCGCAGGTGTCTGAACTCTGAACCCAAGAAAATCTGACATATAGTATAACCCTCATGCTTACTGGTAATAAACCGGTTAGGTCTCTCGTAGCTGCAAATCGCTCGATATAAATACAAAATAGACTAGAAGCTGAATATATAAAAGAAATGGTAAGGCAAGCAAGATTCTATACAGAATAAATTTCTTCAAACGTTACCGGACGCTTTATTTATGATCTCTCCGATAAACTGGGTACCCAGAGTCGGATTTACAAATTTCCAAGGTATAAGGCTGTAAAGTTTTTCGGCCCTTGCCTCAACAATTGTTATGTCCTAGATTATTTTTACAATACAACAATTTCGTTGAAATTAATTGCACGTTAAATAATTTTTGGGTTTATTTTTAAACTAATCATAACATCAGAAAACCGTCATGCAGAATTTTTTTTTAATTCTATGAAGTAGCAAGAAAACAAAAAAATCGGTCCCCAAATTTGCCGCCCTAGGCTCCAGCCTACTCAGCCTGCTGGTAAATCCGCCACTGTGGGTACCTTGGTTTTTGTTCAATACCTACACAAATCTTCAGAGTTTAATATTATCTGCGCCAAATATTAGATACAACATAAACAATCAGTTTTATTCGTCTCGAATTGCGTCCTAGAACGATCCATTCATACACAAATAATCAACAAACCTCACTTCTCAACCTTGATACACATTTCACGGATCGTTAGATCGTTATACATTTATGCGCTTGATCAGATGCACAATACATGCAGTAACTATCTTACCTTGGAACCTTTGTTTTCAGGTGGAAAATTATCTGATGTTAAGCGAGTATGAAAACAATCTGATAGCCGAGCTACCCAACTTGAACGAACGCAGAGGGCGGCGCTGGTCCATCGTGGTAGCCAACTCATCGCCCCAGCCATCGATCCCCGAACGCCAAGACTCGCCCGAAATTCACGCCAAAAACTCTATTAAGTGGAAGAAAAAGTGCCATAACACCAACAACAGACTGATAACAGTTATCAACGAGGCGTCGCTTTGAACTGCTAGTGAAAATATTATTCAGACAATAAATAGAAAGTAAGTCGGTTAGTGTATGACCTATAACCTCATTAATTTATTTGATGTGTGTGAATAAGTAGAGTTTGTGTATTGTTCAATGTAATTTATTAAATTATTATTACAAGATTTTTTTATTTGCCTATCTAATACTCCTAGTACCATGTATCTAGCCCACGCGGACTTTAACAACCATCAGCTAAAAATATACCTGAGGCCATTGGTCAGTAACAGAGTAGAACATCACCAAATACCTTAGAGAGTCCAGTCAGAAAGAAAATAATGAGAAATAATGAAAAATAATGAGATTTATGCAATAAAACATTTTTTTAGCCCTTTTGACGTCCCACTCCTGCATGGGCACGGGCCTCCCTTCAACACGAGGGGGATTCAGGCCATAATCTACCACGCTGGCCTAGTGCGGGTTGGCGGAATAAAACAAATATTACAATGTTATTAAATATAATGATTTACGTTTTTTGCAATAATATAACTAGTGAATACTGCACCAAAAATACAAAGGAACACAATGAATTGTTTATTACCGATGTGGAACCACGATATCTTCTAAGAACTGGGCGAAACAGCGCATCGCTTGCAGCAAGGCGGCGAGCAGGATAGAGAGAGACAAGCTGAGCAACTTCTGACTCTCCGTGTTCGCGATTTCGTTATTCACAACAGGAACTAAACTCTGGGACGTAGCCACGTTGGGTATACTCATGTAATCACAATCAACATTACAATTATTTGTACCTACAACCCTCCTATCATTCTTTGATAATGTGCACACATTATCGACATCACATGTCAGATCTATCACAATAAAATCTGAGACTTTTTTATCATTAATCAGATCATCTGAGTCGGCCAGGCGGGACCTGGGTTCATCTTCAATAAAAACATTAACATTAACAGCACTGGAACAACTCGGAATCTCATTCCCGCGTTCAACACATTGAGGTTCGAAAGTTAGGCACTTCGTTATTACTTCCCGTTCATCTTCTACTGTTAAACTTATAGTTTTAATTACATTATCTTTATTGATATCACTTACATTTAATTTTAGTGAGTCGTCGGTCTCCTCCGACGACATACCACTGTCGTTATCTTCGATTATTTCTAAGTTTTGTTCGTTATTCTCTGTAGCGACTTTAATATTCGTGTTACCGAAGCTACCATAGGAAGGCGAGTTGGGAGCGGCGGCAGTCGCGTGGCGCGTGCCCGGCGCGGCGGGCACGGCCTCTGGTCAAGACATCTTGGCACAAGTGATACTAGCCTTTATGACAATTGTACTAGAGGTTGATTCTTGGGCACCGAATATACTATCCACGTCGGACAATGATGCGCTGTTTAGGGAACAGTCATCATCTAAAAGCGGTTCCGATCGCAAACCCTGGAAAAGACAACATTTTAAATTAATGAAACAAGGAACTGCCAAGGAATGGAACCCTCTTTGTTCCGGGTTGACTATAAACTGGATGTTTACAAGTCGAGTGTGAACGGGTACCTTCTAGGCAAGTATGCACCACCGTAGACCACATCGTCACTTACCATCAGGTGAGATTGTGGTCAAATACTTGCCTAGAACTCAATAGAAAAAAAAAAAAAAATGGTAGTTCTGTAACGTACAAAATATGTTACTAATAGGTGGGCGGCATCTTACCTCGGAAAAGTGTTCATAGTCCTTTTCAAAAGACAATATAAATAGACAAAATAGTATTGCTAGCAAGTTGCTACATAGAGACGTTACGACGAAACAGAAGTATAATCCGCTTGAGCCACCTGAAATAAAAAGTCACTTAAGGTGAAGGCGCCTGTCTAGCCCGCGAAATTCAAAATTTTCGAGTATTTTTATAGTTTATCCAAAATCTGAAAACATTTAAGACAACATTTTGTGATTTGCGACAAACACAGTATGCAATTCGTTTATTAATACATTTATTCTACTCTAAATATTCTCACGGTGGATATGATACTAGTTAATCACTAAATATACAAAAATCGCCAGATTATCTGGATAGCTGTCGTTCTTGAAATGTTTTAGAGTAAGTTGGATATATTAATAAATGCACTGCACACGGTCTTTGTCGCGAATTACAAAATGTGCCTTTTATTATTGTCAGATTTTGAAAAATTTCTAAAAAACCTCAAAAAATTTGTACTTCGCGGGCTAGATGGGCGCTTTAGCCTTAATTAGCGGCATCTAACTCCGCGAACATTTTGACATAAATTATTATACATTAGTGACAGCAGTAACATTTACTAATGTAATATTGATATGTAGTAATAATAGTATCTTAGTTCCAAATCCAAGAAAATCATTATGTTTGTGGCCCCTGTGTGTGTGAACAATATGACTGACTTTTAAATTATTTTAGTCTGATTTTACATCCCACCAATCGAAACCCTGTACATGAGCCGCCACAGCCATTGACCGCCTTACTTATAAACGTTGCATAGCAGGTGAACAATTATACACCGAATTATCTCATTCGGTCATCAGTAATTTGATATTTGAAAGAAGAAGATACGAGTATGTGTAACTATATAACCGCTTAACAACGTTTATATAATAAGGGGGTTTGTGTCTACCAACTACGTTAAATATTTTTTTGCCAAATTGTACAACGCTCCCAGCGGCCACCCGAGGAACTAACAATTTGTCGGCTAGTTATATCACCACGCTATAATGACAATGAATGTGCGGTGGGTAATTTCGTGTCACATAAAAGTGACAGTAACTAGAGAAAAAATGCAACAACGAGACGCGGCAAGTCAAAATGTCGTCCGCTTGGCGTAGTGGTTCGAACGAAGGCCGCTCGGCTCACTGCACCGAGTGGTTGCAAGTTCGATTCCATTCAAAGTTGTAATTTAACCAATTTGCCCTGGCCTGTCACTGAGATCGCCCCCAGTCCATTTTAGGGCACACATAGTGCAGGCGTTGCTTAGATTGGGACCATACACTTGGTGTGTTAGTGTTAGCCTGTTTTTTTATGATGATAATAGATTACTCACTTGAAGGCAAAAATGATGTCACAGTCCCAAATATTGCCATTATAATTAAAAGAAGGAAGCACACGTTCGCAATACATTGCCGAAACACTGTTAATCTTTTGTCATAAAACAACGTTGACAAATATGTTGTGATGATGCACTGGAAAAATAAATATAATAAAATAAATTATCTTTGGATTAACACATTAATAAAGGCTAAAATCGACTGGCTCGTAAAACACGCGTGTACACGCGCGTGTACACATATTGCGCGCGTGTACACGCGCGCAATATGTACTTTGTCCAAGAAATGCGCAACATTCTCCTCCAATACATCTTAAAAGTTTCTCAAAATCTTTTTTCGGTCCACTGCGTGAATTGACATAGGTATGATTATAAATAGTACTCGTAATTAAATATAGAGTACACCAGAGATCTGACGAGTCTCATATTTGTGATACTGGAGACTTTCCTATCTTACAAATTCTGGTAATCTTGCTCATTGCGGATTTGGCGATATGTAGGTATGCGTCTCTGAATCTCATTATTACAGCCTCCTTCAGCGCTGATAAATTAAACGAGGTACCTACACAAATTCCCGCTCAAGCAATGACCCTGACTTTATTTATTTAGAGGAAAGCTTATAGACCCACAAACAAATGTATTAAATTAGATGGATAGTGTAAATTGCTGACAATACCTAAGCAACATTAGGTACCCAAAGCACACCACAGTTTGTGGCTTGTTCATAGTAATAACTTAGAAGTTTATGAGCGTAGTTAATGATATTCCGTCATAAATCGGTCATATAAATACAAAGTAGGTAGATAGGGTAAGGTACACCTATCTAATTTGAACTCTACGATTATGGGAGGCGTCGCGCCGTACCTTGGTACATGATATTACATTTCAATGCACCTAATCTAGGGCAGTGTGTCAACTGAATTACTTCCTACCAGTTATGAGTCAAGCAAGCAAGGATATGCGTTAATAAATTACGACGGCGATAGTTATCAACACTTACTCTACTTGGACATTAAATATTTAACCTTAATAATTTAAACGACTGTGGTTCTAACGTTAAAAGCCAACACAAAGTCTAACACCTCAGTCCCCCTGTGACCATGGCTGCTGTAAAGCAACCGAAACGTCGGGAACATAAAGTTAATAAACGCGATAAAATCCGAAAACTAGTTTTATTTCAATGTGTAGTATTCGCGTAAATATAAGAAAACAATATGTTAAAAGCCAATCAAAATTATCCATATAATTGCTGACATAATAAGAAACGTACAAATAGTTTCCTGGCATAAATTAGTTAGGAGACGTAACCTCTATCTCAATCACGATATGCGTAAAGCAGAGTAAAGTTATTCCTCGGAGTAAAACCTATCTACCTTAGACTAAATTTAATAACAATTAGGACAGAAAAGTTTACCAACCTGCATCCATATGTATAAAGTACCAAATCCAAATATAAAAATATTCAGTGCCGTGAGGCAATGACTATCCACCTGCAAAGCATTACATAAATTATGTGTAACAGTGATAAACATAATATCATCTATTTTCGTAAGTAGCTACACTGCACAAAAGTAAGTAAGTTAGTAAGTAGACAATGAGGAAATAAATAATTTAATAACTAGGACTACTGATCCTTTAGACCTTCTTTTCAATCTGATGGAAGGGCCTATTTAGAAGAATCTGTAACGCTTATACTTACCTACCTATTATTTCCATCACCAGACCCATATAATCAAACAGATTAATATAATGATTTTGTTAGTTAAATCATGTCAATTTGTTACGATATTTGAATGAATGAACTTATTATTTGGTATGACAATGTAAGGTATAGGTACTAGCCATGATCCCAACTTCAGGAACTCACTAATGATTTATTTTATCTAACTGTTTTTAATATTGTTTAAAAAAGGTTTATAAATACCTATTTATAATAATATACATTTTTAAACAATAATAATATTCTTACCTTAAACACAAAAAGAAAGAAGTATGTCAGGAAGCCCAAAGATAGGAATAAGGCTGAAATGGAAGCTATTTTATTCGCAAAGGAAGTTACATTTGGGTTTGTTGTTAGTGAGCCGAGTATATGTATATGCTGGTATCTGTCATATATAATTTTGCCAGCTGCAAAAAAACACCATGTTAGCACAAAATCATTATTTATGTCAAACAATGAACATGCAGTATGGGTCAGGTTGTGATGGCATATTTCTATACCTACAGGGTGTATGAGAAATGGAGAAGTCTTGAAATAAATAATAATATATTTAGGTTAAATATTTGTTGCACTGTTGGTCAGACAAGTGCAGCCCAACAGTGCAGAAGTGTTGACACATGATGAGCAAAAGTAAAATTTTAATGAGGTCACATGAAAGTATGTTTTATTGTATGCCCTGATTGCCATGTAAACCTGTCACAGACTGTATAAAAACACAGTTAGCATTAAAAAAACTGAAATGTTGTATTACTGCTCTCATTATTGCCACAGCATAAAAGGTTGCCATTTAATAACTTAATGAAATAATCATAAAAACTGTTTGTCATTGTTTTCAGGGCCAGTTGGTAAGCATTGAAGGGGTATGGGGTTGCTAAATGGTTAGCCCTGGATGTTTTGAATAGGCTATCTCAGAAACTGCACAAATTACATGTTGCTTTTGTACTGGGTCACTTAATTCCTTAGCAAGTTTTCTGTATGTGAAACTGAGGTAGTTTGCATTCCTAAATAAGCAACATTTTAAATTTATATGCATAACTAGCTGTGCCTGCGACTTCGTCCGCGTAGAATTTAACTTAACAATCATCCCCTATTTTATCCCCTTGGGGGTAGAATTAATCAAAATCCTTTCTTAGCGGATGCCTACGTCATAAAATCTACCTGCATGCCAAATTTCAGCCTGATCCGTCCAGTGGTTTGGGCTGTGCATTGATAGATCACTATGTCAGTCAGTCAGTCACCTTTGAGTTATATATATTTAGATGTGCTTATATGTACATATATGTACAGGTATGTGTTTGAGTAATTTTAATATAATAATAATTTGTCCTTTTTGTATCCCTTTCCTAGGAGACCTCCCCTCAATATGGGGAGGATTCATAATCTACCCTGCTATAGATATGCATAATCGGCCCAGTTTGAGTGGGATGATTTCACTTGTCTTTTAAAAATAGGCAAGATTTTAGATTTCCTAACTATGTTTTCTTAATAATGGCACTGACATATTATGTAGGGGCAATAAAGAAATATAATTAATATTTTTTTATATATATTAGATAAGTAAGTATGATAAAAAATATAATGGCACTCCATAACAATTTTGTTAGTTACCTACCTAATTAATATTTTGTTTTTAAGAATGCAAAATTCATGTTGAACATTAACAATTGAATGAAATAAGTAGAATAAATATTCTGCAATTGTTATGAAGTGAGTGTATCATGTAAATTAAATTTATGATGTTAAGCAATCTGTAACAACATCACAATATAATACACTTCACAATACAGTCACATTGCACTTACACAGCTATGTTTCAACACAAAATTTATATAACAGACTTAAATCCCTCTCACCTATTGCTCCGCTGGCTAAAAACAGAAAAGCAAGGCCAGTATCCAAATAATTTGACACTTGTAAAACTTGTACACAAAGACTGAAAGGAAAAACTTCATTAGTACTTAATAAAAGAAATAACACATTCCAAAAGTGAAAGTATGGTAGGTTCATGGCTTAGCTATCCAACAAATAGCTAATAATACTTTCCCTAGACTTTCAGAATCCAATATTACTACTTCCAGCCATAAACTACTAAAGTTAGCTTTTCGTAATAATTTTTCGGACTTATTCCAGTTTTTATAGTTTTAGTAGATAAATAGAAAAAAATCAAACCGAAAATCGAAATAGGTATATTTTCACTTCAGCTACATTTATTATACTTACGATACAATGTATGTTGAAGATAATATAATTAATCCACACTTAAATATCAACATATTATGGTCGCAAAAATAAATTAGAACGAAGACAAACACGAACAAACACAACACCGCGATCTGTTTTTTTTTTAGATTCTGTCTGCTGTCAGTATGCAGTCAAACCGAAAGAGTTATTGTCAAGATTGACGTATGGCGACCATAGACAAGGATGACAAGATTTTGTTTTTTAATGAGACCATAGACTATAAGTTGTTATGTTATCACGGATATGATTATTTTAAACCAAGAATTTTATATATGGCTTCTTGTTTTAAACCCTTCTGTGAAAAGTTGTATTTTTGGAAATGTTTAACTCCCATCTTATTTATTAGCTTCTCTGACAGGTTTTCAAAAATATATAATATACTGAAACTCGTCACATTCCTACCCACATAGGCACAAAAAAACAGAAAATAAGTCTAACTATAATAAGATTACTATTACTTACTTCATACGGTTATGTTTTACATAACCGTATGAAGTAGGTAATAGTAATAAATTATTACGACAGTCGAGAATTGAATAAATCATAAGTTATAGCTATATATCCGACCCAGTAAATGCAAAATTAATTGCGTGCTATTGCTGAATAAATTCATTGGAAACATACAAATGAACCGAAATTACAAGCTTTTTGTTTCTTGTAGTTAATTTATGTATGTATAACTTTAACTTATAATATACACCGATGTACGGAACCCTACAGTATGTGTGGTCCGATACGCACTTGGCGGCTGGTTTTAGCTATTCACTCAAATTTATTTTTAACTAGCTGTGCCCCGCGACTTCATCCGCGTAGTATTGGATTATTGGGTTAAAAAGTATCCTATATGTTAATCCCGGTTATAATCTATCTGTGTTCCAAATTTCATCCAAATCCGTTCAGTAGTTTTTGCGTGAAGGAGTAACAAACATACATACATTCATACATACATACATACATACATCCACACTCACAAACTTTCGCATTTATAATATTAGTAGGATGTAGGCCACTACGCCGTAGCGTATAAATGGTATTGTATTCTCTTTGGATGGCTACTTACTTACAGAGTAGTTTAAGTACCTTATTGTACCTTCTGGCATAACTTAATAGAAATAATAAGTACCTACCTATGTACCTATTAGGTACTTACCTATATATTATGAGCGACACAGAATACTTATATACTTATCTACCTAGCTTACCACCTCATACAGTAAAGTAATTATTAGGTTCTTATGTAAAAATAATACTTACCTCTGTACCTAAGTAGAATAAATAAGTTTTTTACTTGAGTATTAGGTAATCCCAAACTGATGTGCTGATGATTGCCCTAAGGCATAGGTACAAGTTAATAAGTACTTACCTATGCTATTTGTGTATCTACATACACCATACACTTTTTATTTTTTATGGAACCATATTTTATAATGAAGTACTTATTTAGGAACTACATACAGATAGATAACTATTTATATCAATGTAGACTGAACGCAGACCTCCCTTCATTTAATATAGTATTAATGGATGGTCTAACTTGGTACCAGCCTGGAAAACTGCACTGACATGGTTCACTCTATAAGTAGCATGAAAACAATACTTAATAATGGTTGGCTGACTGACTCTATCTATAAACATTGTGTTAAAACTTAAAAGCACAACTTGTTTTACTGAATTCATAAGTGTGAAGAACAGTTAAAGTTCACTGCTGCTGACACTTTAAAGCTATCTCTGGTTGAATAAAGAATAGTGAACTGTGCCCTGAAACCCCCACACATTGGGAGATGTGTGGGGTAAATATACACTCTTTGCTCATATACTTACTTACTAACCACGTTGCTCTCAGTATTTACATTCTTTAAATTTACCAAAGGCCGGTACCACCTCCAGCGATTGGTGGCAGGAGGCATATACCTACAATACCAATATGTTATTAGACTCTGATGAATTGTTCTTCTAATTTTGAACGTGGATACCTCCACATATTGATTTCCTTTTTCTTTCAAACTAATAATATACAAATCCGAATAACACCCTGGAATTGTTCACTTAGGCAAAACTTATCCGCACGCGGTTACTAAACAAGATTATGATTCTCTATCGAGACTATATTGGTACATATCTCTAATCTGGGTTAATATAATACTAGCACAGAACACTACGGAGCGCCTTTAGGCACTTTACGAGAAATAATGACAAATTTCATGATCGTTGTTGATTTGTAAAAATGTAGAGGGTTACTAATCACGTGGTCATACACGTTGATCTTGAGTAGGAAAAATGTAAACATTAGCGTAATTAAACACGTGGGTGATAAACTTCAATCTTGGGAATAAGTAGCTTTTGACAGCTTTTTATGCCTCGAACGAAGATGATTGGTTCAAATTTTGTCATTCATAAAAGAATGACCAATCACAGTAACTTTCCAAAAGAGTTTTTCACGAAAATCTTTTTCATTCATATTTTGTGGCGCTAGTAGGAAGTTTTTTTGACAGTAGAGTAGTAAATTTGACAGTTAAGCGTCCAAATTTGACATTGACAACTGACTTTTGACTGTTGACAGCTGTCAAATGAAATCCGCCATTTTTTCCCCCACCCCTAAACTCATCTTGGTAATAGATTCGGCCCAGTCAAACCAAGAGCCAAAAAAAACAATAAAAGTTATCTTTGTCTATGAATGAATGATTCTGTTTATTGCAAATTGCAAGTGTGAGGAAATGGTCTAAGGTGTGAGGTGATGTTTTAAAAAATTTCGCAAGTGATAAACAATTTTGATTGATATTTATTTTGTGGTTAGTGGTTATGTGATTATCATTATATGAGTCGGGTTCCTTTCACGACCATACCGGTTCAGTACGACACAATCATATCATAGTCTGTCAGAAAAGAGGCTTCTAGCTTCTAAATAAATGACAACTATCTAAACTATTAAATAGTATTACCTGGAGCGCCGCCCCGTCGTCGTCGTCGCCTGAGGATTCATGCAAACGGGGAAACATATTTTATCCTCATAATATTACTTGTGAAGACAAAAGATGTAAATATTAACCTAAGATAAAAAAAAACTTGATCACTACTATATTTTTTGTTTAGATATCTTTCTTATTTAGTTACTCTATATAATTCTTATTTTTAATTTTGTTTTTTTGGTTTATTTCCTTGCAGTTATGTTTGAATTTTATTATTCAAAAGCTGACAAGCAACTTATAGAGCTGATTACAAGGAGCCCCGTCGTCGATGAATTCGGCCGCGCGTTCGCTGGGGTGCCATTCGTTGGCGCTGCTGGCGAACTGAGTGATGAGATCTCTGGTGTACTGGACGTTGGGATCGATACTGGTGTACCGGGCGATGGGGCCGTTCCAGAATCGGGTGCTGGGGCTTATATGGGGTTATTGAGTACTGAGGTTGCTGGAATATTCGTTTCTGGGGCCGTTGGAGTACCGGGCGCTGGGTAGGCTGGAGTCCCAGGCGCTGAGGCCGCTGGGTTTTTTGGTACTGTTGACGCTGAAGTAACGGACGATGTGGCTGCTGGAATACCGGACGCTGGGTCTGCTTGAGTAATCGGTGCTCGGGCTGTTCATGTCCTGGGAGCGGGGGCTGCTGGAGTAAAGGGCGCTGGCTCTGTTGGACTAATGGGTGCTCAGGCTGTTGGTGTGCCGGACGCTGAGGCTGCTGGAGTACCGGGCTCTGAGGTTTTTGGAGTGCCGGGTGTTGGGTCTGCTTGAGTAATGGGTGCTCGGGCTGTTGATGTCCTGGGAGCGGGGGCTGCTGGAGTAAAGGGCGCTGGCTCTGTTGGACTAATGGGTGCTCAGGCTGTTGGTGTGCCGGGCGCTGAGGCTGCTGGAGTACCGGGCTCTGAGGTTTTTGGAGTACCGGGCTCTGAGGTTTTTGGAGTACCGGGCGCTGGGTCTGCTGGAGTAATGGGAGTTCAGGCTGTTGGTGTGCCGGATACTGAGGCTGCTGGAGTACCGGGTTCTGAGGTTTCTGGAGTGCCGGGCGTTGGGTCTGCTTGAGTAATGGGTGCTCGAGCTGTTGATGTCCTGGGAGCGGGGGCTGCTGGAGTAAAGGGCGCTGGCTCTGTTGGACTAATGGGTGCTCAGGCTGTTGGTGTGCTGGACGCTGAGGCTGCTGGAGTACAGGGCTCTGAGGTTTTTGGAGTACCGGGCGCTGGGTCTGATGGAGTAATGGGTGCTCAGGCTGTTGGTGTGCCGGATACTGAGGCTGCTGGAGTACCGGGCTCTGAGGTTTCTGGAGTGCCGGGCGTTGGGTCTGCTTGAGTAATGGGTGCTCGGGCTGTTGATGTCCTGGGAGCGGGGGCTGCTGGAGTACCGGGCGCTGGGTCTGCTGGAGTAATGTGTGGTCAGGTGATTGGTATGCCGGTTGCTGAGGCGGCTGAAGTACTGCTTGCTGAGTTTGCTGGAGTAATGGGTGCTCAGAGTGGTGTAGTACCGGTTGCTGAGTTTGCTGGAATGCTAAGAGCTCAGGAATATTAAATATGATAGAAGGATTCCCGTCATTCCTTTCTGCTCTTTGTTGAGCTTCATTAATTATTTGATTGTTTATAATTGGAACTTCACTTAAAATAATCATAGGCTTTTGATCAGTGTCGAGATTGTTAAGCGTTTTTTCTGTCAGATCTATGACTACGCCAAATTCAGGTTCAGGTTTATCGTCGTCTACAAAAGGCTGTATATAGTTCTCATTTTCATGAGATATATTAAAGGATGGCGTATAAATAATATCTTGATATGGATCCATTGTATCCACTTGACTTTGTTGACCGAGACCGTCTGATGTGTTTTGAAATTGTTCATTGTTATTTTGTAAATCTTGAGTTAGTTGTCCAAATTGTTCAAAATTTTGACTTGGTTGACCTAAATCTAATAAATCATGAGTTTGCTGACCAAACTCTTCCAAGTTTTGACTTTCCTGCTTAACATCATTAAAATGTTGACTTTGTTGACCAGAATTACCACTCATATTAATTATTATGTTTTCAATTGCAACTGAATTTGCAACAGGAGATGCAGGGTTACCATCAGTATTGTTTGGCATTATTTCACTAACATCTACCAAATATTGAGTTTGAAGTTTATCGTGCTCTGTAGAAGACTGACAGTTTTCATTATCATTTGATGTACTTGCCCTTGTTTGACTGGACCCTTGACTTTGTTGACCTAGATTTTCTGATATGTTTTGAGAATGATGATCAAAATCATCTAAATTTTGACTTGGCTCACTAAAATCTTTAAAATAGTGACTTTGCTGATCAAGATCACTCTCATTTACATTTATGTTATTGTTTGCGTTTTCAACTCCACTTACAATAGAATTTAATGGGATTTTATCAATATCATGATAGTTTTGTGTTGTTTCTGTTACATCTACTTCAAATTGAGCTTGAGATTTATCGTAATCTGCAGGAGACTGAAAATGGTCCTTGCTTAAATCAGATACATTAAACATTGGTGCAAAATACATATTTTGATAAGAATTCATTGAATTGCTTTGACTTGCTTGACCTAGATCTTCGGATTTGCTTGTTAATTGTTGACCAGAATCTTCAAAATTTTGACTTTGCTGAGTAAAATCTTCCAAATCTTGCACTCCACTTGCAAATATTCCTTCATCAAGTGAGTGTCTTGAATAGTTAAAATCTTCCTGCTCCTTATAATATAGTTCAGTACTAGCCCCGGTTACAGCCATGACCGCAGTCAAGATTAGAATACATTCGTACGCACGTTTCATGATGTTGATTTTGCTTTTGTCCTAGAACATCAAAGAAATTGATAAAACGTAGTTGAATAAAAATAACTTTACAATTTTGTAGATAAGTGTCGGCATAGACTTATCCAGAACCAAATAAATTTATTAACTTAGTTATCGGTAAGTTAATCAATTTACTTTGAATTTCAAATTAAGAGGTAGATAGGTAACTAAGTACCTACTTACCTACTTTCTTAAGTAACGAAAAAAAACAGGTTATTTATTTAGTTTATTTTTGATTATCATAATCAAAATCATTGCTATTTATTAGCTCTATTTATGTTAAACTCCGAACTCTCATTATTTAAGTAGATTAAAACTTATACCTGTATTGTTTTCTTATATTTACGCGAATACTACACATTGAAATAAAACTATTTTTCGGATTTTATCGCGTTTATTAACTTTATGTTCCCGACGTCTAACACCTCAGTCCCCCCGTGACCATGGCTGCTGTAAAGCAACCGAAACGTCGGGAACATAAAGTTAATAAACGCGATAAAATCCGAAAAATAGTTTTATTTCAACTTATACCTGTATTTAAACGCAATTCAAAAATGTATTTATCTCAGAGATTCTATAACCTGGCTTTGGGGCAAGTTGGAGACGATATTGGTTCTGATATTTTAAACTAACCCGTAAGTGCTTAAATCTATCATGTCCAAACGCTCTTATTTTCCAAGACCGCTTCGCTCGCTTTTATGCAATATTACCTTGAAAGCGAGCGAACTATTAAGGTGCCTGCCTACTAAGTATTTTACCAGTGAATTTTATAATAACACTTACCTCTTTGAAAATATGTTTTTCCACCACCACGACTGGTGCTTGCTTCGGTGGTACTAACCACAATAGAAAGGATTATAATTGCCATTATAGCACAGTCCTAGTGCTATTATTGGCACCGATTGATAACGCGGAAATTTATTGAGCTTTTGTTATATACTGTCGCCGGATAATTTAATGACTTATTATGATGAGAACAGACATGCCGGCTTGGAAAATACAAGATTATTTATGAATGATTTATTTATTTTTCAACATACACTCGCTCGTAATAGTACATTGTTACCCTGGGGATGAAAGTAATTTAGTCCCGAGACGGGGTTTAGTTCGAGGGACCCGAGAGAGATTAGTCTTTCACCCGAGGTAAACACTATGCTTTTCATTACGAATACAAGGAAAGTAAAAATAAAAACCGAAAAGAAAAAATGAGTGAACAAGGAAATATGAACAATACTCTACAACTCGAAAAACAAATTAAGTAAGATTGGATTGCCGCCTATTTTGTTTTTTTTTCCGTTGGCCGGCCAGCTTCATTATTCAGCCATTATTTTTCATTTACATCATTGAAAAAATTGTAAATATTTTGCCCAAATCTATGTTATTTTTAACAAATAGTTGAAACTTAATTATAATAAAGTCATTAAAACATATATTCGTTAATTCATACTTATTTGTTATTTCAATTTTACATCGCGCTGTAACTGTAGAAAAAGTTGGAACATGGTCCAATATAAATGTGAAAATGTTGATTTTAATAATTTGACAGCTGTCAGTTGAAAACGATTCTCCCTAGGGCTGAAAAGTATTACTTTCAATTCAACCGCTCCTCAGGCAACTTCAGACCTACTTTCCGAGTATGAGTAATAAAAAGTTCTTATTGCACAACATGGAGTGGCAGCAACGATAAAGGGGGTTAGCCAGCAAGCAAAAGATCTACACAAACACCGCACAGTACCTCATACTTCCGACCCTTGGGTACGGAACTCTAAAAATTGACAGTTAATTTGACACGGCAAAGAATTATCGCCATTTGATTTTTTTATGGCCTTGTGCCTTGTCCTTTTGGACTATTCTGCCAATGTCTAGTGAGGCGAATATACACGGTATGCACTGGAGAGTTTGGTCAGTGTGTAGCTTGTGTGAAGCGAAAAAAATATGAAAATATTAATAATATAACGCTATTTGATCGCTATCTATGCAGGAACCTCTTATTGCCTCAGCCATACTCTTAACTTATTGCTATGTTTTTGTCTATGTCTGGTTCAATGACAGTTCAATGGTGACATATGAAGTTTACTCTTTATTGTTTAAAAATATAGCCCGCCCAGGTTAATACGTATTTCGCCAGTGTCAAGTAATAAATTGCAATACAAACAAATTTAATACCTAACAACACAATACAAAAATGTGTCCGTCCACTTTGGAAAACCAAAATGGAGGCCGACATATGAAGTTACATATACATATATAGACTATCAAGTATAAGTTGGCACTGGAGAGCATAGCTAGTGTCGATACAAGGCTGTCAAATGAGTTATTTTTCTAGAGAATATTTTTAGTTCCTCTTTTGGCCACCGGCCAAATAATGTTTGCAACACTAAATATGGAAAATTTGACATTGATTGATAGCACAGAGTACTTTTGATTGATAGATTAGTTAGGCAGCTTCTTGGTTAAGCATCATCAAGACGATTATAGTTGGTATCATGGATGGTTTCTTTTTTTTGCATGGCATGCTGTCTTTCTTTGATCTTGCCTCCCTGCATCCATCATAATAGACATTTTGGCGCGCAACTTTTATTGGAAGGATGGGAAGGATTTGCTAGGGAAGGATGTCTGTCTGACCGAATTAGCTCTTACCCAAGAAGAATATTATTATAAAGATCGCTTTCGGCTTTCGGCACTCGCGCTCTTTGTGAAAATTATCTTACTGTGATATGAAAGACTTAATATAAAGCACTTTGATTTAGCTTGCTACATATCTCTAATCTGTGCTTTGATTGTACGTTCGTGCCAAAAGTTTTGTCATAATGTCATCTTTACAACCTGTACATGCATTGAGCTTGGGTGAGTTTAATTTTTGCATATTTGGATAACTACCTATTTGAACATCCAACGTTTGAACTGAAATAATAATTAGGTAAGTACTTATAATATGGGTAATTTGTCATTTTTGTATCTTTAAAGTAAGTCAGGGTCAATTTCGAAAATGGCCTTTTCGTAATTTTCCCTGGTCTGGGTGTCACTGGGATCGCCCCCAGTCCATTGTACGGTACTCATAGTACAAGCGTTGCTTAGTTTGGGACCGTACAGTTGGTGTGTGCGTCTGGCGATATTTATTATTATTATTTATTTATTATTAAGTACTTACCTACTAACTTTTATAAGTAAGTAAGTACTTACATAGCATATAGTTTACTAAGTAATATTATAGTTTGCAACTTTCTAAGGGCCTAAGTATCCGGAGATGTTCAAACAATTTCATTCACACATTGGGTAGGTCTTTCTGTTGGGTTGGATAGGTGACCGTTTTTGGGTTTATTTTCGGCTGCAATTATAGGTACTTACCTAGCTCTTTGTTTAACTTACCATCTAGTAAGATTATTCTCTAGTTTATGTTGTCACTAGCGGCCCGCCCCGGCTTCGCACGGGTACATTGCGGTTACATTATTCGAGTTTTAGTAAGGATCCCTATTCTTTTTGAAAATATATTATAACCTATATCACCCGGGGATAGTGTAGCTTCCCAACAGTGAAAGAATTTTTCAAATCGGTTCAGTAGTTTCAGAGCCTATTCATTACAATCAAACAAACAAAGTCTTCCTCTTTATAATATTATTGTTTCGAATCCACGCACTACTAAATAAACATAGTCAATGTACAACTGAGCTATTTAAAGTTAAGAAATACGTCGAAATTATCAAACATTAGATAGAATTGCAGAGGTATTATTTGGGTTCCATATACATAATTGAAAAGCGGTGGATGTCTACGCAACTCTATGTCTAGTATGCGTGGCCGGTCTGACATGCACTTGACCAGTTTCTTTTTATTCAAACAATTAGTAGATAAGTAATATTTTGAATTAATATTTTGTAAACATATATAGGTATTGGAAATATTTAGACACACCTGTCATAACATTTCATTTAAAATTTTATGATCTTCCTAGACAACCCATTACAATTTAAACAGTATGATTATGTAGTTATCTTTATTATCTATTGCACAAACATGACGCCTAGTCAATAACTCATTTTCTTTTATTTTTTCAGATTCTGTTCAACAGCAGGCGTTTGTCAAATATTATAATTCATTACCAGAGGTAAGTCCATAGCTATACCACTGTACTTATGTGTGAAATACATTACAATCATTGAATTACTTAGGCACCCGCCATTGTCATTGCCTATTTAAATGTACTTAAGTAAATAAATCATTATGACTAGTTTAACAAACAAATATATTAAGAGTTCAGTATAAGTACCTACTTAAGTAAGTTTTTAACTTCCAAACCATGAAAATACCTTATCTTTGGCATTAGTAAATTTGCTTCCTACAGATTTCCAAAATCCAGGCTTTTCAGTCACTGGTTCTGGGGGTGGTTCTATTACAGCACTTTTTGGTGGTCCTGACTGTAAGTTGTTTTGTTGTGTTTCAACTGGTATTACCTCCATTTTCTCTGGTTGTGGCCTCCACTCTGTCTGAACTTGGGCAAAATTGTCTAAAGGTTCATGGTTGTTGCTCTGGTGGTGTTCAACATTACCCATTACTTTTTCGAATTTATAAAAACCATTTTGATTATAATTTTCCCTTCCTTGTCCAAAATTTTCCTGCTGCATTTCGTTATCTTGTTTATTTTGCTGCTCTATATTCTGTTGGTCATAGTTTGAACCTTGGTGTTCTAAATGTGTTTGTCTGAAATCCTGTATATTCTGTTGCTCTAAATTTGTATTTTGTTGCCCAAAGTCGTGTACATTCTGTTGCTCCCAATTTTCGTTTTTTTGTCCAAAGTCTTGTATATTTTGTTGCTCCATGTTTTCGTTTTGTTGCCCAAAGTCTTGTGAATTTTGTTGTTCCAAGTTTTCGTTTAGTTGGCCAATGCTTTGTACATTCTGTTGCTCTGAGTTTTCATTTTGTTGCCCGAAGTCTTGTAAATTTTGTTGCTCCAAGTTTTCGTTTACTTGGCCAATGTTTTGTACATTCTGTTGCTCCAAGTTTTCATTTTGTTGCCCAAAGTCTTGTAAATTTTGTTGTTCCAAGTTTTCGTTTAGTTGACCAATGCTTTGTACATTCTGTTGCTCCAAGTTTTCATTGTGTTGCCCAAAGTCTTGTAAATTGTGTTGCTCCAAGTTTTCATTCTGTTGCCCAAAGTCTTGTAAATTTTGTTGCTCCAAGTTTTCGTTTAGTTGGCCAATGTTTTGTACATTATGTTGCTCCAAGTTTTCATTTTGTTGCCCGAAGTCTTGTAAATTTTGTTGCTCCAAGTTTTCGTTTAGTTGGTCAATGTTTTGGTCATTCTGATGCTCCAAGTTTTCATTCTGTTGCCCAAAGTCTTGTAAATTTTGTTGTTCCAAGTTTTTGTTTAGCTGGCCAATGCTTTGTACATTCTGTTGCTCCAAGTTTTCATTTTGTTGCCCGAAGTCTTGTAAATTTTGTTGCTCCAAGTTTTCGTTTAGTTGGCCAATGTTTTGGTCATTCTGTTGCTCCAAGTTTTCATTCTGTTGCCCAAAGTCTTGTAAATTTTGTTGCTCTAAGTTTTCGTTTAGTTGGCCAATGTTTTGGTCATTCTGTTGCTCCACCTTTTCATTTTGTTGCCCAAAGTGTTGAAAATTATGTTGTTCCATGTTTAAATTTTGCTGCCCAAAATCATCCTGTTGTTCTAAATTCTCATCTCGTTGGCCCGAGGTTTGCAGATTTTGTTGTTCTACGTTCGCATGTTGATGACCAAAATCTTGTACATTCTGCTGCATTGAGGTCTTATCCAGTTGTTCAAAACTTTGCTTATTCTGTTGCTCTAAGTTCTTATTTAACTGACCTATATTTTGTACATTTTGTTGCGCAAAGTCTTGTGTTTTATGTTGCTGCAGGTTGTGTTCATAGGTCTGTAAATTCTGCTGCGGAATTTTATCTTCTTGAAAATGTTGCTGCTGTTTATTTTGTCCTGAATAATTTATTGCTTGTTCTTTGAAATCTTTTTCGTGCCCTTCAAAATTCTGTGTACTCTCAGTTTTCTGTCCTATACTTTCCTGGCCAAAAGTTTCCTTTCCAAGTACTTCAAATCTTTGTTCGTTATTTTGCATAGACACATCATGTTGCGTATTTTGATTGCTAGATATAGATGAAGGCAAATTGGGTGTAAGGGAAGAGTTTCTATCAAGGCCTTCTAGTCTTTGGTTGTCCTTTCCATTTACTGCCGGAATTAAGAGGTCCTTATTACTATCGAGGTGGTCTAGCGTTTTTTCTGTTATATCAACATCAGAAATATCTTGGGGTCCAATATCTCCTCGTCCTATATCTTCAGGTCTCACTTTATCATAGTTATCTAAAGACGGAACATTATTTATATTTATTGTCTTGTTTATGTTGCTATCATACATATTGACGGAAGGTGCAAAATCGTGTTCATAAGAATTAGTTGTAGTCATAAGACCTTGTCCATAATACGTGTCCTCATGCCTAGAAGTTTGAGAACTGATATATTCGCTTGATGAATTATATTTTTCATCAATTGACTTATTGGAAGATGCTTGTAATTGTTGTTCGATGGTATCTAATTTGTTCCACAAGTTAAATATGGCTGAATTATGTTGCGAATGTGATTGAAAATTGTGGGCATATGCCTCATTATTTGTAGATAGTTCTTGCCTATTATTTTGTGTATAACTATTAGTGTTCATATTCCAGTTGTGTCCATGTATGGTTTGAATTTGTTGTCCGTCATTGTTATTTTGTAATTGGCCTTGCGTTCTTTGTGTATCTATATTAAGTTTGTCCCATATACTTTCAACTCGATGGTTATATTTGTCATTATTCCCATTTTGTGGTGACTGTGAAAAACTGTTTTGCTCATTAAATTGTGATTGTTGTTGATTCCATTCGTTATGAGGTGAGGCTTGTTGGTGTCCAATATTCTGATTTAGATGCTGTGCTATCAGTTGATCTCTGTTGTTTGTGTTTGTTAAATCCCATTTATTTTGAGTTTGTTGATAATCCTCTTGTGGCTTGATCTCCAGTTTATCCCTTATGTCTTGCGAATTGTGTTCCGGATTATCTAAATATAGAGGGTTTTATTATTTTTTGCTGTGTTATTTAGTTTTGTTTTATTAGTGGGTGCCGTTATTTGTGTTTGCGGAGAAGTGAATGTATTAAGATGTTAAATATTTAAAATAGCATGGTTTTAGTACGTGATATTATACAATTTACCCAGCATAGAACTGAACCTTTCAATACCTTTACTATTAAAGTAACATAATGGTAGCAGCTTATAAAGTGGTAGACACTTATGCCTTTTGTGTATGCATTAGGGTAGCACCCGGGTTCATAATCATGTAATCAACATATTTTTAAGAGTTTTACTTGGTAATTATGACTTATGTTCTTGTATCTGTACATACAATTATATGTATAATGCAACTATGTCTACTATATTTTCACCTGTTTCCATCACCTTAGGTTTAGGCATGATATAATGTAAAAATAAAATTAGTGCAAAGATACAATAATATCAATTTTAATATTATTGTTTGTAAATTAAAAAGCCAAGAATTGTTAATGGTAGTAAAGATTAAAGTTTATTATGGTTTTACAAGCTTTTTTAATATACATTTTTCGTTTATTGCCACTTACGCTGAGATTGTTGTCCGAGGTCCTCCGCGTTTTCCCAGGTATTATGATTTTTTTGATCCCACTTATTTTGTACTTGCTGAGCCAAATCTTCGTAATTATTCCATGTGTTCTGTGACTGTTGTCCTAAATCTTCTAATTTGTCCCATTTACTTTGAGATTGTTGACCTAGATCTTCTAATTTACCCCAAGTGTTTTGTTGTGTTTGTTGACCAACATTCTCTAATTGTTGACTTTGTTGACTAAAATCTTCTAACTTTTGACTTTGTTGGCCAAAATCTTCTAAATTTTGACTTTGTTGGCCAAAATCTTCTAAATTTTGAGCTTGTTGACCTAATTCGTGCTGATACTGGGCAGCATCCAATGAACGTGCTTTGCGGGTATAGCCACATATTTCATCACAGTCTACCTGGCTTTGGTGGTGAGAGCTGGACCCATAGGACGCGCTCTTTGTTCCAGCGGAAAATCGTTGAGATGACAGACCGTCGTTATATCCACTGGACGCTGGTTTTATCACGTAAGGATCTCCCTGACGTTCCCATGATTTATGATACGAATAAGAAGACTGATAACTTTTAGGTTTTTGCGAGTTTATATTCTCAACTTGGCTATTCAAATCCCCATTAAAGCCTGTGTTGTATTCACCTTGAGTGTATGCGTTTGAGTTGGAGCCTAAAGTTGATTGGTGTTGTTGTGAATTTGAGTTAGATTGGTACCTGGATTGACTGGCTGAAGATTTTACATTAGCATTGTAACCGCTATATGCGTTACTCAAATGTGCTGTCTGAGAAACGGCGGCACCTCCTGCATATTGATGGTTCAATCCACGCGATTGGCTGTCTTCATACAACTCACTATTTTGGGGTAATGGATTATCGGTAACAATTGATGATGTAGGCGGTATAGTATTGTGCCTCTCCCATTCTTTATTATAACTGTAAGATGACTCGTAATGCTTAGGTTTGTAAGCGTTATTACGGTTAACGCCACTTAGCGCTTCAGCTTCACTGTTAACGGAACTTTGGTCGAACGACGAAGACCTCTGACTAGCATCATAAGCTGAGGACCTCTGGTTAGCGTCATAAACTGAAGGTCCTTGGTTAATAGCGTAAGTTTGAGCACCAATAGGTATAGCTACTCTGGTACCCGGGCGGAAAACAATTCTCACTGGTACTGCACTCACCAACCTGGTGCCTACACCTGATCCATCATAGTTCCCAGACTGTGTGTTAGCATCGCTATGGCCATAAGATGTCTGTGAACTGTAGCCTGATTGCGAATTATATCCTGAACTTTGTTGTCCATAGCCGTATGCACCGGCAGCGCTTTGGGAATTATCCAGGGCTTGCAAATCACCGGTTTGATAGGAATGACCCGTACCTCTCGCCGCTTGATGTCCTCCGTAGCTCGAACTTTGAGTTCTACTATTGATATATGCGGCATTGTTGTACCCGGAAGACAACTGCGATGATGATAATCCTGATTGGGAATCGCCTAAGGACGCACCTTCTTGGAAGTTACGACCTGCAAGATTGCTCAGATCATAACGTCCTGAACCGTAGACGCCCCTAGAATTAGCAGCAGTGTAAACGCTTCCTGATTTTGTCTTGGCTGCATCGCCAAGTTCTCCTTCCACTTGATTTACGAGACCGCTCATTTGATGCTGAGCCAGCGTGTCCATATTGTGTGCACGTTCGTAATTTCCGCCCATGTTGCCTCTTTGAGCACCATAGAATCCCGACTTGGATCCTTCGTCAGATGAACTTCTGGAGAATTTAAAGTCTTCTTTTTCTTTGTATACTTCAGGTCTAGCCACGGTTAAAGCCGTAACCGCGGCCAAAATCAGAATACGCCTCATAATGAAAATTTTACTTAGCCCTGAAACAAAAAAAAAATTCTTACACTATTTATTTATACCATGTCGAAAGAAAAATAGCTACTTAAATGTAAAAACTGCTGAATTTTGACGCGCCTTATAAAAAATAGGCGCATATAAACACGCCTGGAACAGTTAAGTTGGGCTTCAAAATTTGAGTACGGTTTCAGTATTTGGCAGTTATTTATTTTATACTTCTGTCTGTTTGCTACAAAGCGTACGTCAAAATCTGTGCTAAACCAGCTTAGAATGTATTCTAATAACAATATTAAAACCAAACATCTAAGTATTTATGAGTTTATTTTTCTGCTGTTAATTAACTAAATCAACATTTTAGATAATAGACTAGTATATCTTAAAACATCTTGATAAGTAGGTTCAAACTGAGATTTAATAAAATAGGTAAAGTATTTGTTGTAATCAAATTCAACTCATATATTTACCTACTGAAGAAAAACTATTTTTTTTCAAGTCGTTATAAGAAAATGTCACTTACCTATTAATTAAATAATTCACTAGGTATCACAATTAAAGTTAACACCACACTACAACCGATGCGTGGCTTATACTGGCATCGGTCAACCAGGACGCGCCAATTTATTGAGCTTTAATTTTCTATCTGTCGCCAGATAACCTTACGACCGGGCATGAGTGATATTTTATTCTCAGAACTACAGGCCTGCAAAATACATGTACAACGTATATATACTTAGAAACTTGGACGTCTTAAAACCTTGACTTACCAAATGATCACATAGTTATTTATATAAGTGATTGTCAAGCTTTAGGTCTGTGTAATTTGGTATGATTCAGTGGAGGTGTGACTTCATCCAGAGCATTAGATATTAATAATAAGCTCAGGCATGCTCCGGCGCCATATTGTCTCTTTTTCTCCATGTTTATTATGTCATGTATATTTAAAGTTTACAGTGATATAATAAACCATCAATTACCTTATGGGCTGTTAACTTTGATGGCTATCCCATGAAACCTGAAAAATTCCCTTTGTTATAAACTTAAAATTCCTTATAGCTCTGATAGCTACCTTTGCCTGTGTAAGAAATTTAATATTCAGCTACTTATGAATCGTCGTCAAATTGCAGATTGTAATCTCATGTTTAAGATTATCGCAAATGAAATTGACTGTCCTGATATTCTTCACAAATTATACTTTAATGTCCCGAATAGGTCAATTAGACATAATCCACAGATCTCAATCCCTTTTTCTTCCTCAAACTATAGGTAAAATTCATATTTGGTGCGAGCAAGCAGAGACATTAATAAACTGTGCCAGGACTTTCTTTTGATCCCTTTGTTACTAATAGTAAACAAGCAAGAAAGCAGCTAAACCTTAAGTTCTTCCAATAAATTCTGAGTTTTATTTTTCCTTTAATAGGTAATTTAGTTCTGGTATCTCTAGGTGATGTGTACTATTAAGTGCTTGCATAAGACTCTATTGTACTTCTCTACGTGAAAACCTTTAATTGGCTTTCTGTTACTAGACTTAATGCTTAATATTTTGTATGTAGCTGTTGGTTTCCCATAAGTTCAATAAATAAATAAAATAAATTATGAAGAATGCACACCTACATGTCGCTGATGATAATGTAACTGCTGTATACTTTCATATGTATCAAGCAGGGACTTAAGTTGAAAGTTTTCGCTTGCCATCATATAACTAAAGATATCAGTATCAATATAACAGGAATCATGAGTAGCTCCGGTATAGCCGGATCAGTTGGTAAACAGTTATGTTAAACCCATATCGCGTACCAGTTAGTGTTATGACCTCTTGCATTTTTATCTTTGATTTTGTACGTTTTATGTAGCAAAATAAAAAGCATATAATCTATTGTTTTCTTATATTTACGCGGATACTATACATTGAAATAAAACTATTTTAAGGTCCCCCCGTGACCATGGTTGCTGTAAAGCAGCTGAAACGTAGGGAACATAAAAAAGTAAATAAACGCGATAAAATCCGTAAAATAGTTTTATTTCAAGCATATCATCCGTATTTTGTGTTCATTGCATACTAGCTGTGCCCTCGACTACATTCGCATAGGTGTCTCGGACTACCTGATATTAATAACACTGCTTGAGCTTATTATTAATAATAAGCTTATTATAATTAAGTATATAATTATCAATTACCTTTATTGTATTAATTTGACGTACCAAGTGTAAGTAGGTAAACCTCGACATAAATTGTCAACGCAAACCTGAAATTAGTAGGAAATAAAAGAAAAAACGAGATACCTATGTATTATTTTATTAATTGAATACACCTAAATGAATAAAAATCTCAAGTACAATTATCTAAGGTGAATAATCATAATATTGCAAATTACATAGGTTTGCGAGAGAGGATGGTAGCGAACAAAGTGAAACCAAATATTGTTTCTTAATTCATATTGAATTTAGTGATTCCGAGGAAAAATGATAAGTAAGTAATATTAAGGTCTTGACATTGCTCTTATTTAAAAAAGTAGGACATCATCGATATGTAGAGGAAAAAAAGTATTGACACAATTTAATTTATACCAGTAATAAACTTGGTCTTACGAACTTACTTATGTTTTTATTCGCAGTTATCTCTTTTTTCCAGAAGTTTAAACATTATTTGATATACCTACCAAGTTTCTTGTTATTGTGAAATTAATTGGCTCTTGGAATGAAGTGTTACAAATATTTTGTTCTGTTTGTCATTTTAAGTCTGAACATCATAATACAGGGTGAATCAAAAAGGATTTAAATAAAATATCTTTTTGATTAGAAAGGGTAGATATATAAAAAATAGCTGTTAAAAAAAATCTCAAGCCATAGACACCATTTGTTCTTTAACTTCCCCAAAGTTACAGTATATTTTTTATTATCATTGATTCACTTTGTATAGTTGCACTAAAGTCTACCTACCTGTATTAAAGGCATCATAATTAAGATCAAGGGCAAAAAACGTTTAAATTCCCAGAAACCTGCGACGACGGTGAGGATATTCGACCGCAATGATTACTACAGTGTTCACGGCGTTGACGCAACCACCGCCGCGAGGGAGGTCTTTTCCACGATCTCCAACATTAAGAAGATGGGTCTCGAACCCAACCGCCTCGACTACCTCGTGCTGTCGAAAGGAAACTTTGAAATTCTCATCAAGAAACTTTTATTGGTGAGTGTATCTACACTTGGTTTTCACTTGATGTAACATTCGCACGAAACATATTGCTGTTTAATTTTTTTGTTGTCATAAAATAGAGACAACATGTTTCAGTATCATGTTTTGGTCAGTGCAAACCTAAGGTTATTTTTGCATGAGAATATTACGGACCTATTCACAAACAATACTTGTCTTAGTAAGGGACGAACACTGTAGGAAGTTTGATATTTCTCAAATCACTGTGCGAGCACTAACCTATTCCGCTGACAGTATTGCGAATATTATTTTGACAGGCCAACAGTACATATATGATTAGAGGTCTGCCATAATATGGGGAAGGGAAGATATTTGTGCACATTACTATAAATAATTCAGTGTCAAATACTCAAGAGTAGTTGATAGATATACAAGAACATTGAACTGCGTATCACACTCATGATACAGAAAAGATAAGGTCAATGTTGTATCGATACATGTACTGTGCATGTGCTTAGTTATAAATATTTGTTTAAAGTGTACGCACTTATCGCTATAGCTATATACCTACATATTATATGTGGTTTAAAATTTTATTGGATTTGTATGTGAAAAAATTGACAGGGAGTCTAATACCCAACCATCTAAACACACAAATAGGAAAATAAAATGTGATTCCATAGAATAAGAAAAAGCAGAACAAAATCAGGCATCTATTAGCCCCGGGAGTGGTGGGGGGAGGTATAAAACAAACTAGCTAGGTATCAGATTGTATAGATAACGAAGTCAAAGAAAACTGTGTGGTCGTGGTACCACCGTCGGGAACTAAGTTTTTTGTTAAGTGTTTTGCATGCACAAAATTTTAAGTTTTTCAATGTCGCACTATCCAGTCACCTGAATAATTATTTTACGCCATCTAGTTTATTTTTAGATAACTTTTTCACGGTGGACTTTACAAAGTTAAGTATAACGCTTTTCAAGCGTGACGATTTGGGCCTTTTAAATCGTACCACAAACCGCGTAAAGGAACTTCGTTCCAATAAAATCATTGTTTTATTATAAGTAAAAGAAATGTAAATAGGTAAGTACTTCAGTATTTTTGGCAATACTGTATTACAACATTATGAGATAAACAGATTTCTCAGTAGGTACCTACATCTTCAAACCGTACTGATACGATTTCTCGTAATTATTACAAAATAAAGTTATAACACGAACCGACATATCGGATAAATATGGCGCATAATTAACACGTGATTTTAATCAAAGCCATTCCGCAGTTGCTCATTAAATGCAGTGCTCTGTAAACATCGATCATCTTAAACACGTTTTACAAGTAATAATAACTACACGCATGAGTAATATTGATCTATAATGTATCTATTTACATTGTGTTTGTTCTTAGTTCCGGATACTTACTACAGTTGGATATAGATATGCAGAATGGATCCAACCACCAATACTTCTGCAATATGAAACCAATCTTCAATCACGCTGTGGTGTATTTTAGTCTGCAGGAGTTAGTGTGGGTTGGTTCCTTTTTGCATAACTAGGTCCAGTTCATATACGGGATGGGTCGACCGTGGTAGTACCACCTTCTCATAGAAGATCGGTGTAAAGTAGCTCTATTACCTAAACTTAAAAAGTTAAGTAGAACCGCTGACACGTAAAGAATCCAGTCTCAGTATGCTGCTTTCATTCACAGGTAAGGCGTTACAGAGTAGAAATATACGTAGCAGAGGGGTCGGTGAAGAGCTGCGATTGGTCGCTCAAGTACAAGGGGTCTCCGGGGTACCTGTCGCAGCTGGAGGAAGTGCTCGGGGAAGGGCTGGGCGCGTCGGACGGAAACACGCCCTGTCTGATGGCGGTTAACATAAGAACTGATGCCGTTACTAAGGTAATTACCTTATCTGATCGGTACTTAATTTGTCGGAGGTTAATCTACACTTGGCAAGGTCATTAAGATGGGTGACCATTTAGTGGTAATTTGAACTGTTCTTCTCTTTGCCTCTGAGAATACGTTGCACAAAACACGCCCCGAATAAGAGGCTCCTGGTGAGTCTCTTACTACTAGGGTGTCCACGGAGAACGGAGTAGGAGCCTTACACTCGGCTCGTCTTTCTGCCTACAAAAGTGTTAAAGTAAAGTGTAGTATAAGGCATGCAAATATAGTACAATTTCAGTATTAATCAAACAGTTAAGTGTGCCGTCAAGATATTTAAGTAAATAAATAAATAGCGCCACCCTGACACACCAACTGTATGGTCCCAAACTAAGCAAAGCTTGTACTATGGATACCGTACAATTGACTGGGGGCGATCCCAGTGACATCCATACCTAGGCAAATTACGAAAAGGCTATTTCCGAAATTTGCCCCGGCGGGTATCGAACCCGCCACCGCCTGGTGCAGAGGCCTACGTTTAAACCATTGCGCCAACTGTCGTCAAAGAACAGAGATCCATGACAGTACTATTTATTTTGTGGTCCAGGGTCGTCTCCTCGGCGTAGCGTGCGTCGCGGCCGATGATTACCAGCTGTCCGTCGGAGAGTTCACGGATGACGACCTGCTGACAGAGCTGGAGACCATCACGGTGCAAATGGCGCCTTCCGAGTGCCTCATACCCAACAGCGAACATGATGACGTAAGTTTTTCAACCGTTTTACTTAAACGCATTGCTTATGGTCCTAAAGTAATCAACGCTTATACTATGGGTGCCGTACAATGGACTGGGGGCGAACCCAGTGACACCCAGGCCTGGGCAAATTACGAAAAGGCCATTTCCGAAATTTGCCCTGACGGGAATCGAACCCGCAACCATTATGTGCAGAGAGCAGAGCGGCCTACGCTCGAACTATCGCGCCATGCGGTCGTCAAAAGAACAAGCATGTTTAGTTTATGGAAATTAATTATTTTAAATATTGATAACAATTTACTAGTAACTGTTTCATCATCGCTTTTATTGGCCATTTCTGGGAATGTAAACAAATTCGTCAATGTTATTGTTAGTTTTTTTGTGGTTTATGACGACAAACTAAGTCGATAAATGGAAGTATTGTTTATTTTAAATAACTAAAGACCCCGTATTTCAGCATTTCTTGGTATTGGACATGGAAGTGAAGGAACCCAGATGGGAAAAAGATGCTCTCCTAAGTTTTACATTACCACGGGTTACGTTGCATTCCTTGAGTATATTTTAAAAGTGATTTGTAATGTTTTGTTTTCAACTCTGAGCCGACGAAGTCGCCCACAAAACCTAGTATATAATAAATAATTTTTCAAAAATATTTGATGACTAAATGATGGCGACAATATTTGCGATTAAAGTTTGCTAAAATTACGTGTCATACGTAATAAAGATAGATATAGCAAAATAGCTTCAAACTTGGTTCAAACTTCGAAGTTCTTCTGAAGATTATTCAATTGTTTGTATTCCTGAGACAACATTTATATAACTATAAATGTCTATTCCTGTCTTTTAGGGGTATGAAAAAAAGATAGTAGCCGATTCTCAGACCTACTGAATATGCATATAAAATTTCATAAAAATAGGTTAAGCCGTTTCGGAGGAGTATGGTAACTAACATTGTGACACGAGATTTTTATATACTAGGTGAAACAAAAAGGGTATAGTATTTTTTTTGCAACTTTGTAAATCTCAAACTATCGGCTTTGTGGGACAGTTGAAGTACTAAAGGTTTTATAGACTTGTGAAATCGATCAACAGCTGTATTCCTATAACACCTTATATTTTTCAAGTTCCCTCAATAGCTGATAGTTTTAGAATTACAAAGTTAAGTTTTGAAAAAAAAAAGTATACCCTTTCTGTTTCACCAAGAAGAAGATTATGCAATCAAAAAATATTACTCAAATACAGCATTGCACCTACCGTATATTTAAAGTGTCTTTTGAAATGCCTTTTTATCAATGTTATTTGTTTATTTCAATGCAACAAATAAATTAATCTACATATAAATGCTAATGCATATATAGCTACTTATATTTTTGTTCCAGTATAAAGCATTGAAAAAAGTTATGGATCGAACAAACGTGACAGTAACAAAATTGAAAAAGAGTGAGTTTTCAACTGAAGGTCTCGTCCAGGACTTGAACCGACTGCTGAAGTTCAAGGACAGCCAACAGCAAGACGCGAACGTATTCCCGGAGACCAGGAAAGAAGCCGCCATGACTGCTCTCGCGGCGGCTGTTAAATACTCAGCGTTGTTGACGGATAACACAAACTTTGGGAGGTTTGTATCTGACAAAATCTCTAATCAAGTACGTTTTTCCTTGAGGTCCGTCCGCTTTATCCATAAATTACGTCACACGTTAAGGGGCAGGGAGGGGTGGACGAAGTGTGACATTGTGTGACAAGGGGTGGGGAGGGGATCCAAATTTTGAGACATCACATTTTTAACAATATAATATTTTATATCCAAGTATTACAACACTACATTTAAACTACACACCTACTAAAGAATAACATAAAAATAGTTGCAACTCTGTCTGCATGACTATATTTTTTTATAGTTTTTGGGTTTTGTTATTTACATGCCTATGTCCGATTTGAACACTGCTTTAATTTCAAAATTTTCTAAACGAAAAATTGCAAAATATGTGACAACCCCGCAGGTAGGGGGGGGGGAGGGTCTCACAAATGTGACCAGCTGTGACAAGGAAATGAAATGAAATTAACTGTCCCAGTCCGTACTGGCCTAATATAGTCCAGTGCATCGGCCTATCGGCCAGTGCATTACCAACTAGGGTGCGACCTGTAACCGATACCCTTCATAACAGCCGGTCGTCGTGTGATAGTACAATGTAACACGACTTAATTACCGGCTACTGGCCCTTTGTTTGTAGTGTTAACGTCCCTGATAAGATAATAATAATAAATAAATATGGCCAGACTAACACACCAACTGTATGGTCCCAAACTAAGCAAAGCTTGTACTATGGGTACCGTACAATCGACTGGGGGCAATCCCAGTGACATCCAAACCAGGGCAAATTACGAAAATGCTATTTCCGAAATTTACCCCAGTGGGAATCGAACCCGCAACCACCATGTGCAGTGAGCCCGGCGGCCTACGCTCGAACCTGCGCCAAGCGGTCGTCACAGATGCATCTATGAACATTTTGATTCCGTTTTTAAATTTATCGCATATATGTCCGCACCGAACTATGCTATACGTCTCGTAAAATGTGCAAGGTAATGATATGATACAACAAAAAAATAAGAACGTGTATGTCGGGGAAAATACAATTTCCTGACTTTTGGGCTTCTACAAATAACCCATAGAGTCCGGATATTGAATCCACGACATCAGGACACGTATGGCTACATAACCAACTAGTCCATATATTAAGGTCTTATTTTGTGGTAGGTACATCATCTTAAGTCACTAAACTAGCTTTCTTATTTAAATTCCAAAATCTGGGTGAGATTTGATTACTATTTGCTTACGACAATGGTGTTGCCTGGTCACATTCTGTTGCTGTTCCTGAGAATTGACACCATCTTTAATTTATTGAAAAGAGTAACCATTGAGTTTCTTGCCGGATCTTCTCACTGGAAGCAGTATTTTTAACCGGTGGTACATTCTGATTATTCATAAATGATTTATTGGCTTATTGACAATTTTGTTTGAGTTTAAGTTTAAGCATTTGCTAAGGTGAATAACGCGACGACGCTAAATCTTTTTCTTATAAATGGTTACTCCACTCAAACGCAGGGCCAGCCTGGCGGAACAAAGGCCAGCACTAACATGTTGACACCTAGTTCATTGGCCTACACTGACCGTCGCGGGCGGCGGTGAAGTTTATCTCTCATAAGGGACAGCCAACTTTTGGACAGCCCGTTCACCGACTGGCCTATAGTCGTCCGTGTGTATCATAAATTAGATGTTAAAAGGCTTTATAATTTGAAAAAGTATACTTACTGGGTGTTAGGGGGGTATCTTCGTAACCAAAACATATACCTTGGATTCAACTCATAACTTTGAACTCCCTTGAGTTGGAATAATCCGACGATATTGTGAGGAATTATTCTAAAATGTTTCCTGATTTTCAAATTGATTTTAGCATGAAATGAGCACTCGAGCGTATTGAGTCTTAAATTACATTGTAGTTTATGTCTGAAATAGTAATTATTGATTGATTTATGTAACATCACTTGATATAGATTTGTGTAATGATTTCATGCCAAAATCAATTTCAAAATGCTGGAAATATTTTAGGATAATTCAATAATATATCGACGGAAAATTCCCACTCTGAGGATCTAGAATTATGAGTAGTGAATCCATGGTATTAGTTTTCGTTACGATGTCCCTTACACCTTGTATTATTGTAAGGTTCCGGCTGTCGACCATCCAAACGGAGTGTTTCCTGCATCTTGACGCCGCGGCGCTGTCCGCGCTGAATGTTCTACCGGAGCCGGGTGATGCTCCGCACGCGCGTTCCAGGAGCCTCTACGGGCTTCTCGATAGGTGCCGCACGCAACACGGGAAACGGTACCACGCACTTCTACACTAAAGACCGAACTAAATAAATCGCCAGACTGACACACCAACTGTATGGACCCAAACTAAGCAACGCTTGTGCTATGGGTACCGTACAATGGACTGGGGGCGCACCTAGTGACACCCAGACCTGGGAAAATTTGAAAATGCCATTTCCGAAATTTGCCCCGGCGGGAATCGAACCCGCAACCACCATGTGCAGTGACCCGAGCGGCCTATGCTCGAACCACTGCACCAAATGGTCGTCAAAAATATAACTAAAAATTTAAATAAATAAATATCGCCAGACTGACACTATATATTGTTGTATTTGTTTTTATGACAGTACAGAATAGAAACAAGATAAATAGGTGTCAATGTATCGTCAGAGGGGTTAGTCCAATTGTCGATTTGAATTTATGTTGACCTATCGGTAATATTATGACTGCCATGTTATAAGTAATTCATCCTATGATTTTCAAGTTACTCGCGTAAACGCGTATAAAAAAAAAAAATACTAAATTATGTCATGAATTATTAGCCTCTATAGATACAGGTTGAAACCGAAAGGGTATACTTTTTTTCAAAACATAACTTTGTAATTCTAAAACTACCAGCTTTGGAGGAAACTTGAAAAACAAAAGGCGTTATAGGGATACAGCTGTTGACATATTTCATAAGTCTACAAAACCTTTAGTACTTCAACTGTCCCACAAAGCCGATAGTTTTAGATTTACAAAGTAAAGTTGCAAAGAAATATAATAATATTTTACTTACTGGGGTCACGTTGAAGTTTCATATCTATAGTTACACCTGATAGGTGGTGTTGTTGTTATCATCCAGAATAGGAAATCTATGCTATCAGAACTATAGACAAAAGCTATTTTTGATTATCAGTATAGAGTTTAGATGGAATGGTTTGGACACGTGATGAGAAGGGATGAGAAGCATGTGACTAAAAGAGTGATGCATATGAATGTGGATGGATACAGTGCGAGAGGAAGGCCAAAGAAAAGATGGATTGTATTAAGAGTGATATAAACGAAGTTGGAGTGGATGTGAGTATGACAGGAAAGCGCGATGAATGGAAGGAAAAGACATACTGCGCCGACCCCAGATAATGGGAAAAGGTAAGGCAGATGATGATGATGAGTTTAGAGAATCATAGCAAACATTTATTATTTGAACAGACTCCTAGCACAATGGCTACGGCAGCCACTCCGCGATATAAACCTGATCAACGAGCGCTTAGATGTCGTGGAGTTGTTGGTGAACAACTCCCAACTGCGTCTACAATTGCACGACGACCACTTGCGACGAATGCCGGACTTGCAAGCGCTGGCGAGGCGATTGACGAGGAAGAAGGCGAATTTACACGATTGTTACAAGATATATCAGGTACGAAGGCCCGTATTAATAAGTCGATCAAAAGTCAGAGAGCGATCTTTATATTTTTTATATTAAGGGCCTCTTTCCATTGGGTCAAGCCCAATATGATTCTGCCAATGTCGAGTAACGGGTAGCAATAACAAACACAATTAATAACAATACAATACAAGAATGTGACCGTCCATTTTGGAAAACCAAAAGAGCGATCTTGGAAATGTCATCCCAGTACAAAATGACATATCAAATCATATCTTCACCTTAAATTTTTACAACCTAATGTGATGAATTTCGAAAAATCCATCACCGCAAAGGCTAATTCCATTGCTGTAGACCTACTACTATACTATTGCTGTAGACTACTACTACCTAATAATTCTGCAGATTTCGTAATAGTGGTAATTATATAGCTTTTATACGTCTTTAATATAAACTATTACCTTTAGTTTATAAACTATTCTTTCCCGATAGTCCCCTATCAATTACTTGTTGTAAATATTCTATAACATGATCCTAATCTGCCATGATTTTTAGGCTATCAAACGCCTGCCGTCGCTGCTGCAATGTTTAGCCGAGACAGAGAACGCGACGGTCCACTCGTCGCTCACCGAGCCGATATCGGAGCTCAACGACGATCTTGATAAATTCCAGCAGATGATCGAAACTACAGTCGACATGGATGCTGTGGATAGAGGTAAAAACCAGACCAACCCAGTTAATTATCTTATTTTATTATCCCAAGTATTATAGCGGTCCATATTAATAAACTAGCTTACCCAGCAAACGTTGTTCTGCCATATAAATAATTTCTAGGTATGAAAAATAGATGTTGACCGATTCTCAGACCTACCCGATATGCACACAAAATTTCATGAAAATCGGTCGAGCCATTTCGGAGGATATTGGCAACAAACACCGCGACACGAGAATTTTATATATTAGATAGATTGATCGCAAGTCAAACCAATGTTTGTGCTTGTTAGTACCTAACGTTTATTGCTTCATATGCTATTATTTTGACATTATAAAGAGAGAGACACCTCCATTTTTTTTATGTATATAGAGTTTATGTATAGCTGAAATTCTTGTCGCCGTATTGAGCCAATAAGGTAGGTTTTACAGCGTCACACTAATTTTCAGGTGATTTTCTCGTGAAACCTTCATTTGACGAGCAACTCCAAACCTTAAGTGAACAAATGGACCAGTTGCAGTCATCGGCTGAGAAGGAACTAGGTAAAGCCGCTAGAGAACTCGGTTTGGATGCGGGAAAAACTATAAAACTGGAGAACAATCCCCAAAATGGATTCTATTTCAGGTAAGAGAACACGATAAGTAGTGGACCCGACATTTATTCCTATTTTGTATGACAATCGTTACAGATTTTATTATATTATTACATAACAAAGGCTGCCAACAAGCGTGCTACCAGCCCGATGTTAAGCATAGTATGGTATAGCATAGTATATATGATAGTAAGTTAATGTTTGAATAATGAATACACTGTTGACTACTAGGTACCTTGACAACATGACATAAATGTTATTAGATATATTCCGAACTTTAGTGTGCAATGAAGAGTTATTCTATTATATTCTAACATAGCCTATAGATGCTTGCAGTACTAATGATATCGGTATGGAATATTTTATATATATTAGTCACCAAGGAACTTTTCTGCCAACCTCACATTACTGTGCATGCTGTGGCCCTAAAACTAAGAATTGCCATGCGAAAATAACCTTAATGTAGACAATAATACTGTTACCTTTCTTCTAAACAGAGTGACATTAAAGGAGGAACAATCTCTGCGTGGGAATAAAAAGTACAAAATAATAGATGCCGTGAAAGGCGGCGTTAGATTCAAGACGAGCAGGCTGGAGGACATCACGGACGAGTACACCCACACTAAAACCACATATGAAAAAGAACAGGATAAAGTTGTAGCAGAAATCGTTGGAATAGCTGGTTTGTTCAATATTATTCATTATTTACATCCGTTCAATCGTTGTTGCGTTCTTCAATCAGACTTACATATCACTTATGCATTATGTTAAAGTAAGGATTGCTACTTCTTTTGACTTTGATAAAAAAAAAATCTTTAATATCTCTGCTTACTTGCTCGCTTGAGCTGACACTAATTGGAGCCGCGAACAATAGAAAATCTATTATGGTCGCACCAGTAATTGATCTATTTACGAATTCAGAAAAGTATCACAGGTATTGTTATACTAAATTATTGTATATTTAATTTTACCCAATAGGAAGATGTCTAAAATGTCCGCCTCCTTTCTAATTCTTCTTTTAAATAAAAAAGGATATTATATTGTATTTTTTTATTTGGTTAATATTCTGGTCCATATTCTAATTCATTTGTAAAATAAGGATGGAATCTGTCGTTTCCGATATCGAAAACTTTCCGTCAATTGTGAAGACCCCCGAACTGGGGCGTTATTTTAAACCATTCGAATCGATATCGGAAAGTACATATTTTTTGAAATTTAGATATTTATTTTGTTTAACGTTTCTCTTTATTTATTTTACGTCTATTTATGAAGGTTTTTGGGTCGTATTAATAAATCGATAGCGATAAACACTCACGTTTATATAAACCAATCGGACCTACTTTTGAAAAATGGAACCAACCCAGACACACTTCTGCAAACTGAAACCAACCTAGAACAACTAACACAAGGTTGGTTTTGGTCTACAGTAGTGCATGTGGGTTGGTTCCATTTTGCAAAAGTAGGTCCATCGTGTGTTGTTATAGCGGGCTACTCGGAGTGCCTGTTCTGCCTGTCGCACGTGGTGTCGCGGCTGGACGTGCTGGTGTCGTTCGCGGCGGCGGCGGCGGCCGCGCCGCTGCCCTACTGCCGGCCGCGGCTGCTGGACGACCCGCGGTGCTTGCGCCTGGACCAGCTGCGCCATCCGTGTCTTGAGCTGCAGGAGGGTGTCTCCTACATACCCAACGATGTCGTCTTCGAACGAGGTGACCGCTGTATTCGTTAACCCCTGGAGTAGTGTAACGAGGGGGTCGCGAAGCCTCGAGCTGCAAAAGATTGGGTGGGAAAGCTACTGCAGTAAAAAGAAACAATAAAGTGTTTATAGATTTATTAAGAAAAATGTTTACTAAAGGACGTAATCATTCGTAGATTCACAAAATTGCAAGGACATAAAAGTACTTATTTTTTTTCTATGACTTAATTATGTATTTATCCGACCCTTAATTATGAAAATGAATAAATATTTGTCATTAAATATAATACATAAAAAAGCAATGGGTAGGGGGTCGCGAAATATTTTTTCATACTAAAGGGACCCATGGGATGTCATGAAAATGATTGAAAAACACTGCCCTAGAGTGTCACGACTGTCACGAGCAACTAACCGGTGTATAAGATTTGAATGCTCGCAAGTGTCTTGTTTCCCCTATGGGTGGGTACAAGGCGCGAGCGGCCATTGATTGTTTATTTAATACGTTTAGTAACACGTCAATATCAATATGGTCAGGGTTTTATGGATGGATTTTGGACCCATTTTGGTTTTCCAAAGTGGATGTTCACATTTTTGTATTGTGTTGTTATTAAACGTGTTTGTTATTGCTATTTGTTACTGGCGAAATAAATATTAACTAGGTGGGCCATATTTTTAAAGAAAGAAGAAGAAGAACTTGCAAACTAAAAAAAGTCATGAATTATGATCTAATTTCGACCACACGTGACTACTAGTAGTTATAATAAAATGTCGTCGGGTGGTCAGGTTCGTGCATAATGCACATAGTGACGGGCGCGAACATGGGCGGCAAGTCGACGTGGATGCGGTCGTGCGGCGCGGCGGCGCTGCTGGCGCACGCCGGCTGCCCGGTGCCGGCGGCCGCCGCGCGCCTGCCGCGCCTGCGCGCGCTGGCCGCCAGGCTCGGCGCCGCCGACGCGGAGGCGAGGGGGCACAGCACCTTCATGCGGGAGATGCTCGACACCGCCGCCATACTGCGGGTAATTGCATAGGCTACCTCTATGGCTCACCAGATTCAAACTCAAACTCAAAATTGTTTTTATTCACGTAAAACTTTGCGATAGTGGACGCGTACCGACATACTATCAATCTTGATTGTTAATCGATTTATTTCGACTTCAGATGGCGACGCCTGATTCGCTCGTACTTATCGACGAATTAGGCCGAGGTACTTCCACTTACGAGGGTTGTGGCATAGCGTGGGCTATAGCGGAGTGAGTATAATACTTGAAACTATTATTATTATTATTGTTGTCTTAGTGGTCATTTGTGTTGACATTTGTGATGACCACTAAGACATTACACCATCGTGTAGCAAATGGCGTTCAAATAAAATGATGTCCGTTCCCAATATATGATCAGCCGATACTTAATTGTTGCATTTCCAATTGAAAACAGGGAGCTGGCAACGAAATCCCAATGTTTCTGTCTCTTCGCGACCCACTACCACGAATTGACGCGGCTCGCGAGTTTGCATCCCGGAGTGATCGTGAACTCTCACGCCGAGGCGTGCGTGGTGGACCAGCAGCTGCTGTTGCTGCACAAGATCTCCCCCGGGCCCGCGCTGCACTCGCTCGGTCTTCACGTCGCAAAGTTGGCCGATTTACCTGAATCTATCATTGAGGTAAGATCCGGTACAGTACTTCGACGGTGGAAAGGAAAAACAAATGAAACGCCAATTTTGTCGAAAATGAGTTTTATATACTGGTCTAAGATCCCGCTATAGAACGTCCTTCACCTAGCTGGTTAATGGATCAAAATTATTTTATACTAGCTGTGCCCGCGACTTCGTCCGCGTGGAGATTAATTGACAAAGTTTCATACATACTTTCATCCCCTTGGGGATAGAATTAATCAAAATCCTTTCTTAGCGGATGCCTACGTCATAACATCTACCTGCATGCCAAATTTCAGCCCGATCCGTCCAGTGGTTTGGGCTGTGCGTTGATAGATCACTATGTCAGTCAGTCAGTCAGTCAGTCAGTCAGTCACCTTTGAGTTATATATATTACTAGCTGTGCCCCGCGACTTCATCCGCGTAGTATTGGATTATTGGGTTAAAAAGTATCCTATATGTTAATCCCGGTTATAATCTATCTGTGTTCCAAATCTAATCCAAATCCGTTCAGTAGTTTTTGCGTGAAGGAGTAACAAACATACATACATACATCCACACTCACAAACTTTCGCATTTATAATATAAGTAGGATTTAGATTAGATAAAATTAAATATGTCAATATTTTTGTACATTTTATTTCATTACAAACACGGTGGTATCTTAATCATATTCCGGACTGAATTTTTTTAGTCAACCCATTTGCAATATATTTATTGACATTTATTTTATATAAAATACTTTTGATCCATTAACCAGCTTGGTGAAGGTCGTTCTATAGCGGTATCCTTTATATACAGTTTGATAGGGTTTTGGATTCTCTATCGATGTGGCTATAAAACTCATTTTCGACCTAAGTGGCGTTTCATTTGTGTTTCCTTTCCACCGTCGCGTCGTCGTTATGGAGCCCGTCTGTGAAGCGCGCTCGTAGAAAGTCTGGGGTAGGGGGGCAACAAAATTGTAGAGACAAGAATTGATATTGCTTACAAAAAAAATAAGTCGACAAATAGGTGTAGGTAGATGTTACGCCAGTGAAAACTTACATTAATTAGTCTCATAGCTTGTATGGAATATCATAGATATGATTTAGAGTCTTGCGAGGTGCGTAGCCGTGACTGACTGATGTTGATTCTTCGGTTTTATATGCTATGATACCAAGTTTAATATCTAAACTGTCAATTTACTTTTTCTATTCAGTATGCCGAAGTCAAACAAGCTCAGCTGGAAACTAATTTGTTCGAAATAGAATCTGCCGTTCAGACACAGGAAACCGCAGAGGGTCAGAAATTGATCGTTGATTTCCTTCGAAAGTGCAAACAGGTGCAAGAAACCAACGCCTCTGACGAAACTATGATGCAGGAAATAGCCAACCTGAAAAAGGACTTGCTACAAACAAACAACAAATATGTTTCATCTCTCATGACCTGATTGTGTTACTCAGTTCAATAAATTGATCATATTGATACGTGGTTATTTTTCTATACGTCGGAAAGGTATGGTAAGTTTTCATAATATGGGGCTCTAGATTTTAGGATAATATAAATAAATAAAAAAGGTTCGCGGTCTTTGCGATGCCAGCAATATTTTTGTATACAGTAGACAAATTAACTAAGCGTAATTTGTATCAGGTAAAGGATAACTCATTTCCAGACCACCTTGGAGGTAGGTTACAGCGCGTTTTTTTACGTGGTATCCCCAGTTAGCCTTATCTAAGTTTCCAGTATTGAGGGACGGAACAAATTAACGCAGTAACCTTGCATATTTCATTTTTTGGTAGATCCTAGCGTTGTAGTGATCTGATGTAATTGCTTGTCCTAAATCTAACGCATATTTGGTCGCAGCGTACTGACATCACTTTATTAATTTCGATGACACAGTTCTGAAAATGATTAGTGACGTGACCTGATCAAATTTGCGTGAACACTCCAACTAACTTTAAACGAATGATTTGCTTTTTATTTTAATGTAGGGCTCTTTCAAGAGTTAACACTAACCAGACAACAAGAATTTAACGGCACCACGTTGGTGTGGGTGTTGAGGGTAGTCCAATCAAGCAACATCTGCAGGGAAATTTTATATCATTCGACATTGATATCGGAAACGGGATTGGGAAAATTTAATCGTCTGTATTTTTGCCAATGATTATCTAAGCAAATTAATACGCATGATCAGAATTTTGTATGGTAGTGTAGTAGGTATACCTATAGGATTTGGATGTGGGTAATATTTTATATTGAAATTAATTTCTAGGTTGACTTACCACCAGCTAAGATACATTTTCAATATTTGGTAAAATGAAACCAGTTGAATATGATTTAACATTTTTTTTTATTAATAAGTGAAATAATTACCTATGAAAAACAATTTGAATGTGACTCTAAAATAAATTCTCTTATTCCATTAGTATCTTCTCTTCACCGATATAGCTAGGAGCTAATTTAAAAATCAGTATCGTCATTTGTTTTACTGAAGTAATTAATTATTGATATGAATGATGGCATCATGAATATAAACAGCAGGAGACATTTACATAAACACGAGCCATGGGCATCTGTAAATTTTATTTAACTTATTTGTCAACATTTCAAGTGATACTCACTTGTCACTTGTCACTTCTCTTGATATGTGTCATGTTTTATATAATTATATTAGAATACTGTGTTGGTATTTTAAAAACAAACTTGCAATGGCCCATGTTTATGAAGATGGCTAGGAATACGCCATTAGCTTCATTAAATGCCGTATTATTCACGTTATTATCACATGCGAAATTAGTTTTCTATAATAACTATTAGCAAATTTATTGAACTTTGTGAATGTCAATAGATTTTCTCTGTATTATAATTTACATTATTTCGAAAATTTACTCCGTTAACATTTGGCAGCACAATAAACTATACAGAAAATTAGTAGGTATCTATTATTTTGTCACAAAATTTAAAATTGTGTCGTTTGTTCATTGTGCTGCAAAATGTTTCAACATTATTTACATTTTTGTCGGTGGGACAAAATGATAAGCTAACATATTTACATAATTATTTACACAATACCTAGGCCACAACAGGGTACTACACTATTTGGAAAGTGTAAACATCAGATTACATTTTTAAAAATTGTGGTCTTCCATGCTATTTATACTCAGATAAAGTTTAGAACACAAGTGATTTGTTGGTGACTTGTTTATTATCTTTCCAAAATGTGGATATCCTAACATTCTTACTTTTTATGATAAATAATTTAAAATCATTGTAACATCAAACATTTTTACTCTGTATACAAATCTCTTTGCAGAGTTTTCAAACTGCCCCACCGCCTACAATTTGTTAATTTATAATCACAGGAGCGGCCTTGTATGCCACGTTTCCACAGCGAGATAACGTACAGACGATTTTTGTATGACGTAGATTTTGTGCGATTTTTAAAATATTAGTAAATGCCCAGTTCATACAATAATGAAAACGATGTCTGATGGCTGTGGAGTGTTACTTCAATGACGCCGCGAATCTGCAACTTTAATCTTTTTGGAATGATTGTATTAATCACGTCATAGTTGCAAGAGCTAACTTCGAGTTTAACACACCACCCACACCACGCCGACCGCAACTAGACATAATATCACGAATTTTGTCACAATAGTCGCTTTCTACATTTATTGAGATTGAGACAAACTTGATATTCGTCACATTTTGTCTTGTCGCAGTCGACCCATTGTTCCAGCTGATCGTCAACTAATGTCTACGCGATAGTGTGACAACAGCTTTTTGTTAATCAGTCTCATTTGTGGAAACGTGACACAAAGAGCGTGGTTTCAGCACGCATCTGTTTCGGACCGTCCCTTAAGACTAGAATCGAGCCCGCGATCGATCGGCTCTTCTCACGAGAAGTATAATCGCACTGCATTTTGAAACGTCCTACGGCACATCGGGCACTTGTCCGTGGACAGCGCGCACTTGGCGCAGGCCACCACGTGGCCGCACGGCACGAAGCACACGTTGCGCTCCTCCACGTAACAAATTTTACACAACTTCGAGTCCTCCACGGGGCTGCCGCCGTCCGCGGGCGCGGTCGCGCCGGCCGCGGGCCGCTCGCCCGCCGCCGACGCCGGCGTGGCCGCAGGCGCCGGTATCGCGCAAGCCTCCGTCATCACTTTCTGGACGTACTCCCGCCCCTTCACGAGCTGCACGTAGGCGCAGCGGTCGAACCAGCGGGCGTGCTGCTCCCACGGCACGTCGTCAGCCTCCCAATCCTTGAGACCGCCGTCGCAGTAGAAGCACTTGGTTTTGTCGCCCTGGCCGGTGTAGAAGAAGCCTGCCTCGGCGAGCTCGTCGGGCTTCTGGCGCATGCAGCGCGGCCAGTCCTTGAAGCTGCGACGGCGGGCCTCCTCCGCGGCATAGCGCGGGTGCACGGGGCCGGGCATGCGCGGCGGCGCGGGCGCGCGGGCGCCGCACTCGTCGTGGCCCACGGCGGCGGGCTCGGCGCTGGCGCCGCCCAGCTTGCGCACGATCGGGCACTGCGGCGCCCATCGCTGGTGGTCCTTAGCGGGATCGTCGCCCTCGACCCACTTCATGATCTCCACCTTGCAGTACGCGCAGCGCACCTCGTCGCCGCGCCCGAGATAGTAGAATCCGTTGCGCGCCAGCTGTTGCGGCGAGAGGAACGCAACGGGCCACTTGTCGAAAGTTTTAATCCGCTCGTCCTCGCGGCGCAGGTCGGGCGCGTCCGGGTTGAAGCCGAAGGTGTCGTGGTTGTCGGTCTTGTCGATAGAGAAGGAGGAGGAGGGTGACGTAGGCGAGGACGCCGACGAGCCGGAGGTCGCATCGTAGTTCGGCGTCGGCAGCACCAGCGGCCCGACGAGTGATCGAATTTTAGCCTCGCGCGGCGCGCTCTTGAATAGCGTTAAGGATGAGGCGGAGCCATTCGTCGCCACTGTAATGAAACAAATAAATGTGTTACAAACAATGTTGAAGAGGCTTAATTTAAAGGAACATTACACTATTTGCTGATAGACAAATGCATTACGCCGAAAACATGTCGCGAAGTTTAGGTACTCTTACAGACACTTCTGGTGAACAAAGCATTTCTTATCGGCGAAATGACATAATTCGTGGTTAGGTAGGATCGAAATTTGATAAACAAGGCTATACTTAAACAGAACATGAACCTAACATTAATATCATGTATTCATATGTATGGCAGATAGCGGCGCGAGTGTATGCTTAAAACAGTTTCACATAACAACAAGTTCGCGGGCGTCGGGGCCGGCCGGGCTGCGTCATCGACATTCCAATGCAGCCGCCTCCGCCCGCCTTCGAACCTCACCCCCTGCGTGAACCCAGTGCGCATGTACTTACTTAATGGCCACAAGCAATTTTTAAACCTTAGCTCTGAGAAGCACCCAGACAATCTCTCAATTTTCCTAGCTTGATGGATTGAATGTATAGAATCCTCTGGGAAGGACAACACTGACACTGTAGCAATTCAAATAGGTAATTAATATTCATCAGATCCCGGTTCCGGTGAGTAAGTTATTTAATAAGTAGCTGTCTACCTACCTATTCCCACTAATTCAACTAACCTTAGGTACCTACTATATGCGCCGGTACCTTCTGTTCATGGTGAAGGCATACCCCAAGACTATCCCATAAGAAGTATGGGCAACTTTCAGATTCATCCCCGTCAACAAAAAAAAAGGTACCCACAACAACTAAATAGGATCTCCTAAGAAATTTAATTAATGATATCTATCAATGCTAAAGCAACTCCATTCGAATCCAACCAAATTCCTAGATCATAAATGAGGTAGGTACCTACCTAGGTGTTCAATCTCGAATATAGGTAGATACTTATTTAAAAATATAGGATCTTCTATTTACCTATTATTAGTTACGGTACCTACTTACCTACCTACATCTTAATGAAATACCTACTTATGTAATTGCATATTACCATTACGTTATATCTCCAACTACTCACATACAATCAAATAACAATTTCCTAGTACGTAGGTATTGAATTATAATGTATAGCTGTTTAATTCCATTAAGTTCAAGTTCATTTACATTGTAGGTAAGTACCAAAACACTAGGCCTCCAAAACAGCTAATGGCCGCCAATAGTGTACACGGATCGATATTTACCATTTCTGCTTTTAGAGTCGATCAACAGAGGCATTTTGATATAATTTTTACACTAAACTCATTCACGTAACACTCCAAATGCACATTGTAACAAAGTATGAAAATCTTGGACAAAAAAATACTTTTTTGTATTTTTTTTCACAGGACGACATCAGCGTACGTCTGATTTCGTACATCGTTGGCTACACGTATACTATGCCGTCTGGTGGTCATACGGTGCTACAAAACCACCCCAATGCGCAAGCGTACAAAGTTTAAAAGAGGGTTCGTATTCGCCGATATGGGGTGCACATTGGCAGTAGCTACTCCACAACACAGCTGTTCAATTTAATGGTTTCAATAACAACATAATAATAATAATGTTTACCTATAGCTACTAGGCAACTAGTCCAAGTACTAGTATAGCACATATAGGTACGCTATACCTTTTTTCTATTTATACATCATTAATTCCAGCCTTTGCCGGTACCTATTTAAATATAGTATAGGCCACCGCGGTGCCGGCCCTACGTAGTACACTGAGACAGATAGCTACATCAAATTTGATTGTAGTGTAAAATACTATATGAGCGAGCAGCGCCAAGCGACGACGCGGGAGAGATGTAAGTTCTCAATCAGGCTAGCGTCTGGGGCGACGTTGCCGTGCCGTTCACAGCCGACCGGATTTTCATTCATATTTGAGACGCGACGTTGCCGTCTTCAGCGGAAACCGCGACCACACAGCGTAAAAAAGGGCCTATGGAATGTGGCAGTAGTTTACTGATGGGCGGGACTAATACCAAATAAAAAGTAGACAAAAGTGGATGCTTGGAATGCGGACACTGGATATGGTTTTCGAGAAAAAGTTTCTTAAAAAAAGGGTTGGTACTTAAGTACTTAGTCTTATTTTGGTACCAGTGAGGTAGGTATATTTCGAAAACTAAAAGTTTGGTCAAGAAAAGACGATACACTTGCTGTCCCGCTATGTTAAGTAAATAGTACTTACGAACTGTCATAAAAATACCTATTAGTAATTATCTTTCTACATGTAAATAGAATAAGGCAGGTGTTTATAAATATATTGGTCATTTACACCCTGATATTATTAGGATAGCATGACCATAAAGTCATAAACAGATAGAAACCAAATCTAAAGTAAGTGTATCATGTTGACGTCATTCGCTGTAAAGAGCAAATGAAATTCAGCATTGTGCCTTAAGAGAGCGGCGAGAGGCGGCGCCCGGAGAGTGAGCAGCGTGGGGAAGGGGACGGGGCCATGTTCTCATGCCTATGGGTGGTCGGCTTTCGAATTCCAATGCCTCGCCTGTAGCGCCTACGCGCTAGACTGCTATCTATTTGGCTACATACCTACATCGATCTACGCTATCCCAGCGCCGCGGATTATATTTACATCAGTTAGTTGTAGGTAGGTAGGTACAAATATAAGTTAAAAAATGCCTAAAAGCATATTCAAATATTTTGTTAGGTAAGTATGTAGTGTGTAGTCTACCATTGAACCTCTATATTTAAAAACGTATGAATGAATTTAATGCTTGTTGTCTTTAGTGTAGTCTAAACAAACCGTGGCTACTCTCATCATAAAAGTTGGAAAAATAAACTAAAGGATAGGAGCCCGGAAATGGTGTCAGCGGAAGTTACCATCCGCCAGATGGGGTACATTCATATCAAAGGAGTGTGGCATTTAATGTAAAATGAACCGAGTCACTCAGTACCTTCAGCTTTTGCAGTAGTTAATACCTCTACGAAAGTCACATTGAGTTGACCATTTTTATTTTTATTGTGACTTATAAACACAATTCGGCCGTATAGGTAATTTATATTCATGAATACTGTGTAGGTACCTATCATTAGGTCCGTACAAGCCTTTTACAAACTGTGGACTGCATTCCAAAATTACATTTCCCAAAATGCATGACCATGATCATAAAATGCGGTATAATAACTGAAATGTGCGCGCATATTTCTTTGCAACTGTAAAATGGCAATAACCCCATACGGAATGGTAACGTGTTAATAAAACTGAATGACTTTTTTTGTTTTTTCGATATAAGGGAATTAATAATTCAATTATTAATTTCAATATTTTAACATTTATATCAAGCACAGTGTTTGGTAATCATTGCCATAAACAATGTAATTTTTATTAATTATTACTAGTAAAAGTTAGCAGATTTGACCCACTACCTATGCACTATTATCATCCTACTAGGTACCTACAAATATAGGGGGATAAGACTGATAAGAATAGCATTAGAACCGATAGATACTACAAAAAACACCATCCTGTAAAAAAACCATTGGGTAGCTCGGCGCAATTTAATACGATCTCACAAATATCGCCAATAGATGGCGCTAGCAGTAGTGTTAAAAACAGACCCAAGAGGAAAAAACCTTGAGCATGACTAAAATATCCCCCATTCCTACCTATCAAGGATAATTTCCATTTTCCTTTTAAATCATGAGTGCAGGTTACACTTTAACCCAACCATAATTCTTCTTTTGGGAAAGACTATCAAAATAGTTAGGTACATGTTAACCAGGTAGAAGTAACATCGTCCTAATTCTGTTTGAACACAAATTACACCCAAATAAATGTATTGCCATCCCTTTTGTTCCAGTAAACATATAAGCAAGACAGCAATATTCTTAGTTCTGTAGAGTTTTGTCCAAAAATACCATGCAATTAGCACCAATATGATAGCCGGATAATTCATAAATTGATTCTGTCAAATACAGTTGAACAGGGGCCCCTCTGGGTATAGCTGTTGATACAATCAAATGCAAGGCCACAGAGCATTGGCTAACAAAAAATCCAACATCAATATCTACTTATAGGTAAAAACAATTGGTAATTCTGTTTCTTTTGGCTTACTGACTAAACAAAGGTATTGTTAGTGCAATAGTGGTGTTGATATTCTGTACCTACCAACCTTAATTTTAATTAACTGTATGTTCATGATTGAATAGTATCTTATCAGGGTTATTATTAATAGGTAGGTACTTTGCTTTCCTAATGCAGCAAATAAACATAGGTTGTTTTGTTATAAGTAAGTACTTTGTTATCATTCCAATAACAAACAAAAATGACAAAGGATATGTATAATTACAGGGATTTTTCGAATCTACTATATTTTAATCATAATTTAAATTTTTCGCTGCCTGACCTTTTTAGCTTTATTTGTTTATTTTGTGATTGTAGGATAGTTAGTACTTAAAAGTAATAAAATACAGTGTCCACCATTCATAAAATTACTTACTAATATTACCATTTATATGGTATCTATAGGTATATTTTTTAAAACAAGGGGAAGAACAGCAGCTTTTGAAAATACTTTTAGTAACAGGTGAGTAGGTACTTCTTACAATAATAAAATCAGTACTTACAGAAGATAAGTAAGAACTACTGCCATGTGCTAATCGATTGAAAGTAGGTATCTTACCTACCTAAATATTTGACAATTCTGTATGAATCCAATTGCTCCCAATCGTAGCTTCCCAAATCGTAAAACCGCCAGTCTACCCACCCAATGACGTTGATAAGCGACGTCGCCCTCGATCCAAATTCAACAACATATGGTCATCAAAAGCTTATGTAAGGAAATCGAAATTACCTTTGGTTATATCCATTTGTAATCCAGATTTTGGTGTTTTTAAACACGGAATACAAAACTTCCACATTAAAATAACTCGTTTGTTTTTAAATATGTAGGTTTCTACTATTTGTCCTCACTCTCACTTGTTAAACGTAAACCCGATAAAACAAAACAAGAACACAACTCCCAACATGAGTGCGAAATCGCGACTAACGAACGAATGAAAATTGGATGTGTTCACAGTTCGTTCAGGCAGTAGGATCGATAACGTTGCGGGCGGGCGCTATATGTGTGAGAGAGAGATAGAGCTCTACAACTTAATACGTCACTCGTTGGTCGACGTCTCGGACAAAACTTCTATTCATCGTCAATCGCGGTGGGCGCATCGCTGTTGTCCTTCGCACTATGCGCGCGCTAGTGTGTACGAGCGAGTACGCGAACATTTTGTTATTTGTACGTAGTATTGCCAGATAAAAGTACGATTAATAGGTAGGTATTGTCAGGGGAATAACAATTTATAATCAATTTTATTGATTATAGATAAAATTTATCTAATCTTACTCGTCAAGTAGGTGGGTACCTATTTATTTTTCTTTTTATATTTAATTAACTATTTATCTGAACATAATACAAGAAATAAGTGGATACGATATAATAGAACAAACCTTTTATTACACAAAGTAGTCTCTTTTATAGGAATGTCGATAGATTTTAAACTAAAGTTGAGTCTAGTTATGCGTATGGCAACATTACAGTACCCAACGCAAGCATACGGACTGGACGACGGATACATACCTAGTACGTAGAGCGGCCTTATTTGAAAATAAAATACTATCCTATTCCCTTTTAATTTATAAACCACCAAAATAAATAAACCTATTTACTGCATTGATTTATTACTATTTAGTATTTTTACCCGACTTTCTTACGGCAAAGACAAAAAGGAAGGGTTATGTATTATGTTCTTATGTAAAATTTTTGTTTTTGGTTTCCACCGTAGCGCCTAAACTACCCATCCAATTTTGATGAATGAGGTGTCAATCGATTTGTTATTATGGCCCGGGTGACATAGACTACATTTTATACGAAGTAAATCAATATCACGGATGTTACATAAAAAAATATTTGCTGTCTTATCGAGTGGGTCTTTTAATAAAAGAGGAGAACATTGTGAGTTCATAATATATTACAAAAATGAAATATACCAAGCGACGGATAAACAATCTTGTAGGTAGGTAGGTAGTAACTATATTTCAGCGTTTTTGAATTCTATGAGTATTATTTGTCGGCAGTTCTGAATAAAATTCGTGTAAGTACTTAACTAAAAGAACAAAATTTTCCGTCGTCGGTCGGTTTATAGTTTTTTAACGTGTTTTGTAATTAGTCTTTGACCTACTGCGCCTGTATCTTTTGACCTTAAATAAAATTTGAACGTTGGTAGGTAGCCCGTACCTACTTATAGATTAAAGAGGTATGGTTTATAGGTATAGTACCCTATGTGGCATTTGTACAATCAAGGGCCATACTAACTATTATGTCCCAGACGGATTGCTTCATTAGCTGTCTTACAATACAGCAAGTTCGAACGATGTGACTGTCAGGTGTATTGTAATATTTTTCCTCTTTACTGTTCCCACTTGCCATCTAACTAAGCTACCCCACTTCAGTCCTAAGATTATATTATAAACCATAAAACACAGGTACTATTCACTTACGTCAGTGTTACCATTATTACGTAATGTTAACTGAGTATATTTAAATCATAGGCACTATGTCTATTTTCTCACTTAATCATAAATATGGTAGATAGGTAAATTTTAAGTAACGAAACTGCTGTAAGTAAGTAGGAAGATTATTTCTTATAGGTAAGTATATTTAGAGGAGCATACTTACAGCAACGAACCTCAGATCAATGTATTTACCTGGCAATGATGAGCAGCTGGAAGCTACATTTTCTGGATCCTCTCTCGGTGTTATATTTTCTTCCATATCCACTGATCACAATTTTGAGCACTCGTGGAGTGCCTAACACGTATCACGGTTGTTTAAATTTTGCGTGTTCACCTAAAACCAAATTTTTAAAATATTATTTTTAGATTTTAAAACAGGTATTTTGACGGTTGACACTTGTGAAAATGTGTTTTTTTTAAGACACCAAAGAGAATTGAAAACTTAGCACACAGGTTCTAATCAGCGAGATTTTTTAAAGGAGGTTTTTTACCCATTATGACCGCTAGCACTATTAGGTGAGCTCGCGAGGACTGCAGTATTGTCCCTCCAATGCTACGTGTACACGAGGCGGAGATAACGCGATAAACAAAGTTGGTACGTCAATAAAACGTAGCAGGTCCAATCAAGCGAACACACTACTGATGACATTCTCAACAGGGTACACCTATATTCATGCGACGAGTTGTTTTTCCCATACGTGGGTAGTAAAGTCGTCTAAATACCTACTTAATATCTAGGTGATGCCTGCCTGAAATTCTCTGTGCATACCGTGCGTACCTAGTAGGTGACCTACCTCCTATATAATAAATCAATTCATAAGTATGTCAGTAAACCTACTTTTTTCTAGGTTTTTGTGCCATGGTCACTTGGGTTAAGAGTTATCCTGACACCTGAAACAGACATTATTACATAAGATTAGTTAGATACTTGAGATTCCTAAGCAGGTTAGGCAGTTAATGAATACCCATGTTTATTGTATTAGACGTGATAGATGAAAATGTGGGTACTTAGTTACAATCGTAAAATTATGAGGAATAACTTTTTAAAAGAACTAAACCTAACGCACGACCAATTGGCGAAGTGATTCGAGGGTAGCCCGACTGGGACAAATTTTGAAAATGACTTTTTAGTTATTTGCCCTGGTCTCGGAGTCACTGGGATCGCTACCAGTCCATTGTACGGTACCAAGAGTAAAAACGTTGCTTAGTTGGGGACCGCTGTTGGTGTGTTTGTCTGGTGATATTTATTATTACATACTATTATATATTGTTAAATCATATTGCATTCATGATGGCCTACAAAAAATTACAAATCACCTTATGTTTGGCGATGGCAGGTGCCCGTGCGCAGCTTGCGACTGCGCGGGCGGCGCGCGGCGGCTGTGCGAGGCCAGCTGCCGCGCCACGTGCTCCACAGCTGCCACCCTCATCCCTTACACCGCACCTCTCTGTACCCCTCATTTTTGTATTACACAAAATCGTCCCAATTTACTTAATCCCCCAGCATCCTACAGGTAAGTACATCGTGTGACTGAATGAAGAGTGAGATGTCTTCTATTGCACGAGATTGCACGGGTTTGCAATTTCAATGGCTTATTCTTCTTGAGATAGACATAAAGAGTCAAAAGCTTAAGAGCATGCATACTCTAGTCAATATACCTTCTTCCGTAAATTCTTCCAAGAGAAAGTCTGTGGTGAAATTTACAGATAAATAGATATCTACAACATTTGTCAGCACACATGGTGTGAATTTCATGAAATTCGAGCATTTGTTTAAAAGCGAGCAGGCGGACAGTTCTGAAAATTAACTCGCAAGCGATTCACTCATCTGCTTGCGTACCTATTGTTTTTTTTAATGGACATCAATTCCGCACATAAGGCTATGTCCTGTAAATGGCTTAGTTAATGTTATGCACCTATTGACGTTTGCGCCTTAATATTCTAAAGCATAAAAAGCGTTTTAGTAAATTCATAACTATCATGTAGTTTACAACTCAAAAATAAAAGGTCTTTCGTGCCAGCCATTTAAGTACCTACCCATAACTAGTAAAAGCCTGGCATGGCAACGCTCAAATGCATATTTTAATGAATGAACCCGGCTCGACGAGAGTGCAGCCTACAGCGTTCACTTCGTGATTTAACAATGTCCAAAGATTATACATTTGATGCAGAATAACAAGATTTATTTTCAACGGTTAGGTACCTATTATCAGATTAATAAAAAAAACCCATCAATTTCATGACATTATTTCTTTAGATCTAGGCAGTTGGTACATAAAATAAAAAATAATTGTTATTGAAAAAAAATATCCTCCGACTGGTTGATTTTATTAGGGAACCTTTTTGTACTGCACTGTACCTACTTACTAAACTTGCATCATTATGATTTTCCACGGTGATTTCATTGCATTTTCTCGTGTTAGTGCATGTGCAATGGTATGACGTAGTCCTAACATGCAGTTGGTAGGTATTGCGCAATGAGTAATTCCCTTAGTCCTCACGCTCGTTATATTTATCATTCATAGAGTTCAGAAGTGCAAAAGTCAACATAGGTGTATACCCATAGATATAGAAGCGAAAAGTTCTGAAAGGTATTTGATTGTACTCACAGACATATCTTAAATAACTTATACCTAACTCTGTGACTCTACCCAATCATTAGGTTGGTATAATTATGGAAATAGTAATGAATTACCTTGTGGACACGTTCACTAAGACCCAACATGTAAATATTCATGATAGGTGTACCACAGTAGGTAGGTGTACCTACTTAATTAACTACCGACTAACGAAAGTACTGGAAAGTAAGTAAGTAAGTATTGCACACAGAGTTAGGTATAAGTTATTTTAGAAGTCTATGATATTGCAATATTATTTGCGTAATACTGGAAACTCATTTTATTGGATTTGTGGAAACTTAATTTGGCGGGGCGCTTCTGGAAGATTGTCTTTGGCACGGGCGGGTACAAGGCAAGGCGGCCCAATAGCGGCTCGCCGCGCGGTATGCGGCCTGGTTTTCCCAGAAGTCTTCGGTGTGGCCGCGGGACGGGATCACTAGCAAGTACCCGGCTAGCGAGAATACCAACCTTATCTGGAACCTGAAAATTAACATTTTCAAAAGCTTTCAAAGAAAAAGCTCAGACAAAAAGAATAAGATTGATTGCGTTTTAGGGATAATAATTTAATCAATTTATATTCTTCAGAGTCAAAAATCTATAGGAAAAGGCTTGGACTATTTTCATAGGGTATTTATGACAATTTGATCAACACCATTCTGAAAGAGGCGTTGAGTACGCAGATAACCTTAAGTGTCTAGGTACTACAAAGTTCGTAGGTACACTGTGGAACCTGGGCACTTTATAAATGATATAAAACTGAATTTGATGCGATAAACTATTTCACAAAAAAATCTAAACGTGTCGGTCGACCTTGCCGAGTATCACATTAATGTATTAAATTTTTAATGAGAAAACGTTACGAAAACGCATCACAATGGGTGTCTATACAATGCACTATTTTTTCCTATCCAAATCCGTTACATTCCATTCGCCCGGGGCCGCGGGCAGGGCACGAAGCTATCTCGACGAGATTTCGAAATTCCAAGAAAGGCAAAGCCTTATAAATTATCTCAAAAGCGCCGACGCGGCCCTGCAGCCTGAATGCTTTTTTTACACTACACCACAGGTAGGTAGGCTGGCGCTAAGAAGGCGAAGGAATTTATAGCGGGTGTCATCGAACTTGATACTTTGGTGTGTTCATGTTTGGTGTGTAATGGTATAATTGTAATTGTGGAATATAGTCTTTGAAACGACTTTTCAGTGGGACGGTGGTTAATATTATTCTTTTAAACTTAATACAAAATTATGAGTAAGCAGGCACCTAATCTACATAAATACCAAATAATATTAATTTTAAAATCAAATACATACTTAATTACTTGCTTATACGAAAATAAATAATTATTCTTTGAATATCATGTGCACTGCTATTGACTTAATTCATACCTAATAAAATTAGAGATATTAATCAGGTAGGTACCTACCTAATTAAATAAGTGATTATGTGCTTACCCACGCGACAGTATCAAGTTGCGTTGCATCCTTTGTAGTCTACTACATAATAGCTGTATAAAAAATGTGCGTGGTACACGCGTGCAACACGTTTCTTAGAAGTTAGCACTGTTGGAACAACCGAAGATATTCCAGGGACCAGGCAGCCCTGAAGGTCGGTCGCCTTCACTAATAATAAATGCACCAGCCGTTGTCCTTTGGCTGGCTCGGCGCCCGGCGCAATGGCGGGCTGACTCAGCTATGCCTCATTTGGCAGTTGGTTTTATCGTGCCCGTTTTGCATGGCAACACGCAAAACAAACATTCTCTTTTTTCATTCTGGCAATCGGTTGAAATGCAGCCATGAAAAAATCGTAAGCATACGATAAGTATGTAAGTACCATTTAAAATTCGGTAGATAAACTTTTCCGATATTGTTGACATAGTAAAAAACTTAGTATCGCTAATGAAACTTAATTAGCGCTTGAGTGAGTAGACATTAATTAAAACTTACCTTTGGTGCCACTGGCTACTACCAAGGAGAATGTTTCAAGCCATCTGCCTATTTTAATAAAGTTAGTTCTTGGTTAGATCATAGAAGGAGTATTCATACGTAGAACCTAAATAATTTCTAAGTCTATGGGAGTAATGTCTATGGTTTGTTATTACTCTTGGACATTTTACGTGAGTTGTTATTTGAGACGTGCTGCGCCCATAAAGCATCTGCTAGACATTAAAGCTGTAATGCAAGTCCTCAGATTTACGAAACAATAGTCCTCTATGACGAGGTGGCAAACCAAACTCGTTTTTACGACTGGCTAGCTTCGGTTCGGATTCCGTTGGGATTTCATTACGGATGGTGTGCTGTGGAATTTGGGGCACGGAGCTGACTCAACGATCTAGCTAGTCCCTTCCCTATGTCTCGAAGGTAAACGGCGCGGCGCGGATGTGAACAGTTATTCCATTTGCCGATTCTAAGACTTAAATGTATCTATGGCAATAAGATTTAAACACTCGCAACTCAAACCATTTGTACTAGGTACGTAGATGATTATATTTAAACTCGCATACGGAGATGAAACTCAAGTTTTCTTTTGTGTGCTAACACAAAGATGTTCGATGATGATCGATTTTACATTTAAAGATTGAACACGTTCGTACTCCTCATATAGCTATCAGTCATGATTTAAAACACAGATGTAAAACAGACATAAACGTAGTCGCAGAAATTTATTCCTGAACAAAACAAAAACAGAGTTTCAATTTATTTTCCTCGTCTCGTCGCGTCAAATTTCCATTACGAACTTATTGTATGTTTTGTATACCTATGGCGGAAATTTATAGTAGGTAGGACGGCCTGATGGAGGTACCTATATGGATTATGGATTATTCATTATAGGTAGGTATTTAGAGTGTATGGGATTACTTGGGTACCAACTGACTTACGTCATTGATGTTATTACATGTTTTTAATTTTGTGATTCATCAAATCGACCACCTAATACCTATAGGTATCAAACAGCGGCGGGGTCAGAAAATATTTCTGAAGTTATTGCGTCATTACGTGATAACGTGATATCAAACATTTCTAAGAACTCAATCTTTATTTAATTACTGGCTCACTAATGGCCAGATGACTTAGTCAAGATACAGGACCGTTTGATAGGACAAGACTATTTGGGAAAACCAGAATAAAATCAGACTGAGTTTGGTGAGTGTTGGTTTTGCAGGGGTAATAAGTTGTACTATGTATTACTTACTCTCGTCTCTAGCTAGTTATTTGCTAGTTACATCCCGGACACATTGTACCTACCTAGGTATATTGGAAAAAAGTAGGTAGGTACTTACCTTACTGCGAGACGTGACGATTCGGCAAGGCAAATTGGACTTGACTACACGAATCTGCACTGATGTCCCGAACACTGAAGATAAGCTTTCTTTTAACTTTTCTATACGGTATCTATCCGTTGATACCTCCGTTGATGACCGTTGATACCTCTCTCCGTTGATGACACCATAAAAAAGTTTCAAGTGCCAATCGAAATCATGCTGGCGCTTTGAATACCTAACACCTACGTACTACCTATATTGCATAAGCTTTATCGATTGGCAATCAAGACCATGAGTTACCCAACCTTGGACAGATAACAATCCTAGCTACCTATTAAGTATAAGTATAGGAACGTATAGTTCTGTCGTCTGCCTCGTAAAGATGATTATGATTTCCGTGCTAGCTTCTGAAGACTGAAGGTGGTAAGTTATAAAAGTCAAAATTGAGTAATTTCATTGCGCTTCCTCGTGTGGATGGACGGGCTCTTTGTACATAACCAGTGGCGGTTTTACCAACAGGCTGAGTAGGCTGGAGCCTAGGGCGGCAAATTTGGGGACCAAGTTTTTTTTTTGCTACCTCATAGAAATCAAACGCTATAAAGATTATTTATTCACGCTTACCGAATGTACCCCCGCCTTTATTAATCGTACATGATTGAGCTTTGATTAGCTCAAAAATAAACCCAAAAATTATTTTACGTGCAATTTCAACGAAATTTTTGAATTGTAAAAATAATCTAGGTCATGACAATTGTAGAGGCAAGGGCGGCAAAAACTACTAAAGGTAACCTTGGAAATTTGTAAATCCGCCACTGTACATAACACACAATAAATTCAAGTATTCATCAATGCTCCGCTAGTGATGTTTTGGTACGTATAGTTTCTCACCACAAAGCCCGCATCGGGACCCGATTGACGGGTCTTATTTCCTTTGTTGTTGTCTGTAAATGTTGTTCTCCCTTGTTTATAATAAGTAACGACTTCGATTATTGTTATTTAATGTTTTTGGTAAATTGATAGTGTACCTATTCGAAATTATCAAGATGATTAGCCCACTAACGGTAGGCAGTTTGTTTGTAAACAATGTTCGTATTTAGTAGGATAATGATGCTTATTGTATTTTCGTCATATCAATACTAACAAAACATAACACGACACATCTTCAAGTAATTGTCCTGCGGTAGAGCCAATCCTACTAATATTATAAATGCGAAAGTTTGTGAGTGTGGATGTATGTATGTATGTATGTATGTATGTTTATTACTCCTTCACGCAAAAACTACTGAACGGATTTGGATGAAATTTGGAACACAGATAGATTATAACCGGGATTAACATATATGATACTTTTTAACCCAATAATCCAATACTACGCGGATGAAGTCGCGGGGCACAGCTAGTTGCTTAATATGCCCGTTTATCTGCCGGGAATCATTGTTTTTATTCCATAAAATAATAGTAGTCTACAATATATATATTTACTAATAGGTATTATAAATGCGAAAGTAACTCTATCATCTGTCTGACGCGCTTTCACGCCAAAACTATTGAACCGATTTTAAATGAATTTTGGTACACAGGAAGTGTACCTACTGTAGTGCCTGAGAAAGGACATATACTACTTTTTAATGCGAAAAAAGGGTTGAAAGGGGGGGGATGAAAAGTTGTTTGGAAGTATCGTTATTTTTAGAGCTAGAAGCTTGAAACTTATTTTTTAGGCTGTTGATTCGATATAAACAAATATGACATTCAAAGTTTGTAAAAGTTTTACCCTCAAGGGTGTAAAATAACAATTGGGAATAGGGGATGAAAGTGTGTATGGAAATATAGCTCTTTGCAGTGAAACACTGCAAATAGCTCATTAAAGTATTTATACGTATGTGTCTTATTTGTAAAATAATTAGCCTAAATAATTAAAAATGCTACCCAAAGACACTATTCCACGTGGGTGAAGTCGCGGGTACAGCTAGTACACTATAATAACCTAGCAGGGGTGGCAAGCCTAGTAAATTGTTCTACCTACTAAATTGATGTTGTAGTTATCTACTTAATACTTAATTGGTATTTTTTTAAAGCGACCTTGTGGCTCACTCGTCATAATATTATTTTCCCATGACACGTCATCTCATCATGAATGGCTGTTTCCGTTTACGCTTAATTCTAATGGAATGACCTTCGTCTGGCTTCGAAATGGTTTGTGTTGTGTAATTTTTATTTCAAACTCGCTTCTGCTAGCGACTTCGACCGCGCGGACTTAAGTGAAGTATCGTACGTATATCAATCCAGGATATAAGTAAACTATTTGGGCGCAAAATTTCATCCAAATCCTTTCAGCTGTTTTTGCGTGGTTGAGTATAAACATCCAAACATTAATAAATAATTACCTATTTAAGTAACATGAATTTTGTTGAGTTTAAAGTTTTAAACACATCTACAGGCAGTAGTTTTCAACCAGTTACCTATATCTGCATATGTACTTACCTAGATATATATTACCTATAGTTAAACTTATGGCGTAGTTAGGTTATATCCAACTGATTTTTTTAAATTGATTGTGCACTTAGTGTGCACAATCTGCCGCGTCTCCTCTAACAGAGTCAGATACCTTGTTGTATATCCAACTGTTAGGTATGTTATTATAGAAGTAGATATGTAGCTAAATTTATTTCATACATTTTTGTTCGAGAATCTGCAGAGATTAGCGACGCAGTTGCTAAAAACAAACCAGTTTTAATTCTTAAAACTTTTTTTAATTTCTGTCTAAGTGCATAGGTAAATCTGATCAAAAATCACCGAACGTAATAATAATGTCAAGTAGGTACCTACTAGGTACTTACCTAATTAGGTAGTTACTTAATAAAGAAAAAAATATCAGTCAGTTCTAAATCAGGCTGTGAGTGAACATGTCTACATACAATAATAATAATATGTTCGACTGCGCAGTTTAGTGAGAAGCCACGACGCCAACATTAGGTACTTACTACACGTTGGAGGTCGACCGCCTGCCAAATTTGTGTAACTGACGTCATCTCCGGGTGTCTCGGACAAAACCCATGAACGCTCTTGAAGGTTCTCATGCTGGTTTATCAGGAACGTGATACTCTTGACGCTAACACGAGCCAGCGATGTATTTACAACATTAATAAAACTTCGTCAATCAACATAAATATTAGATTCTAAGACGGAGTAGCTGGCTGACAAAACGGTCATATCTGTTTGTTAGCCACTCATCGGTCGATGTCTCCTTGGGAAACAAAGAGGTGCTCAAGTTACCCAGCTCCTTTAAGTATGAAGGTAATTATTGGGTAGATATTTTGTTATTGATATTCTCAAACAGTGGAAATTGGTATTACTTAAGTAGCCAGTTTATTTTATGAAATTTGCACATACTCCGAACGAAGTCATAGGCCGCTCCAGTCCACATTGGTATGCTTTCCGAGATTTCATAGATTTCCTAACCCGTGTTTAGCTTCGTCTTCGTAATCTAGTGGTAAGAAATATTCGATTTTTAACATGAATTTAACATTTAGGTAGGTACTCAAGTAGGAATATACCTCGTAGACTTCATTGACATAAAGACATAAAATTTACCTAGGTACTTACTGTATTTTTTCAGCTAATAAGTATTTTACCAAGGAGCCACCCAATATTCAAATAGTAGGTGCTCATATAGTTAAGTAAAGCCACATTGGCAACGCATGCGAAAGTATTAACCTCGCGGATCCCATTTCACGTCGCCTCGCTTCGAGAGTTGCACAATACACATTGTCTGTACAGCGACTACGTGTTCAGAGAAGAATGCCTTCATATTGTGATAGGAACTCTTTGTGATGGCGATGCGCATGTGCGAAGGAGAATGGACGATAAACGTTTTATGCAGAAGTTTCCAAAGCTGGTATGATTGGGAAATAACTACCCACAAAATAAATTCTGACTGTAAGTTGGTAAGTATCTTGTATCCGACCACGCGGCATTATTACTGATACCATGTGTTTCATAGTAGGATAACATCTTTAAAGTTTTAATTTTGGATCAATCATTTTCTACTCACGCTAATAATAGCTTCCTCCTACAAGTTAGTCCCTCGAGGAGGTTGCAGAAGATTCGCTTTGGAAAAGTATGAGATGTTTCCACTTGGCGCATAAAAATGTGACAGGGTGTTTTCAGTGCAGGTCCCGTTGTAGTAGAATGTCACGAAAACCGGAGGGCCGAGCGATGCGAGCGACAGCAATGAGAAGAGGACTATGTAGCCTAGCTTGTTTCTGTATCTGGAGTTAAGGAGTACACGTGTGAAAATAGACATTTTACTCATGACAATTTGTCGTGGGTCTATAGATTTGAAATGAAATTCTCGCTCACTGAACACTGAAGATTTCTAAAGCGAAAATACATAAGGATTAACTCATACCTACCGAACTTATGTTTTCAGTTCGTTTGAATTTATTAGTGTGGTACTCGGGCGAAAAAGGGATAATTTATAAGGGTGACCGTCCACTTGCATGTGCTATGGAACGGGCCCATCAGCTTTAACAAATAGGATTGTTTCATTTCCTCAGCTTCACTCGGCTGAGTATAAGGCAACAGGAAATGAAGCGATCCTATTGGTCGAAGCTGGCGGGCTGAAATCAATTATGCGATTTATTGGCTTACTTCAATAATATTATCAGAACCAGTAACAGCTAAAGTGCTTACGGCTTTCTATTTGGAATGAGCCGGCCTGGTGGTAGGAGGCGGCTTTCGCAAGTCTCAATGCGCCAGCTCTGCATTGCGGATAGAAAGCGCCGCGACCTCACTTTCACTCCGCTCTAGCAATACAACCTGAGGTATGAATAATACACTACAAACTCATGCGGCACCACTCCTCTTGACTGAGGGCTTTAGTCATACGAGTAGACCCGTTGAAAATGACTGTTTATTCGGAAGAAACCATATCTTTGTTACTATATTATACCATTCGATGTGCTGTTGCGGTTGAAATCTATACAAATAAATAAAATTGGAGTGTCTGTTTGTAATATCAAAATAACACCTTTTCACTAAATGCACATGAAAGTACATACGACACCTATAGCAAAAACGCGTTTTTAAATTTTTTGTCTGTCTGCCTGTCTGTCTGTCTGTCTGTTTGTCTGTCTGTCTGTATGTTTGTTCCGGGTAATCTCCGAAACCGCTGGACCGATTTTGACGGGACTTTCACTGGTAGATAGCTGATGTTATAAGCAGTAACCTAGGCTACTTTGTTAAAAAATGGGTCATGTCGCGCGGGCTCAGAACGCAGGAGTGGGCTTTTTGTTAAGTTAAATTCCACGCGGACGAAGTCGCGGGCTCAGCTAGTAATATTAATATATTTATATATTTACACCAATAATTCAAATTGACTTTAAAGAAATATAATGAACAATACATTATTAATGCCTACTTAAGTCTTATCTACCATTCCTGTTTGAAGAAAATAAAATGGTAGGTAGTTTAACATTGCCGAAACGAAATACGTCATTTATAGATCTTCTGACGTCTTTTTATCGGATGTCAATTGATTTCCAATAACAGTTTACAATTGAGACAGACGATGCATGCGGGGCCCGCTCAATTGTTTAATCAACAATCGACTGGACAATTTGTGACGCCATTAAGCGTTTACAAAATAAAATGCCATGAGAGCTGTGAACCTGCGAACATGCGTCCGCGCCGCGCCGTGGCGGGTGGTCCCAAACCCGACTATGGAACAGGAAAACTTCGCACGGGCGAAACACCCTTAAAGTATTGACCATTTTAAGAAAATTACAGTTCTTGACGTCCCTGTCAAAACACAAACTCTCAGAACCACAAACGTAAATATTTGCCTGCAATAACCGTATCCGATACGGTTTTGTTACGGCTTGAACACAAAAGGTGACAACATAATGACACGCTGCGTGGTTAGGTGAGTATTGATAGTAAGGGAATTCTGATCCATGATGTTGGAGAAGTTTGTGATTTTTTAAAGATAAAGTTTGGTTTAAGCAAAGTTCTTGGAAAATTACAGCTTGTATGAGACAGGATGCACGCTACAGTGGAGCGAGACGGATGCGCGTCGTAGAACAGAATATTCTAGAATTTAACCTTTATGTAACAACATCTGAGTAATGCAATTTAGACTTTAAAGTACAAAATGAACAGTTTAAAATCATTGATACATCCGAAGAACGTGAAGCGTTTTTTCCATTAGCTCAAACAACATTTCGAAGTCAATGATTCGAGTTTATTCCACGAGTCACTGGTAAGTTTTTCGATCTTATAATTTTTACATTAGAGTTCTTATTTGCTTGGAGTCGAAATGATTCCAGAGACGTTCTGGAATGGTGCAATTCAGTTCCATGAACCGCTTCCGCCGCTGCTCCTTCCGTCTCGGGTTGCTGGCTGCAGACATTCCTGAGGCGGACACCGGACCCGGCTCAAGAATGCTGACCAGACGGGGACGCGCTGATGGCATGATAGCTTAATGCATACTCAAACGACGCGACCTCGCTTGCATTCCACGCTAGATAAACAAGGCTGTTCTACTGTTATTTCAGATAAGTGCTCACAGGAACATTCTGTATTCTTAAACTTGATTAGTTAAAGGTCGATGCATTCGGTGTAGCAACCGCTTGGCGCAGTGGTTCGAGCGTAGGCCGCTCGGCTCACTGCACATGGTGGTTGCGGGTTTGATTCCCGCCGGGGTAAATTTCGGAAATGGCCTTTTCGTAAGTTGCCCTGGCCTGGCTGTTACTGTTATTTATTATTATTCTGACAAACTTGTTATCTTATATTCATTTGTACTCCTTAACTCTCTAGAATCTGGATAGCTTTAATTCTGTTGATGGTTGTCTGAGATGATGAACCAACTAAGTACAGAAATTCAGATTATGGAAATAGGTAGGTTTGGTTTCTGCTTCTAGTTGTACGTTTCTTATCTCACGAATTATGAAGCTCGCTTCTTCTTAGTCGATTATCGTGGTTATTTATTGACAGCATTTATCTAACGAATGATGTGTTTGTGTCGGGCGGTGTCATAAAGTTTTTATCTATTCGTGTAAACCGTGAGAATGATTATGGGCTGGGATCCCATGTCTTTGGTCCATTCATGGCGCTCGACGCCCGGTCCCACGCACATTTGTGATCCATGTGTGACGCTAACTGTTCTGTGTATAATGGGTTTCATCAGTGATGTTTTCCTAGAAGATACCCATAGAATTTTCAAAACATATCTCCTGTATCAAGTATTGGCAAATATAATTGTTGTTGTTCAATATAAGTAATGCTTCATGATGTAATAATTTCTCTAAGTTTGTTTATCTTTTGAAATAGTTAGTTATAGTTGGTTGGTTGGTAAGTAAGGAACGTTTAAATAACTATGTAAGTACTTAATTATTTGCATAACCAACTCTGTTGCAAGCTCTAATTCAAATCGACATGCCCTCCACACATGGGCTACGTCAAACAGCATACTCAATGACAGACATTCACAAGTTATGGGAACATTTTTTCGGCAGCGTAACGGTTTTTGTATTATTTTTTGTCGCCTTTGACCGTGTGAAGGGACCTCAATGGATGCAGCATGTGAACGGGTCGGCCATTACAAACAGAACTATGATAATACGTGTACAACCCTCGTCTCATCGCTATTAACGTGTATCGCGAGGGGTAGGGGAGGTCTTAACAAAGTGGTGTTATGTTTAGCGTCTTCAATGAGCTTTTTCTTTGAGAATCGTCTCTCTTTCAATGCATTGTTTGGCGTTTTCACACGAAGCTGTTGCCAGCAATTGTGCAAGTGGATGGAAAATTGATATCTTCCTTGAACAAGTATAATTAGGTGTACAAACTAAGCTAGACACAATTGCAATACCTACGTAGGTATTCTGTTTTTCTTTGTAAGTAAATAAAAACCACCAGCGATATTGTTAGTATACCTAGGTACTTCAATGTAATATATAATGATGATCGCGTTTAAATCTTTATACAGCCTTAAGTTGGGCTAAATAAGCCGTGAAAAAATGCTTGTTGGACAACAAACCCTTTCCCTTTGCATTGGAATGTCGCTCTGTCCGTCCTTCAAGCGATTATGGGACAACGACTCGGCCTAAATTACCATAACGCGTTGAAACTCATTAAAACTAAATTAGTTAATTGCTTAGAAAAACCAGGTTGATGTATAGGTATTAACTGCATTCTGTCCACTCGTTAGTTAGTTTAGTTAGTTATTGTGTACGACAACTGAATGAATGAATAATACAATGAATTGTATTAAATCATTAGGTAACCAGCTGTTGCCCGCGGGTCCACCCGCGTGGTACTACGATATAACATAAGTAGCCTAAGTTACTCCTTATAACATCAGTTATCTGTCAATGAAAGCCCGTCAAAATCGGTCGAGCTGTTTCGGAGATTGGAAACAAACAAACAGACGGATAACAATTTAAAAAATAAGTTTTTTTTGTTATAAGTATCTACCGTATACTTTCATATGAATTAAGGTAAGTAAAAGGCTGTTATTTTGACATTACAAGCAGACACTTAATAGTACATTGTTACACCTCGGGTGAAAGTCTTATTTTGTCCCTCGAACTATTAGCGCCCTCGCTCCGCTCGGGCGCCAAACCCCGTCTCGGGACTAAATAAGTCTTTCACCCGAGGTAAACACTGTGCTTTTCATTACGAATACAAGGAAAGTAAAAATAAAAACAGGAATTGGCTAAATAAATAATACAAGGAAGTATGAACAATACTCTACAACTCGAAAAAAAAAATAAAGATCGGATTGCCGCCTATTTTGTTTTTTTTCGTTGGCCGGCCAACTTCATTATTTAGCCATTATGTTATTTTGTCCAAATCTATGTTATTTTAAAGAAATTGTTGAAACTAAATTATAATTAAGTCATTTAAAAATATATATTCTTTATTTCAATTTTACATCGTGCTGTAATTGAGTGACAGTAGAAAAAGTTTGAACATGGTTCCATAGAAATTTTAAAATGGAACTAGTTTTTTTTTTATAATTTGACAGCTGTCAGTTGAAAGCGATTCTCCCGGGCCGGAAAAGTATTACTTTCAACCCGCTCCTCAGGCAACTTCAGACCTACTTTCAGAGTATGAGTAATGAAAATATTATTTATTTGTATAGAAGAGTGGAAATCTATAAAATGGTGTTTTTGCGTCTCCAAACATTGACCACATTAGAATATTATTTGACATTACTTTTAAATAAACTATCTATCTAAATATATTTACTTAAAAACTAGATCAATTAATACGTATGTGGTTAACAGCTTGGTATGTACATACATTATAGTGATGATAGCATTCTCGGCATCTCCTCCAACTAAAGCTGAATCAAATATTTACATTTATTAAATGTCGGGAGGTATAGGTACTTAATGTGCGGTCTTATCTTAACTATACTAGACCATACAAAACAAAATGTGGAAATTCCACTTTGATATAATTAAAAACAATTAATGATTACTAAAGTATACAAATTACTTTATTTACTTACTTACATTTGTCAGAAAGCATTATCGATTTCTCCATTAGGTACAGAGTTTTGAAGAAAATGAAATAGATTTAGAAGGGTTAAAGAGCGGACATTGGGAACCTTTTCATACAAATCTTTGATCCCGAGCGTCAGAACGCTATCTAGGTCCCTTTGTAGGCTTTCAAAAGCAAACACACTTATTAAAATAATTAGAATCTAGAAAACATTGCAGCTATGTAATAAAAATAATTTGGAACACCAGATTTTTTTTGCATAGGATAAGAACGCCGCGTCTCATACGGGCGCGCAGGCGTAAGAAAAAAACAACAAAAACTTCGTAGTTCCTGGTATCCCTTTTAGTATTTTTTATCATTGCTATAATTATAAAATGTTTAGTAACAAAATACTAAAAATAATACTAGGAACTACAACTGTCTGTGTCTTTAAATAAATTGTATTCGTTAAACGTGAAGGCAAGCTATAGTGAGTGCGTATCTAATAGTTGTTCGCGAATTCCATTTGACCTTTCCTCCGGTATGCGGTAGGCGCAGGGTGCGCGGGCGGCGCGGCCGGTGTCGGTTGGGTTCTCACGGGAACGCCAGCGAATGCACCGCATTGCGCTCTGCACTGGGTCGGTACAACCGCTGTCACCTGCAGCCACACGCCAGCGTGGATGAGCCTTACAGCTCGTTATCACTACATAGTATAAAACTAAGTCGCTTCCCGCTGTCTGTCTGTCCCTATGTATGCGTAGATCTTTAAAACTTCGCAACGGATATTGATGCATTTTTTTTCAATAGATAGAGGATAGATTTTTCAAGAGGAAAGTTTATATGTATAATACATGCCTAATATAGTAGAGAAACACTGATAATTTTAGAGGGTCGCTATTACATAAAACAAAAATGCACACCAATTGAGAACCTCCTCCATTTTGAAGTCGGTTAATAATATAACAGAATGCTGATCGATAGACAGTCAAATTAATACGAGATTTTAAACTAACATGGTCACTTAACACTTATAATAATACAAGTAAGTAAGTATATCACGGGATATTTAAACATGTACATAATTTCCATTGAGTTTCCGATATTTTGGCGCTGTTATCTACCATCGCCGCCATGGTCACGGGTAAACGGAAGTATTTGCGGGTAGACGTTTGTTCGTAGATCGATCTACCCTCTTCCTTTTTCTTTTTGTGCGCTGTCAGTGCCGAAATATCGGAAACTCAATGAAAATAATTTCCATGTTAAATAATCCTATGAGTCCACACACATCCCTCGCATTAGGTTGGGCCAGCGGGATGAATTCCACACGCTTTATTACTATTAGTTCTAATATTTTCCTTTTATTTTAAATAGGTATTTACCGAAGGTAGGTATTTTTAATGAATTTCTAGGATTTAAGTATCACCAGAACATAACTTTAATAGGTACTTAATAGTTGTATTTTTTTCATGTGATCATTAGATGATACTCGCTGGAAAATTTACATTCCTTCACCAAGTTTGACATACGCAATCGAAATTATGGCGCTACAGAAATCGGAATTGCCAACTCGCTGCATGGACACATATGCATTTAGAAAAATAGTAAGCTTTTCATATACAAGGGTAATAACAGTAGGTACCGATATGCCAGCTCCACAACAGCATCATGCATGGCTCCATAACTTGAGAGTTGTGCGACTTCAGCCATTGGAGCGCGCGACCGCGACTCGTTTCCAATCAACAATGGAATGCGTCGACTTTTTGGTCTGCGCCCGCGCAGCCGCGCACTCTCTGCACGGGAACATCCAGTTTTTACCCGCCTTCCACGCGATACAGCGGTAACTCAATTGGAAACACGGAACATAAATGATCTTGCCTTTACCGTTGTTTTATAAGTAAGTATCCTAGGTTGGTGTAATTTTAAGTCGTTTGAAATTACACAAATAAAAATTTGAAATTTATTATCCTACCAATCCTACTAATATTATACATGCGAAAGTTTGTGAGTGTGGATGTTTGTTACTCTTTCAGGCAAAAACTACTGAACAGATTTGGATGAAATTTGGAACACACATAGTTTATAACCGGGATTAACACAGAATACTTTTTATCCCGATAATCCCGAAATTTTTGTTAAGTTAAATACTACGCGGACGAAGTCGCGGGCATAAAGTAGTCATTTATATAATAACTATTACGAGTTCCTAGATTATGATTGGCGTTGTATTATCCTACAGAAATAGGCACATTAACCGAACTATATTTACAAGGTAACTCTCAATGTGGTGTTATAAAATATGAACAACGCAACAGTAAGCATATTCAACCCATTAAACTACAAACTATAAGCTATAACTGCAAATAGTCAAGGAATGCAGACACATTTGCGTTCCGAAGCTGAAACAGTTTACTTGCGGTGCAACAATATTATTTTTTATGTTTTCCATAGTTTACATTAAATTTGTAAGAAGGGTCCTTACTATGTTGCTTTTTAATTTCAAAATAAGTTGATACTTGAGATTAACGATGGATTCTGAGAAGTAGACAAAGTAAAGGTTCGTTTATTGTATGTCGGCGGATACCGTAATTTTAGGCATTTAAAAAAGTAATAATTTAATAAAATATTTTAATTACTTATTCATTTTCCAATCTGTTCTCGTTGGCCGTTATAGCAAAGATTGCGATGGAACTTACAAGTGACACGTCACACACAAATTTGTTAGGTAACCTTCGCCACAATATAAATAAACCATAGCTGTACATACTTAGATATTTTCTAAAGTACAGGTAAGGACAGCGACTGACCAATGGAATGTCGTAAATGGATTTTAATTGGAGGCCGAGGTTCCTAACCATTATTCTAATGTTATGAGTCAGATACGGTGTTCGCCCACGCCGAAGCCAACCAACACCTCGGCTCTAAAACCTTCGCAGTGGTAAGCCGGTAAAGTTAATAATAACATTAAGATTATTTCGAAGCGGGGTTTTTTACACAACAAAGTCGGCAAATAAGCATACAACCTGCCTGATGTTAAGCATAGGGATAGAAGGGGGGGGGGGGGGGGGGGTCTTCCGGTTCCGATTTACAAAGAAAGTCTGCCATGTACCTACTGCCAGCATTATCTAGTTGAACTTTTATCATGGTTGTCTAGCCATAATATATAGAGTCCGTATAGTTGTCTAACCATTGGCATCAATCCGCATCTTCTCCAACGTATTCAAGGTGCCCTCCTTGAAACGCCTTGATGGTGTTGATGAGCAGCTGTTAAACCTCACTCTAACTTAGGGTTGTCTCAGGACATTAGGGTAGAGTGAGTAAATCCGCGAGAGTTCAGCTGTTAGGTACCTTATCCATGTCCATCGGCCTATTACTGCCTCGAAAGACATGCCACCCGTCCACTATATCGTGTCAACCTCCTTTATTGTTCGCTACTTCCAAGTCTCACTAAGTGTCCACTATTACGTGTTAACCTTCTTGTTTGCTACTCCCAGAGAGACTCTTAATAGTCAAAGGCTACTCCCCTTATGTTCAATATGAATGCGTGAAATTGAAGTGACTTCGATCGAGTTCGTTGTAGGACATCGTTATCCGCAAACATGCCTGCTCCGTTGTTATCAGCTGGCCAGCTATCGTGGTGGCAAGCGGCACCGTTGTGGCACCGGTATCGAGCACCGTGCTCGCGACCTAGATTGTGTCGGTGGCGTTGGCAACTATCAGTTGGCAGGACAGATTAATGTTTGTGTTTACATTTTGTTTGCGATGAGAAAACACGGTTTGGGAAGTTAACTAGATTATGGTGGTACCTCGCCGTGCAGCTGTTGTGTGATATTCATTCGCAGAGTAGAATAATTTTGAAAATACGAAAAGGGGAATAGTGGCCAGTCTCCGCCAGACTCATCGATATTTATAAATTAATGGTTCATTCTGTTTCGGAAACTGTGACGTAAATAATCTTTCATTTTCATATATTTACCTTCCCGTTGGCCGTGGTTTAGATATAGATGATTTCTGAACAAAGAACAGTACCATGTGCATCGTTGCGTGGAGCTTGGTTAGAATGTAAAGTAACGGAGCGGCCCCTTTTGCGCGCGGCTGCCACTGCCAAAAACTAGCGAATAGACAAAGCGGTCGTTCACCTTCCAAACGGAAATCGTGTCTAGGAACCAGTGATTCATTTAATGACAGCTTTTGACCATAGACTGTTTTGCTGACCTCTGTGTGACCGTTTTCCTCATAGGCCCAGTCAACGTTGGCAAAATGCTTCGTGACTTCTTCAACCACAAACTGACCGATTTCATGTCTATTTCTTAAGAAAAAGTATTAGTAATATGACCTGAAGACAAAGTTTAGTAATCCAGGAGGTGCGTCCATGTTTCATTAGTAACCTACCTACGTCTCTTTAATAAAATAATGACCTACCTATCTGCAGCATTACCATCCACGCGGTTCAAGGCCCCAATCAGTTCAAGCCTCTTTGCACAAAATAAACAAAGACACATAATATTTAAGAGTTAAATATATCGCAAATTAAATATATCGCAAGCAACACGGTTTAATAAAGGGCCTTATGAACTGCATTAATTGATTAGTTATGTAAGATGCATATTAGCTGTCACAAAATGAAATAATGTCCCATTTACACCCACATGGGACCAGCAGGTCCATTTCGGGATTGCATCAAGGCATCTGGTTATTTTGGTCGCGTGATTCGAGAGGGCATGACTGGGCACCGGCATGAGATCACCAACACTCATTATCGACCAATCGGGAAGCCGCTTTTGATTTTGAAAAAGTTTATTTTTTAAAGACCGTTTTGTTTTGTCAATTCACGTTAGGTATGGACCTACCTGAGGTTTTGATCATCGGGCAATGCATAGGACTATTTGCATTTCACAATTTTCACAAATCTTTTGCTACTGTTAGGTATCTTCTTCATTTCTTCAATAATTAACCCTTTGGCATCCGTGACGTTTAATTCGCGCACATCCGTCAAGTCCCGCGGTCATATGCCGTATCGCAACGTCAAATTACAAGTGTCGTAAAAAACCCTCTCATTCAAATTCTATTGGCACTATCGCCTTTCTGATGACTGTTTTAGTTTCTTGAATAAAGGGGCCGTGTGTTATAATGCGAAATAAGAATAACATTACTTCAAGCAAAAATATACCATAGCTTTTTAGAATAACGGTTTTAATTAGCCTGCGTCCTGCAAACACAGTAATGTGCCACCGGGACTTGCCGGTATTAGCTAATAAAACTAGCATTAATGTGCCACCGGGAATCAAAGTGTTAAGTGATACTCATTATCTGAATTTGCAGCGGAACTCCTAATAAGTCATTCTAGAGTAAACCACAAAGAATAATAATACGGAGCTTTTTCTTAATGCACAAACTTATATCATAATTTATACATCAGATAGGAACTTTTAATGGTTATAAACATGCCCCCATATCTCATAAAACACGAACTAAAGTAGATCCGAAGAATACATTCAATAACCACATTTTCTAAGTTAAGACTGTGGTCCCCCGCAGATTGTAAAAACAAGCGACCACGGGTGTAACATTACTTTTAGAATGCCCGTATTAGTGTTTGGAAGTTAATTTTAACATTTTAACATCCCCGGAGTTACCTAATTATTATTTATGAGTTTATTAAGTAGTTTAATGGTTTCAAGAGTTTGGTGCGGGTGTTTTTGATCAGAATTTATAAGCACATAAGCAACTTTGCACATACCTAAGTACATATTAGATTAATTATTTCAGGCTTAATCTGCAAAATGTAATTACATGACTCAAATAAATAATGTTAATTTAATTAATGCAGATTTTATACTCTGCCGTCGTTTGAGCTTACCTGCTTTAACTTGTTTTTGAGACCTCCTATGAGAAAGTGCTTTTACTTTGGACCCAACGGATTTCGCGACAGATTACGTATGTGAATCCAACGACCATCTCCGGGGGCCAGCATCTGGCAGCGAACACGTCAGAACTTGTTCCATACACGTGCAATTAGAGGGGGTCACACAAATAATATCGAATATTTAAACTTTTGCCATCCATTATTCGCCTCCCTAATACTGGGCCCGTACCAAATTACGTATTAATGTATACAATCCAGTTTCTATTCATATGTAATTCAATGTTTTTGTAAGCTTTTTAGAGCAAGAACTGGGTCGCAGATGGGCGATGGATTGAGAAATTTAAATAAAAACGTGGTGTGATCCACACAATTTTGTTATTCATGAATAGTAAATAGGTACGGCAACAATAGAGAGAGGACTTTAAAAGTAGAAAGTTGGCAGTGTGATTTCATCATTTTAACACGCTTTTATTAGGTGAGCATATTTGTAAGGGTTATGAAATCGTGAAAGTCGATTGTAACCTATTCTCTTCTAGGTACCATTTTTTTTGTATCAAATAGATTATTTTATATTATCTACTTATAATACTTACCTAAGTTATAAGTCAATAGAGTAGAACTATTCAGTGCACAGCAAGTCCCCAACATCAGCTAAGTATATTATGGTAATGCTTGCATGTATGTACATATAATATTACAAATGAAATTGCGTAAACGATTTCTCAGGACCAAAATAGACGTCCAATGATAGGCGCACATAGGAAATTCTAATTACAAGCAATACGTACGTAACTTCATAGATTTAATGAGCGTTGCGTTGACATGACAGGCGGCTAGTTATGCGCGCGTGCGCACGATCCAACTATTGTCATCGTCATTGACTATTGTTCCCTGTTCCGTGACTGGACAAATAGCTAGCTGAAATATTAATTAACTAGATGTTAATACAAAGGCACTCACGTCTTGTCCGATTCGTGTAAATCGATAAAACCATAGATTAAGAAGAAAATTTCTAAAAGGTATTTGGATAAAACAAAAACCTGTGAGTTTTGGGTCGATTTAGTAATGACAAATGATTGTATCCTTCCTGCCAATTCTAATCGTAGCCAGTCATCGTCCGGTTTTGTCATCGGCAAGTAGGTAGTTCAGCAAATATATAATTCTAGGCCAACGGACTTTGCCATACATAGTTGCCTCCGCAATTTCTCATTATATTCATGTAGGTACGCTCGTGAAGTCATCAAAGTAGTTATTCCATCATAAATAGCTACGATCCATCGTTGAAAACCAGCAATACCCCACAGTACAAAGTGTTTACCTAACATTAGATGGCCATATGTTGGAATAAGTACAAAATATGATGCGACGCATGGAGAATTGGTAAACTTGCAAATGTCAAGACGCATGATGTAAGTCAAATGATAGGAAAGGTATAAAGATATTACTTGACTGGTCTGGACCAACAATGGTCTGAGGAATGCTGAGGCAAGACACGACGCTCATCAGGGGTGCTACTCTTAGCACCGATAATCAATATACCTATCGTAACATTTGTAGTGTCATATCCTACTCAAAATTACATATTTTGCCGTGGTATCGATTTTACTGAACGAACGATACAAAATTATCGTTCGTTCAGACGATATTCGACGGCAATAAACATGGATTGGACACTACAACTGTCACGATATATCGATTATCGTTGCTAGAGTAGCACCCCTGTAATGCAATCTATTCTAACACTTCTATATGCTTTATGCTATTGTACCCATAATTAGTAGATAAGTACGTTGTTTTTGAAGTTGGCAACAGATTAGGAACCTTAAAATTATCTTAGATTTCACTAAAATTATCAAAGTTCGAGATCTATTTAGAGCAATTAGATGATACACGAATAGTATATGATATAGGTACACCTACATATTATATTTACTAAGCATTTAACTCATTTGTGAATATTTGAGGTTTGGAAGAGTTCGCTGAAAAATATTTTATTGCCATTTTAAATCCTAGGAATGGTCCGGATCTGTAAATCAGGATCGACGTCAGTGGGTGTTGGTATTTACCCAGCCGCACCGGCAATGGTACCGATAGAGCGGTGCCCATTCCGCGGCCGATAACGGTACCGACCGCCGCCGCCGCCGCCCCGCTCGCAAAATGTAGCACTACCACTAAGGGGCCTTCCATAAATTACGTCACACGTTAAGGGTAGGGAGCGGGTCAACGATAAATTTACAAATGTAAAATTGCAAAATACGTGACTAGGTAGGGGGGGGGAGGGGGTCTCACAAATGTGACCAGCAGTGACAAGGACGGGGGAGGGGTCAAAAAACCATGAAATTCGTGTGACGTAATTTATGGATGGCCCCTAAGTTCCGGTCATCAACTTATAAAGGTATTTTATTAATACCGATACCATTGATTGTACCTATACTTAAATGTTTCTAATACACAGTGCTGTTAATCGTACCGATATGAACTATTTCTTGAACAGAGACTAGATCGGGTAAATATTTAAGTAATATTTAAAAAAATATATAGGTATTTAAGTGTCTTGCTTTAATTTTGGAAAGTTGCTTTTTCTTTCGGTTTGAAAATAATTTTGTGTCATTTTTTTTGATAGCACTATCGTTGCTTCTATAGTTGTACCTTGCTTATGAGTTGATCTTTAAAGCACTTCATTTAATGTAATTTCACTACTTCGTCTCTAGCCAGACCTGATTATCGTGGTTAATTAATATGCTTCCGCTGTCATCCAACGATTAATTGTCGTGTCTAATTGCTGAACAACTGAAGTTATTAGAAGTTGAAAAAGCCGATGCAGCCATGTTCGGTGTGTGTGAAACCCACGACCGCAGCATTCCCAGTGTCGGCCACCGAACGACGCCACTTGCGGCGATCGACGGCCGTTTATGGCGGGACGATCGCGCAGGAATGTGGTCTGGTGAAGACGGGAGAGAGCGGCGTGACACTATGCAAGATTCCCTTACAATTGTTTCATATCTATCTTGCATATAAGTACAAGAGTCCATTGTTTTTACCCTGCAAGGATATTTTATTAATCATGGACAATTCTTAAGTTATACCACACTACTGACAAAAATAATAATCTATGTGGCACTTATTGGAAATTTGCTAAAGAAACTTAAAAAAAGCTGAATATGTTTTACATAGGTGCCTACTTAATGATGGAAACTATTAGTAAGAATGAATGACAATTAACATTAGATACTAAATCGTGAATTGTGACAGAAAGTTATGTCGTGACTCTACAACCCTGGAATGCCTTGTTTTATAAATTTATTTGTCTTTCAATTTTTTACCTTTCACCTCTTAAAGTAGAAATAACTACTTACCAATGGTACACTCAAATTTTGAAACCAGATTGGAAATGCTAGCTAACTCGTAATTAACAACCTCAGTGTCAGTATATTTTATCGTCTTTACCGTTCAAGGAAACACATAAAATATCTAGGGTATAAACATTTCTCTACATTACGATAATTTTCTTAATTGAATGTACCGTTCGCTCGGCTGTTTCGAGCCACTTTTGTGTGACTAGTTCCCCATTGGTTCTATTCCATTAAAATTCCAGTACGAACAGCACTATTATACTTATATGGCTCCCGGGCTACCGCTCGTCACTTACGCCGAAGCGCAAGATGACTCGACAACCACGAGAATGCACGCTTGCCAACAACATTCCTAAACGACACTCAAACTTATTTGCTTAAAACGCTTACGAAATACTTATCATCTAAATGTCGCGAATTGAAGATCATTTAATTACGATGTTTAGTTAGATACAGGTAAGGATATACTTAGCTAAAGATTAGTACAAGCTCAGTAAAGGTACCCATCGTAGATAAAGTATTACGACTGCTAATACAGAATCCTATTCATCTATAGTTTGACTTATTGCAAGCAACATCTAAAGATCAGAGCTTACAATAAGACCACCACTGTTTTTATTTTGTTTCCTTTTTAATTTTTTACTCTCAGTGTAAGAAAGTAGAAATTGCTTTAGACTGGAGTTGTTGAACACTTTTGTCCTGAAAAATGATTGGTAAAGCAAAGGGAGTAAGTATGATTTATATTAATTAGGGATTAAACTTGTTCTTAAATCTATTTATAATATCAAGGAAGTTTGTTGGTGTACAAAGCCGAACGGGTCAATGCACAAAGGTGCCGACGAACGACCATCTAAGAGTATCAGGCCCACACAGCTCCGACTAACGGTGCCGCGCTCAAATATTTAACCATTACAACGCGGGTGAACTCATTCAACACGCCTTGCTACTAGCAAGAACCTTTTTAAAAGTTAAGGGATTGGTATCCCTCATAACCACTCTGCCTACGGTATTAAACTTCACATAAGAAGTTAGCTACAGTGATATGACACCAACTTATGTGTGCAAGCGACCAACACGTAGAATCAGCATTGTCACTACGACAAATCTTTTCCATCAAAGACCATTCCTTTTTCGTTAGTATACAGACCAAGGACCTTACATTTTTTTTCGCTTATGATACAGACAGTGGCGATGCCATTGCCTTGGTGTAATATACCTCAAACTGGTTAGATATTCTCGGGGACACCGGTTCCCCACAATTATTTCACCGAAAGCGGTGATAATCATATTCAGATTGCATGAAATGCTTTTAGAGGCATGAAAAAGATTAAACATGAGATTTCGCTGCATTCAGGTTGCCAATGACAGCGCCGAGGCCGGTTGCGGTGTTTTGAGCGCGCTCAAAGAGATGGGAGCCGAAGGCCGTACCAAAGGGAACCTGTATGACTGATGCGGGTAAAGTCAGACACTATAGATTGAAACGTCGATACGATATGTGGACCCGCCTCAATAAATCCACTGGTTTATTACGATACCGCTTTCCACGAGCTTGCGGTTGCCGACGCCCGTGTACCCACTCCATCACACTTCACAAGTAATAAGTTTTCCAGCTCGTAAACACTGTTATGTTGATGTTTACGCATTGTGTTAAATAGTAACGGTTTAAGATTGGACGGGGCGTGCTGAAATGCGGCCAATCGATTCGTAACAAATTTAGCGCGCGCAAACACTCGAGTAGCTAGAAATATCAGTGCTGAGTTGGTACTTTGCAATCTCAAATAGATGAACGCCATTCCACAGTTGAGATCGGTTGAGTCATTTATCCAATTCAAAAGAGCTTTCATCTTCATCAATCCTTTAGGACCACGCACGACGTGGGCTTGTAAATAAACAAAGTATTTTTTTATGAAATCCATGGTAAGTAAAGCTATGAACGCATGAATGTAAAAGAAATCCAATAATAACTATTGCCAGACTTACACACCAATGGGCCCAAACTTAGCAACGCTTGTAGCCACCACGGGTACAGTACAATGGACAGGGGCGATCCCAGAGACACCCAGTTCAGTGCACATAAATGCATTATTACACTATGGTCATTAGTTTTGGGCTAGTTACATGTTGATCCTCGAAGAGTAGACGGCTATCCCAAATATCGTAATACGACGGTTTTTTCGTGTAATGTTGATAGAATGATCGCATAGTGATTTCATTTGAAGTTGACATCATTGTTTAAACAGTTAGTGGCTCGTGGGTGTGACATCTTACCCGTTATACGGAGACACACCTGTAGAAAACGCGAGTTCACCTGTTAGATTTAACCGCGGCTTTCTTTTTCCGAACGATTACGGTGCGTCTAAATCGGGAACGTTGGCTCATCTCAGCACACTCATGATGCATTTCCATATGTTCAGTCACTCTCATCTAAGGTTAACTCGTTTATAAAATAAATAATGAGACAGTATTTTGTAACAAACTTCAATTTTATTTTGTACGAGCTATTCTTTACGTATGGTCACTCATCAACTTTTCTACAATCTAAAGTAAATATTTTGCCCATCCTAAAATAGCTATTTCTGTTGTATCACCCAAACGTTACTTAAGTATACTAGGTGAAACAAAAAGGGGAATACTATTTTTTATGCAAATTAACTTTGTAAATCTCAAACTATCGGCTTTGTGGGACAGTTGAAGTACTAAAAGTTTTGTAGCCTTGTGAAATCGATCAACAGGTGTATTCCTATAACACCTTTTGTTTATCAAGTTCCCTCCAAAGCTGATGGTTTTAGAATTACAAAGTTAAGTTTTGAAAAAAAAAGTATACCCATTATGTTTCACCTTGTATAACTACTACTACTAAATCAGTTTAACTAAACGTGGGAAAATTACAAGGAAAACATTGGTTCAGCAAATAAACTTGAGCTTTATGAAAGGATGAATTCCCGAGTGAGTTTGTCATGGAATCAATCTATTTATTGAATAGGCTGCACTTGCTTGTTGTAAGTATGTGAGTTAACGACAACAATTTATTTCCCGTCCAGTCCGCGGCACAGAGGTCTGCGACACATTCATTGTGCACTCATGCATCATGTTCAATATTTTTTTATGCTTTTTGCTAAATGTTTTGGCTTATGTCGCAGCACGCCCGATGACTCGTTGGATTCCTTAAGATATTCCAAAATATCACTAACTAACTTAAAAAGTGAAAATCATGTTTTCAATTTTGATCTTACTGAATTAACCTTTGCAAAGCAAAATCCTTGAAGCTTGAAGAGATCAAAATTTTGGGAACATAAATTTGAAAAGACTGACTACTACATAGCTGCAATAGCAGCTGACGACAAAACTAGGTGAAGTATTTAACACGTGGTTTTTATCACATACAGGGGTTTTGAAACAGTCTACTGACTATATTAAGTAGGCACTCAAAGTAATACAAAGATATACCTACTTCCTTATTTATTTAATATGAGTAAACAGATTTTACGAAAAGTATTACGTCCTCGCGTAAGTCAGCCTACTTCAAGAAAACGTTTCTGATTATTTTTCCTCATTATTGTTCAGCATACTTCGTAATTGGAATGTAAGTACACGAGGCTTATCGATCGCAGTACAATTTCTGATAATATAACGAACAATAAGCGTTTCAGTACACGATAACGACGCTAGAACAATAGGGACGTTATCAACGCTATTGCAAAGTGAAATGACCGCTGAGTAACATTCGCCGCGATAACCCTGCACTGTGTTGCTTTATTACTGCTCTTGCTCTCCCTGTGGCAAACAGACGACGTGCGTCATCCTTACATCTGATCTACAAATAAACAAACATGTGGCTCTTGTACCATTTTATAATCGAGTGGACAACCATGTTTTGTAACCTATTTAAAATATACTTACCTAGAATTTCTTAAACACTTTCTGATTAGATGCCAACAATGCCATAGTTGTTTTAATAGCTCAAACTGCTCTTTGAAAGGGCGCGTAAGCAAAATTATTTTATTGTAATCTTTGTACTGTTAATTATGCTTACCTTTTAAAGTTGTCAATACCTGTCCCTGAACATAAATCTTTTCTCACAGGAACAAAACAGATACTCCCAGGTTGTCACATTATGAAGAATAATGCAAAACGAGACTCTTTCAAACGTGATCATCGCGTTTGCAATACGCATTTCATTTGCAAGGATATCCATATGCATCTTTCTCTTAAGACAATGGCTCCAAGCGGCGGTCGTGACTAGCGCTTATGACATGCAGTATGTCAAAGCGGAGGAGCATATGGATCCGCTCAAGACACTCCAGATATGTAAACACTGGATGTACGGCAACGGCAAGTCATTTGCAAAACAAAGAGCTCAGAACGCGGCCGAAATTAAAAATATTTACGTAGCCAGCCACTGCTGACTCAGGCTGCTTTGTTTGGACGGAGAATAACCTTTTTACAGGAAAATAAACTAACGTCAAATTACAAAAACAACTCAGATACCTATATAGTATGTACTAGCTGTGCCCCGCTACTTCATCCGCGTAGTATTGGATTATTGGGTTAAAAGTATCCTATATGTTAATCCCGGTTATAATGTGTGTTCCAAATTTCATCCAAATCCATTCAGTAGTTTTTGCGTGAAGGAGTAACAAACATACATCCACACTCACAAACTTTCGCATTTATAATATTAGTAGGATGTAAAAAATCCAGTGGTTCATGGGTTGTATATTCGGGTTAGAGGCTAATTGTGATTGTGAATGAAATTGTGATGGACAAAGGTCTAATTGAAGTCTTGAAGAACATTAAGCAGCAATCAATCATGCGTGAATTGTTTACAAGGCATTTATCGACACAGCCACCCTACAGAATAAGGTTGGAAAAAATGCAATAAATACTATACAAGTAATAAACACTGTCTATTTGCATCATTTGCAGTGAGCGATTGGCGTCGGCACGCGAAGGCGACACTGGTCTCGCCGGACGTGAGGCATTAGTTTAATGACAATTTGCATGGAATAACTCGCGCGACGCTGCGCCCGCGCACCGCCAACGGACCTTATTCCATGACTGGTCTCAATGGCCGCGGCCTGCGCCTGGCAGCCGGCTGACTCACTCAATGAACATGAATCTTAATTGGAGTGAACTGACGATGTGTTCCGTTGATGAATGTAAGCATTTTGTGGTTTATGTCTGACATATATAGTTCCAAAGTTGAAAGGATACATTATTCTTGTTGCAAAAGTTTAAACTATGTTTGCTGATTCCATTCGTAGGCTTTGAACTTGACATACAGCCGGCCCAAACTAATTTTATCTCGAGGAAGACAGACTAAAGATACCATTGAACTACTTACTATATAATTGTAGAAGGATAAGTACTCGTACCTATTCACATGCAAGGAATGAATTGAAAACATTAACATATTAATTGCACCAGCAGGAAAATCTTCGATACGTCGTTATCATCGCGATTGCACAAAAAGACCCTTAAGTACTTCACCCACATTTTCTTCAGAAAACAATTCTTAGAATCGTTATGGAGATGTGCCGGGATAAGGCTAAGATGGATGTTTCACGATAAATATGACGATAATAATAGATACCTAATCTGTGACAGTGAGTGGCACACCTTAGAGATTGCAGTATCGATGGCAGCTGACCTGGCCCGGCAGCAGTCGCCGTCACTGGCTATTTATACACAGACAAGTTTTCCAACCTTTTAATATCAATGTTTGAGACGCTGACAAAGTTTCATAGATACTTACTTATTTCTAAACTGTTCGGTTTCTATACAGTTTATTTATTTGGTTAACGATTTTGTTTGGTCAAAATATTGATTCAAATCTGAGAGTGAACTTGGAAATATAATTCTAGTGCAAAACTACCTCTCATAATCGCACTCAAATTTGCTCTAAGGCCGTCCCTAGTTATTGCACCACATTTGTCTCATAAATCCCCCCCCCCCTTACTGGAATTATTTATAGCAACTATTTCTCAGAAAGGATGGAACAAACTATGACGAATATTGCAACAGTTGGGGACTAACTGTCAACAAACTTTTTGAAATTCTATCTTGTTATCGTGTTTATCACGTAAATGTCGCGTGTTGATAACAAATACGAACCCTGTTATCAAACATAATAGCGATCGGTATTGGCGCCGCGTCGAGACATGATGTCATAGAAAGAAGTGCGTTTCCGTTGTTCAACAATAATGTTATCGGAGTTTATGCTTTTATAATGCCGTTTTCTTGTTAATTTGTTTTTAATAAGAAAGATATGCGCACACGTCAGATAATTTCCGTTTATAGATAACTTCTAGATCGGTAACGATATATTTATTGATCCGTTTATCGTGACGTTGACGTCAGAATTATTAATCTTCAATTTTTAAAGATTCGTCGATGAATATGGTAATAAGCCATTTCTAAATGTTATAACACTCACTGAATATCATGTTGAATTCATTGTATACCATTACACATCGCGAAAATTTTAATTATAGTTCCTAATCTTAGGTAGTTCCATCAATTTTTTTCTTTATTTCAACTTTCATGAGACATGCCTAACTTTATGAAAAATTGAAATTACAAAGAATACAATTGGTAAAATTTAGTCCCGCGTTGGGCGCCAAAAATACAAACCCAGATAATCAAAAGCAAATATTTCTAAAACTTTTTCTTACTTACCGCATAACTGGCTGAAAACACGTATTACATACGCTTATGAACACATACATACACACACTTACTTGCATAATAATACATATATCCACTTACAGATGTCGTACCTGTATGATAAGTGGATTTCGATAATAATATATAGTCGCGGTGTTAACATGTCTTGTAGTACCTATAGATATCGACTTTATCATGATTTTAAAAGAAACAATATTCTGTGAAAAATACTAATGTAAGTACTTTTTTTGTAATTGGTTTGTTATATTGCAAATTTTATATTTATTTTGGTATAAATTAATCTGCAAATTACGGCATTGTTATCTTCAGTTTCCCATTTATATTTACGCAATTAACAATAGTTATATTGGTATTACTTTAAAAGTTCAAAAATGACGATGCCCATGCGACTGAATGCTTCCACTCTTTTCATGACTCAGATACATCAGTAAAAATAATATTTTACTCATCCCGATTGAGGTTATTTTTAACTGTGAATGGTGTTCAGAGTACCTACTGAAAATGTATCAGTTAGTGGTTTCCGATTCAAGTAAGTTCGTCTTCGAAATGACCTAACAATTACTTTATTAATTTATTGTTTCGCATGTGGCTTATGCATATTTCTTTTTTTTTTTCGTCATACAGACACACCAACTAAGTACGGTCCCAAATTAAGCAAAGCTTGTACTATGGGTACCGTACAATGGACTGGGGGCGATCCCAGTGACACCCAGACCTGGGCAAATTACGAAAAGGCCATTTCCGAAATTTGCCCTGGCGGGAAACCTACCCGCAACCACCATGTGCAGTGAGCCGAGCGGCCTATGCTCGAACCACTGCGCCAAGCGGTCGTCGAATATTGCAAGCTAAATTGCAAATTTTGGCCTATTGAGATGTTTTCAGATCCGTTCAAGATTTGATTTACGTAGATTGGATTGCGTAGTATTCAAATGACCGGTGACTACTTACTAATGATTAACTTTATCATCAAAGTAATTTAATAAAAAAGAAACGGGCACTACTTGTAGGGACTGGTCCGCCTAGATACCTCTTTACAAGATTGTTCTTAACTTGTTATTTTTTAGCACAGAAGGCATCACACTAAGGCTATTAGATAATACTAGCTGTGCCCGCGACTTCGTCCGCGTGAAATTTAATTGACCAAGTTTCATATAAACTTTCATCCCCTATTTTATCCCCTTTGGGGTAGGATTAATCAAAATTCTTTCTTAGCGGATGCCTACGTCATAACATCTACCTGCATGCCAAATTTTAGCCTGATCCGTCCAGTGGTTTGGGCTGTGCGTTGATAGATCACTATGTCAGTCAGTCAGTCAGTCAGTCACCTTTGAGTTATATATATATAGACTAGCTGTGCCCGCGACTTCGTCCGCGTGGAATTTAATTCACAAAGTTTCATACAAACTTCATCCCCTATTTTATTCCTTTGGGGGTAGAGTTAATCAAAACCCTATCTGAGCGGATGCCTACGTCATAACATCTACCTGCATGCTAAATTTCAGCCTGATCCGTCCAGTGGTTTGGGCTGTGCGTTGATAGATCACTATGTCAGTCAGTCAGTCAGTCACCTTTGAGTTTTTCTATATATAGATTTAGAATTACAAATTTAAAAAAAAACACGAATGAATATATTGCATTTAAGTTAATCCTGCGCCTACAAATGACAAAATTCTATTTCCCAATCGCTATCGAATCGTAAAAGAAGCTCAATTCATAGGTCGTAAACACTCGCTAATATGTAGTTTCGGGCCATCGTAGATACTTCTGGCTTTACGGCTGGGATTAAACAGGAAACGATTAACTAAATTTAGGACGCCATGTGCTTCGCTTTTGGGTAACTCCACTTTCGACGAAGAATACTAAACAGGTGCGCATTATTAATAGAATAATGAGGCATTTCCTGAAAATTCTTTTCAACCTCGCACAGACTTCACCAATTAGAATCGGATGGCATTAAACCACAATATTAGGTAGGTAATGCTAATGGTTAATCTTGTTGGACATAGATAACAACTTACTTACATATTTTGGGGGCCATTAGGTATTGTCTATGTAAGTGCCGTTATAAACCATATCGTATCGATTTTATGTCAAGTGATCTCAACGATTAATGGAAAATTCTTAAGTGCGGTGTACCTACTCACAATTAAGGAAAATAGGTCCTTAACCATTCCTATTCAAAGTCTTTAACAGATAACTTGGATTATTGCGTAAATGCACAGTCTCACGTAGGTAGCTGAACACTCTATTGTCTATGTAAGTAGATGCACATAGACACGTTTATAGCACTTGTGTACAATGAACAATTGTTTGAAGGAAACACTGTGGTTGAGGTTACATAAGGTAATGAAGTAGATATTCTTGAGATGAAGGCTATTCTGCGGTACCAGTCCGCTTCACACTTAATTATTTGATATAGTTTGGTATCTGCACCTGTTAAAATACTGAATTCAAAGTCCTACTTTATAAATACCAAGTAGCCAATACACACAATGAATAATTTCAAAAGACAACAAAAAATATTATGCTTCCACCTTTTGTGTTAATAAGTACTGAGCATGACTTGAGTGATTTTATCTTTGTCATGAGTGAGATCACGCAACTGAAGGCGTATTAGTTATATAATTTCATCTGTTAGGGTATTTCTAAATGAGCGCATCCAAACCGCAAGCTGACTGCAAAATTGCAGTTTGGATCGAGTTGAAGTCGAATTGCAGTTTGGTTGCAAGAGAACTACAAGCGGACTACGCAGTCCGCTTGCAATCTGCAGTTTATCTGTAGATAAACACTCAATATTGGATATCAACATTGCAATATTAAGGTCCGTACTAATAAATCTATCTCAAGTCTGAAATCGGTCTTCAGCACGCTTTTGACATGCCATTTTGTACTGAAATTTCATTTCCAAGGTCGCTCTCAGACTTGAAATCGTTTTATTTATACGGGCCTAAGACAGCTAAGTAGTAACTAAACGATGGCGTCCAAGAAACTCGCAACGGTAAGGTCCGGCTGGTTCTAGTTCGCGAGGGCAAGGCCGGCTCACCGCGACACCTTGGCAAAAGTATCTTATTATTATATGAAGGAAAATGCGATACTTTACGTAAGTACCTAAAGAAACGTCATGTTTTTCTGTTGTAAGACATTACTTAAATGATGAATCCGCTTAAACATTACGTTCGCAATTTGGTTTAGTGTGCAAAAATAACTGTGTCAGAGACTGAAAGTTATGAAATTACAAATTCCATTGTAATAAACGCCTTAGTAAAGTAGTAGGTACTTACATATTCCTTTTACCTTACCCCCTACCCCCCTACCCTTCCATCTATCGCTAAATATGACTCTCCCGGGACTTCCTTTCATGGTCTCTACTTACTTGCATCCACTGCACCGAGATCGTCGGTTCTTTCCTTTATGATCGTGAGCCTTTCTTTGTGTGAGAACCTTTCTAAAAGTGTACTAAGTGTTCCCAAAACTTTGACGAAACCGCATGCAACTAAAGTATCTACATGATTTAATTAATAATATCTTAATTAAATAGTTTGTTCTCCATGACCAGCATAAAAGACTGTGCCATGACACAGAAAACAAAACGAGTTCTGAGAACAGTAAACTGTTTGCATTAGTTTCGTACATGTTAGGCAAGCGATCTAGGACACATGTGGCTTATCAAGACACATTCGTTGTTTAATTTGTTAGGTAAACTTATGTCGATCGAAAGCAAAATATTATTTGGCAAAGAATTTTAACATGAAATAATAGGCATAGTATACGTTTATATTATTGAAAAGACGTCTCTTTTACATTGAACTGTTATAACTAAATATTCATTTAGTTATAACAGTTCCAGTTGGGAAGTGAAAACCGGCTTACCAATTAGGTACGTACAGGTTAGAATAATTAACGATAAATACGGTTTATGATGGATAAATCAGCCTCCAAAAGTACTTACTGGGAAAATACCTATTTCTTAATCAAATAATTTTGTAGCATTATCAAAAGTTGCAGGCAAGTCATTATTATTTCGAAGAATTGGCTTAACGAGTATGAGGGCAAAACTAAATTTCCGTATAGTTTCCGGTCTCATATTTGGCTTTATGTGAGGCATGATAGTGCCTACTAGAATATACTTTGGGTGCCGATTTATTCTCTCACATTCATTACGACGGTTTATACCATAAATTGTATACGAATTGCGTGTTAAGGCAAACAATTCTATTTTAAATACAACACAAACCATCTTAACTCTCACATTGTGGGAGCATTTCAAGGAGTGATGTGTATAATGCAGGATGTTAGCCTTTAGTACTCAATTTCTATGCAATTTAACTGAATAAATGAAGGAGTTCTCACTGATGTGAACATAATAATGTAACCACGCCAATTGGTCAGCATTTATATGTCTATTGAATTACTTGTTTATATTAAACTTTTATAAAAACAAGCAAACTGCGCAGGCATGACTGGTAACATTTACTGCCTTGACGGAAACGATATGTGTCCATTCCTTTTAATGCTGTAAGCACCCATTAAAAACATAATTTCCTTGATCACTAAACTTTAATCGCTCGAGCCAAAGAGTCAATTACGACTGGATAACTACTGTACCTGTATAACTGTGGTATACAACCTATTACGTATATATGTATATGGTAAAAAACCTATTACGCTGTTTTAGTACCTATAAGTATAGGAACTAGGGAGCTTATTGTAAACCGTACATTAGGGTATCAATATCTAAAAACTTTAATTCATGTTATCATCCGATCACTTACAAATTTCGGTCCTAAAAACAAAAGCTAGACTGCACTCGAAACTCGATTCATTTCGTCATTATGTTTTGCTGATATATTTTACTTTATCAGATGTGACAAACATTTTGTGTTATTTTTAATCTAAACTAGACGAAGACGAAGAAAGTGACACAAGGTGCCTAAGTGATGAATAAAGTTTTTATCTTAACCATGCTATTCACTCATGCTTATTTTACTTAATGTCACCTGACCCGGATTTCGGCCACCTACATAATCCTTAATATATCAAAAGCTATTAAAATTTTTGTTATTAACCTACTTAAATATAATAGTCAACAAAAAAGGTTTATTACATCTGAAATGTCAAAAACTGATAGCTATTCGAATTCCACGGAATAAAAATCCTATTTATAGTACCTACTCGTATAGAGTCACCATGTACTCAAAGTAACGCCAGTAATCGTATGTTGAGTCGGCCTTTTTGATGAACTATCTAATGGTCCTCTAGGTTAGAATGATTGAGTGTGCGGTCAGCGATATAAAGTCTACACGGAGCTCGGTATTCCCATGATCTGTTTCACTAATACAAAGCTGATACAACAAAGCGGGCAGCCTCATTTGTCACAGCAGCTCAGCGGGTTTCATTATCCATTCTTCGCCGGACCTTTCATCTCACCCCTGACTGATGACCTGATGGACATACGGACGATTACCGGCTGATCCCTTTGTGAATGAAGGCACAGTGTATTAACAATGAACTCGGCCGATCAAAGTGCACCGCTGTTAAAGTCTAATGAAACGTTTTATAACTTCCTTTTGAAGTGTTTTTAAAAGATAAGTTGGAAGACAACAAAAGTTGACAAAAAAATGCCTAACATCGTTGTAAACGCATGTATTTAGGTTGGAAATGAGCTCTTCAATATCTTAATTTTTAGATTAAAGTATGTACTTAAATGTTAATAAGCGACACATTTATGGCTGGGCCACGCTTACTTACATGCGTGGTAATTTGACTCATTCAAATGTTTTCATACAAAAAAGTCGGGATTATGCTTCCAGCTCTCCCACTCATGCTACGAAACGCAGCTGTAATAGCTCCTTATATAGCTGCGTGCCTTTTGTGTGAGGGTGGTACTACCCCGGTCGAGCCAGCCCGTATATGAGCTGAAGTTAATTGGCCATACCACTATTCCACTCCCATTAAGAATGTCATATGCACTATGCAGCCACGCTGTTTCGACCAACGTGGGTGCTTATTTGGTACTAGCTGTGCCCGCGACTTCGTCCGCGTGGAATTTAATTGACAAAGTTTCATACAAACTTTCATCCCCTATTTTAGCCCCTTGGGGGTAGAATTAATCCAAATCCTTTCTTAGCGGATGCCTATGTCATAACATGTACCTGCATGCCAAATTTCAGCCCGATCCGTGTAGTGGTTTGGGCTGTGCGTTGATAGATCACTATGTCAGTCAGTCACCTTTGAGTTATATATATTTAGATATTTTCTAATCATTGTTACAAATTGTAACTATTGTAACTTACAATAGTCACTAATTATTTTTCCGTTGTTGATTGTAGGCAAGCAGTAGTTAGTAGTTTAATAAAACGAGGTCTTCTGTGGAGGATATAACGAATTCATTCTAACTGGCATTGTTAGAGTTCGTTGACCGAGCGTTACATTAATTGTTGGCATTTGCGTGTTGCAATGTCGGTTATTGCCGCCGATGCGAACGCATGAGAACGCACCGCTTGTATCAATGTTTATAAATACATTTGAAATAAACAAGTGCAAGATAATTAATACTATAACTTACCTACGTCGACATAAATAGTTCAGTCAACTCTATCATACAGACAGAAAGTTGAAATATTAAGTACACATTGTGAAACTCTTAAATAACTAAAGGTAAGGTACTTATTAATGCACGTAATACAAAATATTTTAAATCTATGGTATTAATTAATAATAATTACCTGTTATTTTGAAGACTCTTGACACCAACTACGTTGAGGAAACGACGCGAGGATGGAGTATACTGTTTACTTTTGAAACAACATAACAACAACAATCTTTCAATAAAATAGGCAGGCTGCATACTTAGATCCATTAAGGTGAAGGCGCCTGTCTAGCCCGCGAAGTTCAAATTTTTTGAGTTCTTTTAGAAAATTTTCAAAATCTGACAATAATAAAAGACAAATTTTGTAATTCGTGAAAAAGACCGTGTGCAGTGCATTTATAAATACATTTATTTTACTCTAAATATTATCACGGTGGATATGATACTAGTAAATCACTAAATATACAAAAATTGCCAGATTATCTGGATAGCTGTCGTTCTTGAAATGTTTTAGAGTAAGTTGGATATATTAATAAATGCACTGCACACGGTCTTTTTCGCGAATTACAAAATTTGTCTTTTATTATTGTCCGATTTTGAAAAATTTCTAAGAGAACTCAAAAAAATTGAACTTCGCGGGCTAGATGGGCGCTTTAGCCTTAAGTAAGTGGTGAAGAAGTAGGTAGTACATGATAGATATGAACAAAGAGGAACTTTTTAAAAAAGAGGTTAAAAAACAAAGAAACGTCCAATAAAAACCTGTAATACTTATTCAAATTTCGAAAGAGCAAACGCGGCGTAACAGCCAGTGTTTACTATTCAGGGCGGAAGTTCCTTTGACCCTTTGTTTATCAGCAGTGGAGCGACGAAGCGGCGCGCGCGCACCGGGGCCGGATATGCAGTGTTGCTGACGGAAATGCGTCGTCAGCGCGCATCAATGGCCGCACTTGTAGGGCCTTGTTTTTTATAGGGTTGCCATAATAAACTCTAGGAAGGAATAATATTCAATTATATTGTATACTAACTTATCCACTTTCGTAATTTTTATTAATACCATGCATAATAGGTACTACTGCCTACTCATCACGATCATCATTGTAAGATATAGAATACCGTTAGAAATAACGTTAACGTTTTCATTACCATCAGAAACCGTGATTCGTCGAGTCTTTCTATTTACAAAGCTCGTTAGCGGGTACAACACGTTGGTCGTGGAAAGGTGTTGATTTGGTGGCAGCCCTGGGCAAACTTGTAAGAGCTGTCAACGCGCGCAGTTCGTCACGACCGTATATCGACCGGTACTGATGTGAAACAAACACCATTTCACGACTTGCTGACTATATATAGTATACATACTTACATAATACGTACGTATAGGTACATCATGATGTTGGTATTTACGTTGTAAAGCTTTGGCAAATGTGGCGATATTAAAAAATCTATTTCAGATATCTATGAAACTATTAATTACCTATGGAAATCGTGACAATGATAAACAAAATACAATTATGGTGATAAAATCGTTGTCTACATGGTTCGTGAATAAAAGGATGATGAAAGATATGCTGCATTTCGCGAGCCATTATTAAGATTTCCTATCTATGGACGAAACAGACTGGCGCAATTGACATAATTGGCAGACTGTATTCCTAATAGAGGTGCCCGCCCCGCCTACGCAACAGCCCCAAACTGAAATAATTGTTGCGTGGGAGACAATCCACCTAGTCACTACCAAAACCATAAGTCTGCACTTTAAAAGATTCAGAACAGCGCCGTTTTGGATTTGTATCCTGAAAAGGTGATTTTAGGGTTACATACATATAGATAACTAGCTGTGCCCCGCGACTTCATCCGCGTAGTATTGGATTATTGGGTTAAAAAGTATCCTATATGTTAATCCCGGTTATAATCTATCTGTGTTCCAAATTTCATCCAAATCCGTTCAGTAGTTTTTGCGTGAAGGAGTAACAAACATACATACATACATACATACATACATAAATACATACATCCACACTCACAAACTTTCGCATTTATAATATTAGTAGGATTGGAAAAATATCAAATTTTTAAAATCCAGTTTTCTTATTTGGTAATAAGTATAATCGCTTTTCTGATACAATGCTGATGCAATTTCCACTCTATTGTCATTACATTACGGCACTACGGGGCGCTGAAGATTTTTGAAAAATATGTATTTATTTTCTTCGAAATCTTATGTGACTTTCGTAAGCCATCAACTGGAATAGATCCTTTCACTCATACTCCAATCATCTTTTAAGATGGCCAGGTAAGAGCGGGGCCGCCCAATCAAAATACGGGAGAACTCAAACACAAAACAGAATCTGGCCGGCACACTGGCCGGTGTCTCTTACACTGGTGCATGTACCTAGGACGTGTTATTAAGCACACACTTGATTGTAAGTTATAACATTCCATTTTAGTCGAGTGCACAGCGAGCACACCTGTGGGCCGAGGGATTAACCACCCACGACTATGATGAGCAAACACGCTCGTAACTAAATTACTGGAGGATATTTGTTCGTTCCTACTTTATTTGCATCTTAAACATTGTAACTACCTACCTGTGTTTGTCTTTTTAAATTGCTTCACGTAGATCCTTGTTTAAGATAAAGAGATGTAAGTACCAACTACGTTGTTTTCATTAGTACGAGTATAGTCACGTTACATAGGTAGCTTAATTATTTTGCAATTTACCAGTTTCAAGATGAGATTAAGCACAAAGATGGAGATTGATCTCGTAACTAAATCTCTACCTACAAAGTTATATAAGCTACTCTTTACATTTATTAATGTAAAGGTGAAATGTAGAGACTCTTAATATTATATTTATTACATCATCAAAAACAATCGGAAAAAAAATTTGACCACTACCTATTTAAAATGAAAGTTCAATATCTGTGTTTCGAGCACATTTTCTACTAGAAAACAGTGCTAATCAATAAGGAGAGCATCCCTTTTATTTACATGTAGCATGTAGAGTTCGTGCACCACGTGAGACAGTGGTTAGTGGTGGAGAGCGATAATTACTCGGCCACGAGTGTACAAGGGCGGCCCAATTAGACGGCTCCGCCATTGAGCTCAGCCATTCATAGCTCCTGCGGCGATCATTCATCCTGTCAAGACAGAGCTTAGGTATTCTGGAAATATCATGAAAGGTTAAATGGGAATGTATCTTGCAAATATCATTGGATGGAAATACTACTTGTTATTCTTACCAGAAATTGCAGACTGCTGAGAGATCACCATAACTGTGAAAGTCAATAAGTCAAACTAGCCTTGTCAAATAAACGTTTTGACTTTGTTAAAGTAGTAGCTTTGGATCTCAGAGCAAAATTCTTAATATTGTAGTCAATAACCCAGGAAAGATAAGTAGACAACGGTAATGTGTTGGCCAGTAATAGGAAGTAACAACTTCTATCGACGAATGTTTTGTTAGGAATAAGTAATCTAGGAACACACAAAGATAACACAACGAGGTACGATGATAAGTGGGCACAATTATCTCGTGTAACCTATTACTATTTATAATGGGAAGGTAAGTACCCACCTTAGATCTAGGTTCAAGAATTGGACTCCTACATGAGTCAGGCAATTAAGACATCTATTGACATGATTACAAGAGCAACATGCGGCCATTATCAAACGAAGACAAAGGTCAATTGTTGTTGCGAGGGTTTTGTCTCACGCTCTGTTTCCGCGTGATCGGTCCCACTCAAGGTACACTGGTTCCGCGAAGGGCTGCTGGAAGGTCAATACATTGAACAGTTTAATAAAATAAATAGTTCCTTTAATGCCGGATTTGACTTGTTAACCTTCTTCTTTTGTGGATTAACCGTGAGTTTCGCGAAACAGCAAAAAAATGTAAATTATTCGTCAGTGCAGATGAAGGGAAGGGTAAACCTTTTTGGGAGTCGTTTGGTGATCAATTATCGGGATAATGTGAGTTTCTATACTGTTTGAAGTGGGAATTCTTGAGAAAAGAGACACGTTTTAAGTACCTACTTATATAAGTTATAATTATATTGAATTGCATTTGCGTTTTTTTTTTAAGGGACTAGTCCCGCCACACTCTCCCACCACTGTAACTCCTGTAAGCCAGGATCGACAATGGTGACCAATAATGACGTCGAGGTTTGACCCTCGACGAGTCCCGGGGAAAAGTTAAATTGTCTTGGAACCCGCACGAATTTAATCGAAAGAAATAATAGGAGGAGTTGGAAGAAAATATTTCCACTTCCCTCCGGTGCAAAGCGGGAGACAAAATATATGTAGCTGGTATGGGCTAATTGCCATAGAAACAAGACTGTTACAGCTGATTGAAGACCAGTTGCAAGGCACCACGGATCGTAATATGACTAATTGGACCTAAACTCGTGAGCTGATTATACTTGATTCCAATAATCTTGATTGCATTTGCGTTTACATACATATTTGTATATGCCGATATTATTAGGTACCTACCTATATATATATATTCGTGGATTGATTGTGTGACATCATCAGAACCAGCAAGTGCCAGTAAGTGTCTGCCTACGTAGACTATTTGTAAGTAGCGTGCCCATTCAATACAGCCATAGAAATTGTATAGCATTAACATTCCTATCGAATTACTCAGCGTACGTGAGGATAAAGCACGTTATTCTACACACGACATGGAATAAAAACACAGTCGGTCATAATCTTTCCAACGCCTTAAATATGTATTGATTTCTGAGAATTTCCCGGAAAGGTATTGACGGTAATTCTAATGGTATACAAAATAAAACTGACTTACCTTACCTAACTTAGTCCTGAATTTTACCCAACAAAATTAGCACCTCTGTCATAGGTTCAATATAGTTATTTTTTTGGTAATATCATAACAGTTTTATACAAATATAAATATCGTGCGTTACATAGATGGGAAGCTAGAACAGGGGATTAAGTACAAAACTTATGATAGGTAAATCTAAATATATATAACTCAAAGGTGACTGACTGACTGACATAGTGATCTATCAACGCACAGCCCAAACCACTGGACGTATCGGGCTGAAATTTGGCATGCAGGTAGATGTTGTGACGTAGGCATCCGCTAAGAATTTTGATTAATTCTACCCCCAAGGGGATAAAATAGGGGATGAAAGTTTGTATGAAACTTTGTCAATTAAATTCCACGCGGACGAAGTCGCGGGCACAACTAGTAATATAATAATAATAAAATAACGATAATCCTAAGCTCGGCTTAAACATTTCCGGTTAAATTTAGATTTATTATTGGCTTTTGTTTTGGATAAGGGTAAGACCCGTGAAATGCCTACATGAAACATCAAAAACAGGGTGTTCCTTTTCGCAACACATTTCAATGTTTGTTTGAAGAAGATAAACGTAAAATACACATATTGTATAGCGTTGTTTGTTCTTACATGCAGTGAAAGCCACACTGTGCGCTTGCAACACCGCCGAGTTGCGGAAGCGACACCGATCCAGTTGCTCTTGCCAAACGCTCACTTCGATAAAACGCAGTAAGTAACGTACAATAAAGACACGTAACGATTACGCCACTGTTTCAGGCAAGGTAGAGTAATGACGTAATTACCCAGTTAATTTAATCGCTTGGCGCAAGCGGGTAAAAAAATTGCCGCATAGAATTTAAGTTTTTTAATATGTTAATTTAGTAATAAAATTATTTTTTCAGCACGGAACCGTGGTCTGCCTAAGCTAGGATCAGACGGCTAAGAAAATTATAGATACCAATGTCATACATGTCTAGCTTCTTCCTTATTAGGTACCTATCGTATGTTCTGAAAAATATACTTAAAATACCTATTTTGTGGAAACTTTACGGAGAGGCCTTTGAGACATAAATAGGCTTATGAAAAAAGTACCTATGGTTAAGTACCTAAAAATATGTATTAGTACCTATTTAGGTACTAGTCGGTAATACCTAGTCTGTAAGTATTCATTTCATGATGACTAACTGTTCTTATCCTGTTTGAATTTCATCCCTATATTCCCTCGGCATGGGGAAATTCCCAAACCACAGTTTGCACACCTACTTACTTTTCCTGGACGACGAAACAAGGATGACAGAATAGAGTTGTAGTTTTAAATTGGTTTTACGTCATCTTAAGATATGAAATCCTACTAATATTATAAATGCGAAAGTTTGTGAGTGTGGATGTATGTATGTATGTATGTATGTATACTATGTATGTATGTTTGTATGTATGTATGTTTGTTACTCCTTCACGCAAAAACTACTGAACGGATTTGGATGAAATTTGGAACACAGATAGATTATAACCGGGATTAACATATAGGATACTTTTTAACCCAATAATCCAATACTACGCGGATGAAGTCGCGGGGCACAGCTAGTGTATAATATACTTACTGCAGGAGACTTTACAAAGGTTTTTAAACAAAGGCTGCGAGTCTACACTGTAGACATCTGTGAAAAGGAAAAATCTCTTAAAGGAGTACGTATTAAAATACTGAATGAAGGGAAAGTCGGGGGCTTACAGTCAAAAATCTTAAATCTATGGTCAGTCGGGCATAACTACCAATATCAGTATGCAGTATGTCGGGTAAGGCATAAAACGGTTGGACTTGATACATCCCTTGTGTAGTCTGTACGTGAATCAGCGCGTGACTGCCCGACGCTGCGCGTGCGCAGAACACATTGTTTAACTAAAAACAATGGCTGATGTCATACAATAACGTGATGTTTAAGGGCGTGTAGGTATCTGAATAGGGCTCTTTATTCTTTGGAAGCCTCGATGAAAGGATTCACTGAACGGAACGGATTTGACTGCAATACTACACAACTGGATGGTATCTTCGGCAAAATTCGCAAACCGGAACGTTTCCGAACCAAACACACTGCCTTCTTGCGGATAATACAATTCTATTAGGTATAAACCACGTAATATTAGGTGCTTCTTTGTAAATTACTAGTAACGGAGCCACATTAACCACAGAGGATTTTACCAGTGCCTACAATGACAGTACCGGCTACATATTTAACTTTGTACCCGTATGATAGCGCGGTTATCAGAGTGACCCACTGTGACTTGCCTTGCCGATAGCCTCCAATGGATGCCGCCGGGCTATCCACACAACTACTATACACAGACCGTAAGATTAACTTTTATTATTCATAAGGAATGACTGCAGCCAGTCATGGTTGGCTTATGTCACATCTAAATACATTTTCGCCTTCGCATATTTAAAAAATGGTTCTTCTTCATCCTAGAAAAATACCTATAGACTACCGAATTTAATGAGTACCTACTTATTTCGCCAGTAACAATTAGCAAAGAGCATTAACGAATGCAAGTAATAACAATACAAAACAAAAACGTCTGCTTTGGCAAACCAAAAATAGTTTTCATCAAGGTAACATCAACCTTTATACTTACTTGGTTAAAAAAATATTATCAAAGTCGAATGGTCAATAACGATAATTATATTTTGTTAAAGCACGTGATTTATTGACTTCCAGGGTGATATAGGTTCTTTACCTGATTTATATCGTAAAAATATATTTCTAAGAATCACATTAGTTACATTTGTTTTAATATATTAGGCATTTTAAAATAAAATACCCACCTGTGAAATAAGCGCAGGCGCCTGACAAAATTATGGGTAAACGCTGCGGTTGAATAAGGTCGGAAAAAATAACAAAGTAGACCTAAATGCTTCCAAGAACGAATTAAAATCAAACTAACTTAAAATCTGCTCGTAGTCAATCAAAACCCTTAATACAGGAAATTAGTCGAATTTCAAAATTCGACGATGATAAAAATATCATAACCTGGATCATAACATTGGAACTTAAAAGTTCCAATGCCCAATGGAGCCGCGAGCCTATTGCCATAATTCCAGGCAGATTCCTCCTGAATACAAGGGGGATTCCGGCCATAGTTCATCAAGCTAGCTCATTTAATAGAAAAATAAAACTTCAAACAATAACAAAATCACTCTAAATTTGGAATTGTCTCGAAGTGTGTCCAGTAAATGGCATTAGGAACATTGGCCAAATTACGGTTGTTCAAGTCATACCCACCTTCAGTGATTGTCTGGTGTTTATAATAATATAGCCCTTATGTAATGGGTCCTATAAGACTGGACGAACGATATGGTGTCCCATGATGACGCTAACGTTCGACCCTGGACGAGTCGCAGGGAAAAGCTAAGGGCTTGCGCATACCGTGTTTTTTAAACGCGCCAGCGTAGCGCGTTTGTAGCGATACAGACGCGATACGCACGCGACTCAGACGCAGCCGGTAGACCTTTGTAGGATAAAGGCGCGCCGTCGACACACGTTTCTAAAACGCTCGTCAACGGTGCGTTTAGAAAACGTCGTGTGTACAGACCGATTGTCTCGGACCCGGCACGAATTAAATCAAAATAAAGAATATGAGAAAACATCTGATGATCAGGAAAAATGTTGGAATATAAATCGTTCTGCTCTTAGTTCCACTCAAGTGTCACCGCCAACGAAGGTACACATAATTTTCCATGAACACTTATACAATTAAAGTCGTGTTAAGTATATATGATTGACGTTCAATTTCTAGGTACAAGCAGACACTCGATGCATTTTATCAAGTAAACAAGCACTCGAGTGTAAGTGGTCTCGATGATACCGCCATCCGACTGTTGATTAAATTGTCACTACTGAGGCGCATCTAAGTATTTATTACTTCGCCCTTTCATTACAAGGAATTTGTAAGGATTGACTTGTTGACAAACTCGTATTGATACCAATAGTGCGGGGTTAAGAATAGCTGCGGACGCATCTTAGAAAATTGGCCCGTCAAGCTAATTATAGAGTCGAGGTTTGTTTGTTTGTTCCAGTTTCACGATGAAAGTGGCTGAGTCAACGTGCACCATCATCGTATTGTTTATTATATTCAAATTGTCTTTTTACTACCCAGATAAAGATATCTACTTACTTCTCGATTTTAGCGAAAAATGTCGAGAAGGTTCTATTACAAATCACAACTAAACTAAGTTTGACTCATTTAACAATATTTTCGACCTGCTCGTGCATTACGATAATGACATGGATGTCGATAGTACAGGGGTGCTTCTCTTAGCAACGATAATCGATATATAGCGAAATTTGTCGTGTCGAATCCAACTCTAAATTCCATCTTGTTTGCCTTCGTATATAGTCTGAACGAACGATAATTTTGTATCGTTCGTTTAGTAATCGATACGACGGCAAAAAATATGGAATTTAGAGTAGGATTCGACAAGATTAATCGTTGCTAAGAGTAGCACCCCAGAGTACAGTTAGTTTAGTCAAGATTATTTTTTTACTAGAAATATCAGTAAAGTAACCGTGCGATGCTTATTTTAGTTGAGAGGAGGTGGATACCTAAATCTGGCTGCACTGTAATATCTGTACAACACCTGTAGGTACATGGGAATTAAAAAATACCAGTTTTCCTTAACTATGTAGGTACACCAAGGTACCACTGCCAACGAGAAGCGATACGAAATGGCACTATTCAAGTTCAAACCGTAATGTTAATAAAAACAACTGATATAATACAAAAACCTATTTATTTTCGTATCGCTTTACGCTGGCCGTTGTACACAATAATCTTTATGCAAACGTCCGTGAGTCAGTAAGGACTGCGTTCTTAGGTTTAATACAATTAATGATTCCAAAGGTGACATGTACCACCTACACACAGTGGTCTTTGGCATGCGGTACCTCGTGTTATGGCGATGAGAACAAATAATACTGGAATGCCAATTAGTCTAGAACATCGCATACCTACGTAATCCATTTGGCCACAACTGGGTCAGGGCAATTGCAGGTCAATTCCACTGTTCCAGATACGTTTCTTTTGTTCCAGATTGATGCCAAGTAATTTTAAATTGTTATTGCCGAATTATCTACTATCAACATTATATATTATTTAATTGGACTGCGTAGAAAGATATTGCAGGTACGTGATAAAGGGAAAAAATATCGCATTTTCCATTAAATATTTCCTAGTTTTTGGTTAGTAGCATACCACCCTCTCGTAGAAGATCGGCGTAAATTAGGTATCCCATCAAAAACAAAACTTGTAAAAAAACCCAAGTCTCGCAACTCAGTTCTCTACCGTAAAAAGAGGTGAGATATATGTAATACCAAGTCGGTTACTTAATTAAGTCCCTACTTAAGGGACCTTCTGTCTTCATTCAGTATTACGTATTACATAACTTGCTAACCTAACAACATCTTATTGTGACCATATCAATATTAAAAATCTTTTATGTTTTAATTTTAATAGATTGACTTGGGCATCGCATGAAAACATAATGTATTTAGTTTAGTTCAATTCAGGGTTCTAGTTTTATCCACAACGAAGTTATAGGGGGTCGAAAATGGTCTGAACTGCTTCGAGAAAAGATGGTACGGCCGTGCCGCGTTCGACGTGCCGTGCTCTACTTGGGGGGGCACTGCCGTGCCCCAGCCCCGGATCTAGGGGGGGGCAAGCCGGGGCCTATGCCCCGGGCGGCAAGTTCAGAGGGCGGCAAAGGTCCCACTTTACAGACGAATGGACAACTCGTCAGAAATTTCAGTATTTTTTTACTGTGGCCATATCAAGTCGACCGATACCCAGGGGTAAAGTACACGGACCACGTGACCGGGGGCGGCGAGAGCGCGCAGCGAGACGCGCTGCACGAACATTATTCGCGAGACGCGTAGGCATAGTTCAAAATACGCGCCCCTCGCCAGCAGGAATCGCAGATCGCGGCAGCACGCCTCTGGTTAAACATGTGTGTTGTTTGTTTATGTTTATTATTTACTAAAATTTTGTAAGTACTTGTAGGAAGGTAAAATACTGTTTTTATTAGTGTCACATCAATAAATCTATCACAGCTCATCGATCGCCTTTCTAGCCCTCAGTATTTTAACATAACTATGTTATGCTTTTTAATATATATTTTTTTTAAAATTGAATATAATACCTACGTGCCATTACTTACGCCATCAATCGTCGTTATTAAAATTAAATTGAACCTATTACTTAAAATTTACTGTTTTGTATGCTCAAAACTTTGCAAAATATGAGACAAATTCCAAGGGAATATTGGATAAATGAGACTGGGAAGTTGCTGAAAAAATTAGTATTGAACCTATTTTGCAAAAAAACTAATTTGGAAACGTAAAAAATATTTCGATGAGATGTCGAATTACAAACACTTCAACCTATGCAACTATTTTCTAAAGAAATAATTATAGTACCTATTTGATCGAATCATATCAGAAATTTAATATAACATTGTTTCATAAGGGGTGAATGTAACTTATTTTGGCCCGAGACGTGGTTTGGCGCCTGAGCTTAGCGAGGGCGCCAATAGATCGAGGGACAAAATAAGTCTTTCACCCGAGGTAAACACTGTGCTTTTCATTACGAATACAAGGAAAGTAAAAATAAAAACAGGAATTGGCTAAAGAAATAATACAAGGAAGTATAAACAACACGCTACAACTCGAAAAAAAAAGATCATATTGCCGCCTATTTTGTTTTTTTTTTTCGTTGGCTGGCCAACTTCATTATTTAGCCATTATTTTTCATTTTCATCTTTAAATATTTTGCCCAAATCCATGTTATTTTAAAGAAATTGTCGAAACTAAATTATAATTAAGTCATTTAAAAATATCGATTCTTTAATTAATACTTAACTTTATGTTATTCCAATTTTACATCGCGCTGTAATTGAGTGACTGTAGAAAAAGTTGGAACATGGTTCCATAGAAATGTGAAATAGGAACTAGTTTTTTTTAAAATAATTTGACAGCTGTTTGTTGAAAGCGATTCTCCCTAGGGCGGAAAAGTATTACTTTCAACCCGCTCCTCAGGCACTTCAGACCTACTTTCCGAGTATGAGTAATGAAAAAAGAGGTTTGTTTGTGCTACCAAGCTGAATTTGAATTTTACTTTTCTTAATGGTACTAGCGAGATTTAAGCGCCGCTGAATTCTGCCAGAAACTCTACGTTTTTAAGGAGCAAGCTCTCTTTTTATTTGGTTATGTCTCTATAGGTATATAGAAAAGGCTTACGGTTTCTAAGTACACCGCATCACGAAGTACGTTCTCAAAGGTCTCAACTCCTCCCCCGGTTGCCCCCTATCCACGGGAGCTCTCTTCTTTGACGTCGCTAAGGCGTTTGACAAAGTCTGGCACAACGGCTTGATTTACAAGCTGTACCTCTTAGGCGTGAAGGACAGTCTCGTGCTCATCTTACGAGACTTCTTGTCAAAACGTACCTTTCGATATCGAGTCGAGGGCACGCTCTCCCCACCCCACCCCATCAGATCAGGAGTCCCTCAGGGCTCCGTGCTCTCCCCTCTCTTGTACAGTCTGTACACCAATAACATTGCCCGCACGAACAATGTGCAACTCGCCCTTTACGCGGATGATACCGCGCTTTATTTCTCCCATCGTACCAAGGCTCAAATCACACGCGTTCTCCAACGCGCTGTCAATTCTCTCGGAGAGTGGTTTAGGAAATGATGAATAGAGTTGAACCCGGACCAAAGCGCAGCCGTGTTTTTTGCCAGGACCACCTCTCGACGCCCCTTCAAACGCCACACTCGCTCCAACTTAGGTACTGTCTCTTTGTACAAGCAGTCTATCCCTTGGTCCAAATCAGTTAAATATCTCGGGGTCACTCTCGATGGCTCCATGACCTTCGGTCCTCACATTAGAAACGTCCGCAATCGAGCCGCCTTTGTGCTCGGTCGCCTTCATTATCTCTTATGCAAGCGGAGTAAAATGTCCCTTAGAAATAAGGTGACACTATACAAAGCTTGCATACACCCTATCATGTCTTATGCGAGCGTTGTGTTCGCTCACGCGACCAACACGCACAATAGTCGCCTCCAGGCCATTCAGTCCCGCTTCCTTCGCCAAGCCGTCGGAGCCCCGTGGTTCGTAAGGAACGTAGACCTTCATTTTGACTTACGCCTCGATTCTATCCAGAATCACTTCAAAATAGCGTCCGAACGCTATTTCAAGAAGGCTTCTGAACACACCTATGCCTTAATCGTCGCCGCCGCCGATTATGCACCTACACCCGCGCCAGTTGCATGCCGCGGCATGTGTTGCTGGACCCCCCCGACCCACTCACCGCTCTCCTAGACTCAGATGTCGAGGAGAACGACACACGCACACTCCCCACCAGACACCGACCTCGCCGGCGAGGTCGACGAACCCCCGCTTCCGCTAGAAGGTGCGTCTACTTACCTAGACGCACCTTGGCACCCGACAAGCCCGCTGAGTTTCTTGCCGGATCTTCTCAGTCGAGGTCGCGTTCCGATCCGGTGGTAGATTTACCCTCGCCACCTCTCCTGGCAGCGACCCAAGCCGAGGTCGTGTCCCTTGTGGCGCCCTTGAGCTATCTGCCCCCCTGCCCCTCTGGCTGGAGCGCATTTGCGCTCGCCCTCTGTCCGGGTGAAGTTGTTATGGCCACTCTGGCCAACACCATATAGTCATATCAAAAAAAAAAAGCTAACGGTTTCTATCTCTTGCAACAAATCTACGCGCATGGTTTGCAGGATGCTTTTCCTAATATTTGTATTGCCCTGCGAATTTACTCTAGGGTTTTAACAAACTAAAACTAATTAAACATTATTTGCTATCTTCTATGAGCCAGGAACGCTTATCGAGGTCTTGCAATCTTAGTGATGGACAATCGAATTGCACACGAGTTAAATTATGACAAGTTCATAGATTTTTTGCTGAACAAAAAGCTCGAAGAGTAAAATTATAATATATTAGATTTTTATTATACATATTTTTAGGACCGACGATTTTATTTATGACGACCGCTTGGTGCATTGGTTTGAGCGTAGGCCGCTCGGCTCACTGCACGTAGTGGTTGCGGGCTCGATTTCCCGGGTAAATTTCGGAAATGGTCCTTTCGTAATTTGCCCTGGTCTAGGTGTCCCTGGGATCGCCCCCAGTCCATAGTACGGTACCCATAGTACAAGCGTTGCTTAGTTTGGGACCATACAGTAGGTGTGTTGAAATCCTATCCTATGCTGGGTATATAATACACACACATATATCCTACACGTTCATATATATCTGTAGATACATAGGCTTCATAGAAAAAATTGCGATGGATGCATTATTTCCGGAAGGCCTATGTCCAAATGTCAATTAATTAGTTCACATAAAAAAAGTAAATAAAAAATAAATGTGTGGTAAAAATAAATATACCTAAGTGGGCGGGGGCGGCACAATTTAGATTTTGCCCCGCCTAAAAAAAATTGAAGATCCGGGGCTGCCGTGCCCCCAGATTATAGTTGCGTTTCACACGATGAGTGAGAAATCCGGAAACACAGCCTTCCTTTTCTCCCTTCCTTTCCCTATATCCCACTCCCGTTCAGGTCAGTAACACGCGAGTAATACCTTTGGTATTTCAAGCATCTATAAACTATGATAACTGCTTAAAATCTGACGGGTCCTACCTAAGCTTCTTTGCAGACTGTTACATAAAAAAAATAACATGAGATTTTATCTTGATAGACCCAAAGAAGTTGCTTACTACATAAACCAAACGGGCTGCAAAATCTTCGGCAGAACTATTAACTGAGGTAGGTACCGAGTAATGTCCGCACGTCTCCCCCGGGGCGTGCGGGTAACCATGAGGATTACCCCACTATAAAAAAAAAAGTACTGAGTAATGTACTAAAACCTAACAACATAAGTGGTCACCCACGTTGAGATCTGTTTTACGTTATTAACTATTTAATAAAAAGTTCTAATATCTCTGTTTGTGGTGGAGATCACTCGCTACTAGCTTCGGACGATGTTTTTTAATCTTGTCATCGGTTTTTTAACGGTCAACTGACAGCTGTAAAATCTTTCTCCAATATACACCAATTATCCTTTTTCCTGCCGATTTCATTGTTCTTCGTCTTCAACGTTCGCCGATATATCTTACGGAACCAGTATTCTTATTCCATCTCCTAATTAATCCTGACGCAGCTGTGCCAGCGTTTACTTTAGTACCAAGTTTGTTTAAGGCGTAGTGCACAATGCAAGTACTCGTTACGGCTAGCATTTGTAAGTTGCTAAGCCCAAGAAGGAGTGCCTGTGAATCATCGGTGGCGCCCACGCCTTATAACACTGAATTCTGCGGGACAGATGGCGCCACGTGACTTGCATTACATCGCTGCAGAATTATCTAGATTTCCTGACTCGCTATAGATATATTGACGTTATCTTGATAGCACAAGGTACTATTCTATACAATGTTTTTCTTTTCTTGTATCTTTTAGAATATCCTCAGCGATATCGTTTATTAATCTATCTTAAATAATATACTTAATTGATTTTAAGATATAGGTAGAGGTACCAACGAGATGAAAAAGTCAGGTAGCCACGGTAGGTAGTGCGTTGACCAATCAAATTGAATAATGAAGTTGGTGTAGCATATTTAGGTCTTCTACAATTACGTCCCTTAGCCATGGAAAAAGTATTTGCGTGTGACACGTTGGACTGAAACGGACGTCAGACTTTAAAAATTCCTGTCCAGCAATAGCTGAGGTAAATTTGAACATTAGGGACGGACTTCAGGACGACGGACTTTTTTCGATGTCGGAAAAAACAGCTTCCATCCTTCTTCTAATTCATTCGTTAAAGAAGGATGGAAGATGTCGTTTCCGACATCGGAACCTTTCCGTCAACTGTGAATACCCGCCCTCCATGACACATAAGAATTGTATACATCCCGTATTTGCGTTGCAGGCGCCACCGGCGGCTATTCGACATGCACCCACCTCTTTGATTGTGTCCAATAAGTGGGCGGACACCAAGCCTGCCTTCACGACAATCACGACCTTTTTCAGACGTGCAGTAGTATCAAAATACCGATTTAATGGCACTGCCCAACGTTGCTATTTAGAGGCTTACGTCAGAACTCAGATGAGTCTCTGACCCAACGCTGTTAAAAACAAGGAAAATAACATTGAAGTAAGTAGGTACCTAATAATAATTTTGTGAAGTAAGTGCGTAAGCATTAGTAGGTAGGTAGGGACCATCTTGTAGACAAACTAATCTTGAAGTATATAGGTATTGTCGTTTGTAACTAGTAGGCCCGTATTAATAACCGATCTCAAGTCTGAGAGCGATCTTGGAAATGTCATTCTTATGTCACCAATACAAAATGACATATCTAAAGCGTAGGTACTCAAGATCGTACTCAGACTTAAAATTAATTTATTACTTACCTACTTAGATACTAACATTAATATTTCTTACCTACCTGTGCCAATTTAATACATGATAGTAAGTTAAAAAAAAACATCCAGTCATCACAGTACAATCTTGTACATAGGTACCTAAATTATTATTATCAGATAACATATTATCAATCAGGTACCTACATTAATGTATTAGAATTTATTTATTAAACGGGATTATATTGTAAGGCGAATTATTTCAGGTTACGTTCGCAAGAGGGCGCATGGGACACTGCGAGCGAGCGCGCTGCGCATGCGAACGGCACGTGATTGCATCGCTGCAGCCTTGCAAGGACGTTGCGTCTATGCGCCGACAACTATCGTTAATTAATTCCACCTTCAAGCTGACTCACCATTCGCTAACTATATACTTAATCGACACTAGACTTAAAATGTACGATGAAAATCTTGCGCTCGACGCCAACGCCTTGTACACTAGCGCCATCTCTGGATGAAGTGATGAAAACTCTTATTTAGTGAATGGCTCCGCTCGTCTAGAGGTCTCGCCATCATTACCGCGAATTTCATTCGAGCGAAAAATACTGGGTATTGCCAAAATGCCTGCACGATTATGTCATTAATATATTCTTGTTTTACTAACTTATGTTTAATAATTTTTGAAGCGCCTTATCAGAGTAATGGGACAAGAAAGTTATACATGGTACGTCGTATTTATAGCTTTTAATGATACGTAGGTATGTCGCTAAAAATAACATGATATCAATACAAAGCCAGCTGTTAACGTTTTCCTGGTTTAAATACATAACATCGACATTAGTCCATGGTAGTTACTATATGCATTTCCAGGAACGGTGAGTCAACCGACTTATGTGCCAACAATTCGTACCGATTGTTATGCGACTTGTCGCTTAATTCAATGATTCGACTAAACACTTTATTATGCAGTATATTTCCTTTAGAAATGAAGTTAGAATAAAATGTATTAACCCTCAACCATAAGAACCATACCACAAATCAATAATAATAAAAAACCTACTCACTAATACGGAGAAACGAATTCAATGTGTGTATAGTAACGCCATCTAGTATGCGTAAAGTAAGCTCGCTGATTTTAATTTCCTAACTCATACCATCCCTACGTTCCCACTGGACGAAATATGTTGTTGTCTAAATTTTTTGTTGTCATAAAATAGTCATCCATTATCACAACAACAATACTCACTATAGCAGAGGAGAAATAAAAAATCGAAACCGAAAACCACAACACAATCGAGACGAAATACATACACTCGTACCTAAACATAGAAATTAATAACCCTTTGACAAAAGTCAAAGGACCTAAAAAAAAAAAAAAAAAAAAAAAAAAAACAATACTCACTAATAATTTCCTATCCTGTATTTGGGGCTACTAAAAAGGAAATAAAATTAAAAAAGTAAAATAAATACCTATCGTATGTGATGGTAGATACGGTTTACATTATTCAGCACATTTGTCGCCAACGTCCATACCACGTTGAATACACCGGTTCTCGTCCGATCACCGAAGTTAAGCAACGTCGGGCGCGGTCAGTACTTAGATGGGTGACCGCTTGGGAACACCGCGTGATGTTGGCTTTTTGATCAGTTAAGTATGTTGTTTTTTTTAAGGAAACCTTAATATTATTTTCAACATACTATTAAAAACAATACGAATAATTCAAAAACAATGTACATCGCAAGAACCTATTTTATAATGGGTTTTCAACAATACTCACAAATAATTTCCTATCCAGTATTTATGGGGCTACTAAAAAGGAAATAAAATTTAAAAAAGTAAAACAAATACCTATCGTTTGTGATTGTAGATACGGTTTACATTATTCAGCACATTTGTCGCCAACGTCCATACCACGTTGAATACACCGGTTCTCGTCCGATCACCGAAGTTAAGCAACGTCGGGCGCGGTCAGTACTTAGATGGGTGACCGCTTGGGAACACCGCGTGATGTTGGCTTTTTGATCAGTTAAGTTTTTTTGTTTTTTTAAGGAAATACTATAATATTATTTTCAACATACTATAAAAACAATACGAATAATACAAAAACAATTTACATCGCGAGAACCTATTTTAAAATGGGTTTTCAACAATACTCACAAATACTTTCCTATCCTGTATTTATGGGGCTACTAAAAAGGAAATAAAATTTAAAAAAGTAAAACAAATACCTATCACTTGTGATTGTAGATACGGTTTACATTATTCAGCACGTTTGTCGCCAACGTCCATACCACGTTGAATACACCGGTTCTCGTCCGATCACCGTAGTTAAGCAACGTCGGGCGCGGTCAGTACTTAGATGGGTGACCGCTTGGGAACACCGCGTGATGTTGGCTTTTTGATCAGTTAAGTATGTTGTTTTTTTTAAGGAAAGCTTAATATTATTTTCAACATACTATTAAAAACAATACGAATAATTCAAAAACAATGTACATCGCAAGAACCTATTTTATAATGGGTTTTCAACAATACTCACAAATAATTTCCTATCCAGTATTTATGGGGCTACTAAAAAGGAAATAAAATTTAAAAAAGTAAAACAAATACCTATCGTTTGTGATTGTAGATACGGTTTACATTATTCAGCACGTTTGTCGCCAAAACGTCCATACCACGTTGAATACACCGGTTCTCGTCCGATCACCGAAGTTAAGCAACGTCGGGCGCGGTCAGTACTTAGATGGGTGACCGCTTGGGAACACCGCGTGATGTTGGCTTTTTGATCAGTTAAGTAAGGTTGTTGTTTTTTTTAAGGAAAGCTTAATAATTATTTTCAACATACTATAAAACCAATACGAATAATACAAAAACAATGTACATCACAAGAACCTATTTTAAAATGGGTTTTCAACAATACTCACTAATAATTTGCTATCCTGTATTTATGGGGCTACTAAAAAGGAAATAAAATTTTAAAAAGTAAAACAAATACCTATCGTGTGTGATTGTAGATACGGTTTACATTATTCAGCATATTTGTCGCCAACGTCCATACCACGTTGAATACACCGGTTCTCGTCCGATCACCGAAGTTAAGCAACGTCGGGCGCGGTCAGTACTTAGATGGGTGACCGCTTGGGAACACCGCGTGATGTTGGCTTTTTGATCAGTTAAGTATGTTGTTTTTTTTAAGGAAAGCTTAATATTATTTTCAACATACTATTAAAAACAATACGAATAATTCAAAAACAATGTACATCGCAAGAACCTATTTTATAATGGGTTTTCAACAATACTCACAAATAATTTCCTATCCAGTATTTATGGGGCTACTAAAAAGGAAATAAAATTTAAAAAAGTAAAACAAATACCTATCGTTTGTGATTGTAGATACGGTTTACATTATTCAGCACGTTTGTCGCCAAAACGTCCATACCACGTTGAATACACCGGTTCTCGTCCGATCACCGAAGTTAAGCAACGTCGGGCGCGGTCAGTACTTAGATGGGTGACCGCTTGGGAACACCGCGTGATGTTGGCTTTTTGATCAGTTAAGTAAGGTTGTTGTTTTTTTTAAGGAAAGCTTAATAATTATTTTCAACATACTATAAAACCAATACGAATAATACAAAAACAATGTACATCACAAGAACCTATTTTAAAATGGGTTTTCAACAATACTCACTAATAATTTGCTATCCTGTATTTATGGGGCTACTAAAAAGGAAATAAAATTTTAAAAAGTAAAACAAATACCTATCGTGTGTGATTGTAGATACGGTTTACATTATTCAGCATATTTGTCGCCAACGTCCATACCACGTTGAATACACCGGTTCTCGTCCGATCACCGTAGTTAAGCAACGTCGGGCGCGGTCAGTACTTAGATGGGTGACCGCTTGGGAACACCGCGTGATGTTGGCTTTTTGATCAGTTAAGTATGTTGTTTTTTTTAAGGAAAGCTTAATATTATTTTCAACATACTATTAAAAACAATACGAATAATTCAAAAACAATGTACATCGCAAGAACCTATTTTATAATGGGTTTTCAACAATACTCACAAATAATTTCCTATCCAGTATTTATGGGGCTACTAAAAAGGAAATAAAATTTAAAAAAGTAAAACAAATACCTATCGTTTGTGATTGTAGATACGGTTTACATTATTCAGCACGTTTGTCGCCAAAACGTCCATACCACGTTGAATACACCGGTTCTCGTCCGATCACCGAAGTTAAGCAACGTCGGGCGCGGTCAGTACTTAGATGGGTGACCGCTTGGGAACACCGCGTGATGTTGGCTTTTTGATCAGTTAAGTAAGGTTGTTGTTTTTTTTAAGGAAAGCTTAATAATTATTTTCAACATACTATAAAACCAATACGAATAATACAAAAACAATGTACATCACAAGAACCTATTTTAAAATGGGTTTTCAACAATACTCACTAATAATTTGCTATCCTGTATTTATGGGGCTACTAAAAAGGAAATAAAATTTTAAAAAGTAAAACAAATACCTATCGTGTGTGATTGTAGATACGGTTTACATTATTCAGCATATTTGTCGCCAACGTCCATACCACGTTGAATACACCGGTTCTCGTCCGATCACCGTAGTTAAGCAACGTCGGGCGCGGTCAGTACTTAGATGGGTGACCGCTTGGGAACACCGCGTGATGTTGGCTTTTTGATCAGTTAAGTATGTTGTTTTTTTTAAGGAAAGCTTAATATTATTTTCAACATACTATTAAAAACAATACGAATAATTCAAAAACAATGTACATCGCAAGAACCTATTTTATAATGGGTTTTCAACAATACTCACAAATAATTTCCTATCCAGTATTTATGGGGCTACTAAAAAGGAAATAAAATTTAAAAAAGTAAAACAAATACCTATCGTTTGTGATTGTAGATACGGTTTACATTATTCAGCACGTTTGTCGCCAAAACGTCCATACCACGTTGAATACACCGGTTCTCGTCCGATCACCGAAGTTAAGCAACGTCGGGCGCGGTCAGTACTTAGATGGGTGACCGCTTGGGAACACCGCGTGATGTTGGCTTTTTGATCAGTTAAGTAAGGTTGTTGTTTTTTTTAAGGAAAGCTTAATAATTATTTTCAACATACTATAAAACCAATACGAATAATACAAAAACAATGTACATCACAAGAACCTATTTTAAAATGGGTTTTCAACAATACTCACTAATAATTTGCTATCCTGTATTTATGGGGCTACTAAAAAGGAAATAAAATTTTAAAAAGTAAAACAAATACCTATCGTGTGTGATTGTAGATACGGTTTACATTATTCAGCATATTTGTCGCCAACGTCCATACCACGTTGAATACACCGGTTCTCGTCCGATCACCGAAGTTAAGCAACGTCGGGCGCGGTCAGTACTTAGATGGGTGACCGCTTGGGAACACCGCGTGATGTTGGCTTTTTGATCAGTTAAGTTTTTTTGTTTTTTTAAGGAAATACTATAATATTATTTTCAACATACTATAAAAACAATACGAATAATACAAAAACAATTTACATCGCGAGAACCTATTTTAAAATGGGTTTTCAACAATACTCACAAATAATTTCCTATCCTGTATTTATGGGGCTACTAAAAAGGAAATAAAATTTAAAAAAGTAAAACAAATACCTATCACTTGTGATTGTAGATACGGGTTACATTATTCAGCACGTTTGTCGCCAACGTCCATACCACGTTGAATACACCGGTTCTCGTCCGATCACCGAAGTTAAGCAACGTCGGGCGCGGTCAGTACTTAGATGGGTGACCGCTTGGGAACACCGCGTGATGTTGGCTTTTTGATCAGTTAAGTATGTTGTTTTTTTTAAGGAAAGCTTAATATTATTTTCAACATACTATTAAAAACAATACGAATAATTCAAAAACAATGTACATCGCAAGAACCTATTTTATAATGGGTTTTCAAGCAGGAAATTTTATTACACATTCCAAACCTGATAAACTTTATCAGCGGACGTCTAAAAATAAACTTCATCATCATAATTAACGCTGAAATTTGGTATGTATAGGTAGGTAAGCATTAAAACTATTCCTTATAGTTAACATGCTAATTTGACTACTATTTACTACGGACAGTACATTTAGTTTGGCAAAGTACCCAGCATTTAAACATACCTAATCTGAATGTATACCCAGCTGAACCTCCCTAACATATCTCCCGTCTGAATCACCCCGTCCAGTATTTCGTGAAGGTGCGCGACATTCGCATATTAATATAATTCCAAATGCGTCGTGTCGTCGTTTGGCGTCGTCTGCGCTATTTCTGTGCGCGCGCGCCGCTCGCGCTATTCCCGGCCAGACGCCCGCCTCGGCGCCGGATCATGCATAGCGAACTTCTTAACACGCACTTCACCTTTACACCAAAAAAACACGCCTTTGATCTAAGACAACAAAGCCGTTTGAAACGCCCGGTCTGTCTGTCTGGCCATCTGCCGTCTGGTTTTGGTACATATTTCTAAGATAATGGTATCACTGCTGTCTGTCCGTCGTCCTGCATACTCTTAAAGCTACACGTATATCGGAATTTATATACAAACTAGCTGTGCCCCGCGACTTCATTCGCGTAGTATTTTAACTTAGCAAAAATTTCGGGATTATCGGGATAAAAAGTATCCTATATGTTAGTCCCGGTTATAAACTATCTGTGTTCCAAATCCGTTCAGTAGTTTTTGCGTGAAGGAGTAACAAACAAACAGCCACTCACATACTCACAAACTTTCGCATTTATAATATTAGTAGGATTGAGATACTTTTTACAACGATATACTATGCCATATAATATTAGTACCAGTGAACTCGTACACATATTTATTGGTAAAACTCGTATCGTCAAAAACAGAGCCAGGATTGTGGGGTGACTATCTAGTCTAATTTCGAACTACTGAATTAATAAACTTTGTACAGACAAACCAATGTTGAATTACTCTGAATCATTTACCAATGCTATTGGTGTGAGTCATAAGCCTATAAATTCTCGGTCGCCGAATGCGGCGCGTTAGCCTTCATTTGCTCTGTCTGTGTCCAGTATTACAGGAACCTTGTAAATACCCATAGGTACATTGGCAACCAAATAAAACACGCCATAACTTCATAAGGTTTTAAACCAATGTATTTCCTCGAGTACCATGATAATTAAAACGAAACCACTTTACACACTAAACCTACACATAATATAACAATATTACATACATAGTATCTATTATACCTATAAAAATTTAGTGGCGCTTACACAATTCACGCGAGTGGCAATGTCCATGAAGGCCGAATTAGTTAAATACTCTTATTCTAATAACCTTATATTATATTTAATTCGGCCTAGTCGCCTAGGCCTAGCCAATGATCACATTATGACTTCGAAGCATCGTTTTGTGTAGGCACCATATGCTATAACTTACTTTACACCACATACCCTTCAAATTTAAGGTATCGACCAGGGCCCTAACCACGCTAGCTACTCAAATCGTAATAGAAAGGCAAAAGCTAGCGATTGCGTTTCAAACGCTCCGCTTTTGACGTTTTGAGGACACCATTGATATGGTATGGTGTCAGCAAAACGTCAAAAGCGGAGCGTTTGAAACGTAATCGCTAGCTTTTGCCTTTCTATTACGATTTGAGTAGCTAGCGTGGTTAGGGCCCTGTTGGTCTGGATATTAATTCGAGCAGAAGGCCTCTTTACGTAGTTTAATAAAGTAAGTAACTGTTATTTGTATTGGTTCTTGATAATGTTTTGTCATTCAAAAGTGTATCGCGATGCTTGCCTATGAGTATATAATGGATAAGTAAGATAATAATAATAAACTGGCATTTTATTATTTGGTGTAAAGTAGTCTACAGCTTTCTAATATCAGATCATAATTATTACTATACGATTATAATCCTAAACTACGACGATAATAATTGTACCGCGGGAGGGCAACACTGTAAACATTATAATATTATAAATAATACACAATATTCTATACAATTAACTGTAAACACGTCAGCCTTCCCTGGTTACCACAGCCTACAAAGCATTACACGTCATACATTAAGGAAAAAATACATATTTGCACTAGTGTTCTAGGCAGGCTACACACTGGAAGAACATTTGTATCGCCGTTCTTGCGATTTGTTTGTGTTACCTGACGCTTGCACTGAACGAATCATTACACTGTCTCTATTCTTTACAATCAAAATATGGGACAGCAATATGTTTAGTGGTTTTATTAAATTTTGTCAACGCGCACTTTGAATATCCGCCATTTATACAAAAATCTGACGTCTCTTTGACGGCGCGTGCGCTGACTTTATTTAATAAGTTTTTTTTTCTTGCCAACAAGTGATGCGCGTAGGCCTCCATTTTGGTTTTCCAAAGTGGACGGTCACGTTTTTTGTATTGTATTGCTATTAATTGTTTGTAATTGCTATCTGTTACTTGACACTGGCGAAATCATCGATAAATTATGGAAGCCATAAACTAAATTGGAATTGGAAGTGATGCGCGTTGTTATGTATACAATTAAAGTAAATACAAATACCATCAGTATGCGCCCTGAATGAAAATATCTAAAATTAATTGTTTCACATAAATATTATCACTAAAATATTGTATATATGGTCCATTAACTGCCTGCAGATTATTAAAACTAAATTAATTAATATTTTTCTATTAACATTCACCACTATCAAAGAAAATACACCACGTAAAATTATATTCACGCACACAGATATAATATTTATTAATCGGTATTTTGCTTATTCGTATCTTAATTCATTTTATTATAATATAAGCAAATGTATGTGTTAAAAATGTATTTTTTTTGTATTGATTTAAGGACAACCTTACCCTAGGTTTGCATTGCACTGACTGAAAACATTACACTGAAACATGTTGTTGTCTATATTTTATGCCAACAAAATGGAGAGCAATATCCTTTTTGTATGAATTTTCCGTCATTGCAAACAATACAATGATAGTTACATGAGACAACATCATTGCAGACATTGAGAATATCTTTAACCTGTTCCTTGGGTTTTATTCTTTAATTACACAACAAGGTCTAACAGAAATAGTATAATAAAGTTCAGGAGGCTACAATTGAGTTGTAACGATCACGCTTAAATACAAAATCTATGAGTACCAAATGGACTTAGTTTTTTTTTATATAAATTTAAATTTTATATTTTTTGTAGCATTTTGCCGTGCCCAGTTTGTTATCATGACACTTCTATTGTAATAATTTTATTTCTTTAGTTACTGTCAACTGTGCTACTTATCGTTTGACGTCTCAAAATAGTTTAAAACTTTGTTATATCAGTTAACTTTATAAGCTAACTCAACGATTTAAAAATGAACTAACTCAGATTACGTATTTTAACTTTCTTTTACTCTTAAGGTACACGAGGGTGTTAAAATAAAAAGTTTTAGTTAAATTACGTAACAACTCAATGAATGTTTAATGTATTAACTCAGTTCATAAGAAACAAGCGCATTTTGGTAAATAAAATTAATAGATCATGATAAAACGAAATTCGTCAGAATTTTTGGTTCATAAAAACTACATCATAGTATGTATTTCTTATGAGTTCATTATTATTCATTATGATATTTCTTTCTTCTTATAAGTTACGTACGTACCATTGTAATGGATTTGAAATTTATTTCGTATCCATATTATTTTATCGTCCTAACTTTTTTTAGATACACCGTACACTAAATTAGTATCGAACGATTGATTATAAATGTATTTAAAAATTTATGTTAGAGTCCTCCAAACTGCACTGGGCCAGCATGCGGACAGTTCTGAATCGCATTGAGAGGAAGACCTAATCGCAATTATTTCTCAAATTATCAGATAAGCATAAGATTCGAAAGGAGCTAAACACCCACAGCTAATACACTACTACAGTAAATCTGTCTCTAAGTATATTTGCCTGTAACACCTTTTCGAAAACGCACCATGGATCTGTAGAAACACAAAAAATAATAATCATTATAATTAGGAGCTAATAATGAGTTTTAATTATAATTACTATTGCAGAGAACATGGTAATTGTGGACATGGATGAAAGTCTTTAGATTGGAGAGAAATAAGACTCTTTGCCATGGTGGATCTTAACTAGCTACTGGGCCCTTCAATACAGACCTGACTTTCAGTGATGTAAGAGACTATTCAGAACAAAACAGCTTGGAAGAGATGGTTAATCCCACCAGAAACAATTCTTGTTAATTAATAAATTAATGGTTTAAAAAACTTTTAAAAACAAGCTTTTAAGAAGTTTTTTATCATTAATTTATTTTATATTTTTTAGTTTTTGTGTTCTCCTCAGCAAGCCCTTTCATTTGATATCCCTACTGTGGTAGTGCAGAAAAAATAACTAGTCCGCCATCTTGGATGATCCGCCATATTGGAATTAGAATGACGTCACATAGCTAAGCATGCATTGTCATCGAAAATAAGCGTGTATACCAAGTTTCAGTACAATCGGTTAAAGATAACTGATTTAAAATTCAATTGCAAGATTCCACCCGGACAAACGTACATAGCAAGTTAAATAAAAGCTTTTAAATAAGCCCAGCTTCGTGAAAGTCCAGTAGAAAAAAGTTATGAGAGAGGTTGTGAGGAGCCAAGGCCAGCTGTTAGTATTCGTAATACGCTCCTAGAAAAAGTGATTCATTGGACGAAGAAGGCCTATATCCAACAGTGGAGGTATTCCGGATTACGGATGGACTGGATACAACAACGGGTGTTATAATTTAAATGTTACATCCAGTGATGGTTATTTGACTATGCCAACATTCACCGAATTCGAAAGGCCAAGTCATCTACTATGAAATTGAAAATAATAATAAATTCCGCGTCTGTTGTTAGTAACGTCTCATTATTTTATGAATTAAATACGGAACCCTGTAAATGGACACGCGATAAAGAACGTGTGCAACATTTAATTCAATTTCAGCCTGTATAACGTAGGTGAGCACAAAGAAAGGATTTTGTAAAACTCATGTCATTCATAAGAGGGTTAAATATGAAGGGAATCCCTTCGGGCATACGGCTAGTGACGTCATAAAATATATCTGGTAGCGTTCGGCGCGCGGCTGTCGCTTTGGTTGTACTGGTTCGAGCGAAGGTTTTGGTGAGGTGTGACGTCATCTGTGCGAAGGTTTAGGTGTGACGTCACCTGTGGGCGGCACTCACCTGGGGGCGGTCAGGCGAGGTAGGCGCGGAAGAGCGCGCGCACGGGCGCCCGGCACAGCGGGCAGGCCTGCATGGCGGCGCCGCAGCGCGCGCGTGCGGTGTGACGTCACCTGTGGCGGCACTCACCTGGGGGCGGTCAGGCGAGGTAGGCGCGGACGAGCGCGCGCACGGGCGCCCGGCACAGCGGGCAGGCCTGCATGGCGGCGCCGCAGCGCGCGCGTGCGGTGTGACGTCACCTGTGGCGGCACTCACCTGGGGGCGGTCAGGCGAGGTAGGCGCGGACGAGCGCGCGCACGGGCGCCCGGCACAGCGGGCAGGCCTGCATGGCGGCGCCGCAGCGCGCGCGTGCGGTGTGACGTCACCTGTGGCGGCACTCACCTGGGGGCGGTCAGGCGAGGTAGGCGCGGACGAGCGCGCGCACGGGCGCCCGGCACAGCGGGCAGGCCTGCATGGCGGCGCCGCAGCGCGCGCGTGCGGTGTGACGTCACCTGTGGCGGCACTCACCTGGGGGCGGTCAGGCGAGGTAGGCGCGGACGAGCGCGCGCACGGGCGCCCGGCACAGCGGGCAGGCCTGCATGGCGGCGCCGCAGCGCGCGCGTGCGGTGTGACGTCACCTGTGGCGGCACTCACCTGGGGGCGGTCAGGCGAGGTAGGCGCGGACGAGCGCGCGCACGGGCGCCCGGCACAGCGGGCAGGCCTGCATGGCGGCGCCGCAGCGCGCGCGTGCGGTGTGACGTCACCTGTGGCGGCACTCACCTGGGGGCGGTCAGGCGAGGTAGGCGCGGACGAGCGCGCGCACGGGCGCCCGGCACAGCGGGCAGGCCTGCATGGCGGCGCCGCAGCGCGCGCGTGCGTTGTGACGTCACCTGTGGCGGCACTCACCTGGGGGCGGTCAGGCGAGGTAGGCGCGGACGAGCGCGCGCACGGGCGCCCGGCACAGCGGGCAGGCCTGCATGGCGGCGCCGCAGCGCGCGCACGACACCAGGTGCCCGCACGGCAGGAACACCACGCTCACCTGCGCACACGCACACGCTCTATACCGACCGGGGTTGCCATACTGACACCAACGGTTTAGTACAATAGTACATTACTGCCGTGGTCTGTTATGAGTGCGTTGCTGGGCGAGAGCGCAGCGTTGCGCACACAGATATCTTTACATAGATTACGCCAGTATCACGATTTGTATTGAAACCAAGCGTGCCGAATTTTTAACACCAACCGTGACGTCATTAGTGACGGGAAATCCTAACCGATTCAAAGGCACCGATGCCGCCGATGCCTCTCCGCCCGCTACGATACTTACGAGTGATTATCTCGCTCATACTCATATTTTTTATATCTGTAGTCGCGGGGACTGTAAGTTAGCGGCGATCGACCTTGACGCTTGGTCGGTGTTTCGTACACGCGAAGTACATGCATTTGTGTTATCTATGTAAATCTATATCTGTGGTTGCGCCGCTCCAGGCCACCACAGCGCGGTCAGCATGCAGCCCTTGATGGACACGCTGAAATAAAGGCCGAGAGCGAAGGTCGAGGCCTTTATAGCGCGGACATCAAGGCTGCAATGATGACCAAGCTTGAAAGCCGAGAGCGTAGCTAAGCTTAGCTCGAGGCCATCATAGCGTTGCCAGCAGTGCAGTCATTGCGGACCAAGGCTTGTATAGTGCTTTACTCAAAATTGAGACTTATTAAAATAAAATTGGATCTACTTATGCAAAATGGAACCAACCCACATGCACTACTGTAGACCAAAACCAACCTTGTGTTAGTGGTTCTAGGTTGATTTCAGTTTGCAGAAGTGTGTGTGGGTTGGTTCCATTTTGCATAAGTAGGTCCAATTAGTCAAGTAGGTAAAAATAATTCATTTAAAATTACAATTATGGACTTTCTATCGAATTTCCATTGCGCAAACTGTTCGTAGGCAAGTTGGTATCTTTCCTCTGGCAATAAATTCTCAATAACTAATTTTGCTTTATTTTGTATGTCCGGCGGTGTCAAACACATTGAATTTATGGATTCGTCACTTTAAGAGCTCATTTTAACAATACTATTGTTATTATTACGAAAAATTATAGAATATTGAAAAAGTTTCAAAACGCCTTCTGTCTTTCATTTGTTTTTTAGACCACGACCAACTCGATTTAAACAAACAACTAATCAGCAGCACCGTAAGCATGGCCAACTCGTTTTGAACCAGCCAATCAGCTTTTTATTATTAATTTAAAAACATGACATTAAATTGCGGGCCGCTACAGCAGAAATTGCGGGACACTTTTTTGTAGCGCCGCAACGTCGACTCTACTCGAAGAAAGTTTGCAAAATAATGTCAACATTAATAGATTTTTTGAGTAAAAAGGTTTAGGTACACGTGACAATCGTGTCTCAAAAATATCCTTAGAAACATAGTACTTGAGATATGTATATTTTTACATATCACATTATAATTCAAAGAACACAAGTTTAGGAAATAAAATAGTACATTGTTTTTGTTACACGAGTGGTGAAAGTGACTTTTGTCCCTCGAACTATTAGCGCCCTCGCTACGCTCGGGCGCCAAACCCCGTCTCGGGACTAAATAAGTCTTTCACCCGAGGTAAACACTATGCTTTTCATTACGAATACAAGAAAAGTAAAATAAAAACAGGAATTGGCTAAAAAAATAATACAAGGAAGTATAAACAATACTCTACAACTAAAAAAAAAAAGATCGGATTGCCGCCAATTTTTTTTATTTTCATTGGCCGGCCAACTTCATTATTTAGCCATTATTTTTCATTTTCATCTTTAAATATTTTGCCCAAATCTATGTTATTTTAAAGAAATTTTTGAAACTAAATTATAATTAAGTCATTTAAAAATATATATTCTTTAATTAATACTTAACTTTATGTTACTTTACTGTAGAAAAAGTTTGAACATGGTTCCATAGAAATGTGAAAATGGAACTAGTTTTTAATAATTTGACAGCTGTCAGTTGAAAGCGATTCTCCCGGGCCGGAAAAGTTTTACTTTCAACCCGCTCCTCAGGGACTTCAGACCTACTTTCAGAGTATGAGTAATGAAAAAATAATGACATCACTATTCTACTTCCCGCCAAAAAGTCGTATGAGCAGACTAACTAGAGATAGTAATGACTGGTATAATGAAAGTTAGTTTATAGCAATATTTTGTTAAGAAAAACGTGAATAAAGTATGTCAGTATGGTAGTATTTCAATAATTAATTTGTCGCCGCAGTCCCTACACGACTTAAATGTCATCGCCACAAATACGACCAGCAAAAATTAGGAGTCGCTATTAATAATAATTAATATCAATATTAGCCCGATTTTATTAATACTTCTCCTAAGTGGTGTGTGTAGTACTAACTAAAATTGCAATTTCTATGTAATTACTAGCTGACCCGATAGACGTTGTCCTGGGTTTTAGGGGTATGAAAAATAGATAGTAGCCGATTCTCAGACCTACTGAATATGCATATTAAATTTCATAAAAATAGGTCGAACCGTTTCGGAGCAGTATGGTAACTGATATTGTGACATGAGAATCTATATATATATAACTCAAAGGTGACTGACTGACTGACATAGTGATCAATCAACGCACAGCCCAAACCACTGGACGGATCGGGCTGAAATTTCGCATGCAGGTAGATGTTATGACGTAGGCATCCGCTAAGAGATTTTTATTAATTCTACCCCCAAGGGGATAAAATAGGGGATGAAAGTTTGTATGAAACTTTGTCAATGTTCCACGCGGACGAAGTCGCGGGTACAGCTAGTTTTATATATAAGAACAAAATCGGTCAAGTCGTTTCGGAGGAGTATGGTACTAATATTGTGACACGAGAATTTTATATATAAGATAAACAAAATAATACGCACGTCGCTATCCATGCAGACTTTGCATAGCCTCGCCTCCTTCAACTGCCTATTCTCTTCTTCTAACGATATCTTCTTCTCCCCTGATGGTGACATGACTTCTGCGATCTCACTCTCACTCGCGCGTCTATCTTCACTATTTGTAACAGGCGGGGCCATGTTCTCTATAAGTCCCGGATTAGTAATTGTCGGGGCAACGGTCTCTGTATGCCACTGATCCGTGTTAGATGGGGTTACGTTCTCTGTACGTGTCTGAAGACTAGGGTTTGGTTGTGGAGGGGCGGGCGCAGAGTCCGGTGAAGGTGATCTCGTCGGGCTGTCTGTTTGGGTACCATTGTCGGGTCGGTCTTCCCATAGGTTGGGCTGTATAAACCTGCAAACAAGCGTTTAATCGTTTCCTCTCTTTTGTTTTAGGCCAATAGGATCGCTTCATTTAATGTCAACTTGAGCTAAGCCTAGTGAAGCTGAGGAAAAGTAGCGATCCCATTGGTCGAAGCGGGCGGGCCCGCTTCATAGCACAGCCAAGTGGACGGTCAACCTGATACTATTAGAATATTAACGAATATTATTTTAAGCACACACATACTGTGCTAGGTACATTTTAGGTACTTTATCGCGTCAATGCGAGTCGCTATTTATTTAATTGTCTTGTCCAAGTCAAATATTTGTTCATATGTAAGGAGTAATATTTTTTTTATCGCTAGATTGACACACTAACTGTATAGTCCCAAACTAAGCAACGCTTTTACTAAGGGTACTGTACATTGGACCTCGGGCGATTCCAGTGACGCCCAGACCTCGGCAAATTAAGAAAAGGCCATTTCCGAAATTTGTCCCGGCGGGAATCGAGCCCGCAACCACCATGTGCAGTGAGCCGAGCGGCCTACGCTCGAACCACTGCGCCAAGCGGTCGTCAAATAATTGGACAAAATATTGCACTCTTACCCAGACCTCGGTACAAATTCTCGCAACGTCTCCGCGAGAATGTCTCTGGCGAGCCGCTGACTGCGCGGCGCCACGCTCCACGCCTCCTCGTTCAGTTGCTCGTCCAATACCGCATCTATTAACGCCTCCGACGAGTTGAAAGGTACGCCTGAGAGATGTACATCAATGTTAAAGTCGTCGTCCGTTAAATGCCTCAGCATTAGACCAGAGCAGCCTCGCCACATAATCGATTTAATGAAAAAAACTACTTAGGCTATTTGACACAAAGTATAATTTAGATAAGTGGAAATAGTGAACTACGGTTGGACCGTGCGACGCTCACTTGATATCCTATATATATCCTATCCTAACCTATAATAACAAATACAATATCCTTAATTTTTTTTGTATCAAAACCGGCATTCTGAAAAATTATTATCTAAATTCTGACTACATTATCTTATAAAGACCACATCCTGTGTTATTATTTATTTAGTACACCTATTAGCCAACAATTTTATAAATTACGATTGTAAAATTAGTTTCCAAACAGAATTAATAAAACGTTTTTATTGAATTGCGAAAATGCATTCCAAGTACTGATTGCCGCTTTAATTCTATAACTGACTTTGATTCATATAAGCTGTAGTAAATTGACTGCAATTTAGCTTTTACACTGTAAGGTTAAGATAGTACACTGTTACACAAGGGGTGAATGTGAATAAGTCTTTCACCCGAGGTAAACACTGTGCTTTTCATTACGAATACAAGGAAAGTAAAAATAAAAACTGAATTGAAAAAGGAATTGGCTAAAGAAATAATACAAGGAAGTATGAACAATACTCTACGAAAAAACAAATTAAGATCGGATTGCCGTCAATTTGGTTTTTTCGTTGGCCGGCCAACTTCATTATTTAGCCATTATTTTTCATTTTCATCTTTAAATATTTTGCCCAAATCTATGCTATTTTAAAGAAATTGTTGAAAGTAAATTATAATTAAGTCATTTAAAAATATATATTCTTGAATTAATACTTAACTTTATGTTATTTCAATTTTACATCGTGCTGTAATTGAGTGACTGTAGAAAAAGTTTGAACCTGGTTCCATAGAAATGTGAATATGGAACTAGTTTTTTTTTTATAATTTGACAGCTGTCAGTTGAAAGCGATTCTCCCGGGCCGGAAAAGTATTACTTTCAACCCGCTCCTCAGGCAACTTCAGACCTACTTTCAGAGTATGAGTAATGAAAAAGTATATTGTTCACCCACCGGTGGCTCGGAGCCGGCGCGCGATGGCTCTGCGCACGCGCGCCGCGTCCAGCCCCGCTCCTAGAGCCGCCAGCGCTATGTTGCTGTCCATACATTCGTCCACCTACAAACCATAAGAAAATTATACAAACAAGTAAAAACGTTTAAACAAGGTGATTTCACATGCTCAAAATTGTTTTTATTCACGTAATCCAACAAAGCATTTGTGAATAGTCAGAATCTACCACCGGTTCGGAATGCTGCTTCCACTGAGAAGATCCGGCAAGAAACTCAATGGTTACTCTTTTCAATTAATTAAAGATGGTGTACATTCTCAGGAACAGCAACAAAAATATGAGCAGGCAACACCATTGTCACTAAATAAGTACTAGTAAATAATAATCAAATCTCACTCAGATTTAGGTATTTAAATAAAATGAGAAGGCTAGTTTAGTGGGGTGTGCATACCTACTCATACTTACATCATTAAACAAACATAACGTCCCATAGATGCGGGCGATGCGGCGCTGTAGTCGCGTGTCGACAATACAATTTACACTGTGTACAATTTAGTTCCGTATTTTACCGCGGGACTTATGTGTTTTACGAATTATTTTCAGAACTGCTGATATATAGAGCTACGCTAGATTCGCCTTATATTAGAACAGAGATACTTTGAGCTACAATAATGTATGCAGTTCCATCATTTACCTGGCTTTCTGTCGCTACAAAATTTGCACCGGAATTTCTTCTCCGGGTGCTAAGGCCAGTTTCGGCTGAAAACTGCAAAAGAGAAAAAAAAATATAATTTTTTAACATTCTAAACCTATCTTACGGTCCCAAAATATGCGCTTGTATTAGGTATGTAGAATGGTATTATAATATATGTGGTGTGTATAATGTAACTATAATAGTATGGGCCAAAAAAAACATCTACTTACATATTAATCTATCACAATAAGAATGAACTGTAAGGGATTCTAGTGAAAAATATTTTGAAAATTATTGTTAATAACGACTTTCAGCTGGACTGCAATTGTGCTATGTTTATCCTGGCCAGACAAAGAATTTATAGTAGGTTGTTTTGATTAGAAAACGTGGCAATGTAGCTGAAAGTAGTTTAGCTGTTTTATATAACGGGGCTCTTTTGCAAAATAACATCTGGCGGTTATCAGTGGCATGGCTTAGCTAGGTAAGCAAGGGCCTAGGGTCAAAAATAAATTGGGGCCCTGTTTAAATTAAACCATTTTAAAGGTGCTAAACTACTTCATCATCAGCTCCTTATCAGCTAACCAAAGTTAGTTACTACCAAATATTATGTGTAACGCAGCAAAAAAATTAAGAAGTATTTAATAAGTTTCGAACATGGTTCATGGAGGTCGAGGGGCCCCGTGGCACCACTGGCGGATATGTAAAACAGCTGATTAAGCCAACTAACTATTATTACTAACCGTCCGTTGCACGGAGCCGCGGTTGCGGCAGGTGTCCACGTACTCCTGGCCCTTGATCAGCAGCACGTACCCGCAGTGCGGGAACCAGTGCGCGTGCTCCGACCACGGCGTGTCGCCCGCCTCCCACTTGCCCAGCCCGCCGTCGCAGTAGAAACAACGCACCTGCCCACGTGATACAGTTCAAATTCAAATAAATTCCTTGAATATTGCAGAGTGTTTCAAAGTCCGAAATAATACTTGGGGTTTGGGATGAGTATATCTTTACTGACTATGGCTGACTGCATTACGAATATGAAAATGACAAGTTTAGTACGTGTATCGAAGGAATGACCAGCAATTTTATTATAGCATCTAAAATTGCAGTTCGTTCATTTCACGAAGACGCATGCTGTGACTCTTATGACGCTGGATTACGGGTCAATTTGCAATAATTCACGCGTTTTCATGAAATTAACAACTATGCAACAATTAATAAATTAATGAAATATATAAAAGCGGCGAAGTTGAAAATATTTTATTTATAAAATCTGTCCCATTTTATTTGTCGAGTCGATTCTACTCTCGATTCTGAACAAACTAATTTGCGGTTTTGTGCAATTTAATTAACACGTTGTAATACAGTCAAATCATAACAATTTGTTATATTATTTGTAACATGTAATCTACCCGTATCAATAGTCATACAGTTACAACATAGTATACATACCAACTGTTCGAGATGCTACTTCAACGGTGTCAAGAATCGTACCTGATCATCTATGCCGGTGTGGAAGAAGCCCGCCTCGGCGAGCGTCCGCGGCGCCTGCTGCCTGTCCGCGGGCCACCGGTCGAAGCTGGCGAGCCGCGCCGCCAGCGACGCGTACTGCGGGTGCCGCGCGCCGCCCCCCACCACGCCCAGCGACCGCCACGTGCCCCCCATGCTCAACAGGCGCTGGTTATGCGCCGCACCCGACCTAGCACACGACCAGTGACGGATTTACAAATTTCCAAGTGCTAGCCGCCCTCGCCTCTACAATTGTCTTGTCCTAGATTGCTTGAATTTGCACGTCTTCGAAAAAAGTCAAGGGACCCAAAAAAAAAATTGGTACTGCTTATTGTTTATCAAATTAAAAAAAGATAAGGTTAGAGGGTTTCAGATGTTCAACTGTGTTTTTTTTTGTATTTATGCTCACCGAGATCTCCGTCAATTGTGATCCGTTTCAATTGTGGACCGATTTTGTTTTAAATAACTCTAAATTGAAAATTTAAAAACCCCCGATGCGACGACCTATTCATCAAATGCATAATTTACCTAGTTCTTCCAAATAATGAAGTTAGCGCGATTTGCGTAGCTCCCGTAGCTCAGTATCCATAACTCATCTCGCAAATTCATCTGGTACAACTAGTTTTGATGCCAGATTATGAAAGCGCCATTTACATAATTAGTTTTGGCTTCCTCATTTATAATCTGATGTACAATAATCAACAGAAAATCTGTGTAAAAGTATGAGATATTATTTTGTTATGACATTAGAATAGACAACGAATCTAAATATTGATGCCACGGAGGTTTAATTCCTAGTAAAATATTATCAATTATGATTCAATTTGATGTAATAACTCTGGTTGAGGCGGACGGGAGCAGCCCAGGGGAAGAATTTTCAATAACGCTAAAATTATTATAAATTAGATTTGTTTTTTTTATATTTTTTCTCAATGGCGGAGCAGCGCCCTCTAGAATTATTATAGCGTAATATTCCATGACCATTAACAAAACAAACAAAATTGTACGCATGCGCGTATCCATCATTTGAAACGTGACTTATGGAACGTCTTTAGTTCATACAGAAATCTCATATTAAAATTGATAAAATATACATTTTTTCCAGAATCAGGGAAACTTTTCAAATTTATAATATTGTAAAAAGCCAGTTCAGACTATTACGATCATTTAAAAATATAATAAATCGAAATCCAATAATCACAAATATCGAATTTAACCTACAAAAGAGCTGATGATCTTCAAACGGCTGAACCGATTTTCATGAAACATAGCTAAGAACACTCTCGATCAGAATACCTATCTAACAAAAGAAACAAAATTGAAATCGGTTCATCAGCTTGGGCGCTACGTGGCTACAGACAGACACACAGATACACAGATACACAGATACACATGTTAAACTTATAACACCCCTCGTTTTTCGTCGGGGGTTAAAAAGAATTCTACTGTAATCTATACAAATAAATAAAATTGGAGTATCTGTTTGTAATATCAAAATAACACCTTTTCACTAAATGCATATGTAATTGTACATACGAGGGATGCCTTTTAAGTTTTGTCGTTTGAAGAAAAAAACACAACTAGAACCTTATAGTACTTTTTATTGTTTTTCAAAGTATTCACCACGTAGCTTAATACACTTTTCCATTCGCTCAAACCAGTTATTATAACATTTATTCCACTCTAAAGTGGGGGTGTTCAAAATGGCTGACTTGAAAGCGTCGACTGCTTCTTCACTGGACTGGAACCTTTGACCACGAAGACTTTTCTTAATTTTAGGAAATGTAAAAAAATCGTTAGGGCTTAGGTCAGGACTGTATGGAGGATGGTCAACAATTTCTACTTTTTCCTGCTTCAAATACTCAATCGTTTGACGAGCGCTGTGTGAACTTGCATTGTCGTGGTGCAGGATGATGCGTCGCTTTGAGTTAGATTTTCGAAGTTCGGCGATGACTTGTGGTAAACAAACTGTGGTATACCACTCTGCGTTAACCGTTCTACGATCATCAAGTGCAATAGTCGCAACATGGCCGGTTTTTCTAACGAACGTGGCCACCATCTTCTTTGAAGTGCTTCGAGAACGAACAACTTTAGTCGGCTTTGGCTCGTCTTGAAAGACCCAGATTGTAGATTGTTGTTTGGAATCAGGATCGTAGGCATAGATCCAAGATTCGTCACCACTGATGATGTCGTAGGCGTGATTTGACTCTCCTCGGTTGAACCTTTGCAGAGTTTTCTTACACCATCTGACGCTGGCCGCCTTGTGATCGTCGGAAAGCAGATGCGGTATCCAACGGCAAACTAGCTTTCTTACACCAAGCGCTTCATGCAAGATCTTCTGAATGGTTGTCCCTGAGATGCCTAATAGAGCCTCTATCTCTCGATACGTCACATGACGATCTTCGAGAATTAGTTGTCTCACTCCAATGATGTTATCTTCAGTGAATGCAGATTTTGGGCGACCTTCGCGAGATTTGTCACTAACACTAGTATGTCCACGCTGGAATTCTAAATACCAGCGTTCGACAGTCCGCAGACATGGGGCTTCATCCCTGAACACAGATATTAGCTCTTCAAAACACTGAAGCCGTGTCAGGCCTCTTCTAAAGTTGTAGAAAATTATTGCACGAACATTTTCCTTAGAAAGATTCATTTTCGTACGTAACCTGACAGATTCTAATCGACGCTGTGACTAAACAATAACATTAATCCTAATACATTCAACTGTTTTGAGATTAGAAATTTAAACACATTCGAATATAGAACAGTTCCAAATTCAAAATTGCCGGGAATTATGGAAACGACAGAACTTAAAAGGCATGCCTCGTACGACACCTATAACAAAATCGCGATTAAAAAAAATTTTGTATGTCTGTCTGTGTGTTTGTTCCGGGTAATCTCCGAAACGGCTGGACCGATTTTGACGGGACTTTCACTGGTAGATAGCTGATGTTATAAGCAGTAACTAAGGCTACTTTTATTTTAGAAAAACAAAATTTAACATTTTTTTAAATCCTGTCGCGCCTCAGAACGCGGGAGCGGGCTTTTTGTTAAGTTAAATTCCACGCAGACGAAGTCGCGGGCTCAGCTAGTGTAACATATGAGTTTTCACTGTAACATTTGATCCTATGATGTCGCTGGTCGATGATGTACCTACTATAAAACCCGGACGAATACCGAGCGAGTTGAGTTTGTGTCAATGCCAATACATTCTAAGTAAAGTAAACGTATTGTTTCTTGTTTGCTTCCGTATTGATTGAGATCATTGAAGGTCTTATTTGCATTGACGATCAAGATTGTTAGCACAAGTGTTTTCATTACCGTATAGCAATTGACCCATAGGTCAATTAGCAATAATTTATGAACTAACAGTACTATATAAATGTTGATTTCTAGGTACCTACTTATCTATATATATAACTCAAAGGTGACTGACTGACTGACTGACTGACTGACATAGTGATCTATCAACGCACAGCCCAAACCACTGGACGGATCGGGCTGAAATTTGGCATGCAGGTAGATGTTATGACGTAGGCATCCGCTAAGAAAGGATTTTGATTAATTCTACCCCCAAGGGGATAAAATAGGGGATGAAAGTTTGTATGAAACTTCGTCAATTAAATTCCACGCGGGCGAAGTAGCGGGCACAGCTAGTAGAATGTATAAAGTGAAATGTTCTCGCACGTTCGCGGCGATAAATAGTGTGGGGACTCCCTAAGATAATCTGAATCATATATTGTATTAAGGCTATTTTTATAGTTGATTATATTGAATTTTCATTACTCATACTCTGAAAGTAGGTCTGAAGTTGCCTGAGTAGCGGGTATTACTTTCAATACTTTTCCGGCCCGGGAGAATCGCTTTCAACTGACAGCTGTCAAATTATAAAATAAAAACTAGTTCCATTTTCACATTTCTATGGAACCATGTTCAAACTTTTTCTACAGTCACTCAATTACAGCATGATGTAAAATTGAAATAACATAAAGTTAAGTATTAATTAAAGAATATATTTTTTTAAATGACTTCATTATAATTTAGGTTCAACAATTTCTTTAAAATAACATAGATTTGGGCAAAATATTTAAAGATAAAAATGAAAAATAATGGCTAAATAATGAAGTTGGCCGGCCGACGAAAAATACCAAAATAGGCGGTATTCCGATTATTTTTTTTGAGTTGTAAGAGTATTGTTCATACTTCCTTGTATTATTTCTTTAGCCAATTCCTGTTTTTATTTTTACTTTCCTTGTATTCGTAATGAAAAGCACAGTGTTTACCTCGGGTGAAAGACTTATTTTGTCCCTCGACCTATTAGCGCCCTCGCTACGCTCGGGCGCCAAACCCCGTCTCGGGACTAAAAAAGTCACTTTCACCACTCGTGTAACAATGTACTATTGAAATTGAATAAACGGGAAAACATAACCAATTGCTAAAAAATAATTTCAGTACTATTTTCGTTTTGGCTCTCCACTCCGTTTGATTGCATAGCCTTGATGGACAACCAGCCTATTAAGGTTTAGCATTGTAGTGCGGAAGTAATAATTGCTAAGTGGAAGTGTGAATACCCCGTTTTTCGGAAGTATGGCTGACAAATAAACATATCTTATCATTGTTTGTATATCTATTCTGTAGCTGTGTAAATATACCATATTGGCAATAATTAAATATTCTTACTAAACAATTTAAAGGCGAGTATAACCATTACTCTCTGGACAAAAACATTTTGTTGTTAAAATAATAGACAATGTAATAAATAACAGTATGAATTTAGTCAGGCTCCCGGCTTATACCTTTGATTACAGAAATAAAGAAATAGGTGGATAGGTCATATCATATTGTATGGGCGCTGTAAGAGAAACATTAAAAACGGGCTGTTTCGTTCACGCTCAGTCTCGCATCGCCGACAAATGTATTGGGCCCTTGACTTTTAGGAACCGTGAATGAATTAGATATTAATAAATCAATATCAGGTCTGAGAGCGGTCTTGGAACTCTTACATACTATACAAGTATAAAATGATATGTCAAAAACATCCTCAAGATCACTCTCGGACTCGAGATTGAGTTATTAATACCAGCCTTAGTCAAAAACATCCTACTTGTCTCTCTATTTCTATCATAGATGAGTCACTCTTTTTCTGGTCAAGGTTGACTTTTAGCTAAAGTAAGAGGCCGTTTTGTGATTCGAATAACCAAACCAAACACCGAGATGGCAATAGATGGCAGTGAGCAGCCGAAATCGGAAACTATGTCTTTTACAATATAGACAAAGTTCAAAATGGTAAATCATGTACCCTTCGGTGCAAACTGCTGGAATCTCCATGTGAATTACTGACATTATGACTCACGACTGTGCCTGGTTTTCGGTAGTCTGAGGTGGCGACTGTATGAGAGGTGTCGCCGGCGGCGATGACGTAGGCGGTGATATGTTGGCCGACTGTTGCGCTTCTTGAAGCGAGGCGGCGTGCACGCAGCGGGGGAAGTACCTAACAGATAATACGTCGATCATTTATCTACAGGTGTTTCAAAAGTACAAAATACTACTTAGTGGTTTGAATAAGTATTGTGAATTAAATGGGATAAAAATTGATCTAAATTCAATCTTTGTTTTGAATATTTTATTTTCTGGCTAATACAAAAAAAAGATTTTTTCTTGAATATTGATAGCCAGAGCTACTAATACTCGTAAATCCAGTTTTGAATGACACATGAGACATAGTTTCGACTTTGGACTGCAATATAGGTATATAACTCACATTCTGTGAACTTCAAGGGGGCGGCCGAGGGAACCGAATCGGCTGAATGGAGCGAGTTCGCCTCCGCACCACGCGCAGCGGAGCCGCCCTTCACCAGCGTGGTAGAACCCGGCGCTGACCAGCGCCTCGCGGGATACTGATGTGTCCTGCGGATCAAGATTCAACTCTCACATGCCATCTTCCAAGTTTACATAAAATAATACATTTATACATAAGCGCATCTACTTATCTACAATCTGTGTGAATAAAATTAATAAGTATGATAATAAAGAGGTGCAGAAAAGGTCATTTCAAAGTGTTTTAATGAAATTATCAGTTATTTTATAAAAACAAAAGAACATGAAAAATGTTCTGCTAACTTGAGTCATCACCCCTAATACACCTAAATTAAGTGATGATTAAGAATAGGGATGCCAAAAAACAAGTCTTTTTTAATTTAAGTTTGTCTGTCTCTGTCAGTATACAAAAAAGACTGTAATAACCAAAGTATTGAGTCAAATATATTTTGTACAATGTCATATTGTAATATTGTGATGCAATCCACAACGATTTCTTAGCCATACCTATTGTAAATGGGTACCCAAGGAAGATACCATAAATTATATGTTAATATTAAAAAACCTGCATGTGTTAGGGAATCCGAACCATTTTCAAAAGACATGTGAAATCTGCCAACTTGCTTTAGGACATTGTGTTAGATCCCCCCACCTGAGGGGAGGCCCCGGAGCAGGACATTAAAAGAGTTAACTATTTTTGATATTATAGTATTCACAAGTTTTTATTCCTAAGCCAAATGATCAATCTTGCTTACACAATATATCAGTAAGTGAAAATACATTAAATATTCAAATGGTACTAAACAATAACACATATCTGCAAATAGGTATAGTGATAAATTAATTTAATTTTGTATGACCCAAATGACATCACTATTGTTATGAGTAATGTTTCTAAGATTTGAGTTGCTAACTATTTCCTCAAACTAAAAGACGAAACAAGTAGAAATTAATTAATTACATTTGAAATAGAAGAATACATACAAATAATATGAAATTAGTACATAGATTAGTCAATAATTATTTATGAAATCAGACAAAATGTGTTCTTACATCCCAATTTATAAAAGACAGAAGCCGTAAGGCATCACTCTTATACATTTCGTCTTCTTCTGTGAGCCCATAATCTTGAGGGTTGATAACAGACTCATTTTGTCCTTCGTCGGGAATGGATTGAATGGTTATGTTGTTAACTGAGGGACACTCAGGTCCCAGCACAAGGGCCACATTGCCAGACAGCTGTGGGTTCACCACAAATGCGCAGTTTGGCTCCATCCGCCGATGTCTCCACATAACCTGGTCACCGTAGTTCCACTGCGATATTTTACCACTACAACTGAAGCATTGCACTTCCGTTCCTTCACCTGTGTAGTAAAACCCCGCCTTTGCTAAACGTACAGGATCTACTGGGGCTGACACGGGCCAATTGGTAAACGTATTGAGCCTATTTGTTTCATAATTCATTGTAAATATGGACACAAAAAAGCAAAGGAACTTGAAACTACAAACTACAGATACTGATTGAAACTTGATTCTTACTGTGTATAATATGTTTAATGAGATATAATCACGTTTTCTTATATCTAAAAAATATTTTTTTTCTTTTCTACACCACAAAATAAATATTTAAAGATGGGCTAACGTCAGTAAGACTGTCAGCTCTCAGTTTGCTGTCACCAAAGCGAATGTATAGCTGTCACTGCTGTAGTTGTGAAACACGGTGTATGATTTTTCCGAGTTCCCTGGGTATCCTAGTAATTTTTCAGTAAAGTATCCACCTATTTACTGATGGTTTTTGGGGCCACAGCCCAAAGCCAACAGATTTCATGTGCTTGATGCATAAAATCATGAAAATAATATATCATTAGAAACAGGCTAAATGGAAAAAGTAGTTCTACAAAAAAAAATTACAGTATTGATTGACACGAGGTTTGATTGATAGTTTGATATAAGTTTATAGTTTGCACTTTGCAGCACTTAAAAAAAAAATATTCTCTTTGGTTGCAAAGATATATAAACACCTTGGTTTTCGCTGTGAGTTTTCGTTAAAAATATTTAAAATAGTTAGGTTTTGGTAAATGTGGCTATAACCATGTTGGTTTATATTTTTATAGTGTTGTTTGTGTTTTTGGGTTTGGCTGTCGTTGTACATTTCTCTTTGGAAAAGAAGTTCGTATACAAAAACTTACAGGAAAAACATGTAGTAATCACCGGTGGTTCCAGTGGTATTGGCAAGGCTGCAGCCGCAGAGGCGGCCCGGTTGGGTGCCCACGTCACTGTTATTGGGCGGGACGAGCGTAGACTCATATCGGCCGTTGATGAAATAAATTCTGCGTGTTCTGACAAAAACAAACAAAAAGTACAGTATGCTGTCTTAGATGTTACTTCTGACTACAAAACTATTGAAAAATGCTTTTCTACTTTAGAAGAAAATGTTGGTCCCATATTTATGTTGGTGAACTGCGCCGGGATGTGTATATGCGGCCAATTCGAGAAGATGAATCCGGATGATATAAAGCAAATGGTAGATTTGAATTACTTCGGGACTGCATACCCGACGCGGTGTGTGTTGCCGGGAATGAAGGCAAGGGATGAGGGACTGATTGTATTTGTGAGTTCTGAAGCAGCTCTAGTTGGTGAGTAGGTATACTACTTACTAAAATTTAATTTTCCTTAGCAGTTAATTTTTAGATAACTGTTTAGAATAAATACAGTCAAACAGAACTGGTATTTATTTATAAGTTAACTTCTAACTCTAAAAGTTTGAGGGAACAATGAAGATCAAAATATGTTATAGATTTATGAAATCCTTGAACAGCATAAACTACAACACCTTTTGTTTGTCAACTTTCTCCCAAGGCTGATAGTTATTGAGTTTCAATGTTAACTACTAATAAATTAAAGCATACCTACCCTACTTTCTGTTTCACTGTGTATGATGACTAGTACCTCACATGTTACTAGATTCAGTAATATTATTAACTAGCGGCCCGCCCCGGCTTCGCACGGGTACATTGCGGTTACATTATTCGAGTTTTTAAGGATCCCTAATTTTTTTGAAAATATATTATAGCCTATGTCACCCGGGGATAGTGTAGCTTCCCAACAGTGAAAGAATTTTTCAAATCGGTTCAGTAGTCTCGGAGCCTATTCATTACAATCAAACAAACAAAGTTTTCCTGTTTATAATATTAGTATGATATGTAAAATTTTATTAAAAGAGGTTATATTAAATTAAAATATAACCAGTAGTGCTTTGAATTCTTCATATTTATTTATTACAGGCATTTATGGCTACAGTGCTTACAGTGCGGGCAAGTGGGCTGTCCGTGGCTTGGCTGAGTCTGTGATCATGGAACTAGTTGGTACCGGTGTAAGGCTGATGATATCCTATCCTCCTGATACTGACACTCCTGGTTTTAAGAATGAAGAGCTCACAAAGCCAGAGGAAACCAAACTGATATCTGGCTCGGGCGGCTTACATTCACCCGATGATATTGGCAAGCAGATGATTCAGGATGCTCTTGTAAGTCCATTAATACCTTAGATGTTGAGTGTTGACATTGGAAATACTGTTTGCTTAAGCATGTAAATGGAAATATCATTTTCATTCAAAATACTAAAACTTCAATTTTTGAGTGCTAAAATTCCCATTTTGATGTTCATTGCTGAATACTTGAACAAACCTCAAATTCAAGAGTTGTTTTATATTGATGCACCTTAGCAAAAACAACTTAATCTTTTGTGAATATGTATTGCTAAAGAAAGAATACAACATTTATATTATTTGTTCTGGTGTTATTTGAACTATCCAGACCTATGTACTTTCATATCTTTATGCATTGAACTTATCAATCACTTCTATTATACTAGGTGATACAAAATGGGTATACTATTTTTTTGCAACTTAACTTTGTAAATCTCAAACTATCGGCTTTGTGGGACAGTTGAAGTACTAAAGGTTTTGTAGACTTGTGAAATTGGTCAAAAGCTGTATTCCTATAACAACTTTGGTTTTCAAGTTCCCTCCAAAGCTGATGGTTTTAGAATTACAAAGTTAAGTTTTGAAAAAAAAAGTATACCCATTATGTGTCACCACATATTTTCTTATATTGATGTGGATTTTATAGTTAAAATTGTATTGAATTTTTCAGGCTGGCAAGACATACTCAGTTTACAGCATCACTGGAGCCATGTTAACAACTTTGTTTGGTGGGTCAATAGAGAGTGCAAAGCAAGTGGTGGTACAGATATTCTCAATGGGAATTTTGAGAATCCTTATGGTAGGAATAATTCTGTCATTCAATAATATTGTTAAAAATGGTCTCAGAAAGAAAACAAATGTTAAGAATGAGTAGAATAATTGATAAATAAAATTCACTTTTAAAATATTTTTATAGGAAATGTTGATAATGGAGGTGGCTTATCTTTTTTATTACTTATCAGCTACACCTAAGGTTAAAGAGTAATTATATTTTACCTTTGTTTCAAGTCCAACCATAGAGGCTGTCTAATAGTGAAAACCCCATTATAATCAGTTCAGGCTTGTTTCTGTGATGTTGTCACAATAGATAAGAATTCAAAAAATGCTGGATTTTCGTTCAAAGAGCTTTAGATAAAATATGACATATACTCGGTATTTCACTGTTAAAACCTTGAATGTCTTACTTTTATAAACTTATAGTGATATGAATATAAACAATGTGTGTTAAACCATGGTTGCCTCTATTTTTGCCTTCATGCATTTAATTGTTAGGATTCAAATCTTCACACGATAATGTTATTAGTATTCAGTATTTTATCTTTAGTGTAATGTTATTGAAACTGTATTTGTTTATAATGTGATTCCTAAATCACTCACCAGTTCTATACCAACAATCTAAATCATAATAATATAATAAGTACACATGTACTTGAGGCACATTTTCATCCTACTAATATTATAAATGCGAAAGTTTGTGAGTGTGGATGTATGTATGTATGTATGTATGTATGTTTGTTACTCCTTCACGCAAAATCTACTGAACGGATTTGGATGAAATTTGGAACACAGATAGATTATAACCGGGATTAACATATAGGATACTTTTTAACCCAATAATCCAATACTACGCGGATGAAGTCGCGGGGCACAGCTAGTATGACATAATACTGTGAGATAATATATTTAGTATTTACACTATAATGTAAGGTACAGAATATAATATTTAATAATTTAACTAATAGCAATAAGTACAATCACAAACTATGGAATTGTAGTAATAATGGGAAATAAATGGATATAATTTATTTAATATTACTGTTTTAACTGCCACATGTATTCTGTTTATATTTGAGTTTGAACCCGTTACCCACATAGGCTGCGTCCGACCTGAACCATATCACTATGGGGCCGGCACTGTTATCTGCAAAAAAAAAACGTTTGAATAAAGTAGGAACCCCGAAATTTTAATACATCGCATCGTACAAGTGTCACATCACTATGCGCGCAAGGGTAAATTAAAATTAGCTATGTCCATGCTCTGTAAGGTCGTACTATTCTTGACCTTAGTGTTGATCTAAGATGGGTTTGATAGGCTAATCTGGCCACAGTCAAATTCTACCAGTTTTAGTGTTGTAGATTTCTGGGATATATTCATAATATTAAGGATTCGATAAGACTGCTGAACCGAATTATCGAACAGTTCAACAGTGCAAGACTTCATGTTAGGTTCTGTGTGGGGGGTCGTTGTATTGTATACTCTGTACTAACCTACTCTGAATGACACAAATTTCCTCCAACCCCAAACCTAATTTCTGGCGATATTTTAATTAATATAGGTTCATGAATAGTTAGAGGTAAGTACTTACTGAAGAGTAGGTATATAGAATGAACCTACCTGTAATTGGTGCATTCAAAGAGAAGTCCTGGAACACGGAGCCGTCGTTAAGTCGGTCGCCACAGAGCCTAGTCGCAGCTATTAGCAACCAGTCGCTGGGACAGTTCAGTATTTCCACACCTGCTTGGCCAGGCGGTATTAGTGGCAAACCATCTATTAACAATTGGATAACGGTTCGTAAAGTAAGTAGTTATCGACTTGGTATGGTTATGTTCAATTCGGTGTTAATGAACCTTTGTTAGCACTAAATGTTTGCACTAGAGACGCCCTTTGCATTCGAATGAAACTACGTAATGACGACCTACCTACCTATTGACGACCGCTTGGCGCAGTGGTTCGAGCGTAGCTTGCTCGGCTCACTGCACATGGTGGTTGCGGGTTCGATTCCCGCCGGGGCAAATTTCGGAAATGGCCTTTTCGTAATTTGCCCAGGTCTGGGTGTCACTGGATCGCCCCCAGTCCATTGTACTTACTTACGGTACCCATAGTACAAGCGTTGCTTGGTTTGGGACCATACAGTTGGTGTGTCAGTATGGCGATATTATAAATGTCGGTTACAAATAAGGTTATTACCGAAATCCCTAACTACTTACCTATTTACTTTACTGTAACATGATTGTGCAAATTCGCGACACCTACTACCTAATGTACGTGCTTAATACAGTCCATGTGTGTAGGTTCTTAGGTCATAGGGTTTATCTACGCTAGGTCCGCACAGCAAACTCACCCGTGTCGTAATTGACAATCTGCATACTGCCTGCATTGGTGTATGTCACACTGCATGTTTCTGGGGCACGTTCTATGCATATGGCATAGTTCAAATTATTCTGAAACGCAGAGACATAGTCATATGAATTACTAGCTCTTTATAACCAACATCAAAAAAGGAGGAGGTGACCGATGCCACTATCTTTACACTACGTTAGGACTACTTTTTAGGTACCTACTAGTGATGTAACGAATATTCGCATTCGCATTCGCGAATATTCGCATATTTTTTGACATTCGCATTCGCATTCGCAAGAATCTATGCGAATATTTGGCGAATGTTTTTGAAAAACAAAAAGGAAATTATCTATAGATGGATATGGAATTTAATACACCTAGTAAGAATGATATATTTTTTCAACAAACCTGCTCGTAGGGTGGCCCTTATTGCACCGCTTTAAGGTTCATAAAGCAGCTTATTACGCACTAGTGCTTTTGAGTTTACATTTTTTGTAAAGAGTTATCCTAAAAATAGTAAGCATTTTTATAAAATTGATAAACATATAATAAACATTTATTAAAATATAATAAATAAGTACATTAATTGTTTAAATATTTTTTTAATACATTCGATTTATTATATTTCAAATAATATAATAACTGTTAGGGGCCTTGCCGGACCCATAGATAAATATATCTGGCCAAATGCATGTCAGACTACTCATACTATATGGTTCCGTGGACATTCCGCCACTTTTCGATTATATGGTACTCTCAAAATAAAGTAATGTCTTTTTTATTGATATGAAACATATCAACCGATTAATTTCTTCTAAATGCTACTAAATTTATTAGACCGAGACTCATAGACATCTTAAGAAAAGTGACATAAACTTTTATTTTCTTTTTGGACTGATGAAAAGTTGTTATATGGAGTTTTAATTCAAATAATTAAGTTGTGATTAGACTGGGTGCACAATCAGTGTCGCGTGGGTTTGAGACTCAGTCCAAACTTTATTAATTTTATTTCGTTTTTAAAAGTAAAGAACTATTTATTTCCTATATTAAACCATTTATAATGTGGTTCTAAGTTAAAGGATGAATCTCCCTACTCATATAAAAAAGACCACTTTGTAGCTCAATATTTCGTAAACGGGAATTAATATTGAAAATCTGTCGAAGAAAACTTCAAATTATTTCAAAATATCTACTAAACAATACCTCATCGAGGGGGTAAGTAAACATTTTTTCACTCACCTTTCTTAAGGCTAAAGCGCCCATCTAGCCCGCGAAATTCAAAATTTTCGAGTATTTTTATAGTTTATCCAAAATCTGAAAACATTTAAGACAACATTTTGTAATTGGCGACAAAGACCGTATGCAATGCATTTATTAATATATCCAACTTACTCTTAAACATTTCAAGAACGACAGATAACCAGAAAAACTGGCAATGTTTGTATATTTAGTGATTTACTAGTATCATATCCACCGTGATAATATTTAGAGTAAAATAAATGTATTAATAAACACACTGCATACTGTGTTTGTCGCAAATCACAAAATGTTGTCTTAAATGTTTTCAGATTTTGAATAAACGATAAAAGTACTCGAAAATTTTGAATTTCGCGGGCTTGACAGGCGCTTTCACCTTAAGTACGGGAGGTACAATGAATCAACTTTGCTTTCAAAATTGAAATACACAGTTTTGTATCGGTACATAAACACTATTTTTTGCTAATTTGCAGTATAATAGTCTCTAAATAAAATTACTGTGATATCAGAGGGACGGGCAGATGGACAGATGGACGTGGCGAAACTTTAAACGTTCCGAGTTTGACTACGGAACCCTAAAAACTTACGGCGCGCCATCTTATTTTATTTTTCATTCATCCTGCAATTCTCTAGGTCTTAAACAAATTCGAGAATTGTGTTTTTTTTTCAATTAAGATTGTAATATTTTAAATTTTTTTTACTCGCAAGTGTGTTGTAAAATTACGTATTAAATGTGTGAGCATTGTTCATTACACACTTTAGGTCTATCACAGCCCTCTCGTTAGTCTCGGGCTGCAAACCAGCTTCTATCGTAATGTAATTATCAACTCAGCTCACTTGTAATGCACTTATTCACTTATTGATTCATATTTGAAATAAAAAAAAATGTCTTGAGGTAGGCAACTAAATAGGATAATTCTCTATTATTCTGGCTAGTCTAATTAAAATATTAACAAACTCAATAAAATTTGAATATCAATTAAATGAGATTTATGCAATAATACTCAGCTACCCTGAAATCAAAACAAATCTCTTTGTGAACTCGTTCTTTCAACCTACATGGGTTTGGCTATGTTAGGCCGACACGAAATGTCAAACCAGTCTAACATTTTGCGCTCTCTTTATTAACCCCCGACGAAAAAAGAGGGGTGTTATAAGTTTCACATGTGTATCTGTGTGTCTGCCTGTGGCATCATAGCGCCCAAGCAGATGATCCGATTTTAAATATTTGTTTTTGTTAGAAAGGGATTCTGATCGTGAGTGTTCTTAGCTATGTTTCATGAAAATCGGTTCAGCCGTTTGAAAATTATCAGCTCTTTTGTAGTTGAAAAAGTCGTCGCATCAGGGGTTCTTTAAATTTTCAATTTACAGTTAATTGAAAGTCAACATTCGCATTCGCATTCGCATTCGCGAATGTTGGAGCCAAATATTCGCATTCGCATCCGCATTCGCGAATGTCAAAAATCCAACATTCGTTACATCACTAGTACCTACCTACCCCTACTTACTTGAATTGGCACTGACTCCAAATGAAGTAATTATAACGTTCCTAGTTCTTGCTTTTTAGTACACCCAGGTTTTCTTTAAGTAAATTTAATTAGTATTGAAATATTTTCAATTATATAAAATAGAGGGACCTTCCTATTATAGATGTGTGTGTGAGTGATGATGTGTAAACTTTACGTTAGTTTCCTACGTACTTTCTTAAAATGTGGTAGAAAGAAGAAGTTAGAAGGTACTTACTAAATAACCTTTAGATCGAGCAATAGCAATTTCGGATTTATCAAGATAGTTAAATGACTCCAGATAACCCAGTGGTTCGCTGAAATACTGAAGACAGCCAGAAGGTGCTGCTAGGTTGTCAGCCCAAGTCAATTGTGTCACCTTTAATAAAATAATATTATTCGTGAATTTATTAATTAACACTTGTCTTAAGTGCACATAAACGGAATGAGTGACTCATTGTTGTTGCTCGCTATAACATTTTATTTACCTTAATGGCAAACAGTCGGCTATCACTGGATTCCGTTTGTATTGAGAGGATTATCGGACCATCGACATCACTTACTTCTATGTAAACTGCAACAGTAAAGCCAAGATGGTTTCGAATGATGATACCACCATTTCTACATCCTAATCTTAGGAACAACATCTGCCCCGGAAAACAGTACATGACGACCACGACCGCTCTGTCAAAAGCGTAACGACTTAGAAGAGAAGAGAATCTTAGGTAGGTAGGTAACTATTCAAGCAGAATTTCATGAAAGAGATGAAAGATACATTATCTAGGTACCTACTTAGTGAGTAAGTTATACAATGACTACCTACGAAGACAATTAAAAACAAAAGTAAGTAAGTATAATATGAAGTCTTATAAGTTGATAAATACCGTGCTGTCCAGTATTAATACCACAAAGAATCGGTATAATGTGGTTAACGTTTTGTCCTGATACCACGAATTGATCTTGTTGGCATACTCCAGCAGTTGGCGGTAGTAACTGGAAAGGACCATGAACATACGATAAGGCACTTATTGTTAAATACTTACTCATGTGTAGGTATATGGGTACTTTACACGTAGGTTCAAGTTGGTATGCAAAATTACCCTCCTTAGCCAGTAGGTACTTACCTCGAATATGTTAAAATCCAGCCGGATCTGCGTTATATCCTCCGATGCTTTGTCCAAGGTTAACACACACGAGAGCCTTTCTGAAGTTGGTGAAGGAAAGTCTGGATTTGTAAACCAGCCCGTTTCGGCTGCAGATCTTGTGTCACATTGAAATTGACCTGTGAATATAACTATTTTTAGTTTGCTTATGGATTAGGTATAAACAAAGAAATTAAGAAACCTACTTTTTAAGTCAATTCAATCTTCAACTCCTTAAGTACACTATAAAGATGAATAAAAAAAAAGTTATTCATATCGATCATCTAAAAGTAGGTACCTACAGGTAACTTTTTAGTTGGCTTTATAGTTTTTAAGATTACGTGTGATGCAAAGAATTCCTTAATACTCTCTAGGATATAGTCTCTCTACCGAGAGGCACTATGAGTGATAACCTTTCAATTTTGCTTCTTATAAATCTTACTTACTACGTCGGAAGCCTTCGGACGGTTGGAAAATTCATATACCACAGTTGGCCACTATAGTTCATACGAGCTAACGAACGAAAAGGTCACAGTTTGAGAATGCCAGAGCTTCAGTAGAAATCCTACTTACTAACGCAACAGGTTCCATAGCCATCAGCACAAGAGCCCGCAGTCAACCCTCCTGAGGCGGCACAAGCATATTCGTGTAAGCAAGTGCCGTCCAGCCCACTACTGGACGTGCAAGACACATGATCGAACTGCACCACTTGAAACACTTCCAGGAACTTTGACTTCGCAGTTTGCTTCTTTAACTGCTTCGTTTTTCTCACGGGTGTTCCAGGACATCTGCGAATGTTTGTCCTCTTCGGCCGTACTCTTCTTAGTACGTTAACATTGTTTACTGTATTATGTATTGTTACATCTGTATCGACAAATGCTGGATTCCTGTTAACGACATTTTCGGGTGTTGCAACAATGTCAACTAGGTGGTCATCTTGTTTAGGATTCAGTAAAGTTAAAGGCACATAATCATGTTCGTGTAGATGAAGATAACCGGTTTTACCATTTGTTTGTGTTAAATTAAATTGAGGTTTTCTTTCAAATAATGTAGCAGAGTACCAACGCTCGCTATTGGTGATCATGATCGTACTCAGAATTAGTACCGCGTGGTTTATGAAGGAATACATTTCGGAAGTGCTCTAGCAATCCTGTTGACTGCATAGAGGAGAAGACAAACTGCAGTTCCATTAGTGTGACGATGCACTTGGCTAGTCCCGTGAGGACAGCGTGACGAATGTAATTAGCGGTTAGAAACTGTGGTAGTTTGCTTTGCCCTATTAACTACATAGCGGCCTAACATACCAAGAAGAGAAAATGAATCAACACAACGTAAAACCACAATTTTAACGCGACTTAAAACACAAAATCGTGCCTTAAAAATAAAATAAAATAAACCTTTGACAAGGTCAAAGGGTTGAAAAAAAAACATACCTACCACTTTTTCAATTCATTGGTAAGTAGGTACTAAAGCTCTGTGTGGTATGTACGTAGTCTTAATATTTTCATTGACGATATCTGGGTTGCAGCGTAGGTATGTGACTTGATGTAGATAATTCAGTCTAGGCTGACGGATTTAGGTCGAATAGATCAGGCGAATGAATCAAAGACAAGCTGTGCCGCACCCTGTCCAACAATCTAACACGTGCTAGCTGATGTATGGAAATTGTGAGAATTGTTGCACACACATGGCATGCCGTGACATAGGTAAGTATTTAATGCTTACAGCTGGTACCTATTTCATCGGTCTTAAGTATACAATTAGGTAGGTAGGAGGTAGGTACCTACTACGCCATTTCACCTCATAGGATAAATTGATTGTCTCATTCTTTATAACGCAACAATCAATGCTCTTTCTCATTTGAATACGTATAATGCTGTATTCGTTATTATAAATTTAAGGCTATGTATTACATTCAAGATATGATTTCTTATACTTATAGTAAACTAGCTGTGCCCCGCGACTCCGTCCGCGTTCTGTTGAAATTTTTCCTGAATTTTCTTTGCTATAAACCTCACGGAGCCCGAGACCTTTCCAACGAATGCAAAACCGTGGAAATCGGTTCGTGCGTTCTGGAGTTATAGCGTCAGGAAGGAAAACCCGACTTATTTTTATATAGTAGATAAACAATTCCTAGGCTGTTGTAGGTATAGGTACTACCGACCAAATGGCAAAATAAAAACTCATAATTTTATAAATTGTATATTAACTACAACTCAGATAGAACTAGGTTACTGAGATAATAGTAATACCAGTTCTATTATGAGTTGTTAAGTGTAAAATAAATAATTTATCAACTGTGTAAGTACCTACGGACTAGGCGCACTTGGTCTAGTTTAAACGGATATTGTGAGTGCACGCATGGTCTACCTACACCTACGAATTATTATAAAAGATTTTCATAACGGGGCGATTTAAACCAATTATTAGGTAATTAGGATGATGTAATAGCTACTACTAGAATTAAATCATCCTAGAGCTACTATAAGTAGGTAATTAGTACTTACATACGCATAATTGGCACATGTTTCGTAATAGGTATAATAAGTTACAGTAGTAGTAGGTACCTACCTACAATGTGTTCCTAATACCTTCCTGGGTGATCAAGATAATTGTTGCAATTTAGATGATCGGTGTCATGATCCCATGATGAAACAGAAACATCTGCCACACTCCTTGATAATCTAGGAAGTGTATTTAACTATAGTATAAGCATCTACTTATAACGAAACGCTGTTTTAGTCTTCTTCTTTTTCTCGTTAGAAAGATGCCACTAATCCGAATTATGTTATATGAATTATGTTATTAATTCCGTTTTATGTTAGATATGTAAATTCTGTCTTCCCGAGGTATCTATCAGCTACCGTATAGTACTCACCTAAATGTATATTTCAGACTTTTGAAACATCCGTATAACTTCATCTTGCGATCAAATCACCGCGCGCCGGCCGGCTGCGCATTGTCCTTGCTCGCACGGCCACGCCTAGCCTGCGCGTGCGCGCTTTTCCCAAAGCTCCGCATACAATGAATGCTGTCATACATTATAGGTACCCATTACGAGTTATCACACATGTGCCCCTTCGTTCTAATAGGTTGACACACTGGGCTTAGATACTATAAAAGGCTTACCGAGCCCGTTAATACAGCATATTGGAACTAAGCTTTGAAGGGTTGAACGTCAAATATGCTTATAAAAGTAAGTGATTTATTTTAATTCACGCACTAATAAAGATTGGGATTTATCAGAGGAAACCTCTTTGGGCATTTGATAAATTTTAACCGATGCTGAAGCACTCACGTTTCTCCCAGTTTCAATGGCCTTCCCAACCTTCCTTCCCAGCATCATTACTTACTGATGGTTTCCGGCCTGTGCTAGCAGCTAGGACGATTTAACTACTGGATGCGCTATTTTGCCTTCCTCACGTATACCCACTTAGCCAGCCACGTAGGTACCAAGAAGAATTAGCCTTGGTCGTTGTTACGCTGCCTACTTTAGCATGAAGCGCTGTCAGTGGCTAATATTTATTAGTCAAGTGTCATAATAGTCCTCCTCCGAAAAAGATTTTTAAACGTGTTTTCACACTAAATAGAGTAGGTACAAATTGCGTCCAGTGGTTAAGTAGTCCTAGGCTGTCAGTAATAGAATTGTAATTAGCTCAAGGACACCTAGAGAGAGCCGAGTATAACGAGGATAAAGTCTATGCTATGGCGAGACGAGAGATTATTTTTGTTTCATTTTCCAGATTTTGTTGTTGTGTTGCCTGGTGGCGGCTGCTCACTGCGGGGCGTTGATATCCCCTGTCTACGGTTCTCCCTATAGCTATGGAAGCTGGAACCCATACAGCTCATACCCTGCACAGCCCGCTGTTTCTTCACAACACTCTAATATTCTGAGGAGTCCGTTCAACCTTGGCCAGGTAATAAACCGTTAAGATTTTGTTTCCTTAGTAGGTAATGTGATGTGATGTTCTGAATGCAGACTGCAAGTGTTTTTAACAATGCGTTTAGTGTGCTTTAAGTTAGGGTGCAAAATTGTTCCAACCTAATAGGATACATATACGATACAAACCCGACATTTTACTTGCTTTCGGGTAAGTAAGTGATACACCAATTTTCTTGATGAATAGGTCTGATGCTTAGTTTTTTTATTCAGGTATCGACTTACACAAAGTCGGTTGACACTCCTTTCTCCAGCGTCCGTAAGGCTGATGTGCGTGTTAGCAACCCCGGAGTTGCCATATCACCAGGATACGCGCGCTTTGCAGCTTCGCCTTACGTGTCACATGTGGGCGTTGCGGCTCCGTTTGCAGCCCCTGTTGCTAAGGTAATATTATTATATCAAGGATCGCTCATGGACGTCCTATGTTATGCTAGTACCTAGTAGACTAGACACCTTCCTTTATAATAGGATACCTAAATAGGTAGGATAAGTAGTTACCTACTTACTTAGGTTACCTATCTATCCAGATATTTTATTCTATGATAAGTTTTCTAGTTGAGTTGACTAAAATACTCAATACATACTGCTACTGTACGCAGAAAAGGTACGGTACCTACCATATTATGATTATTGGAAATCGTACCTGGTACTTAACTTGTCCCTTCTACTATGTTAGTTTTATCTTTACCTTTGTATTTTTTGTACAGGTTGCTACCACCGCTGGATTATTGGGAGTGGCTTATTCACCGGCGTCAACCGTATCCCATATGACTTATACAAACGGACTAGGATTCGCTTACGGTTGGTAAATTAAACAGCGTGGTCAAAAATAGGTACCTACCTACCTACATTGTTATTTTACATACTTAATTTAAAATGCATAGAATGATTCCTCTTTATTTGTTACCTGTTAGTTGTTAACATAAATTATGTACCTACATTGTAGTTTTTTTAATAAATAACTTACAGAAAATGGCTCCTTTTTATTTGTTAACCCACTTCAATAAGTAAACGTTGTACTATTACCTACTCTTATTACCTATTACTATGAAACTATTAAGATATGTACCTACCTATATTATTTATAGAGATGAGGGTTAAGCCTACATGCACAAAATATAAAAAAAAAAAAAGTAATATACATAAATTTGACGCGCTCAATATATATTCTTTCTTAGTTCGGGACTTATGGTAGTTTGGTGGTTTACTTACGAGGCTTACTCTACCGACCGCAACTGCGAAAAATATAACTCAATAAAAATCAACTAGATGGCGTAAGTGAGTTATTCAAGTGTCGGTCAAATAGTTTGTATAATTATAACCAATAATTTAACTGAATAACTCTAAATTGAAAATTTAAAAACCCCCGATGCGACGACTTTTTCATCAAATGTATACAATAATCAACAGAAAATCTGCGTAAAAGTACGAGTCATTATTTTGTTATGACATTATAATAATTGACATTAGAATAGACAACGAATCTAAATATTGATGCCGCGGAGGTTTAATTCCTTGTAAAATATTATCAATTATGATTCAATTTCATGTAATAACTCTGGTTGAGGTGGATGGGAGCAGCCCAGGAGAAGAATTTTCAATAACGCTAAAATTATTTTAAATTAGATTTGTTTTTTTATATTTTTTCTCAATGGCGGAGCAGCGCCCTCTAGAATTATTATAACGTAATATTCCATGACCATTAACAAAACAAACAAAGTTTAACGCATGCGCGTATCCCTCATTTGACACGTGACTTATGGAACGTCTTTAGTTCATACCACAGAGTACTTTGTATATATATGAAATAGAGGTATATTTTCGTTTCATAATGAGAAACGATGAGTGCTGCCTCTGGACACGAGATCGGGAACTACTATCAATATATATATATATATATATATATAACTAGCAAAAGTAGTTACAGCTGGTGTATAGTAGCTGTAGCTACTGTTGCTAGTTATAAATAGGTACTTATATTGATAGTAGTTCAGAAACATACATATATATAGGCATGTATGTATATGGACCTATACCACCGTCACGTCACTGAAATAATGAATAAGGTAGGATCTTTTTCGTTAGCATGCTTGAAAATCAAAGCTTGCTGGCAAAAAAGTACCTACCTTATTCATTATGATAATATTAAATGTAGATAAGATCGCTGAATTTGAGAAAAATAAGAAATACCGAAGTGTAAGTTTAAGGGCATGATTAAATAAAAATAAACACAACTAAATTCCTTTTAGTATGTATATTTGTACGTACAGATTTTTATGTATGTATCGTATAGTAACCATTTTCACTGTTTGAACATCGCAGGGATACAACATTTTCTGTTCGACATGATGGCAAATAAACACTGACCAACACAATCACAAAATGAGTTCTAAGTTCTTTAAATCCAACCGCACAAAAGCACAAACACAACTGGAGGAGCGAAATTTTACCCAACAGACTTTAGGGGGGAAAAAGGACTATTTAACGATATAAAATAAAAACAAGATAAAATAGCAACGAGCTTGCTCGCATGGAGTACCGGCGGCCATATTTTATTTATTAGCAAATTTTGTTTATGGTCATAAGGTGCAGTGTTGCCAGATCCAAAAGTTGTAGTAATCGTAAATCACCGTTAGAATTATCGTTTTTCAAGAATATTATCGTACAGCGTCATATTTTGGTTTCTCAACTCCAGACAGCACCCCCAGAATAAATTAAATTTAGGAAACAATATTCATTACGATAAATGTAATTGAGAAAATGTTTCGCTGTTCTGCAAACAGTACACTTTTGGCAAATACTAACATGAACCATAACTATAAGAGCTCATAGTTGAGACTGGAAGCAGACTATTTAAAGGTTTTTTTTTGGCTGCCAAACAAATGTCCATGCGTATGCATATGCGAGAGGGACGCAAAGAGAGACTTGTTGTTGTTTCATTTTTCCAGATGACAAAATATGTTTTGCTTAGGCGTTGCTCAAAATTATCATACTTTTTACATAATTTAGCTACCCGCTATCGTAATACCGTACGTTTTAAATATTAATTCATTATGTAACGTACGATAATTTTGAGCAACGCCTAAGCAAAACATATTTTTAAATCTGGAAAAATTAAACAACAACAAGTCTATCTTTGCGCCCCTCACTCATATGCATAAGTACACATGGACGTTTGTTTGGCAGCCAAAAAACCTTAAAACAGACTGGAAGTCATAGTTTTGATTTATGTCCGTATTTGCCAGAAGTATACTGTTTGGAGAACGGTGAAACATTTTCTCAATTTCATATTTCTTACCTAATAATTTTTCTCAAATTTCATTTATCCTGGGGGGTACTGTCTGGAGTTGAGAAGCCAAAATTTGACGCAGCACTATAATTCTAACGGTGACTTACGATTATTACAACTTCTGGGTCTGGTGGCACTGCAACCTAATTACCATAAACAAAACGCCTCCCATAATCATCGTACGGTGTGGCAACTCTGTTAGAAAATAAAAAAGCACCATCTTACGTTTTATAAGATAACTATATTCTGACCAAGTTCACAAGTAATTCAACATTGCCATCTCTCACCTTAATCGGAACATACATGATTATAAGAATACAAAATTATAAAACGCTTGACACTATGAAAAGGCTATTTGTTTGATGTACTTCTTAATTTAATACACTTATACGAAGCCTATTTCCCCATGTGCGGAACTAAGATTGTAAGCCCTGGTTCATACACAAATCTCATATAAAAATTGATAAAATATACATTTTTTCTAGAATCAGGGAAACTTTTCATATTTATAATATTGTAAAAAGCCAGTTCAGACTATTACGATCATTTAAAAATATAATAAATCTAAATCCAATAATCTCAAATTTCGATTGGATTCGAGCTGTGGAAGTTGGTTTTGGCCGTGAATGTGGCTTTTTAACCTACAAAAGAGCTGATGATCTTCAAACGGCTGAACCGATTTTCATGAAACATAGCTAAGAACACTCTCGATCAGAATACCTATCTAACAAAAGAAACACAATTGAAATCGGTTCATCAGCTTGGGCGCTACGTTGCCACAGACAGACACACAGATACACAGATACACAGATACACAGATACACAGACACACAGATACACATGTTAAACTTATAACACCCCTCTTTTTTCGTCGGGGGTTAAAAAAGAAGAAGGGAACCAATAATTTAAAAATATATTTTTAACAACAAACCTATTGTTTTGCTTGCAAAACACAACAGAGAAATTCGTTCCTGACGTGGTGCCCGACCCTGTGGCCCGACCAAGAAGATGATATAAAATAAAATTCTTGTTAAATTGTCAATTCAATTGTCATTCAACAATCCATCAGCTGGCTGTCAGTTGGTTGCTGCTGCCATCATTTTTCACTTGTACACAGTTACAGTCACAAATTAAATAAAGTAAAAATTACCTGTGTGTATAAATAAAGATACGGGACTACGTGTTAATAAAGCCATTAATACTTTCGGCCTAGACAGCTGCCGGTGTTTGTTCACGTTTCGGTACTCTGTGTGCATTCGTATTAAAGTAATAAACCTATCGACATACTGTGGATAGACTTGGAATTCATTTCAGTTACTGGTTTGAATAAGACCGAGTATGTCTGATAGCGGTGATAGTGACGTGGCGTGGACTCTATACAAGGAGCGGCCTGAATGGAGCGACCTGACCCCAGTACCCGAAGACGAAGGCCCTAACCTCGTCGTGGTGATTGCTCATTCAGAAAAATGCAAGTATTTTTTTAACATCGTGGCTGCCTTTTTCATATTTTATGCACTAATAACTTCATTTTTCTATTTAAATAGACAATTGCATTTCGTCATTCTTAAAATACAATCATTAAACAAATAACAATAGTACAACCTTCATAACTTTAACCTTTACTTGGAAAGTTGGTATGTACCTAAATGGCATTGTAATTTAAGATCACCATTTGCATAAATTGATACCATTTTTAATATGAGATCAAGTAGGTATATCAATTATTTATTTATGTTTACAGTTGTGGATGTTTATGATTATTTTCGGGCAGTACTAAAAACCAATGAAAAGTCAGAGCGAGCTCTGCACCTCACAAAAGATGCAGTGGAACTTAACCCAGCTAACTACACTGTGTGGCAATACAGGTCAGTCAAAAATACATCAGTGTCGCTAGATATCTTTATAAATATACACAGACATAAAAATATGTGTTCACAACAATGATTGGTATATTAATCTTAAATTGGATTGCAGCCAATCTGTCTTATTTGTTTAATTATACTACTATTTTGGTGCTACTTTGTTTGAAATAGGGTACAATTCTGTACATGCAAAAGTGTTTGATAGTACCAGATGAGGAATATAGTAGAGATAGACTATTTTATCACTGTCTCACTCACTCACATTAATTTTGAGTAGTACCAAATTAAAAAAGTATTTCTGTTTCAGACGTGATCTGCTCAAAGCATTGGGGTCAGACTTAAGACCGGAATTGGACTATGTAGAGGCAGTAATTAAAAATTCTCCCAAAAATTACCAGGTAATTATAAAATACTAGCTTTTACCTGCAGCATCATCAACAACAGCACCATGTACTGGGTCCAACTAGTGCCAAGAACCATTCAGGTGACTCCACAAGTAAAAAAGTCATCAAAATCAGGGAAGCTGTTTAGCATGTCAAGAATTACAAACACAACACACCAGAATTATATATAAAAGATTATAAGATCTTTATACTAGCCACACTTACACCTTTCAATGTAGGTGGATGTCATGCCTTGTCACTGCACTAGTACATTAGTATTATGATAAAAAAAATACAAATTTAATATAATAACTGTTGCTTCTTGTTGGCCGTGGTAGTATTATTATTTTATCAAATAAGTATACAGATCATGACATCATTTTCTTATTAATTCAATAAAATATGGAAATACTAGCTGTGGCCCGCGACTTCATTCGCGTAGTATTTAAGTTAACAAAAAAAACGGGATTACCGGGATAAAAAGTATCCTATGTGTTAATCTTGGTTATAAACTATCTGTGTTCCAAATTTCAGCCAAATCCGTTCAGTAGTTTTTGCCTGAAAGAATAACAAACATACATCCACACTCACAAACTTTCGCATTTATAATATTAGTAGGATGTATAAGGATTTATCTCCATTTAGTATCTCACTTAATCACCTGAGAGTACAAAATTGGCCTAATCCAGTTTCTAAAAATGTCTACCACATTGCTATAACAATTTTATGATTTTATTTAAAGGTGTGGCATCATCGGAGAGTACTTGTGGAATGGCTGCAAGATCCATCTCAAGAGTTAGAGCTGACGAGGGATGCCCTCATGCAAGACCCTAAAAACTACCATGCATGGCAACACAGACAGTGGGCTATCAAAACTTTTGGGTTTGTATTCATATATATATTTTTCGTTATCAAATATATCTTTACCCCTGCATTCTGGTAGGTTGATTTATATATTACCCTCGGCTTAAATTCACATTTTTCCCATAATATTCGATATTGATGTCCATAGGAGACGAACCCATGGCCATGCTTGACACAAACTGTGGACCGTTAAGTAGAATATCCAAATGAGTAACACTAATCAAGAGCCACTTACATTACTTAAATAGGCATGTACATTTAGTTTTCCAAGTACTTACTTCCTTATTACAATGTCTCTTGTCTCTTTTACAGGCTGTATGACAAAGAATTAGACTTTGTTGACCACCTTATCATAGAAGATGTTCGTAACAATTCCGCCTGGAACCAACGATACTTCGTTGTAAACAACTATCTCGGCTGGTCTGACTTAATCGTTCAAAAGGAAATATGCTATACATTGGAGAAGATAAAATTCATCAAAAACAATGAGAGTGCATGGAATTACTTAAGAGGGATATTGATACACGATAAAAGGGGGCTGAATGGGAATGCTGTCGTGTCGTCATTCTGTGAAGAGTTATACAAGAATAAGTGTCGGTCACCATACTTGTTGGCGTTCGTGATAGATATATGCGACGAAGCTATCAAGAAGGGCGACACCAACTGCCTACAAAACGCTAATAGAGCTGTAGAACTCTGCACCGCACTAGCAAACAAGTATGATAAAATCCGTAGCAAATACTGGAATTACATGTGTGAAAAATTCAAAAAGGTTCTGAATGGAGAAAATACAAAGGAGACAGAAAATATTATGGATGAATGATTCCATCATAATCATATATTTATTAAAAACTAAGATCTAAAGTTTGCGAACTAAATATTTTCAATAAATAATTATAAACAGCGAGCGATAAAAATGGTACACGAGTTAAAAAAATAAATATGCAATTTAATTCTGAATTTATAACATCTTACGAATCCAATCTTAAAGGCGCTATTCAATAAAATTGTTTATAAGATAAATTTTACATTGCATTACTGGTTTCAAAGGAATTTGTATGTGTACAGTGATAAATAAAACATGAAGTGGAAGGTTGAGGTTTTATTTCGCGGGGTTGTGATCATCGGTAGTATTCGAGTTTCTTCGCTCGGCGGCTTCCCGCAGTTCTGTAAGGCCGAGGTTCATGTGTATGTTGGAGCGGATGGCGCGTGCCATCACCTCGCAGTCGCAGTCGCGTTCCGGGTTCAGTACGTCCAGCACGCTCTGCCTCTGCGGTTGTAAACTCGTTTCACACGTTGCATCGTTGCAACTTTTACGCGCATTCATACCGAACACGCACGTCGTATCAGTTACAGTAATTGACAGCATTTTCAAAATATCGGGGCAATCCTTACTTTCGCAGTGTTCGCAATCGCAGAAAGGCTAGAAATATCATCATGATCACTAGATTTAAGTTTGTAGGAAATGTGACGAGTTAATATATTCTAAGACGAAAATAATAACTTAGACGGAGCGCGTAGAACTAATAGAATTTATATCAAAATCAATCCAGCTCCTCTTTTAGATTTGTTAATGGTTGTACGCGACCCGCGATTGGAAGCGTCTAATCAAATAAAAAAAGGAATTTAGGCCGTATTGCGTCGTATAAAAGGATATAGGAAGGAAGTGAAAATGTCTAAAAAGTCTTTGTACGGGATTGATGTTATCGGCAATAGTACCTTGGCAGTTCACGAAATAGTTCTACGCGCTTCGTTTATGTTATTCTTTTCATCTAAGATAATATTGGTAAATTATAGTCAGGCACCTTTGTAGTAAGCGGAGGCAAACTTTTCTTGCTTGGCTTTTTCTGTTTGTTTTTCTTTTGAAGCTGGTTGTCGGAACTTGTGCACTTTTTGTGATATCCTGACATTGTAGGGATTATTTGTGTATCTGTATTAGCCAATGATTAAAGTAAGACTATTCAGTACTTACCTACCTTTTGGCTAAGTTTTACTATTGGCTTTTGGGTTTTGTGAACTTTGGATTTACTTAGGACTTGCTACATCTTTTTGAAATTATGGTACCAACTTTTCGATTGTTGGCACAGGCTCGTTGGCTGGCAGAAATGGCAGGACATTGACCAAAGATAATTATTTTTATATTTTCTTTGATCTGTACCAAGAAGATTCTGTAGGTTCTTGTCTCTAAGGAACTCCAAGGTATTTTTGTATGTATCTATCTACCTATAAATACTTTATTGTATTGTTGTTACTTACACCAGTAGAGACTTCCTCAGTGATTGCATTTATCCTTGAACAACAACAGGTACCTTACCTAGCGTCACATAAATGCCAATTTTAAAGTAAAGCCGAACGTTTTTAATAAATTTTACAGCTTAATAATCAAAACCGTTACGTTGAGCAAGATAAAAATGGAATTAATTATTATTATTAAGTAGGTACTTCATACGCTACGTGCACAGATTTCTTTAGTCTAAGGCTACGTGGGTAATACTGTGTATATGCGGTATCTTTCAACTGATATCAGAGAGATGTTAAATGGTCTGACTGATATCTACCTACCTTATTTGACTATGGAATTATTTTGTCAAAGGCCAAAGAGAATATCTAGGTATAAAAACTACGTCAAAAGCAGACAGGAACCATTTTAAACATATTTTTTGTAGTATTTTAATTTTTAAACCTACACAACAATACGAATCACCATGTTTTAGGTAACAGCAAATAAAACAAATATGTTTCCGTGTAATGGCATTTCATAGCCCGAGGGTGTCTAGTCTGGCTATAATGTGGTCTACCATGATGCCGGATATAGACACGGAGCCTCTCGAACTTCGAATTCTTAAAAGGCAACTGGCGAACCTCAACTGCAAGTGTACCACCTGTCAGAAGCCAAGCCTCGTGAGCCACCGCAACAACAGCGACGATAAAGGAGTACAGGCGGAATCGTACGACGAATTCGACCTGAGCACCGCGTATTCGGATAAGAGCATCGGAGTGGGCCCTTTCCGCAACGATATTCTGTGCCCCAGTTGCTGCATCACTATGAACCTGTTACGAGGCAGCTTCGTTAAAGTTTTAAAAGACGAGGAGTCCGAAACGAAGGTACGAGTGTGTAACAAATCATCGGGGATCACTTACAATTGTGTCGAGAAGTCCACCTCGGTAACCAACAAGCCATATACGCAGATATCCAGTTTGACCCTCACCGACTACCTGAGCGAATATTCAAGCGACCTGACATTAGCAAAACAGAGCCGGAAACGAAGCCATGATAGGGTGAAGTTCGTCAACATTGCTCATGAGAAACCTGAACGAGATACGAAAACGCCGGCCTATAGCAATTGCTTATGTTTGGAGAATTTCATCGAATCCATCAGACCGCCGATGGTGGACAACATCGGGCTTAGATGAATCACCAACAATATGAAAGGCCTATCAACATTTTTCACGGACTTGATACCTTTCAGATACACACACACACACCTGTTTTTAAATATTTAAAGGACGACGTGTGAAAACTTTTATTACCTATTACCTAACTGAAGACTATGAAACTAATGAGTTTCTCACTAGATAATATTATACCACCGTCCCTATAAAGAATACCTTGACAAATATAAAATGCAAGAGATGCCTACAAGAGTGCAATGCAGAAACCAGGTGTATCGTATAAGTAAAGTAAGGTACTTAACTTAATCAGAATAGGAGATTACAAAACTTGCACTTATGCCAATACACTGTTTTATAATTCAATGAATGTGACGTTTAAAAAATAAAATGTTACTCATAATATGTAGGTAGTTATACAATTGAAGCATTAATTATATCCAAAATTTTGTTTTCCACTTAGTACCTTCTCATATCGGGTAGAAATTAAAAAAAAAGTATGACTACCAAACCAACTATCGTCTTTTATTCGCTTACTAGCAGTGTCCGCGACTTCGTCCACGTGGAATGTAACTTAACAAAAAAGCCCGCTCCCGCATTCTAAGCCCGCGCGACAGGACCCATTTTTTTTTCGGAAATAAAAGTAGCCTATGTGACTGTTTATAACATCAGCTAACAACCAGTGAAAGCCCCGTCATAATCGGTCCAGCCGTTTCGGAGATACTCTTTGATTTCATGTGTTTTAATTTTTTTACGCGGAACTCTAATTGTATTTCTAAAATTAAAGTAGCCTAAGTCACTCCTTATAACATCAGCTATCTGCCCGTAAAGTCCCGTCAAAATCGGTCCAGCCGTTTCGGAGATTACCCGGAACAAACATACAGACAGACAGACAGACAAAAAAAAAATGCGTTGTTGCTATAGGTGTCGTATGTACTTTCATATGCATTTAGTGAAAAGGTGTTATTTTGATATTACAAACAGACACTCCAATTTTGTTTATTTGTATATATATATTTCGCGTGTTATATAGGTACCTACTACGTAGTTGGGTATGTCAAACATATTATTATAAAAAGTAATTATTTTAGAAAATATTTTTATTAATCAAAATCACAGTGGAAGAGAACTTGAAAGAATACGACTCAACCTCTGTTTTTGTAGTGTTCATAGGCCTCATGACCCGCTCCGAGAGCGCCCAAGGCACCCAGACCGCCCTTCTGCATAGAAAAGAACACATAAATGCAGACTTATTAACATTGGAGTGTTTTTTGTTTCGATGTTAGTAATTCAAATTAACTCAATTGGCCCACCAGGCTCCAATGGCTCAAATTGTATGTTAGATTTAGGTTAGATTTAATTTTCATGGGGGCTTTAATGGGAATAGTCCCGCCACACACTCCCACTACTGCAACTCCTGTAAGCCAGGATCGACAATGGTGACAAATAATGACGTCGAGGTTTGACCCTCTACGAGTCCCGGGGAAAAGTTAAACTGTCTTGGAACCCGCACGAATTTAATCGAAATAAATAATAGTAGGATTCATGGGGGCTATGGTTGGGTTCCAAAAACGTCATCAAACACAATTTAGGTAAGTATTGTTTTGAACAAGTATTAGGGTAGTACTTACAATGACTTTGGCACCCTTCTTCAGAGCACCGCCGACGCCTTTAGGGCTAGCACTGGATCCGCCCAGCATCATCGCCAGGACAGCCAGGACCAACACAACAAGGTTGAACAGTTTCATTTTGATGTAAGTAGGTGTCTTCTTCGGTCAAACGAATGATGGCTTTTAGGCTCCACACTTGGCTTATATACTAATCAATGACTAACATTTAAGGAGTTTCCGATGGTACGGAAAATTATTATATTATTTCCTTAAGTCACATTAACACGTGTAGTGCACGTCAATTCATTCTAAGTTCCCATTCTAAGTCTATCAATGATGTAACTACATATTTGGTCTTCATAAGAAGTCATGTTACAGCGAGAATCGCTAGCCATACAGGATAAACAAATAAATATCGCCAGATTGATACACCAACTGTATGGTCCCAAATTAAGCAACGCTGGAACTATTGGTACCGTACAATGGACTGGGGGCGATCCCAGTGACACCCAGATAAGGGCAAATTACGAAATGGCCATTTCCAAAATTTGTCCCGGCAGGAATCGAACCTGCAACTACCATGTGCAGTGAGCTGTGCGGGCTACGCCCGAGCCACTCCGCCAAAAGGATCGAATTTAATCGAAATAAAATAAGATGAATAAATATCGCAATAAAAACAGTCTTGCGGGTACAACGTCCTGGGTGTAAACCCTGGTTCGTACCTCTCAGTTTTTCAAAATGTATCTATGTGCGAATTGTTATTTCAATGTGATTATCACTTGCTTACGGTTAAGGAAACATAGTGAAGTAACCTACTGTATGACTTATAAAATCTAACAAATTTTCGAAAGATAATCTGCCTACCTGCAATGGGCCATCATAGTGGATTATGGCCTGAATCTCCCTTGTATGGAGGGGAGGCCCGGGTCCGTCCCCGTATTCACAATTGACGGAAAGTTTCCAATGGTGGAAAAATCTGTTTCCACCCTTATTTTACAAATGACGTAGTTACAAGAAGGATGGAAGCTGCCGTTTCAGACATAGTTAAAAGGGCTAATTATCTATACAAATAAATAAAATTGGAGTGTCTGTTTGTAATATCAAAATAACACCTTTTCACTAAGTGCATATGAAAGTACATACGACACCTATAGCAAAAACGCGTTTTAAAAAATGTTTGTCTGTCTGTCTGTCTATCTGTCTGTCTGTCTGTCTGTCTGTCTGTCTGTCTGTCTGTCTGTCTGTCTGTCTGTCTGTCTGTCTGTCTGTATGTGTGTTTGTTCCGGGTAATCTCCGAAACGGCTGGACCGATTTTGACGGGACTTTCACTGGCAGATAGCTAATGTTATAAGGAGTAACTTAGGATACTTTTATTTCAGAAAAACAAAATTAAAAAATGGGTCCTGTCGCGCGGGCTCAGAACGCGGGAGCGGGCTTTTTTGTTAAGTTAAATTCCACGCGGACGAAGTCGCGGGCTTAGCTAGTAATAAATATTTTTAAATAGCGCCAGACTAACAAAAAAATTAAAAATGACAATTTGTAAGTAGGCCTAAATTAAATAAACGATTTGACTTTGATATTACATTTCAGTAAAAATGGCAAGTCCTATTTTTCTTATAGCTACGTTCCCATTGTTTATTATTCAATGTCCACAACGAATTACAGGAGTAACAACAAGGTGACGCATTAAAAATTTACGACGCAGCATCACGCATGATGATGCGACTTTTCCCGGACTTATAGGGAAACCCTATAAATTATGGTCACAGGTTCATATATAAATACGGTCTAACATAGCTCGACATCATTCGAAGCCACCTCTTCTGAACTAACAAGTTAAACTCCGGTGTCAGCATGAAACTGTTCGGTCTCGTTGTGTTGGTGATGGCGGTGCTCGCCCTGATGATGGGCGGTGCCAGCGCACATCCTAAGGGTATCGGCAAAATTATCAAGAAGGGCGGCAAAGTCATTGTGAGTATTTATCAATTCTATTATAACATCAAATGGCAACCACGCACCGGGAGACGCGGGGCGTGGGTAGGCCCCCCACAAGGTGGTCCGACCTAGGGACCTTGTGGAAACCTATGTGGAGGTATATGTCCAGCTGTAGGCGTCTTTCGGCTGAAATGTTGAGAATTATAAAATGTGTAGTACAACAAACGCTAACAATGTTGGGCAAACATTATGGTCAGTTGCTACATAAAGCTACACCCAATCGATCAACGATCGATGGTCAATCGCCGGTCGAATCCTTACAATTTTATCGTGGTCATTTAAAACTGCTCTAATTTGTTTGTAATCCCATTTGGTCCCAATTATCGAGTCTGGAGTCACTCTAGCAGGTCTAGCCACTTTTTTACAAAATTACTTTTTTCCAGAAACATGGTCTTAGTACCATTGGTGTCATCGGAGCGGGTCACGAGGTCTACCAGCAGTCCCAGAATCAATGATTCTAATCCGAATGTATACCTATACCTACCTAGATAGGTACTTAAGTACTATTAATGATTACCTCACCAAATAAATTATACATTACTCTGAAGCAACTGTTTTAATATTAACATAAAATCTTAGAGCATAATATAATAAGTAGATATTTTTCGGTAATGACAAACTTGAATCTGCCGATGAAATATCAAATTTCGTATAGGAAATACGGATACAGAATAGCAACGAGTCATACAAAAACAAATACAACATGATGAAACAACATCTCAAAGAGCATTATCCAAAACAGCAGTACCTACCCAATATTTTGAGGTTTCTGAACTCACTTGTAAGTAAGTACGTAGAAATACTGTGTTAGTTAAATTGAGTTTAATAGTCACAATTATTATTTATCGCTCTATCCTTGCTGGTTCCTGTTGCGCACGTGGTTGTACACCTCATGGGCAGTGCCGGCGGCAGAGAGGACACCGAATCCTTTTTTCTGAAAACAATTCAAAAGTAAGTAACGTCAAACACTCAAACAGAACCGCTGGGCAACTGTAGCAGGTAATCTTCATAATATTAATTTGGTTATTATAAGCAGCTAAAATGCTATAAGGGCGCCAATGGGCAGACTGGTAAAATGGTAAATATTATCAGATTAAAAAACACGATAATTAGCATTTTAATGCCACTATTGGGCACAGATCTCTTCTAATACAAAGGGGATTCAGGGGTTGGCGAATTTCTTGTTCCGAAATGTGGTTGGACTTTCTACTACATGCAGGTTTCCTCACGATGTTTTCTGTCACCGTAAGCGAGTGATAATTGTATTTAAAAAACCCAGAGGCACGAGCCAGGTAAATATAAAATATTTAAGAAAGTTGTTAATAGTGTTGTGTAGTACTTACGATGACTTTTCCAACTTTCTTGATCGCTTTAAAATTGATTTTAGGGTCAGCTTGAGCGCTCATCATCATGGAGAAAGCCACGAGGACTACTAAGAAGAACTTGAATAAATGCATGTTGAAGCGAGGTAGTTGAGATCGACGTGAGGCGCGTGCGAACTTCGACACTTGAATGATGAACATATAGGTCCGCTAACCTATTTATATGTTTGTATCATAGACCATAGACCATCTTTAACACATGTCAAAGTGACGCATTGAAAAATCCAAGCAATGGGTATTGAGATTAGTGGGTATTGAGAAGGCTGCGAGTAGGTAAATTGAAATTTGTTTTCGTTGTTGGGTTTCCCCGCGTGAAACAATTATTATCTAGGCTTTTGTAACAATGTTAGGACGATGCTTGCGAATACGATACCTACATAATAAGGTTTAGGGAATTTGGTAGTACCTAACTTTAACTACTTATCCTTTCTTATCTGTTACTAGCTGTGCCCGCGACTTCGACCGCGTGGAAATTAACTAAAAAAAAAATATTTCACAAAAAATGTTTTGTGTTTTTGTTTTTTCCAATATATAAGCAGCCTTAGTTACTCCTTTTACCATCAGCTATCTGCCAGTGAAAGTCCCGTCAAAATCGGTCCAGCCGTTTTGGAGATTACCCGGAACAAACACACAGACAGACAAACAAAAATATTTTAAATCGCCCTTTTGTTATAAGTATCGTATGTACTTTCATATGCATTTAGTGAAAAGGTGTTATTTTGATATTTTAAACAGACACTCCAATTTTATTTATTTGTATAAATTAGTAAGATTTTTTCTTTTATACATATAACGAATTTGGCGAACAATCTCCGCCCGATAGAGTTTTGTAAAAGGTACGAAACTAGTAAGTATTGGAACAACCCACCTTACATACCCCAGGTACATCATGAAATATTTGAATATAATAATGGCCAAGTGATCCGTATCGTCTAGAGGTTATAGGACCTAACGTAGTGAACCGAAAATAGTAACCTAAATTCTTTTAGTGAAAGATTGGTATTCTAAGAACAAACATACTTACATTAAATACTCCCTAATCTAACCTAAACCGTTAATATTCTATGTTCTAAGTATAAATAAGACTGTCCTAATTCAACCTAAGTTTAATGTTGAAGAGAATTATGTCCTTAAATTACTCTATGTGAAAGTAATAAATATACACAAATAATATGAACTAGTGGAAGACGGTTATATCAAAGATATTATTATGCAGCAATTATTTGTTTTCGACAAGGTCGGGAGCCCCATTCCACGCTGCCCGACTGTGGGAAACATCTCATATATATATTCCCTCCTTGACTTGTCACTCAGTCAACTATTTTAAATTAATAAATTGTTTTAGTACAACTTTAATATCAGCTAAAATTGTCTAATTTACTTCCTTTAAATAGGAAAAGTATATTCCAATCATTTGGCCATTTACAAGACCTTCAGGATTTCTGCTGCTTCACAAGTCTATAATATTAATAGATACACATTCGCTAAGTTTGGTCAGTGACTTGTTAGCATCTCGATCATCTACTTGTGATGAGAATACCAATAGGGTCTACCGCCCCAAGTATGACCAAACATAGGATTGTAGTTATATAGCTGACAAATCAGGTCAGTGACTAGTTAGCATCTCGATCATCTACTTGTGATGAGAATACTAACAGGGTCTACCGACCCAAGTGTGACCATCATTGGATTGTATTTATATTGAAAGCTGATAAATTAGATCAGTGACTAGTTAGCAACTCTATCATCTACTGTTTAGTGATTGCCAACAGGGTCTACCGCCCCAAGTATGATCCAAAACATCAAACTTTTAGCCGAGGAATAAGTAAATAATGTAAATAGATAGACTTATCAGCCAGTTTCAATCCATCCAGATTCTCATAGCTGAACCAAATGATATTATGTTCAATTATTAAAGCAAAATTATACAAAATGCTTGCACTATACTTAATAGTATTGAAATTTAAAGTAAGAATGAAGGTCAAAGTTACATTATGTATGTTTAAGCAATGCAAAAATAAGACTTTACCACTCATTCGTAAACCTAATCCAATGGAGAAGAATGAGCAAGAAACTCCATGGATTTTACAAAAGGTCCTACCTATCCTATCAACAATTTATATTTATATTTTTGTCAATATTCTCTCATGTAGTTAATGCATGATTGTTCAGGTTTCAACTTGTACACACCACCATGATTGTACTCGACGCGTAGGTATTGTTTGAATTTGAAAAAAGAATCATCCAACACTATCCTAATCTGTGGACTCTAATACCTAGGCTAAATTCCATTCTAATATAGAAATGTAAAATTAATTACTTTGTTGAAATAGGAACTTACCAGGAACTGGCGAAACAAATCAATTTTAAAATAAAATTAAATACTTATTTGCAAAATCTTCTACTCGTGTGTACCTTCCGGGATCCCAACGTTGACTATCCCTCGTCCTCGCATTTCACCCCCCCGCACCCCTTCGCGTCCTTCCGGCCTCTCACGTAGGTTCATCTCCCCCGTTCCGCCGCTCGCGCCGTCAAGCCAAATCCCCGATAGGTAACTAACTAATAATACTACCTACGTTTCATTAAAATAATCAAATCATTTTTTTAGACAATTTGTTTTAGATAAGATTAAAGAATAATTTTAATATAATTAATTAAATTGATGTCTCTATTTAGAAATTAGCTTGATATATTAATATTTGTGCACGTGACGGACGAGTTCGTACCGTTACATCAACCCCCAAAATTTATGCAGGTGAATGAATATTTAACCGAAGTAAATTTTTCATGAACCAAAAATAAATGCACAAATATAATCTAAATAATAATATCAATCCCAGAAGAACTAACTAGTGCAAATTCTAATTTGCCAATATTCGCTTCAGAAAATTGGTCTAATGCATGTGTGTTACATGTGTGTGGGCCTACAATGAAAAGTGTATTTACACCGAATTGGCAATAATTGCTGTATGAACCCAAGTCAAAGTTTACTAACGTAGCAATCATGAACAAAAAATAACTGCTCGCAGGGACAGTCCAAACTCCGAAAGGAAACCCGTTGTGAGCAGGTCAATCCTAGTGATTTAGTGTAAACCTTTCACACCAAACCCATCTTACGTATGGTATGAACCGAATACACCATCCCATCAAAGTCTAGACCTCCCAATGGCTAACAAGTGATAATTTCCCATGACTGCAACATCCCACCAAAAACTAAGCTCACAACAACAACTTATTCACAATTCGGAGCATGTAGAGTGTACCAAGTCATGTTATTTGCTGCCGGTAGAGTACGGACCTTTTATGAAATCAGTTAATACTGATGCATGTCTACTGACCTATCCTAACACCAAAGCTCCATCATAAAAGGTCCTTAGATTGTGTGCATGATTTTCTGAACTTCAAACACTGACAAACCGATTCGTACTAAGATATTGTAGAATCACTTAGGCCCTTCAAAAACAATAAAAATGAATAATCATACTTCATACCTAATTCATACATCAACAACCCTATCGTAGAAAACATACTAATGCTTTACAAAGCTTCTACATTCATAGCGAAACACACCACCTAAATGATCCTACAACATTACTCGGGACGAATACTACGAATAATTTTGCACATTTGGTCTAAGTAGATACCTAAACACCACTGCACAACCCCCAGATTGGATGGAACAGAACGATTCGCATACTTACGCAAATTTAAATAACGCATGAATTATTATTATAAAATAGGTAGATACGCAAAACGTCAGTTATGAAAACCCGAAACCGTGAACAACGCAACACAACAACAAATTTATAACTATTTACGCAAAATGCCAATGTATGAAATACTAAGAGAGGAAGGTAGGTACTTAAATTGATAAGAACGCGAAATTACATTTAACGCAAAACGCAACCATACGATTTAGACTGATTATTTATACATCTAGAACCCTGTGTATTGAATTTTAAGTAAAATTGTTGCAAACCAACTTTAAATCGCCGTAGATCATCAATGTAAACTAAATATGACCTTCAAATACCTATTCAATGATACCCCTTTATTATTAACATAGTTCGCGAATTTCAACAAATAAATAAAATATAAATATCGCCAAACCAACACACCAACCCCAAGGTCCCAAACCAAACAACGCCGCATCACGGGCATCGATCCATGAATCGGGTGATCCCAACACCACCCAGACCCGGGCCAATCAGGAAAAGGCCAACTCCGAAACTCACCCCGACGGGAATCGAACCCGCAACCACAACTCGCAGTGCCCCGAGAGATTCGACACTTGTGCTTACAGGAATCGAACCTGCAACTACCACGCACAGCGCCCCGAGAGATCCGACACTTGTCCTCACAGGAGTCGAACCCGTTTCCACCACGCTGAGCGATCCACCTTTTTTCCTTACAGGAATCGAACCTGTATCCACCACGCTGAGAGATCCACCATCTGTCCTTACGGGAGTCGAACCCATATCTACCATATTGAGAGATTCACCACTTGTCCTTACGGGAATCGAACCCGTATCTACCACGCTGAAAGATCCACCACTTATCCTTACGGGAATCGAACCCGTTTCCACCACGCACGCGCAGCGAGCTGAAAGATCCGAAACTTGGCCACGCGGGAATTGAACCCGTAACCACCACTCACGGGGAGCTAACTAAGCGACACGGTCCACACGGGAATCGAACCCGTAATCATCAAACACGGGGAGCTAGCTGAGCGCCTCGAAGTTTATTCAAACGGGAATCGAACCCGCAACCACTACGCGCAACAAGCCGAGCGTCCCACACACGAACCACCGCGTCAAGCGGTCGACAATTTTTTTCCTATTTTTTTCAATAAAACGTCTGGCTGTTGTCAACAACAAACACATCACTCCTGCGTCGCGCAGTCGGGTAAATAATAACCTGTGAAGACATAATGACACAAAAATGACAAAAACAATAAATAACAAATACCTATTACAAATAATAATAAATTAAAAGAACGTCCGAGCGATAACGCACCTACTTATTCGAAATATTAGCGTTTTCCTACCTACAAGCCAGTTCCCTATTTTATTTGGTAATCATAGATATCTACCTAAATTCTGAAAGAAAGCAATATTTTATAGATACCTACTTATCACAGTATTCATAAATATGTAGTACTTACCTACTCCGAAAATCTATTTTACCCATAGACGAAGGAAGTGAAACTAATATTGCAAAAAGGTCTTTGATTTTACCAACATTTTTAATTACATGACCTACCTAACCACATCAACAGTCATTATTCCTATTAAAACCATTTATACTTAAAAGCATACATATGAGCCTGCCTGCCTACCATGTCTAACTTAAATCATTTAACAAACTACCTATCTGCCTATCCTGCAACAAGGTACCTTTTCTAGTCTCAACTCATTTTTTTAATTTTTACTCATAGTGGACAGTTAAATACCTAATCATGTTCTAAACTAGGTATATATACGAGTAAAGTTAATAAGTCTAGTTGGGTAACTACCTATATTCGTTAAGTACTTACCTACTCCGATTCTCCGTCTAACTCACTGTAAAAACCTTTAAATTAAACATTATCAAATAATCCTTAAACTTTTTATCTTTGAAGGTACCTAGCCTACCTACAAAACCTTTTGTTCTATTCGGTTCAAGTTATGGGAGTGGGAAATAAATTATTTTCTTTCAATAAACAAGTACTTACCTACATTATTGTCTCAAGACTAGTTACCTAACTCAATTGAGGAATAAGTAATCTCTTTCCGAAAGCTATGATTTTTTTTCGTGAACAAGTTTCTAAGACTTCAACTAGATTGGTAGGTAAATGACGATCTAACTTGGTAATCGTTTTTAAATAAACAGGTATGTTTATTAGTAATATTGAATGTTATTATCCATGTAAGCGAAACTAAATAATTTTAAATTAGATAGAAGGCCATCTCTACGTACGCCTCATTTCTAATAAGTACTAACCTACTTTGGAATACGTATTACCGCATTACTTACTACTAATCTCCTTAACTCATATTTACCTATGCATTAATTGATTGAGAGATAAGTACTTACCTACTAGTTACCTAGACCTGTTCTAAGGCGTAGATTTCTACCTTGCTTCGCCTTTATTCGTATTTATCTTTATTCGTTTACTTTTTAATCTTATAATAATTACCTATAAACCGAACTACACTATAATAAACTACCGTCCTACCTACCTACTTACTGAACTCTTAAATATAGACAACCTCTAAAATAAAGCTAGTCTTATTATAAAACTTCCCATAATATGAATACTGGAAATATTATCTTACCTAAAAATACCCTAAAATAAAAACGTCTTTATTCTATTTTCAACCCCCAGACTCTAATACGAAAACTACCTTCTGTACGGTACTTACCTACTAAGTACTTAACAATATTAAGTACGTATTTTTTCTATGAACCGAACAAAACATTTAATGCTGATTATTTAAATTTTACGACATGAATATGGACATGAATTAAACCTACGAACACCCTACAAACTAATTTATAACTTTCTTACTCTATGGAAAACTAACCGCTTTCACTTTATCTAACAGCTGACAACATCGAAATTTATTCAATGATAAAATAATTTATATCCATCTTCAAATCGATTATTTAATAATTTTTTTTTAATATCGATTAACAGTACATCGTAATTATTTCCACTAAACTTCCCTAAAGTAAAATAATGAAATAATACCTATTATTTGTCAATGCATTATCCTTTTACGTCCTGTAACGTATTACTATACTACCATAACTATCACTTAATATTACTAAATTACTTAATCGATTATTCTACAATATATAATATTATATTGTTTAACTGATATTGGCATAATGATAAAACTACCATCTATTGGTTACCTCTAATGTCAATGAAGTTCTTATAACCTAAAATGTAAACATTGAATTGATGTAAATTATATTGTTATTTCCAGAGTAAAATAGCCAAACAACTAATTGAACAAAGGAATGAACAGTGCACTAATAGACCTACATACCTATTCAACTTGAAATGTTACTATCAAACGCACGAACCGCCTCCATCGATACAACAGAACGTAGCTTACAGTAGATTTGTGAACTAACATAAATACATAATGTCTAATGCGAGACATAAAGGTGGTAGAATTGAGGCGTGATGCTTGTGGAATGAAAGGCAGCAGGGTTTGATGAGAAAACCATGTAATCTTCTTTTAATTATTACAATAATCAACCGTCGTCGTCCGTTGAGAAAAATTATATAAAATTAGTGACAGCTGACAGCGAGCCGTTCTCGCTGTCACGCGAACGCGCGCGGTGATTGGCTGTTGAAGCCTTTAAAACCAAGTTGGCCCGGATTGGTCCGCGCGTGACCCAGCGCGTGCTAATTGGTGTTTCGACATCCTCCCGGCCTTGAAAGCACCAGCTTTCAACGTCCATGATATTATGTGATCTGATCGTTACTACTCTAGTGTCAGTAACGGACATATTTTTGAAAATGCTCGTCGGATGGTCCCCTTAGATATCTTGATATCAGCTACTCGCGATACGCCATCCTTGCCTGGGTAGGTTCGTATTATACGTCCTAAGCTCCATTTCAGAGGTGGTAGGTTATCATCTTTGATTAAAACCATAGTGTTTTCTGCCAAGTCATTTCCCTTCTTTGTCCATTTGCATCGTGTCTGAAGTTCGGAGACGTACTCTTTGGACCAGCGGGTCCAAAAATGCTGGCGGAGTTGTTCCACCCGTTGGTAGCGTGTCAACCGGTGAATTGGAACGTCGGAGATGTCTTCTGTGGCGGGCGCTATCAGTGAACGGCCAACCAGAAAATGAGCGGGAGTTAAGGGTTGGAAATCTGTGGACTCTGTGGACATAGGGCTTAAGGGTCGGGAGTTCAGGACAGCCTCAACTTGTGTCAGTACTGTGCTGTACTCCTCGAACGTTAAATGTGCATTACCCACCACGCGTATCAGGTGGTGCTTACAACTTTTTATTCCCGCTTCCCACAGGCCACCAAAATGACTAGCGTACGGTGGAATCATAGAGAATTTAATACTTTGTGAAGTTGCATATTCTTGAATATCTTTAGAGCAAGAAGAGATAAATTTTTCATATTCGTTTTTAAGACCGACGAAATTTTTCCCGTTATCGGAAAAAATTTCATGTGGTTTCCCACGTCGCGATATGAACCTTTTTAAAGCTAACAGATATGCGTCTGATGACAGGTCACTGACCAGCTCAAGGTGGACAGCGCGTGTTGCGAAACATATAAATAGACAAATATAAGATTTAGTGGTTTTTGCGCCCCTACCTTTGTGTTTCAATATGAACACAGGCCCCGCGTAATCGACTCCACAGCGGGCGAACGGACTTCCCGGCTCCAGGCGTTCCTTAGGTAGGTTTCCCATGATTGGGTTTAAGACCTTCCCGCGCATTCGCACACAAGTGACACAGCTATGCACTGTCCCCTTGGCTAGGTTTCTACCACCCACAGGCCACCAATAATTTTTTATAGTGCATAAAAGGAGCTGTGGAGGGGCGTGAAGCAGCTGCTTGTGTTCATATCTAAACAGCAAACGTGTAAAGTGATGTTTTGATGATATTAGAATGGGGTGCTTCTTATCATAATTAAAAGTTGGCGAGTTTTCGATACGTCCACCAACTCTAATTAATTTAGATTTATCCATAAACAAATTTAGCTTAGATAATGTGTTTCCTTTAATGCTGTTAGTTTGTGTTAAACTATTATACTCACTGGGGAACGATTCCCTCTGTGACAGTATAGCGAGCGTTAACAGAGATTCGTTCAATTCATCCACAACAAGCGGGCCGATACGTTTATTACATTTATTGCGTAGGTTATGTATAAACCGAAGTACGTATGCAGCGGCTCGCTTCATGCGATTGAACTGTGAGAATCTCGCGAACGGAAATAATGACGATTCTTTACATTCATGCGTTATTAATGTATTTATTTTTATAGATTTAGTCTCGGGAAGACTTTCTATTGGCAATATCTCTATACTGCTCTGTGCAATATTATAATCAATATCCTGCAGAAATTGTGGTCCATTCACTGGACTGGACACGGGTGCAACCTTGCCCTTAGCGCATAGAAGCCTAACTGTAATAGGTGACTCATCACTACTCGTCCGAACGTAGGCGCAGGCGCCGTACGCTACCTGCGACGCGTCTGTAAATACATGCAATTCTATGCGTGTTGGATTAATGCACATTACATAACGCGGAACCCGAATGTTGAGTAGTAATAGATCGCCCACAAAACGTTTCATAGTTGCAAAACCTCATCTGGAACAGGCTCGTCCCAATCCATTTTCAATAACCACAATTTCTGCATTATTATTTTAGCGGTTGTTATTACAGGGCTTAGTAAACCTAGGGGGTCGTAAATTCGCGCTGTGCATGAAAAAATGGTGCGTTTGGTAACGACCTCTAAATTATTTTGTATTTGTGTGTGATAATATAACTCGTCATCATAATTATACCATCCCAAACCTAGGGTTTTACTATGCGATTGTTCACTTAGCGATAATTCCTTTGAAATATTTTCTGTGGATGGACAATTAAAGTTAAATATCCATTTGCGTAATGCAAAACAACCAGATTCTAAAACCTTGGCAGTTTCCTGACATAACGTTGTGAGTGTGTCAATATCGGGACCACCGAAAATAACGTCATCGACGTAGGCATCCTCGTTGATGATTCTAGCTACGTCATCATTAGCGCATTCCATTGCGAGCTGTTTTAAACACCTGCAGCTTAGAAATGGCGCGGAGGCCGTTCCATAAGTGACTGTGTTCAACTGATAAATACCTAAGGGATCAGACGGGCTCTCACGCCATAGAACAAGCTGCAAATCACGCTGCTTCTCATCAACGAGAACTTGACGGTACATTTTCTCGACGTCTGCGCACGCTACGTACCTATTTTCCCGAAACCTTAACAAAATACTCATTAGATCGCCTTGGATAGGCCGTCCAACCATTTGCAAACTATTCAACGACCTGCCGTTGCTAGACCTTGCGCTGGCGTCAAACACCACCCTCAATTTTGTCGTAGTAGCGTGTTCACGAAATACCCCGTGATGGGGCATGAAGTAATGAGGAATTTCGTAAGTGGAGATACGAGTCATGTGACCTAAGTTCAAATACTCGTTCATAAAATCTGCGTATAATACTTTATATGTAGGGTTACGTTGTAAACGTTTTTCTAGTGCATAAAAACGATTTTGAGCTTGATGAAACGTTTGTCCCAATAGCTCGGGTGATTCCTTGAAGGGAATTTGTACACAAAATCGCCCATCGGCCATGCGCTTTGTTGTTTGCGTAAAATGATTTTCACATGCGCGTTCCTCTTCCGTGATAACTTCAGATTGTGAACTGATTGAACCTTCTTGAAGTTCCCAAAAACTACGTAACAAAGTATCTAAAACAGTGTCAGTAAATTGCGCAACGTTACACATTACCTGTTTAGAATATTGTGCCGAATAAACTGGACCAGATAATATCCAACCTAGCCGTGTATTCTGCAAATACGGACCGTTTGCCAAGCGTATTCTACCTTCTACAATGAGATCCCAAAACAGATCTGCGCCTATTAGTACATCTATTGGTTGACATTCGTTGAAGGTTGGGTCAGCTAGTTGGATATGCTCAGGAACCTGAAACTTATTTCTTTTAAAAGATATGTGTGGCATAGTTGACGTAATTTGCGGTAAAACTATACATTGTATTCGTGCCTTATAATCACCGGAAATCGAATGAATTTCGATGTCACATGTGTGTGAACTTTGTGTGACAGAGTTTCCGACCCCGCATATTAGCAAAGTGGACTGTATAACTTGCGTGTTTAATTGATCACAAAGTGATTGCGTAATAAAGCAGCGTTCGCTTCCGCTGTCTAGAATCGCGCGCGCCTTTATATAATTACCTAAACAATCGCGAATCTCGACGAACGCTGTTGATAACAAAACACCTGATGCAGTTGACAATTGTGCGTTTAGATTGTCTATGTGTGCATCGTTAGCGTTAACGACTGTGCGCGGTGTGTCGTAAGTACCTTGCGGTGCGCCATAGCAAACGAGGAAACCGGTTTCGTTGCATAATTTATTCATTGATAATAATGCAACTGTGTGCTTAGTCGCCGGATTCTCGTCAGTGCCGTCACCGTCATAATGAATTAGCGAATTATGTTTTTTCTCGCACTTCCTACATGGGCCATATCTGCAGTCGACAGATGTATGTCCTAAATTAAAGCAGTTTTCGCATAACCCTTTATCACGTACCAATTTTAATCTGTTGTGCACGTTACAATCAAGAAACGACTGACACGAGTATAACGGGTGTTTCCCATCACACATAGGACATACTCTTTTCTGAAAACTGGCCTTAGTTGCCCCTTTATGTTTGTTATTGTTTGTAGCAACATTGCACTGAACTTTAGGATTATTTTGCCCCTGTCCTGAGCGCTTAGCACATTGTGCATTACCCTTACTGTGCGTTAGAATAAGTGTTTCTAACATTTCCGCCCTATTCCTGAGAAAATTTAACAAATTGGTAATTGTAAGTTTTGATTGTTTTGACTCGGAGTCCCCAGTTTCATCAAGATTAGCTGTTTGCCACGGTGATGACAATTTGTATTGTTCCCACTCACGTTCCGTGGTTGGATCTAATTTAGAAACTACCATGTATATAAGCAAGGTATCCCAATGCTCTATAGGTTCGTCGAGGGACTTCAACGCGCGCATATTTTTTAATACGGTATCTACAACTCTGCGCAATAAAACTGGAGACTCATTAGTCAAGGCTGGCATTGAAAACAACGCCTTAACGTGATTGTGTATGAGTAGTTTGTTGTTATTATATCTATTCGACAATAACTCCCATGCAACAGTATAATTTGACGAGCAGAATTCCAATGAATCAATAACTACCTGTGCATTACCCGACAAAGCTGATTTCAAGTAATGAAACTTCTGAATATTGGTGAGGTCATTGGTGTTATGGATAAGAGACATGAATGTATCTCTAAACTCTAGCCACTGATTCGTTGTACCATCAAAGGATGGTAATGAGATAGTGGGTAACTTAACTGACTGAATACAACTGCGTGTCGAACATGAACCATGGTCAGACCTCTCATCAGAACTAATAATGTCTTTAGCTTTAGCAAAAATAGAATAGTACTCATTTTCAAATTCCTCTCTAATACTAAGTTGGTCCGAAATTTCCGTATCTAAACTCAAACTTTCAATGCGATTTTGAATATCGTTGAATTCATTGTATAAATTTTGAACACCACTAACGCGTAATTTTAATTCCTGAAGATTGGTGGGCACAGGTTTAGTACTGAATGAATTGACATATTTTTTGAAATTGGTAAGTCTACCCTTTACTATTCCGCGACGCTTATTTAGGTCACGGATAGTATCTTCAGATTTTGCGTCCACGCTAGTCATTCTGGCACCAAATAGAAAGAGGAACACTTACAATTTTATTGTTGAACTTCCTGACGAGTATTTCACTGACGGCACGCGGTGGGCGCACTGATATTACTTAATCGGTCGTTAACGGATCAATCGTAACAATGCGGCACTGGAATGATAATAACACAGTATTGACACAAGTGACTGGGACAGATTTTGGATAATGAAGGCTGGTACGTCTCACCAAATGCGCGCTGGTTGCTGTCTTCAATTGCTTTCAGACTTCTTGCCACCGACTGGTTTGATAATCCGGCTTTACAGGATCATTTATGTCTAATGCGAGACATAAAGGTGGTAGAATTGAGGCGTGATGCTTGTGGAATGAAAGGCAGCAGGGTTTGATGAGAAAACCATGTAATCTTCTTTTAATTATTACAATAATCAACCGTCGTCGTCCGTTGAGAAAAATTATATAAAATTAGTGACAGCTGACAGCGAGCCGTTCTCGCTGTCACGCGAACGCGCGCGGTGATTGGCTGTTGAAGCCTTTAAAACCAAGTTGGCCCGGATTGGTCCGCGCGTGACCCAGCGCGTGCTAATTGGTGTTTCGACACATAACTATTGGAATTAACGTGATTCCAACCTTTCAGTGTTATCTATCTAAATCTAGCTATGGTCCTAACAAAAAGAATACCAATCTTAATCACTTTCCTTTACACAAGCAACAAATTGTGACTTATAAAAGTCACTTAATATAGTTCATACCAAACAAACATTAATTAGGCAAATACCGTGGCAATCCAGGATTCATAGTATCCTGGTCACGGCACCAAATTGTAACAACCCACCTTACATACCCCAGGTACATCATGAAATATTTGAATATAATAATGGCCAAGTGATCCGTATCGTCTAGAGGTTATAGGACCTAACGTAGTGAATAGGGATTGCAGTACCGGTACCGAGGAGAGCTAGGCAATTCCCGGTACCAGGCTTAAGCCAGTACCGGGAAATACCGGGAATTTCGGGAAATTCGGTACCCAATACAAATGTTGAATAGTTATTTAAAAAAACATTATTCAACAGGCTAATTTGTGCTTTTTTAAATCAAAATTTAATCATTAACACGTATATTATGTATTTTACTTATTTAATGAACGAATTCGAAATAAATTTCGAAATTTTGACCATTATTACATAGTTTTCAATATCCAATTGGCAGCGTGTTCATTTCGAGATTTCGAACCTAAGATGTGGCCTAGCGAGTACTAGCGACCATTTGGAGTAGTTGTGGACACCAGGAACTAGATGCAGGGAGTTAAAGATGACTTCAGTGGCTTATATTGCGAAATGAGTCGTTAAAAAGTAATAAGCTGATGATTGATAATGGAAGTAATCAATAATTATGAATGAATCCGAAATTTCGACGCAAAAGTAGACGCCTTAACAAAATCATCGAGGCACGAAAGTTTTGCATCCCTCTCCAGGTCCTGTTTCTCATTTATCTGAATTTGAAGTACAGTAGAAGATTAGCTGATCATAAAGCTAAATTAGGCAGACGTAAGTGGGCGATATGACAAAATAACCAAAATGGTAAAGATAGCCTAGCTGGAAGCAAACAACCAACATGACGAAGTGATGACATCGTGAAAGTAGCCAGTAATTAGAAGAATATACTAGCAGGTCAGGACTGAAACCAATGTCTGTTAAATGGAATGTTCCGATTGTTTAACTTCTTCTTTAGCCATTTTGAATTGAACCAACTGGCGTAGGTCCCCTTCAGTATCCTCCACTTCTCTCTCTCTTTTACGACTTGCACCGTCTAGTTCGATCCCGCGGTCATCGCCTTTTAATAGCGCTGGAGGTCTCCTATCGGTATTTTTTTCTAATGTTCGTCAGTCGCTACTAGAGAACGATAAGATCCCGCCTTCTAATGACACGACCAACCCTATGCAATATGAGGCAAGCTACTCGTTTAATGACATTGTCGACTTCGCCTTGGTCTCGAACTGCTAATGGTTCACGTTGTGTACACGTCAATTAATGATGAGCGGATGACATCGCCAATCAATATTTTTCTTTTATTTATTTATTTTAATCGGAGTTTCACTATAAGATAGCCTAAGGTTAAACTTGAAAAATAAGTACATAATCATCACTTTTTTATTAGAAGTAGAGCTGCATAATAAAATCAACATTTTGGACTCACGAAACTGTTGGAAACTTGTTTTTTGATAGTCTTTTTTTTCAATAGCTACATAGTTTTAACTTGTTTTTTTTTATAATAGCCCTAAAACATTATTCTCTTTAATGTTTACACTAATATTTCAAGGCAAAATCGCATTTACATTTTTTTTATTAATTTCGAAATTTCGTAACTTATAATTTCCGAAACTTCACGTCCTAGTTCGTATTCGCTATGTCTTGTGATGTGATGACTTCGGTTATATTGAAAGTTGAAGTGGTGCGAATATTTAAAAATATTAGTTAGAAAGTAGAAAACATTAATAAGGTACCGTAAGTTCCGAAATTCCCGGGAATTCTTGTCAGTACCGGTACTAGATAAAATGAGAAGAATACCGGGAATTCCCGGGAAAAACCAGTACCGGGAATTCCCGGGAGCAATCCCTAGTAGTGAACCGAAAATAGTAACCTAAATTCTTTTAGTGAAAGATTGGTATTCTAAGAACAAACATACTTACATTAAATACTCCCTTTTTTTTTTTTTTTTTTTTTTTTTTTTTTTTACGCTGGGAAATGCATTTACGCATACCGCCCAAGACCGGGGGGAACTCGGGCGGTTATGTGGGGCTCCTGAACTTTTGTCCAGACTACCCACTAAAACCCAGCGGTCTGCCCTCGCCGACGTTACTACGGAGCGCCACAGGATCGGTATGCACTGTGACGCCCCGGCGGCAGGCCTGGCATTGGTGCCAGGCCGCAGACTTCAAGGTGGGACTAGGTCCCCCCTCTGGGGATTAATTTGAGCAGGAGGTCCCCCGACCGCCCACCCAACATCCCGTCCCTCCACTACGGCGGAGGCAGGAGATGCGCATAGCGCCTCCTCCTTCTGCCTCGCCGTGCTCTTCGGATCGGGTCAGCAAAGGCATCTTCCTCTCTGACCCTCTCCGCGGCCTCCTTCTGCGACATCACTGTTTCGCAGAAGGAGACCATTGCCTCCCAACACCTCTTGTTGCCGAGCATGGCCTCAACCACGCTCGGCAACGAGAGGTCCCCTCCGACGATACTCGTCAGGTCGTGTCTCTGTGACCCCCAAGCTGGGCACTCCTCCAATGTGTGGCGCACTGTGTCCGTGGGAGCTCCACACGCATGACAGACGGGGGTCGTCTCCCGCCCGGCTATCCGATGCAGGTACTCACCGAAGCACCCGTGTCCAGTGAGCACCTGCACCAGCCTATATGTTAGCGGCCCTCGCTTTTTGAGCCAGGCCGCCAAATGAGGACGGACCGCCTCCACTGTGGCCCGGCATTAAATACTCCCTAATCTAACCTAAACCGTTAATATTCTATGTTCTAAGTATAAATAAGACTGTCCTAATTCAACCTAAGTTTAATGTTGAAGAGAATTATGTCCTTAAATTACTCTATGTGAAAGTAATAAATATACACAAATAATATGAACTAGTGGAAGACGGTTATATCAAAGATATTATTATGCAGCAATTATTTGTTTTTGACAAGGTCGGGAGCCCCATTCCACGCTGCCCGTCTGTGGGAAACATCTCATATATATATTCCCTCCTTGACTTGTCACTCAGTCAACTATTTTAAATTAATAAATTGTTTTAGTACAACTTTAATATCAGCTAAAATTGTCTAATTTACTTCCTTTAAATAGGAAAAGTATATTCCAATCATTTGGCCATTTACAAGACCTTCAGGATTTCTTCTGCTTCACAAGTCTATAATATTAATAGATACACATTCGCTAAGTTTGGTCAGTGACTTGTTAGCATCTCGATCATCTATTTGTGATGAGAATACCAACAGGGTCTACCGCCCCAAGTATGACCAAACATAGGATTGTAGTTATATAGCTGACAAATCAGGTCAGTGACTAGTTAGCATCTCGATCATCTACTTGTGATGAGAATACTAACAGGGTCTACCGCCCCAAGTGTGACCATCGTTGGATTGTAGTTATATTGAAAGCTGATAAATTAGATCAGTGACTAGTTAGCAACTCTATCATCTACTGTTTAGTGATTGCCAACAGGGTCTACCGCCCCAAGTATGATCCAAAACATCAAACTTTTAGCCGAGGAATAAGTAAATAATGTAAATAGATAGACTTATCAGCCAGTTTCAATCCATCCAGATTCTCATAGCTGAACCAAATGATATTATGTTCAATTATTAAAGCAAAATTATACAAAATGCTTGCACTATACTTAATAGTATTGAAATTTAAAGTAAGAATGAAGGTCAAAGTTACATTATGTATGTTTAAGCAATGCAAAAATAAGACTTTACCACTCATTCGTAAACCTAATCCAATGGAGAAGAATGAGCAAGAAACTCCATGGATTTTACAAAAGGTCCTACCTATCCTATCAACAATTTATATTTATATTTTTGTCAATATTCTCTCATGTAGTTAATGCATGATTGTTCAGGTTTCAACTTGTACACACCACCATGATTGTACTCGACGCGTAGGTATTGTTTGAATTTGAAAAAAGAATCATCCAACACTATCCTAATCTGTGGACTCTAATACCTAGGCTAAATTCCATTCTAATATAGAAATGTAAAATTAATTACTTTGTTAAAATAGGAACTTACCAGGAACTGGCGAAACAAATCAATTTTAAAATAAAATTAAATACTTATTTGCAAAATCTTCTACTCGTGTGTAGCTTCCGGGATCCCAACGTTGACTATCCCTCGTCCTCGCATTTCACCCCCCCGCACCCCTTCGCGTCCTTCCGGCCTCTCACGTAGGTTCATCGCCCCCGTTCCGCCGCTCGCGCCGTCAAGCCAAATCCCCGATAGGTAACTAACTAATAATACTACCTACGTTTCATTAAAATAATCAAATCATTTTTTTTGACAATTTGTTTTAGATAAGATTAAAGAATAATTTTAATATAATTAATTAAATTGATGTCTCTATTTAGAAATTAGCTTGATATATTAATAATTGTGCACGTGACGGACGAGTTCGTACCGTTACAACAACCCCCAAAATTTATGCAGGTGAATGAATATTTAACCGAAGTAAATTTTTCATGAACCAAAAATAAATGCACAAATATAATCTAAATAATAATATCAATCCCAGAAGAACTAACTAGTGCAAATTCTAATTTGCCAATATTCGCTTCAGAAAATTGGTCTAATGCATGTGTGTTACATGTGTGTGGGCCTCCAATGAAAAGTGTATTTACACCGAATTGGCAATAATTGCTGTATGAACCCAAGTCAAAGTTTACTAACGTAGCAATCATGAACAAAAAATAACTGCTCGCAGGGACAGTCCAAACTCCGAAAGGAAACCCGTTGTGAGCAGGTCAATCCTAGTGATTTAGTGTAAACCTTTCACACCAAACCCATCTTACGTATGGTATGAACCGAATACACCATCCCATCAAAGTCTAGACCTCCCAATGGCTAACAAGTGATAATTTCCCATGACTGCAACATCCCACCAAAAACTAAGCTCACAACAACAACTTATTCACAATTCGGAGCATGTAGAGTGTACCAAGTCATGTTATTTGCTGCCGGTAGAGTACGGACCTTTTATGAAATCAGTTAATACTGATGCATGTCTACTGACCTATCCTAACACCAAAGCTCCATCATAAAAGGTCCTTAGATTGTGTGAATGATTTTCTGAACTTCAAACACTGACAAACCGATTCGTACTAAGATATTGTAGAATCACTTAGGCCCTTCAAAAACAATAAAAATGAATAATCATACTTCATACCTAATTCATACATCAACAACCCTATCGTAGAAAACATACTAATGCTTACAAAGCTTCTACATTCATAGCGAAACACACCACCTAAATGATCCTACAACATTACTCGGGACGAATACTACGAATAATTTTGCACATTTGGTCTAAGTAGATACCTAAACACCACTGCACAACCCCCAGATTGGATGGAACAGAACGATTCGCATACTTACGCAAATTTAAATAACGCATGAATTATTATTATAAAATAGGTAGATACGCAAAACGTCAGTTATGAAAACCCGAAACCGTGAACAACGCAACACAACAACAAATTTATAACTATTTACGCAAAATGCCAATGTATGAAATACTAAGAGAGGAAGGTAGGTACTTAAATTGATAAGAACGCGAAATTACATTTAACGCAAAACGCAACCATACGATTTAGACTGATTATTTATACATCTAGAACCCTGTGTATTGAATTTTAAGTAAAATTGTTGCAAACCAACTTTAAATCGCCGTAGATCATCAATGTAAACTAAATATGACCTTCAAATACCTATTCAATGATACCCCTTTATTATTAACATAGTTCGCGAATTTCAACAAATAAATAAAATAAAACTATTTTACGGATTTTATCGCGTTTATTAACTTTATATTCCCGACGTTTCGGTTGCTTTACAGCAGCCATGGTCACGGGGGGACTGAGGTGTTGGACGTCCTGATGTCATAGTTAGTAACTGGGTACCCTCATATTTAGTTGTTGTTCGCGGTCCGATCCACGCAGAAAGTGCTCACAGTGTCACTCGATTGTGAATGTGGGCTCTCCTACATAGGGCAAACTAAAAGATCAGTAAAAACCCGCGTAAAAGAACATATAGCTGATGTGAAACACCGGCGCTCCACGAAGTCTGCAATCTGTGAACATGTACAGGACCGCACCCGTCATTATATCAGATTTGATAAACCACAGATCCTCGCAAAAGAACACCGATTCCGACCAAGGATGATACGTGAGGCCATTGAAATTAAAAAACATCCTAATTTCAATAGGGAAGATGGCTGGGTGCTACCACCAACTTGGGATCCGGTAATTAATATAATTAAATCCAAAACCAAGTGTACCATTGCAAGACCTCGAGACACTGTGAGCACTTTCTGCGTGGATCGGACCGCGAACAACAACTAAATATGAGGGTACCCAGTTACTAACTATGACATCAGGACGTCCAACACCTCAGTCCCCCCGTGACCATGGCTGCTGTAAAGCAACCGAAACGTCGGGAATATAAAGTTAATAAACGCGATAAAATCCGTAAAATAGTTTTATTTCAATGTGTAGTATTCGCGTAAATATAAGAAAACAATAAATAAATAAAATATAAATATCGCCAAACCAACACACCAACCCCAAGGTCCCAAACCAAACAACGCCGCATCACGGGCATCGATCCATGAATCGGGTGATCCCAACACCACCCAGACCCGGGCCAATCAGGAAAAGGCCAACTCCGAAAATCACCCCGACGGGAATCGAACCCGCAACCACAACTCGCAGTGCCCCGAGAGATTCGACACTTGTGCTTACAGGAATCGAACCTGCAACTACCACGCACAGCGCCCCGAGAGATCCGACACTTGTCCTCACAGGAGTCGAACCCGTTTCCACCACGCTGAGCGATCCACCTTTTTTCCTTACAGGAATCGAACCTGTATCCACCACGCTGAGAGATCCACCATCTGTCCTTACGGGAGTCGAACCCATATCTACCATATTGAGAGATTCACCACTTGTCCTTACGGGAATCGAACCCGTATCTACCACGCTGAAAGATCCACCACTTATCCTTACGGGAATCGAACCCGTTTCCACCACGCACGCGCAGCGAGCTGAAAGATCCGAAACTTGGCCACGCGGGAATTGAACCCGTAACCACCACTCACGGGGAGCTAACTAAGCGACACGGTCCACACGGGAATCGAACCCGTAATCATCAAACACGGGGAGCTAGCTGAGCGCCTCGAAGTTTATTCAAACGGGAATCGAACCCGCAACCACTACGCGCAACAAGCCGAGCGTCCCACACACGAACCACCGCGTCAAGCGGTCGACAATTTTTTTCCTATTTTTTTCAATAAAACGTCTGGCTGTTGTCAACAACAAACACATCACTCCTGCGTCGCGCAGTCGGGTAAATAATAACCTGTGAAGACATAATGACACAAAAATGACAAAAACAATAAATAACAAATACCTATTACAAATAATAATAAATTAAAAGAACGTCCGAGCGATAACGCACCTACTTATTCGAAATATTAGCGTTTTCCTACCTACAAGCCAGTTCCCTATTTTTTTTGGTAATCATAGATATCTACCTAAATTCTGAAAGAAAGCAATATTTTATAGATACCTACTTATCACAGTATTCATAAATATGTAGTACTTACCTACTCCGAAAATCTATTTTACCCATAGACGAAGGAAGTGAAACTAATATTGCAAAAAGGTCTTTGATTTTACCAACATTTTTAATTACATGACCTACCTAACCACATCAACAGTCATTATTCCTATTAAAACCATTTATACTTAAAAGCATACATATGAGCCTGCCTGCCTACCATGTCTAACTTAAATCATTTAACAAACTACCTATCTGCCTATCCTGCAACAAGGTACCTTTTCTAGTCTCAACTCATTTTTTTAATTTTTACTCATAGTGGACAGTTAAATACCTAATCATGTTCTAAACTAGGTATATATACGAGTAAAGTTAATAAGTCTAGTTGGGTAACTACCTATATTCGTTAAGTACTTACCTACTCCGATTCTCCGTCTAACTCACTGTAAAAACCTTTAAATTAAACATTATCAAATAATCCTTAAACTTTTTATCTTTGAAGGTACCTAGCCTACCTACAAAACCTTTTGTTCTATTCGGTTCAAGTTATGGGAGTGGGAAATAAATTATTTTCTTTCAATAAACAAGTACTTACCTACATTATTGTCTCAAGACTAGTTACCTAACTCAATTGAGGAATAAGTAATCTCTTTCCGAAAGCTATGATTTTTTTTCGTGAACAAGTTTCTAAGACTTCAACTAGATTGGTAGGTAAATGACGATCTAACTTGGTAATCGTTTTTAAATAAACAGGTATGTTTATTAGTAATATTGAATGTTATTATCCATGTAAGCGAAACTAAATAATTTTAAATTAGATAGAAGGCCATCTCTACGTACGCCTCATTTCTAATAAGTACTAACCTACTTTGGAATACGTATTACCGCATTACTTACTACTAATCTCCTTAACTCATATTTACCTATGCATTAATTGATTGAGAGATAAGTACTTACCTACTAGTTACCTAGACCCGTTCTAAGGCGTAGATTTCTACCTTGCTTCGCCTTTATTCGTATTTATCTTTATTCGTTTACTTTTTAATCTTATAATAATTACCTATAAACCGAACTACACTATAATAAACTACCTTCCTACCTACCTACTTACTGAACTCTTAAATATAGACAACCTCTAAAATAAAGCTAGTCTTATTATAAAACTTCCCATAATATGAATACTGGAAATATTATCTTACCTAAAAATACCCTAAAATAAAAACGTCTTTATTCTATTTTCAACCCCCAGACTCTAATACGAAAACTACCTTCTGTACGGTACTTACCTACTAAGTACTTAACAATATTAAGTACGTATTTTTTCTATGAACCGAACAAAACATTTAATGCTGATTATTTAAATTTTACGACATGAATATGGACATGAATTAAACCTACGAACACCCTACAAACTAATTTATAACTTTCTTACTCTATGGAAAACTAACCGCTTTCACTTTATCTAACAGCTGACAACATCGAAATTTATTCAATGATAAAATAATTTATATCCATCTTCAAATCGATTATTTAATAATTTTTTTTTAATATCGATTAACAGTACATCGTAATTATTTCCACTAAACTTCCCTAAAGTAAAATAATGAAATAATACCTATTATTTGTCAATGCATTATCCTTTTACGTCCTGTAACGTATTACTATACTACCATAACTATCACTTAATATTACTAAATTACTTAATCGATTATTCTACAATATATAATATTATATTGTTTAACTGATATTGGCATAATGATAAAACTACCATCTATTGGTTACCTCTAATGTCAATGAAGTTCTTATAACCTAAAATGTAAACATTGAATTGATGTAAATTATATTGTTATTTCCAGAGTAAAATAGCCAAACAACTAATTGAACAAAGGAATGAACAGTGCACTAATAGACCTACATACCTATTCAACTTGAAATGTTACTATCAAACGCACGAACCGCCTCCATCGATACAACAGAACGTAGCTTACAGTAGATTTGTGAACTAACATAAATACATAACTATTGGAATTAACGTGATTCCAACCATTCAGTGTTATCTATCTAAATCTAGCTATGGTCCTAACAAAAAGAATACCAATCTTAATCACTTTCCTTTACACAAGCAACAAATTGTGACTTATAAAAGTCACTTAATATAGTTCATACCAAACAAACATTAATTAGGCAAATACCGTGGCAATCCAGGATTCATAGTATCCTGGTCACGGCACCAAATTGTAACAACCCACCTTACATACCCCAGGTACATCATGAAATATTTGAATATAATAATGGCCAAGTGATCCGTATCGTCTAGAGGTTATAGGACCTAACGTAGTGAATAGGGATTGCAGTACCGGTACCGAGGAGAGCTAGGCAATTCCCGGTACCAGGCTTAAGCCAGTACCGGGAAATACCGGGAATTTCGGGAAATTCGGTACCCAATACAAATGTTGAATAGTTATTTAAAAAAACATTATTCAACAGGCTAATTTGTGCTTTTTTAAATCAAAATTTAATCATTAACACGTATATTATGTATTTTACTTATTTAATGAACGAATTCGAAATAAATTTCGAAATTTTGACCATTATTACATAGTTTTCAATATCCAATTGGCAGCGTGTTCATTTCGAGATTTCGAACCTAAGATGTGGCCTAGCGAGTACTAGCGACCATTTGGAGTAGTTGTGGACACCAGGAACTAGATGCAGGGAGTTAAAGATGACTTCAGTGGCTTATATTGCGAAATGAGTCGTTAAAAAGTAATAAGCTGATGATTGATAATGGAAGTAATCAATAATTATGAATGAATCCGAAATTTCGACGCAAAAGTAGACGCCTTAACAAAATCATCGAGGCACGAAAGTTTTGCATCCCTCTCCAGGTCCTGTTTCTCATTTATCTGAATTTGAAGTACAGTAGAAGATTAGCTGATCATAAAGCTAAATTAGGCAGACGTAAGTGGGCGATATGACAAAATAACCAAAATGGTAAAGATAGCCTAGCTGGAAGCAAACAACCAACATGACGAAGTGATGACATCGTGAAAGTAGCCAGTAATTAGAAGAATATACTAGCAGGTCAGGACTGAAACCAATGTCTGTTAAATGGAATGTTCCGATTGTTTAACTTCTTCTTTAGCCATTTTGAATTGAACCAACTGGCGTAGGTCCCCTTCAGTATCCTCCACTTCTCTCTCTCTTTTACGACTTGCACCGTCTAGTTCGATCCCGCGGTCATCGCCTTTTAATAGCGCTGGAGGTCTCCTATCGATATTTTTTTCTAAAGTTCGTCAGTCGCTACTAGAGAACGATAAGATCCCGCCTTCTAATGACACGACCAACCCTATGCAATATGAGGCAAGCTACTCGTTTAATGACATTGTCGACTTCGCCTTGGTCTCGAACTGCTAATGGTTCACGTTGTGTACACGTCAATTAATAATGAGCGGATGACATCGCCAATCAATATTTTTCTTTTATTTATTTATTTTAATCGGAGTTTCATAGCCTAAGGTTAAACTTGAAAAATAAGTACATAATCATCACTTTTTTATTAGAAGTAGAGCTGCATAATAAAATCAACATTTTGGACTCACGAAACTGTTGGAAACTTGTTTTTTGATAGTCTTTTTTTTCAATAGCTACATAGTTTTAACTTGTTTTTTTTTTATAATAGCCCTAAAACATTATTCTCTTTAATGTTTACACTAATATTTCAAGGCAAAATCGCATTTACATTTTTTTTATTAATTTCGAAATTTCGTAACTTATAATTTCCGAAACTTCACGTCCTAGTTCGTATTCGCTATGTCTTGTGATGTGATGACTTCGGTTATATTGAAAGTTGAAGTGGTGCGAATATTTAAAAATATTAGTTAGAAAGTAGAAAACATTAATAAGGTACCGTAAGTTCCGAAATTCCCGGGAATTCTTGTCAGTACCGGTACTAGATAAAATGAGAAGAATACCGGGAATTCCCGGGAAAAACCAGTACCGGGAATTCCCGGGAGCAATCCCTAGTAGTGAACCGAAAATAGTATGTCCACAACGAATTAAAGGAGTAACGAAAAGGTGACGCATTGAAAAATCCAAGCAATGGGTATTGAGATTAGTGGGTATTGACAAGGCTGCGAGTAGGTAAATTGAAATTTGTTTTCGTTGTTGGGTTTCCCCGCGTGAAACAATTATTATCTAGGCTTTTGTAAAAATGTTAGGACGATGCTTGCGAATACGATACCTACATTTAATAAGGTTTAGGGAATTTGGTAGTACCTAACTTTAACTACTTATCCTTTCTTATCTGTTACTAGCTGTGCCCGCGACTTCGACCGCGTGGAAATTAACTAAAAAAAAATATTTCACAAAAAATGTTTTGTGTTTTTGTTTTTTCCAATATATAAGCAGCCTTAGTTACTCTTTTTACCATCAGCTATCTGCCAGTGAAAGTCCCGTCAAAATCGGTCCAGCCGTTTTGGAGATTACCCGGAACAAACACACAGACAGACAAACAAAAATATTTTAAATCGCCCTTTTGTTATAAGTATCGTATGTACTTTCATATGCATTTAGTGAAAAGGTGTTATTTTGATATTTTAAACAGACACTCCAATTTTATTTATTTGTATAAATTAGTAAGATTTTTTCTTTTATACATATAACGAATTTGGCGAACAATCGCCGCCCGATAGAGTTTTGTAAAAGGTACGAAACTAGTAAGTATACACTATGGAAAATAACAAAGTAGTGTCTTGGAGAAGAAAAATCCATGTTCTTAATCTTGATGCAAGTGGTTTACCGAGAGAGCCTCCCCCAGCACCAAACTAACAAAAAAATAAAAAATGTAAATTTTTATGTGTCATTAGTACGATTCTAATGTTTATTATTCAATGTCCACAACGAATTAAAGGAGTAACGAAAAGGTGACGCATTGAAAATTTACTACGCAGCTTCACGCATGATGAAGCTATTTTTCCCAATGTTATAGGGAATCCCTATAAATTATGGTCACAGGTTCATATATAAATACGGTCTAACATAGCTCGATATCATTCGAAGCTCGATATCAGTCTTCTGAACTAACAAGTTAAACTCCCGTGTCAGCATGAAACTGTTCGGTCTCGTCGTGTTGGTGATGGCGGTGCTCGCCCTAATGTTGGGCGGCGCCAGCGCACATCCTAAGGGTATCGGCAAAATTATCAAAAAGGGCGGCAAAGTCATTGTGAGTATTTATTAATTAAATTTGAATTGCACGCGTTTGAAAGCTAATTCGCGTTTGAACGCTCGCGTTTGATAGCTAATTCGCGGTTGCTTTTCTATTGCGTTTTAAGTAGCTAACGTAATAAGGACTCTGGTGATGGTCGCGGGAAACCGCTGAATTCGAGTAGCACAGGAACAACCGTTGTGGAAACCTTTGGGGAGGCCGATGTCCAGCTGTAGACGTCTTACGGCAGAAATTTTGAGAATTATAAAATGTGTATTATAACAAATGCGAACCATGTTGGGCAAACACTATCATACAATCTATCGATGGCAGAATGAGATAAGTCAGTTTCTACATAAAGCAACACCCAATCGATCAACGATCGATGGTCAATCGCCGGTCGAATCCTTACAATGTTATTGTGGTCATTTAAAAATGCTCTAATGTGTTCGTAATCCCATTTGGGTTCAATTATCGAGTCTGGAGTCTGTCTAGCAGGTCTAGCTACTTTTTTACGATATTACTTTTTTCCAGAAACATGGTGAAAGTATCATTGGTGTCATCGAAGCGGGTCACGAGGTCTACCAGGAGTCCCAGAATCAATGATTAAATGATAAATCAATGATTCTAATCCGAATGTAGACCTATACCTACCTAGGTACCTAAGTACTATTAATGATTACCTCACCAAATAAATTATACATTACTCTGAAGTAACTGTTTTAATATTACCTATTTACCTACAAAACCTTTTATTGAATTTCTAGACCTACTCTGTATACCTACATCGTGAAAATGCTTACATTCGCGAGTAGATACGGAAATAAATAGAATTTTAATACTAACCCCGTTTATGATTACTTTAATAATAATAACATAAAGTTAAGCAGTTACCGTAGCCTAGGTCCAGACAGATGCTTGCAATTCCAAAGGCATTGCTCGCGTGTTGCCGACCTAAAGGGGAGGTGGACAGAGAGAGAAAGCAGGGCGGTTGGGCTTCCAGCTCTGTTAGTCATCGTACAAAACGCAGCTATAATACCTAGTTACATTACGCCGATCTTCTGTGAGAGGGTGATGCTACTTCGGTCGAGCCAGTCCGTACAAGCGCAAAAACAGTTGATTACCACCATAGTACCTACAAATTTTTGTTTAAAAAAAACCGGACAAGTGCGAGTAGAACTCGCGCCCTGAGGGTTACGTACAACATTTGATTATGGTTTTAGATAGTTTTTCCATTTCTGGATTCCAATATCGATACCGGCAAGATATTTTAATAATAAATAGTTCTTAAAAATGCTTAAACAAATTCGGGAACCCAATACAAACTGCAACCAAACTGAATACAAACTACAACACAAAAGCTTATTTTACACACTTAGGGGTGGAATTTTACAAAACGCTGAAATTAATATTTTTTTATTTGTAATAAGACGCCTCAATACTTATTTCATGTCTCTAGGTTCATTTCATTATTTTACCCCATACAAACTTTCACCCCCTATTTTATGCACTTAGGGGTGGAATTTTCCAAAATCCTTTCTTAGTGGATACTTGCGGTATATAAGGTACTTACTGTCCAAATTTCATGATTCTAATACCAGCGGTTTGGGCTGTGCGTTGATTCCTTTGTATTGATAAGTGAATTTGCGAAAAGTATCAAAATATGTGACATAAATCACCGTATCTTTTGATTGCGTTGACTTAGAAGCCTAATTTTTTTACAACTACAAGGGACCATAGCATTTAATATTTGGTATCAATTTCAACTTGATAACTCTACCTGTTTCTGAGAAAAAAGGTCTTGACAGACAGACAGACAGATAGACGGACAACAAAGTGATCCTATAAGGGTTCCGGTTTTCCTTGTAAGGTCCGGAACCCTAAAAATGGTTAGTATCTGGTTGATGGATCAACAGGATCTGCTAGGTTATATAAATATATCTACCTACTGTATGCATGTACCTAAAGATAAACTTTTTCCAAATAATCTGCGCTCTCTATTCTAGTCGTCGCCTTCACATTTGGTTCAAGGCCTCCGAACCCAGTGGACGCAGGGGTCCCCACCCCACTAATATATGTGCCGCGATAGCATGTTTTCACAGGAAGTCCTGGCGAAGGGAATGCCCAGGGGCGCGTTGATATTGTCGGGGTTTTGTTAGAAAATATAATTAAAATTGCGGTGTCCTTTCGCACTGTACACGTAACTTTAGTTATAGAGTGTGCTTTGTTTTTATATACCGATCTACTAATATAATTTAGAAAATTACCACTGATAGCCGATTGGATAAGCACGCATCTTGCGGGCACCAGGTCTTGGGTTCAAACACCGGCTCGCACCTCTGGATTTTTCGAAATCTATGTTCGAATCCTAATATTATCTAGTATATTATTATCACTTGCTTATGGTGAATGAAAACATCGTGGGGGAACCTGCATGTCTTAGAAGATCTAACCAATTGTCGAAAGACATGTGATATCTGCCAACCGGCACTGGGCCAGCGTGGTGGATTATGGCCTGAATCCCCCTCGTATTGAGGGGAGGCCCGTGCTCAGTCAGCGGTAGGACGTCAAAAGGGCTAAATTATTTTAATTAAGTATTATAATTTTGAAATAACTTGTATACCGATCCTGTTACTTTATTAATAATGCCTCTAATGTGTAGTCACACAGTGCGGGCCGCCCCTCAATGCGAGGGTTCAGGCTTGTGTCCACCACACTGTTCCAGTACCTACAGTTTAGCGAACTTCTCCCGTCTTGAGAATCTTGAGGTTCTCTCAGACATGCAGGTTTCGTCAGGATGTTTCCTTCACTGCTGTTACCCGTTCCGCAAGTGAAAATATTTAGAACCTACATTCTGAAATTACCCGGTACAGATGGGTATCACCTGTACCTACTACTTACATAGATGTTTTGAACGTCAGCTGTAATATCCCAGGAGAAATCACGTTGCCTACATGTAAGTAGTGTGTTCATTATTCGTTCAGACCCGATAGGGCTGAAATGCAGGACCTAAATATACTTATAATTTGTTTTATATACAGGTGTAAGTATTCTTAATAAGATCCCGTACCCACCACTAAAATTTCTCACTCTAATCATAGATAGGAAACGACTAGGCCGAAAATAGCTGTAGGTAAAATAGCGGTAGCTTGTAGGTGTTTTTTATTACGTTTTGGCGTCGCTTTTACATCATGTGATACCACAAACGGTTTCTTGAGGGAGCCCAAATATCTTGTTTCACCACTATTGTTCGGATTTCCACTTCCCGCCAAAAAAACGGTACCGCATTTATATTATTCTAATTAAGTCTAGTTTATGTACCCACAAGGGTATACCCAGCATATTATAGGGTTACCTAAAATATGCATGCGGCCTTGAGTCCCCATAGAACTAAGATATTATTGGTCAACTAACCCACTTCATAATAAATAAGACAGTAACTGAACTGGTACCAATATATACGGGACTTACTCGGGTACCTATCTCTCGGTAACTTATGCACCTGTTGCAGCAGAGATATAAAATAATAAGGCTAAAATAGCATGGTTATCATCATGTGATAATAGGATATTTTTATTGGGTTTTATATTTCTCTTGTACAAGTTTTGATTTAGAAGGATGCGACGTCCTATTTTATTTATGAACGCAAATTGTAGGTAGCTTTCGGGATATCGATTTTTTAAGGTAATTTTATTATCATTAGATCGATTTATTATCTTCGTTGTACATAACCAGTGGCGGTTTTACCAACATGCTGAGTAGGCTGGAGCCTAGGGCGGCAAATTTGGGGACGGATTTTTTTTTTCCTACCTCATATAAATCAAATCGATTTCTGTATGACGGTTTTCTGATGTTTTACAGATATAATTCTGCAACAAATTTTGCCGATGACTTTCTTCTCTCATCATTTAGGACATGACGATTGTAGAGGCAAGGCCGGCAAAAACTTTACAGCCTATGCCTTGGAAATTTGTAAATCCGCCACTGGTTGTACCATAAAGATGATCTATTAGTTTTCTGATTAGACCTCTTTCTCATAATCTAGCTTTTTAGGATACCGTAGGATTTTTCAGTAAAAAAAATATAGTTTTTTAAACTTTATTCATAAAAAAATAATAAATTACTTTTGGATACTCGAACGCAACTTAAATTATAGAGCAGCAGTACTATTCGGTAATGACAAACGTGAATCCACCGATGAAATTTCAAATTTCGTATAGAAAATACGGATCCAGAATACCAACCCGTCATACAAAAAATATACAGATGACAAAAATTAAGTACCTACCCAAAACAGCAGTACCTAATATTTTGACATAATATGTAGGCTTCTTAACTCATATGTAAGTAAGTGGGTAGGTATATTGTTTTAGTTAAATTGAGTTTAATTGTCACAATTATTTTTATCGCTCTATCCTTGCTGGTTCCTGTTGCGCACGTGGTTGTACACCTCATGGGCAGTGCCGGCGGCAGAGAGGACGCCGAATCCTTTTTTCTGAAAACAATTCAAAAGTAAGTAACGTCAAACACAAAGAACCGCTGGAAAGCTATAGCAGGTAATCTTCATATTAATTTGGTTACTATAAGCAGCTAAAATGCTATAAGGGAGCTAATGGGCAGACTGGTAAAATGGTAAATATTATCAGATTCCAAAAAATAATAATTAGCATTTTAATGCCACTACTGGGCACAGATCTCTCGTAATACAAGGGGGATTCAGAGGTTGGCGAATTTCACTTGTTCCAAAATTTGGTTGGACTTTCTACGACTAGCAGGTTTCCTCACGATGTTATCCGTCACCGTAAGCGAGTGATAATTGTATCTTAAATATAATTCGCATTACGATTTCAAAAACCCAGAGGCACGAGCCAGATAAATATAAAATATTATCTAAATATAAAAAGTTGTTAATATAGTACTTACGATGACTCTTCCACCTTTCTTGATCGCTTTAAAATTGATTTTAGGGTCAGCCTGAGCGCCCATCATCATGGAGAAAGCCACGAGGACTACTAAGAAGAACTTGAATAAATGCATGATGACGCGAGGTAGTTTAGATGGACGTGAGGCGCGTGCGAACTTCGACACTTGAATGGTGAACATATAGGTCCGGTAACCTATTTATATGTTTGTGCCAATACCATAACATAAACCATCTTTAACACATTTCAAAGTGACGCATTAAAAAATCCAAGCAGTGGGTATTGAGAAGGCTGCGAGTAGGTATATTGATATTTGTTTCCGTTATTGGGTTTCCCCGCGTGAAACAATTATTATCTAAGCTTTTGTAACAATGTTAGGACGATGTTTGCGAATACGATACATTCAATAAGGTTTAGGGAATTTGGCAGGTAGTACCTAACTATAACTACTCACTTATACTTTCTTATCTGTTATTTAGTAAGATTTTTTCTTTTATATAACAAAGTAGGCAAACAATCCTAAACACCGCCCGATAGAGTTTTGTAAAAGGCAGGAAACTTGTAAGTATAGAGTACGGAAATTAACAAAGTAGAGTCTTGGAGAAGAAAAATCCATGTTCTTAATCTTGATACAAGTGGTTTAATACCGAGAGATCCTCCCCCAGCGACAGACTAACAAATAATGAAAAAAAATGACAACTTTTAATTGTCATCAGTACGATTCTAATGTTTATTATTCAATGTCCACAACGAATTAAAGGATTAACAAAAAGGTGACGCATTAAAAATTTACGACGCAGCATCACGCATAATGATGCGACTTTTCCCAGACTTATAGGGAAACCCTATATAATTATGGCCACAGGTTCATATATAAATACGGTCTAACATAGCTCGACATCATTCGAAGCCACGTCTTCTAAACTAACAAGTTAAACTCCGGTGTCAGCATGAAACTGTTCGGTCTCGTCGTGTTGGTGATGGCGGTGCTCGCCCTGATGATGGGCAGCGCCAGCGCACATCCTAAGGGTATCGGAAAAATTATTAAGAAGGGCGGCAAAGTCATTGTAAGTATTTATCAATTCTATTATAACATCAAATGGCAACCACGCACCGGGAGACGCGGCGTGGGTAGGCCCCACAAGGTGGTCCGACCTAGGGACGGTCGCGGGAAACCGCTGGATTCGAGTTGCACAAGACCAACCGGTGTGGAAACCTTTGGGGAGGCCTATGTCCAGCTGTAGGCGTCTTTCGGCTGAAAGGATGGGAATTATAAATTGTGTAGTACAACAAACGCTAACTATGTTGAGCAAACACTATGGTCAGTTGCTACATAAAGCTACACCCAATCGATCAACGATCGATGGTCAACTTTTTTACAATATTACTTTTTTTCCAGAAACATGGCCTTAGTACCATTGGTGTCATCGGAGCGGGCCACGAGGTCTACCAGCAGTCCCAGAATCAATGATTAAATGATAATTCAATGATTATAATCCGAATGTATACCTATACCTACCTAGGTACCTACTATTAATTATTACCTCACCAAATAAATTATACATTACTCTGAAGCAACTATTTTAATATACCTACCTATTTACCTATGTATTTACAAAACCCAAACACATTGAATTTCTAGATCTACTTACTTTCTATACCTACATCGTGAAAATGCTTACATTCGCGAGAAGATACGGAAATAAATAGAATTTTAATACTAACCCAGTTTATGATTAGGTTAATAACACAATGTTAAGCAGTTACGGCAGCCTAGGTCCAGACAGATGCTTGCAATTCCAAAGGCATTGCTCGCGTGTTGCCGACTTAAAGGGGAGGTGGACAGAGAGAGAAGGCAGGGCGGTGGGGCTTTCAGCTCTCTGAGTCATCGTACAACACGCAGCTATAATAGTTACATAACGCCCATCTTCTGTGAGAGGGTGATGCTACCCCGGTCGAGGCCAGCCCGTACACGCGCAAAAACACTTGATTACCACCATAGTAGCCACTTATTTATGTTTACAAATTGGTTAGTCGCCTCAGGTTGATGGCCATATCTGTAGGTAATATAAAGATACCTACTGTATGCATGTATCTACAGAAAAACTTTTTCCAAATAATTTGCGCTACTCGTATATATTCTAGTCGTCGCCTTCACATTTGGTTCAAGGCCTCCGAACCCAGTGGACGCAGGGGTCCCCACCCCGTTAACATATGTGCCGCGATAGCACGTTTTCACAGGAAGTCCTGCCGAAGGGAATGCCCAGGGGCGCGTTGATATTATCGGGGTTTTGTTAGAAAATATCATTAAAATTGCCGTGTCCTTTCGTACTGTACATGTAACTTTAGTTATAGAGTGTGTTTTGATTTTATATACCGACCTACTAATAAAATTTTGAAAATTACCAGTGATAGCCGATTGGATAAGCACGCATCTTGCGGGCACCAGGTCTTGGGTTCAAACCCCGGCTCGCACCTCTGGATTTTTCGAAATCTATGTTCGAATCATAATATTATCTAGTATATGATTATCACTTGCTTATAGTGAATGAAAACATCGTGAGGAAACCTGCATGTCTTAGAAGATCTAACCAATTGTCGAAAGACATGTGATATCCGCCAACCGGCACTGGGCCAGCGTGGTGGATTATGGCCTGAATCCCCCTCGTGTTGAGGGGAGGCCCGTGCTCAGTCAGGGGTGGGACGTCAAAAGGGCTAAATTATTTTAATTAAGTATTATAATTTTGTAATAACTTGTATACCGATCCTGTTACTTCATTAATACGAGTAGTAATGCCTCTAATGTGTGGTCTCGCCGTGCGGGCCGCTCCTCAGTGCGAGGGTTCAAGCTTGTGTCCACCACACTGTTCCAGTACCTACAGTTTAGCGAACTTCTCCCGTCTTAAGAATCTTGAGGTTCTCTCAGACATGCAGGTTTCGTCAGGATGTTTCCTTCACTGCTGTTACCCGTTCCGCAAGTGAAAATATTTAGTACATTCTGAAATTACCCGGTACAGATGGGTAACACCTGTACCTACTACTTACATAGATGTTTTGAACGTCAGCTGTAATATTCCAGGAGAAATCACGTTGCCTACATGTAAGTAGTGTGTTCATTATTCGTTCAGACCCGATAGGGCTGAAATGTAGGACCTAAATATACTTATAATTTGTTTTATATACAGGTGTAAGTATTCTTAAAAGTTCCCGTACCCACCACTAAAATTTCTCACTCTAATCATAGATAGGAAACGACTAGGCCGAAAATAGCTGTAGGTAAAATAGCGGTAGCTTGTAGGTGTTTTTTATTACGTTTTGGCGTCGCTTTTACATCATGTGATACCACAAACGGTTTCTTGAGGGAGCCCAAACATCTTGTTTCACCACTATTGTTCGGATTTCCACTTCCCGCCAAACAAAACTGTACCACATTTATATTATTCTAATTAAGTCTAGTTTATGTACCCACAAAGTATACCCAGCATATTATATTACCTAAAATATGCATGCGGCCTTGAGTCCCCATAGAACTAAGATATTATTGGTCAACTAACCCACTTCATAATAAATAAGACAGTGACTGAACTGGTACCAATATATACGGGACTTACTCGGGTACCTATCTCTCGGTAACTTATGCACCTGTTGCAGCAGAGATATAAAATAATAAGGCTAAAATAGCATGGTTATCATCATGTGATAATAGGATATTTTTATTGGGTTTTATATTTCCTTTGTACACGTTTTGATTTAGAAGGATGCGACGTCCTATTTTATTTATGAACGCAAATTGTAGGTAGTTTTCGGGATCTCGATTTTTTAATGTAATTTTATCATCATAAGATCGATTTATTATCTTCGTTGTACATAACCAGTGGCGGTTTTACCAACATGCTGAGTAGGCTGGAGCCTAGGGCGGCAAATTTGGGGACGGAATTTTTTTTGCTACCTCATATAAATCAAAACGATTTCTGTATGACGGTTTTCTGATGTTTTACAGATATAATTCTGCAACAAATTTTGCCGATGACTTTCTCGTCTCATCATTTAGGACATGACAATTGTAGAGGCAAGGGCGGCAAAAACTTTACAGCCTATACCTTGGAAACTTGTAAATCCGCCACTGGTTGTACCATAAAGATGATCTATTAGTTTTCTGATTAGACCTCTTTCTCATAATCTAGCTTTTTAGGATTACAGTAGGATTTTTCAGTAAAAAAATATAGTTTTTTAAACTTTATTCATAAAAAATACTAAGTAACTTTTGGATACTCGAACGCAACTTAAATTATAGAGCAGCAGTACTTACTATTCGGTAATGACAAACGTGAATCCACTGATGAAATTTCAAATTTCGTATAGAAAATACGGATCCAGAATACCAACCCGTCATACAATAAAAATACAGATGACAAAAATTTAGTACCCAAAACAGCAGTATCCAACATTTTGACATATGTAGGCTTCTTAACTCATTTGTAAGTAGGTAGGTATATTGTTTTAGTTAAATCGAGTTTAATAGGCACAATTCTTTTTATCGCTCTATCCTTGCTGGTTCCTGTTGCGCACGTGGTTGTACACCTCATGGGCAGTGCCGGCGGCAGAGAGGACGCCGAATCCTTTTTTCTGGAAACAATTCAAAAGTAAGTAACGTCAAACACAAAGAACCGCTGGAAAACTATAGCAGGTAATCTTCATAATATTAATTTGGTTATTATACGCAGCTAAAATGCTATAAGGGAGCTAATGGGCGGACTGGTAAAATGGTAAATATTAGCAGATTCAAAAACATAATAATTAGCATTTTAATGCCACTACTGGGCACAGATCTCTCCTAATACAAAGGGGATTCAGGGGTTGGCGAATTTCTTGTTCCGAAATTTGGTTGGACTTTCTACTACATGCAGGTTTCCTCACGATGTTTACCGTCACCGTAAGCGAGTGATAATTGTATTCAAAAAACCCAGAGGCATGAGCCAGATAAATATAAAATATTAAATAGGTATCAATAAAGTTGTTAATATAGTACTTACGATGACTCTTCCACCTTTCTTGATCGCTTTAAAATTGATTTTAGGGTCAGCCTGAGCGCCCATCATCATGGATAAAGCCACGAGGACTACTAAGAAGAACTTGAATAAATGCATGATGACGCGAGGTAGTTTAGATGGACGTGAGGCGCGTGCGAACTTCGACACTTGAATGGTGAACATATAGGTCCGGTAACCTATTTATATGTTTGTGCCAATACCATAAACCATCTTTAACACATTTCAAAGTGACGCATTAAAAAATCCAAGCAGTGGGTATTGAGATTAGTGGGTATTGAGAAGGCTGCGAGTAGGTATATTGAAATTTGTTTTCGTTATTGGGTTTCCCCGCGTGAAACAATTATTATCTAAGCTTTTGTAACAATGTTAGGACGATGCTTGCGAATACGATACATTTAATAAGGTTTAGGGAATTTGGTAGGTAGTACCTAACTATAACTACTCACTTATACTTTCTTATCAGTTATTTAGTAAGATTTTTTCTTTTATATAACAAAGTTGGCAAACAATCCTAAACACCGCCCGATAGACTTTGTAAAAGGCAGGAAACTAGTAAGTATAGAGTACGGAAATTAACAAAGGAGTGTCTTGGAGAAGAAAAATCCATCGCTTCTAGGTGTTCTTAATCTTGATACAAGTGGTTTACCGAGAGATCCTCCTCGATCTATTTTGCATAATATTATACTGGATACAAATTCTGTGGACCGTTATTGTATTTTCACGCCAGATGTCGTTCTGAACTGTCCTTCCTTACTGCTTCGTAAAATTAAATGAACATAGCCGCTCTGAAGCTAAAGTTATATCGATTAAATTATAGACAACAGCTCTCATATCCTTAAACCATTTTTATTCATTTCGAAAAAGAAATATTTTGATGAATGTATCGAAAAAGTGCTACAAAAGAAAGACTTTTTCTAAATTATTTATTCTTAAGTTGACTATATCGTCATGAAATATAACTAACATGGAGGCACCTCATAAGTAAACACAGGGCCATCAGTGATGTGCGAACAATTCTAATTTGCACCAAAATCAAGGTATTTTAGTACTTATGGTATTTTTTTTGGTAAAACAGAACTGCACATGCATCTCGTCCATGTTCGCTAAATTCCTTTGATTACAACCACAGAGTGATAGTGTTCATATAACCATAGTAAGCAGGTGCTCGACTTCTAAAGAAGTAATACCTACTTCATCTTATTTTTCCCTGGTATTTCCATTGGTGCAGTGGGATTCAAGACGTGACACATACCTACTTATTCATGGAATTATCTCGTGTGTAATTGAAAAATAATTAGCAATTGTTATTAGGTACGAATGTGTTGGGTATTGCCGTAGGTTGATGGTAGGAAATGTAAAATCTTGCATCATAGGGACGTATATTAAGAAGTTTCATTCCTATAAAGTCATATGCTATGTCTTATCCTATAATTCCTAAATTCTCCTATGACTACCAATCAACTTAGTAATTTTAACTCCGTAGTACCTACGTAGCACGTGCACTCACCGTCGCGTCAGTTGTTTTGAATAAGTTGTGTGATCAATTTTAGAAGAGGACGCACTGCTTTAATTTAAAAAAAAAGACTCTTATTTTTATGTGTTTAAAAAACAAAATATTTTATATTCGCTAGTGAAGAAACTAATGTCAGGTGTCACATTAATGGGGATGATGATTATGATTGAATTTGGCAAGTGTATTTTTATACTTACTCTATTATGATAGAAAAATGAAATAGAAATAAAAAAAAATTGAAATCTAAAAAATAAAATTCTGGTGTCGCGGTGATTTTTGCCAATATCCCCCAAAATGGCTCATACCGATTTTCATGAAATTTTGTGTGCATATCGGGTAGGTCTGAGAATCGGTCAACATGTAGTTTTCATACCTATAAATTATTTATATGGCAGAACAACGTTTGCCGGGTCAGCTAGTAGTATATAAAAATCCGGCTAATGGTTCAAACAAAACTAGCACGCGCTGAGAAAAGGTAGCGCGCAATGGGTAATCAAAACTAACCGCACCACGCGCACCGCATCCTTTCCATTCGGTAGGTGATAGGCAGTCCATAATATTATTATCATTTTAATTTGTGTTATCATAGTGTTTTTAGTACTACAAAAATTGTATCTATAAATAAAGGATGAGAATATTTTTACTTAATAAAAGAAACATTAACAACTTTTTAATAACACGGCTAAATGAAAGCAGATTGCAGGGGTGAAATAAATAACTTCTGAAACCGGCCTTGGAATTTGAATGGTGAATAAAATTTATTGGTGTATTGTCTATCAACATGTTGTACAAATTTGTTTTCAAATAAACGGGCGATGTGTGATGTTCCTATCCATGTCTATGTTTGTACGCCTTATACGCGTCGTGGATATTGCCCGCGGCGTTGATCGCCCGGAAACCGTTTTTCTGAAAAATAAGGAAGATTATAACTGGAACTGTGAGGTTCACCATCCCGCATTCGGGAGCGTACACCTTCAGGGAACACAGGCATGATGGTGTTTATTTTATAAATGGACCCATAGGTACCGAAATATCCTATTTAATTTTTTAACAGCAGTTTATGTAAATAATATTGACGACCGCTTGGCGCAGTGGTTCGAGCGCAGGCCGCTCGGCACATGGTGGTTGCGGGTTCGATTCCCGCCAGGCCAAATTTCGGAAATGGCCTTTTCGTAATTTGCCCAGGTCTGGGTGTCACTGGGATCGCCCCCAGTCCATTGTACGGTACCCATAGTACAAGCTTTGCTTAGTTTGGGACTGTACAGTTGGTGTGTCTGTCTGGCGATACTTATTATTATTACTTATTTGTATCGATTAAGGGGCTGGGGGTAATTTGGAATAACATGGTGCTCCGGGTAAATGCTAGTCGTAAATATTTTATGTCGACTATCGCCGACGGAGAGGCCGACCGAGGAAGAGATGGAGAGATGAATCGAACGCCTTAGCGGGAACATCGTGGCAGGAAAGAGCCCAGAACACAGATGTGTGACGTACAATGGAGGCCTTTGATCAGGAGTGGGACACTGCAGGGCTTTCACCATATGTCAATAGCCTAGTGGTTAGAGGGGCCGCTCTCGTAGCTGGGCGTTTGATCCCCATCCAGCCAATTAAAATATTGCGGTAAGCCCACTCTTAACACAAGCATTAGCTTAGCTGGAGGGGCTAACAGGAATACAAGTAATGTGATAGATACATTTTTCTAGTAATCTTAATAAAACTACACAATGCAATAATAATAATTATACTTACTAAGACCGAGCCGGCTCCTGCTTTTGGAGCAGCCTCTATCGTGTTGAGAAACATTGCCAAGACAGCCACAAGCATGACGAAGAAATTCATGAATTTCATTTTTATTGCTTAACAATAAGTGTTATATTTTAGTATAATTTCTAAACAATCCAAACCGTATGACAGTTGTGGCCAGAATGTGTTTATATACTAGATGTCATATCTATTTACTATCAAATTGGAGGCTAATGTGTATGGTATGGATAATTAATCACCCAAGTCTTTATAGTTAGTACTTACCCACCTATCATTTGTCAATACAGTGCCTGCTAATAACTCTACACAAACTAATTCATATTTAATACGAGTTTTATGTTTTAAAAATTCTATTTTTTTTAGGACACGTGTTCATACCTTTGATAACTTTTATCAAAGGTTCATACAGTATTTCATAAGTCCGAAATAATACTTAGTGACATGGATGAGGCGACGCGTCTCGCCCGCCGCGTCGTCGGGCATACCGATACCTACTATTATTTCAGATTTTTGGCCACCCCGTATTTCTCAAATATTACGCATATAGCTTTTCGTTATCCTACGTAGTTACACCATTTTCACTGTTGTTATGTACACACCTACGTATTTGGTAGTTATTATAGATACCTACAATTGTTTTGAACGTAGATGCACTTTATCTAGGTATTTATTTTGAATTTCTGGTGTAAATTTCAAAACTGAAAATTCGTGGAAATATGAAAAGTTATTCCCGCGATACAAGTCATATTTGCAAATTTAATTATGATTTATGATCGAAATGTTGCGCATGAATTGTATTTGTTCAATTTATTATCAGGAAACAGACGGGTAGACATAAACAGTACATTTTTTAATAATAACAGTTTTTTTTATTACTAAAGATACATTAAGTATTAAAAACCGAATACAAATACTGAGTATAATGAGCTAAATAAGATATAGGTACTTATATCTCTTTGTTATCCGCGTCTGTTGGTTTGTCCGCTTGGTTCTTCTTTTGATGTAGTTTTCATTATCATTTAGAGAATTTCTTCCAAAAGGATTACATACATTCCAATTAAATTTGTAAATAAGGCAGAAAAGCCGTGCGAAGCTGGCGCAGTAGTTAGATATTATATTACTCACTAGTTAGATATTATAATATTTTTATCTACTACTGCGGTCTTCCTTTGACTTGAGTGTACAACTCGTGAGCCGTGGCCGCTGCACTAGCTGCTGCAAACACCTTTTTCTGGAAAAAGAAAATAAACAAGTGTCACAGGTTTGTTATCACATCACACAGAGGTGTATCTGATTATCTACAAAGCACACCGGCGACACCGTTCCCGTGTGATTTAGCAGTCCTACATAAGCAATAAGCAGGTTTAAAATGTAAAAAAATACAAAATATTGTTACTTACAACCGCACTGCCGACTTTTTTAATGCCTTTCCAATTGATTTTATTCTTTGGCGCGGGTGCAGTTTCCATGGTAGGCGCAAAAACCGCTAGCAATGCCAAAAACAGCACAAAATGTCCCGTGAGTTTCATTGTGTCTTGAATGCTGGTTTACAATCTGGACTTGATTGAGTGTATCTACACTCAATCAAGTCCAGATTGTAATGTCTACTGTGAATGATGGCACCCGTGGGAGGTTTATAAAGTTTTATAGAAATCTTTAATTTTACCTCATGGTGTTTACCTATGACGTAAAATTAAGAATGTTTACTTCATAAGTATTGTTTGGAATGTGATTGATTGTTTATTATATAAGTATACCTACTGTTATTATTATTTTCCTGCCTACCATAAGTGAAGAGCGAAAGAGTGTCGAACTTGTAGGTTTTCGTCATAAGGGATAGTGGCAATATTCAGTTTTGCCTTGGTCGGACGATTGAGAATGAAATGGGGCGCGGAAACCGTTTCCATAAATATGTAAAAGCTGATAGGACGCAACATTTATAATTTTACTGAGCCCACTGAACGTTTATGTATGCAGTACTGTATCCTCCAGTAACGTGTGAGGTAGGCATTACTCAATCTGCGTCAGAGTTACCATCCGTCCGGATTTTTCCGGACATAGCAAGTTCGGCCTTACACCGGGATGTCTAGACTTAACTCGAAATCTACTGTTTGTTTATTTTTTGCATTGTAATACAGCTAGTGCGCTGCGCGTAGGAGTTATTATGTTTATCTCAAGATTGGTCAGTTCTTTGTGGATTTCGGAATGCGTAGCTATGTAAGTAGCTACGCTCCGCTATGCTTCTCTTAGCAATAGTGTAACAGCCTTACATGTATACCTAATAGCAGATTATTTTAATAGGTAACTACATACTTCACATTTATATGTATAGCGTTAAAATTGAAATGAATTGCGGTTAAAACAGCTTTTCTCTTTTTTTCAGTTCATGAATTAAAACAATTCACATACTTACTTACTGTGAATGACTAAGTTCGAGTTTATTCAATTCATAAAAATCCATATTTGAATCTTAACGGATCGATCTTATTTATTCACAAAGTGATCGCGCCTAATTAGCGGATAGGTACTTACTATTTATTTATGATGTGATGTCTGGTTGTCTCTAAAACCTGTCTACCTACAAAACTCAGTAGATATAACAACTGTATAAGTACTTAGTGGGAAATTCTGTTTTGGTTATAATTGGTGGGGAACTAATCATTACCAAAACAGGTAGTAGAAGTACATATAACTGCGTAAGTAACTACCTATCTAGTTATATATCTGTAAACTTCATCAGCTATTAGGTATTAATTTCCTTATATTTATCAATCCAACATACTTTGGTACCTAAATTAAACAAGTCGCGCAATTCAGATAAATCAGCAGTAGATACCTACTTATATATTTCGCATGCACACATTTTATTGACACTTCCATAAGAAACATACACATTTCGGGATCTGTGAAGTCCCGGGCCGTCTTATCTCTGTGTATAAAAACTTGGGTCAACAGTGACATTGCGTTAGTGTCTACCTGTTTCAGAAGTTCGTTATATTCGTTATATATATATTAACAATGAAAGTAACGAAATTAATAGTGGTGTTTGTATTAGTATATGCATTATTATCAGTGGACGCAGCACCGGGGAAAATTCCTGTTAAAGCTTTACAAAAGGCCGGAAAAGCTATTGTGAGTAACAAACTAATTGCGCTCGTGTTTTAATTAATATTTTTTAATAAAGGAATGTTGAAATTGTGAAGTTTCTTTGAGACCCACGACTATTCATGATCATAAGATAAATCAGTTTCAAGTCGGAACTACTTCAAAGCGTTTTGTCGTTTATGTGTTAACAAACCTTGCCGCTCGTGCTCTTGGGGCAGGATCATAATATAAACCTTTTGTTTGTCATTCGTATTTAATTCATCTTTCAGGGCAAGGGACTCCGAGCCATCAACATCGCTAGTACTGTTCACGATGTAGCCAGTCTATTCAAGCCTAAGCGAAAGAGGAAACATTAGAAGATAGTCTTCGGGTACATTTTGATGATTGCTAATTGATAATTATGGGATCTATAGGTACTTACGAACATACGTTCCCAACATTTTCTTTGCATCTCGACCACTTTTTCTAACAATAGTACTAAGTACTTACGTAGGTACCTACTCAATATTTTTTAACAATTGCATAATCTATGTAGGTATACTTGGGCTCGAGGAGAATGGGGTGGCCAATAGTCGATTCCAGCATCTACTTGGGGCGGTGCGGCCCCCGTTGGGAACCACTCGTATATCTATCTATTATATCATGGGAGTTTGAATATTTGAGCGCATGCCAAACATTATTGTGCACTTTTAAGGGGTTAACTAATGACCCTTAACCTCGTTTGTCTGTCAGTTGAATGACCAGACATCGATCAATGTGTGCGAAAAAAGCTATGTAAGCACAATGAATGCGGTCAGAATTATATCCAAACATCATAAATATACTAAAATAAATACTTTTAAAAGTGTTGAGATTTTATTTTAGTTTTAAACTCCGTTTTTAGGTAAGTAATTTGGCAAGTACTTATCTATTTTTATTTTATTTTGTAAGCCCTACACGCCCTGCATAAATATCAAGTGAGCAATTAATTATTTTTTAATATTATTTTAAATTTATTTTGTTAGGTTTTACTTACACGGCGGAATAAAATGTACATTATTAGTACCACTTATAAAGTAACTTAAAGTGAAATAAAAATATTATATTAGTATTTATTTTTGCGACAGTTTTATTTTATTATTGACTCAAAATATAAACCTAAATACGATCTTGTTATTTTAAACATCCAATAAATATACGAACATTAACAGTTAGATGTGTATTATTTCTACAGATTGTATCATATTTAAATCTATATACATATCCGATACTCATTCAAGCCCCAAGACAAACCACTAAGTAAGTAAGTATTATTTCGGAATTTTTAACCATTTTGTATAAACGAAACGAAATTGTAAATTGAGCGTATTCATTAAGGAGTTGGGAAAACACAAGTGATTGATAGTATGGCAATAGAAAAACAATTAAGTATAATAGTTGGTAATGAGTAATACATATCGCACGCGGTGGGTTATTACGCGCGTAAACGCAAACATATTAGTTTCCTCGAGTTGGGACGTGTCATGATGGCAGTTTTTTTATTATTTTTCCCTGTTTTAGACACCTTATAAAACTGAAGTGAGCTTGGTGGTGTGAGTAATTTGTTTTAGTGTTTCGGAGAGGATTCACTGCACGATGAAGTCTTTCTTAGTTATTGTCCTCGTTACGCTATGTGCAGCATGTCTAGTCGCATGCACTCCTTCTAAGTCTGAGGCTAATTTGCCAACAGGTGTTACAACTTCTACAACTACTTCCAAACCTTGGACACGGAAGTTTAAAGATGGCTTGGTGCGTATTTTGTCAATAAATATTGAGCTCGGTACTTACATCAAACGTATAATTAATTAATTAACGTAGAATTAATATTCTTCACATTGATGTCCAGGAGTGGGGCATTAATGGGCTAATTACTATTAGGTAGTAAGGGGCCATCCATAAATTACGTCACACGTTAAGGGGGAGGGAGGGGGTCGATGAAGTGTGATATTGTGTGACAAGGGATGGGGAGGGTTCCCAAATTTTGTGACATCACATTTTTTTGACGTTCATTTTATTGAAAAATAATTAGATGGAAATAAAAATAATTTCGGAACTGCTGTTTTAATTTCTAAATGTAAAATTGAAAAATATGTGACATCACACTAGGTAGGGGGGGGGGGGTCTCACAAATGTGACCAGCTGTGACAAGGACGGGGGAGGGGTCAAAAAATCATTAAATTCGTGTGACGTAATTTATGGATGGCCCCTAAGGTGGGAAACGACGAAACTAGCTAATGTTCATTCTATCCCCACTCTATCATTATTATCTTTCCTTTACGTCTGGGATGAACCTAAACAGTGACACCATTATTTTGTTGTTCTATCTTGTTCTATCTATGTTCGCGGAGATAAAAAAAAATGTTCTTGTTCCAGATGCTCTTTGTTTGGTCTAAAATATGTTCTATGTTCTTATAATCTCTGTTCAATATTGCAGGGCAAATTCTTCCAAGGCGCGGCAATAGCCGGTGCAGTGCAGCAAGGGTTCCAAAACGCTCGCAGTCACAAACAAAGTCACAAAAACAAGCCATCACTTCCCGATATTAAGACAAAGCAGTAGACCTAAGCTAAAGTTATGTTACCATTTATGGTAAACGGTATTGAATGAAACTGTTGTCATTTTAGTAGCATTTTGACGAGCCATTATTGCCGACTTATAAATATACCCAAGTTTCTGATTAACTATATCTCTTTCATTTAAAATATAATATATGAATCGTAGTGTGCTGTCATTATCAAGAAGCAAGCAGTCATAAGATACACCAAAACACCCGGATTTAATACCTCGATAAAGTGATACTTCATGTTTTTTGAAATAAAATATATTCTCGTACTATTCCTAAAGCTATTGTAAACGAATAAAGGCTGTCTTGGTAAGTTGTGAACAAAGATATAGTATTCAGTTCCCATGACATATATCGTAAGTTCTGAAAGACACGAGGGCTGGTGAAATAGGAGCCGGTCAGCTGACGACTGGACTGCTGCCAACAAATCAACAGAGACGCGCCACGAGCGCGCCCACACTATCTTATAAACATAAATCGATAAATTTCAACAAATTTACTTTATTAGCAGAGGATTTATTCAAAAACCAAATCTACGGATCCACTAGCTACCTACACACACTACCTACTAAACCTATAGGAAATGTACAATTTAGAGAGGTTGTAGGATTTTGTATTGATTATACTCGGTACATTAGGTATTGAAATAATAAACAATTTGTTTTTGTTCACTTATTCATAATATTGTGTTGCTATATCGTTGTGAGAGGTACCTAAGGTAGATATGTCGCTGTGTTTTCAACGATTTCTATGAAAAATATATATAAAATATAATCAGTTACGCGCATACGCTCGACAAAGTAGCACGCAGTCACGCTTGACCCTTAGACCAGTGGTCCTAAACCTTTTCTAAAATTTTAAGCGACGTCTTTTATTTAATTAAAATGAAGTGTGCCATCTGTAATGATAGTTTCAATGACGGTGTCCAATGTGGTGCATGCAAGAAACACCTTGATTTTGCTTGTGCAAATATTTCTGAGGCTGGATGGAGAAAACTGGGAACTGACAGAAGAGCCCTATGGAAATGTCCACCTTGCCGAGTTATCCCTCAGTCTCCCTGCCGATCACCATTACCAGACCCCGTCTCCCTGGAGCTAGTTCTCAACGAGATTCGGGAAATCAAGGATAAGTTGACAGGTTTGCCGGCTCTTACTGAAGATATTCGATGTATTAAAGAGGAGCTGAAAGATCTAAAAAATGCCTGTGAGTTCAATAGTGCCCAAATGGAAGATTTTTCAAAAAAGCTCGCTGGCTTCGAATCTAAGATTGTGGGATTTGATCGTCTCAAGGAAACCGTTTGCTCTCTCCAGACTGAAATTGACACAGTCAAGACGGAATTGCTGGCTAGTGATCAGAGGTCCAGACTGAACAACGTGGAAATAAAAGGAGTTCCTGTTAAAAAAGATGAAAACCTTTTTTCGATTTTGGAGGCCATAAGCACAAAAGTAAATTTTTCATTCCCTAAAACCCAAATAAATTATCTATCCAGAATTCCCCTGTTTAACTCGAACGATAAATCTATTATTGTGAGCTTCCTTAATAGATATGTTAAAGAAGATTTTGTAGCGGCTGCGCGTTCATTCAAGACGTTATCTACCCATGATATAGGAATCCAGGGTCCAATGCATCGAGTGTTCATCAACGACCATCTAAGCCCGGATTCCAAAAAGCTACTAAATAAAACCAAGTCCCTGGCTAAAGATAAGGACTTCAAATATGTTTGGGTGAAGCATGGCAAGATACACGTCCGTAAGCAGGACGGATCTCATGTTTTTCTAATTGGTAGTGAAAAAGATTTAAACATCTTAGCATAGTCTAGACTATGTTTGCCCATATGCGTAGTTCTTATATTGATTTAACATGGCCTGTTCATTTATTATTAATAATTTTTACCTGTTTAAAAATGTGCCCAAGGTTTAGCTCCGCTTTCTTGCACGAAGCATTAACACCTCGCTATTGTATTATTGTACGCACTATTGTTCTATACTGCAGCTGTGATCGCGCAATGCATAAAATTATGTCTAACTTGCTCGCACCTACGGGGATTTTAACCTATTCCTTTCCTTTTCTCACGTTCATTTGTTCGTTTATTCTTTACGACGACTATCTTTTACTGACAATTTTTCCAAGTCCTACCTACATTTTGAATAATGTATTATGCTTTAGTAAATTATATTTCTATAGGTATATTTTAATGTGGCTAATTATAAATCAATTATACTTATATATGTATTCAATAATTGCTGCTTTAAGTAACCATGGATAGCAATGATAATAATAAAAAACTTAATATCTACTATCAAAATGTACGTGGACTTCGTACTAAAACGGATGTTTTTTACCGTCAAATATGTTTAAATTCATATGATATAATCATATTAACGGAAACATGGCTAAGCGATGACTTCTCTAATTCGGAATTGTTTGATGATAATTATATTGTGTGGCGTCGTGATCGAAACTATTGCTTGACTGGTCAGCTCCGAGGAGGAGGTGTATTGATTGCTGTTCGTAAGCCCTTATCAGCTACTGCACAGCCATTGTTCTACTCTTCAGCTGAGGACTTATGGTTGACTGTATGTATGCCTCAAAATAATGGTTGCCATTCAATTAAACTGCACATTTGTGCTATTTATTTATGTAAACAAAACCTAGGTGGTTCATTTTCAAATCAATTGTCAAATTTTTTGTCGAAGTTAAGTGAGACAGTGTTAAAATATCCGAATGATAAATTTTTGATAATCGGAGACTTTAATATGAGCGGAATAAATTGGCTTTTTAACACTATTGACGGTACTTATCAACCTTCTGACAATTGCAGCACAGATGAGTATTTGTTGATTGACGAACTTCGCCTTTTAAACCTTAGCCAGTATAACGGAATATTAAACAAACAAGATAAACTCTTAGACCTTGTCTTATGCAATGAAAAGGTTTCCGTATCTGAGTGTTTCGACCCATTAATTCCCGTTGACAGCTACCATCCTGCCCTCGCTATTGTGACTGATTTTTCCATATATAATTACTTAAAACCAGCGTCTTTTACCCAATTTAACTACTATCTAGGTGATTATACTACTATCAACAATGAAATTTTATCCGTTGATTGGTGTAGGGAATTTGATTCGCGTTCATTGAATGATGCCGTTGATTACTTTTATTCTACAATAGCTGACATTCAAACGAAGTATATTCCATCTAGAAAGACTAAGCTCAACACTTATCCAATCTGGTATTCTTCGGACCTCAAACGTTTAATAAAGGAAAAGTTTAAATATTTACGTAAATTCAGAACGTATGGCAGACTTTCTGACCAAGCTACTTTTAAGCTTCTACGGGATAGGGTTAAGGCTGTTGAAGCTGATTGCTACATAAATTATCTAGCAGGTACTGAACTAGCTATTGAAAATGATCCAAAGCGATTTTGGGGCTTTGTAAAACATCGTTTAAAATCTAATATGATACCTAATAACTTTAACTATAGTGGGGCAACCCTAACTACTGGTGAAACTATTTGTAATGCTTTTTCTATGCACTTTCAAACTGCTTTTTTAAATTCACATAATACTATTAACGTATCCTCTAGTAATCAGGCTAATTGTGCATCTAGTAGTGCTACTTCAAATTGGTCATCACACATTCATTCAATTGAGGTAAATTTGGAATCAGTAGAAAAACTATTGAGTCACCTAGACCCGTACAAATCAGCAGGACCTGACCATTTATCGCCCAAGTTTCTCATCAGATGTGCTAAGACTATAGCCTTACCAATCTCTTTACTGTTCAAAAAATCTATCTCTACGTGCACGGTGCCTCCAGTCTGGAAATCCGCCTTTGTAACCCCAGTCCACAAGAAAGGTATAAAAACTGAAATTGAAAATTATAGGCCCATATCCAAATTATGTATTTTAGCCAAAATATTTGAAAGAATAGTGTATGACCAGGTCTACGCCGCATTAAAGAGTTCATTTAGCTCCTCACAACACGGTTTTCTTAAAGGTAGATCTACTGTTACCAATTTACTGCTTCTAAACGATTATTTAACACGTGAAATGGATAATGGTGCCCAGGTTGATGTCGTTTATACGGACTATAGTAAAGCCTTTGACCGTATTGATCATGAAATACTCAAAATTAAGCTGCATGATAGTGGTATTAGGGGCAATCTCTTCAGGTGGTTTTCTTCATATCTTGATAACAGATCACAGGCAGTTGTTGTTAGTAATTATATATCTAGTTGGGTTCCAATCCCAAGTGGCGTCCCGCAGGGTTCTCTGATGGGTCCCCTGCTGTTTATTATCTATGTAAATGACATCGGCACCTGCGTTCAAAATTCACATCTACTATGCTTTGCCGACGATATGAAGATTTATTCTTCAGTATCGTCGTCCGAGGACGTGGAGTCATTGCGGTCTGATTTGGCGCGTCTTGATCATTACTGTCGAAGTAATAAGCTTGATCTTAATCCTAATAAGTGCTCGGTTATTTCGTTTAGCAGGAAAATTAATCCGATGGTAGCCACTTATAGCCTTATAAACCAAGCAATTCCAAGGTGCGACGTTGTGCGTGATTTGGGTGTTTATCATGATTCCAAACTTTTATTCAACGCTCATATTGACAAAATAGTGGCTAAGGCGTCTAAGTCGCTTGGCTTTATTATGAGAATGTCTTGCTGCTTTAAACAAGCCAAAACTTTTAAGATTCTCTATTGTACGTATGTGAGGAGCCACTTAGAGTACGCCTCTCAGATCTGGAATCCGTGCTACGATAAATATACAAACAGGCTTGAAAACATTCAAAAACGATTCCTACGTTTCCTTTGCTATAAACTTAAAATTCCTTATAGCTCTGATAGATACCTTTCCCTGTGTAAGAAATTTCATATTCAGCCACTTATGAATCGTCGTCAAATTGCAGATTGTACTCTCATGTTTAAGATTCTAGCAAATGAAATTGATTGTCCTGATATACTTCACAAATTATACTTTAATGTACCGAATAGATCAATTAGACATAATCCACCGATCTCAATCCCTTTTTCTTCCTCTAACTATAGGCAAAATTCATATTTGGTGCGAGCAAGCAGAGACTTTAATAAACTGTGCAAGGACTGCTCTTTTGATCCCTTTGTTACTAATAGTAAACAAGCAAGAAAGCAGCTAAACCTTAAGTTCTTCCAATAAATTCTGTAATGTTCTTATATTTTCTCTAATTAGTTCTGGTATCTCTAGGTGATGTGTGCTATTAAGTGTTTGCTTAAGACTCTATTGTACTTCTCTACTGCTATACGTGAAAACCTTTAATTGGCTTTCTATTACTAGAATTAATGCTTAATAATTTGTATGTAGCTGTTGGTTTTCCATAAATAAATAAATAAATAAATAAAATTTTACGAATTACTTACAGAAAACTTCTTCCAACTTGTCGTGGAAACATAAGTAGACCGTAATAAGTAAGCACAAAGTTTGTAAGAAGTTTACATTTTTATTAATTTGAATTTTTAAAGGAAATTGTAATTTCCTTCCTATTTTTGTGTATACATTCGTACAATGGTAGTCAAAAGTGCACTGAAAGGAATAAATTGGAATATATAATTTTGAAAAATACATAAATAATCAAAGTTGCCAACATGAAAATAAAGTAACATCTTAGTTTTACAACGTAGACCGGGATATTAATTATTTTCAGCTCAGAATTAGGCCCGGTAAAATTCAGTAAGTACTTAAGTACGTTTTCTTGTGGCCGCCACCTGAATCAAACATTGTTTTTCGCGACCAAATTTAGGTAGGTAGTTCTCTCGCAATGTCACTCTTACCAACTACAATAAATAATAACCATAAACTACTTACCTATTCCAAATAATAATTCTTAAACAAAGTACCTACCTACTGCATAAATAGAAATGAAACCATATTATAACTACTTATTATAAAAGAGTACTATGTAAATCAATCCTTTGATAATAAAAATGTCTTCAATTTTTGAACCAAGACCTTTTCAACGTGAACTTTTATTATTTCACCAGCTTCGATTGAATTGTATTTAGATTATTATCGTTTAGAAGTAAATTTATTTTTTCTGTTAAAGCTTCGTGTTTATTTGTGAGTTCTTTTACTTTATCATCAAAGTCCGTTTGGCCACTGAAAAAATAAGTTATAGATAGTAAGTAAATAACAATTTTAGTAATGTGTTTTCCATTGTCAAGAAATTGGGCGAAAGTTTATTAATTTTTATAGTACCTATGTAACCTATCTATCGTTAAATAATAATACTTTCTATATGGGTATACCTAACAAAATAAATATACAAATACGTACAGATATTGTGAAATGTGCTGTCTCGCAAAATAAATGCGAAAAATATAATTGTCAGCTTCAGATGTCTGAAGTTACAGTCTCATTGAATAAATTGGTATGTATAAATTTATTAAATGAGACTGTCGACGAATGTACCGAATTTTAAGTAAAAAAAGGTTTTTAGCGAAAACACAATTAGGGGCGATGAATTATTAAAATGTTCACCAACATTAACGTCAGAAGGTTTTCCGGCAGCTCTGGTTTGAGCCCTTGAAGCTGTCGCTTTAATTCATCAACGACACATTGTTGCTTCATTAATTCCTCCTCGAGCTCCGCAATGGACGTATCAATTTTTTCTATTTCGACGTTCATTTCTTCTTCATTCTGACGTGTAAGAGATGGATTTTATGAGTCGTAAAATTATTGCGATGAGGACCTCGCTATTGCGATCTAACATGTTTCCCGAGTTATTTTCCAGAATTTGGGATAGCTGATTGGTTCAAGATAGAGTAAGCGTAGGTACCCAGCCTTTAGTTTCCTGTATATAGATAATTTTGACTTACATGGTCTAAGTTAAGTACATAGGTACCTATACGTTAGAGCGGATGCTATTTAACATTTTTATATTAAAGTTCCATATAATAGTAGTTTAGACATTAAATAGTAATAATGGGAATCTAAACAAATAGAGACTGTTAATAGTTTAATTAATTAATGTGGCTAAAGCAATACTATCTTAATCACATTACAAATAAAGTTTATTTTAAAAATTACGTACGTAATATCCACGCGTCTGTCTAAAACGATCTGCGATTTCTTCCAATGTGTCCTCGTAATTACGTCTGTAATCAATAATTTACTTATTACTTATAAGTATACTTAGTTAATAAAATAACAATAATTCATCAGAACCAAAGATACTGTTTAAGTGTATCAAAGTCTAAATCAAGCCACTAAGAATATAAACCTACACGTAGTAGCGCATCTTTGTTTAGTATTTGACTCTACATAATATAATATAATAATTTATTGTGGCTTCATTATTTACAAACTACCTAAATTCGACCGAAATTCGTGGCAACTACGACACAATGATAATAGAGAAAATATTCTATTATTTTTCTGATTGTGATTCTTTATGAAAATTCAGATTTTGGTAAATGCCTACTATAACATTAATTTCAATCTATAGTTTTCGATAGCGGAAACTGTACCTACAGTACCTACTGTTACACTTAATAGGTACTGGCTTTTAATAATACCTATTAATATAAATATTACTTACCTACTTGTTATAATTTCTCAAAACAGAACTACCTATTGAGTATTAATCATATTATACGTAAATATATGTAAATGTGCTTGAATACAATGATCAATGCCATAGCGTAAGTACGTAGGTTCTGCGCCATGTTTCCTCATTTTGGATACAAATAGCTGACAGTGCGAAATTGAAAACACGTCACCCCTGAACTTCATAACGATATTTTTCAATAATGCTACTGTGAAGATTTTAGAAGACTGCTAGGTACCTAGTTCGGAAGATTTTTTAGTAAATTTAAAATTACTCTTTCTGATGTAGATAAACATACTTCCCAAACGAGAGAGATATTCATTGATTTTTTATGTTATGTTCAATAGCGGTGATGAATACAGAGGAAAGGTTTTGATAAAACCTACCAACTGTTTTATTTACTAAAATAAACCGAAAAATAAAAGAGCTAAAGTAAAATATTAAACACCCAGCACAGAATAGATAAACTCTACATTCCGGCTGTTACAAAAAAGCTTGAAACAAATTTGCCGCAACACACATAAAGCCAGTATTACTACACATAAAAGCAGCGTTGCGTAATGGCGTCAGCTAAAATATTTTTTGTTACACTACGCGGTTATACAACCTTTATATTTTTTTACTTAGCCGCGATAAAGTGGAAGGAAGAAAACTGTTTTCTTAACGACGCGTCGTGAATATCACGGTTAGAATTTTATATGTCCGGCTGAAGTAGCTTTAGTCACTCAATTGTGAATATATTATTTTTTGGTATACGTTAAACAGAAACACAGAAATAAATTTTAACATATTCCACCTATGAAGAATGTTAAGATTCATAATGAAATAAGTATACTGACAAGGTTCTATAAAACCATTAAGTTTAGTAACTATAGTGATGTAGACAAATGACGTATTGTCGGTGGTGATAAGATAACAGTATCCCTCGTTTGCACTGATGAAACATTTATACCAAATTGTGGTGTCTCTATTTTGTGTTGTTTAAAAGTAAAGATAACAACATAAATGGTGTAAATGTTTCCCTAGTGCAAACACCCGGTTAGAAAATTGTACACAAGGGGCGGTAAGTTTTTGCACGGTTAGTATAATTGTAGGTATGTTTTCCAGACTTTCACATCAAAAAGGAATTGTATGGTTGAGGGGAACCGTCAAGAACTCAGTGCATGTACAAAATTTTAAGTTTTTCCATATTGAGCTGTCCGTCACCTGAATAACTCACTTACGCCATCTAGTTGAGTTTCAGATAACTTTTTTACAGTGGACGTTATAAAGTTACGTTTAACGCTTTTCAAGCGTGACGACTTCGGCCACTAAACTCCTAACTTAATTTTGTTCCAAAATTGAGAAATAATAAATAAAGGTTCTACAAGAGCGTATTCTATAGGTATTCTAGCTAGAGGGGTACAATTCTTCCTAGAAAAGCAGGAACATGCTACACTCGCAAAGTACAAATTACATGATTCAAAGACGTACATCTGAAGTTCTTTTTCCTTTTCCTCTTGCTGCAACAACTTAGCTAGTTCCTCGCGAGTGCCACGATTGCTTTCTATATCTTTAGCGATATCGTCGGATTCCCGCTTCAACTGCATTCGTTTAGCAGTTAGACGCACTGAAACGACTTGCACTATTAGCCGAATAATCTAACGCTGTATCAATTGTCCTTAATTACTTCCTAGTAGGTTCAGTCCGTGACAGGTTGATTTCTTATTCTAAGTTAAACGGAATCACGTGTGTGTGGTTGCACGAGAATTTACGAGCGCTAAATCTTGGGCAACTTGGGGAACTCTATCCTCATTTTCATCCTCGCTAGCAGCGTCTACATGAAATACATATTGCATGGCAAATTGTACAAGGACTCACACCATCACCTGAGGAACTAACAAATTGCTAGCCGACTGGCGACTGCGAAATGTATTAACTCATAGTAGAGGCACAGTTGTGTATAGTGTTGCCAAACTATCGATAGTTAATGTATGGATAGTAAAATTTGTTAACCTCGCAAATTAGTCATAATATCACTAAATTTTAAATTCAATGTTATTTCAAAAATTACGATAGTATCACTATTAAAGCGTGTTTTACTGAATTCATTATCGATACTACCGATAGTTTTGCAGTTTGCTCTATTGATCCTACTAATATTATAAATGCGAAAGTTTGTGTGTGTGGATGTATGTATGTTTGTTACTCCTTCACGCAAAAACTATGGATATTTGGATGAAATTTGGAACACAGATAGATTATAACCGGGATTAACATATAGGATACTTTTAACCCGATAATCCCGAAGTTTTTGCTAAGTTAAAATACTACGCGGATGAAGTCGCGGGGTACAGCTAGTATTAAATATATTAAAATATTGATAGAACAAAACCATTGATAGTATGGATACCTTCGCTCGTCATCAGTAGTAGGCTATAGAAGGTAGTGATTCCGATATTAGCCCTATTCATTTAGGTCACGATATGATAGTATTGGCAACGTGTTTATAGACAATCGATAGATAGGCAACACTAAGGCACAGTTCAATAGACTGGTATGTGGTATGGTAGAGGTACATAATGCCAAACCAACTAACGAAGGGGGGGCTTGAATGTATCCACCCTACCGTTATCCAGTTTGAGGCGTTCAATCTCCGTATTCAAAGAGCGTGCCAGTTGAAGCGTTACCATAGTTTCACGGTAGCGTTGCTCGTTCTCAGTATCAAGCTCTGGTAATGTTGAATGCTGAAATATTAAACTAAATAAAATACAGATTTTTGATCCTACTTAATATTATAAATGCAAAAGTTTGTGAGTGTGGATGTATGTATGTATGTATGTATGTATGTATGTATGTATGTTTGTTACTCCTTCACGCAAAAACTACTGAACGGATTTGGATGAAATTTGGAACACAGATAGATTATAACCGGGATTAACATATAGGATACCTTTTAACCCAATAATCCAATACTACGCGGATGAAGTCGCGGGGCACAGCTAGTATAACATAAACGACAAACAAGCATGTTAAGCAGAAACCGTACCCTATGAATGCTTGCAATACCAAGGGCATTGCTCGCACGTTGCCGGGCTGAAGAGGAGTGGGACAGAGGGATGGGAAGGGAGGGGGAGAGGTCGTGCTTTCGGTTCTCACTCATCTTACGAGACGCAGCTATAATAGTTTCTTTACGCTGAACTTCCGTGAGAGGGTGGTACTACCATGGTCGACGAGTCCGTAATGAGCTGTAGTCTACAGCTTGGCTCTACTACCGCGCGTTGAGTACGATTATATTATTATACCGACTGACTTGCAATAATGTGTCATTCAGCTATTGGGTAGTTTTTTGAGTCAGGTACTTACCTATGTAAACAAATAAATAAAAAATAGCAACTTAATGAAAAACATAGTAGGTACTTACGTAGGTAGAGGTATGTCCAAATGGATGTGGATTGGAAAACAGTTTACTGTTTTCCAATCCACATCCATTTGGACATATTGGACATATAAAATACGTGGCAAAGCAACGAGATGGTAGAAATACAAAGACCTTAAAAATTGTATGGTAATTACATTCTAATTAAATATTCATCCAAACATTCATTCAACTTACTTGGATGACCAGATCATTTTCAATTTCTTCCAAATTAGATTTTAGTAAACATATTTCAATTTGCTGTTCGTCCGGAGAAAACATTGTTGTGATTAGGTATCTTCTTCGGTCGTTAATCTAAACAAATGTATTTAATTAATTTTATTTATCACTAGTTAGATTTTTTATTCCCGCAGCAAGCTAAACGAACATAGACAAAAAAAGGAAATGCGCGCCAAACCGTCTATATAATTTTTTTTTTTTCAATGACAAATGTAGCCCGTTTTTTTTTATTTATAAACATTTTATTTTTTTTAAAATTTTAGGCTAAAAAATAACTTACTTTTAACTCAGTGCCCAAAAAATAGGTGTTCGAAAATTTTAAAATTTATCACTCTGTGGAAAATTAGCATAGTGGTGCCGGTGGTGTCGAAACTCGTAACCAAGAAGTTTAAAAGCCTTTGTTTAGTTTTTCTTTCTAGGCGGTGTCAACTTCAAAACAATCAAAGACCTTAAAAACACGCTTTGTCCTTTGACTATTTTCCAGTTTATAGTAGGACGCCATGAGCCTAAATATACTTGACACTTGAAACTTCCATGTATGACGTAGACTAGGAGTATTGTATTCTCTTTCTACTACTTCTCAGACTATATTTTTTAGAGGTATCCTGTGTTTTCTGTAAGTCCTCAAACAATTCATGCTTTTCTTTCTCTAGTTTGAATATTCATTTAATGAGATTCCATAGCTGTTCATGTTCGTTAAGTAGGCAAGGACCTAAGTACTTACTTATCTCATTATTCGCAGCATGACCACGGTCAAAGGTTACGTGCCAATAACGACGCGCGCCATTGTCGAGAGCCGGCCGGGACAATAAAATGCACTTCATTTTCAAGTTGTGTACGAGAATAAAACTTTCAACGTTCCTTTGAAGATTAATGGAAAAGGATTCTTGTGAGACCGGTAGGTACTTACTTATTATTTATTCCCTTTATGAATGTAGTGACATTGAAATTTTAATGAACGTAATGTTGAATAGCTGCGTGCCATTGGCTCACCATAATATCCTTGTGGATGAATTCACGTGAACGTTTATTTGAATCAAATTAAACATTTCTGTTACAAAGATTAAAGTGCAGTAGAGACGATTATGCTCGGAGTTTTCCTGCGAGATCTACTCGGGAATGAGGAGATAAGAACCTACACCGACTTATATCTCAAGTCTGAGAACGATCAGAGGTACGCTTTTGGCAATTTTGTACTGGTATCACATAAGAATGACATTACCAAGATCGCTTTCAGACTTGAGATCAATTTATTAGAACGGGCCTAAGCTGACCGAGTTGGCCTAAGCAGGCCTCCCACAAGGTGGACCGGCGACCAGGTGAAGGTCACAGGAATGGGCTGGATGCGGGCAGCACAAGACCGGTCATTGTAGCGAGCCTTGGGGAGGCCAATGTCCAGCATTGGACGTCACTCGGCTGAGATGATGCTGTTAAAAAGATGAAAGATTGATAAACAGTGCTATGGAGGTTTTATATACTTTGATAAGTTTTTTCTTTAATCGAAGTTCATATCACTATTCCCGATATCCGCATATCCTCCGCCTGTCAGATATGCGGCGTTTATTTTTATATATAGTGCGACAAGGAATATACTCAATTAACGTGAGTGACAGTCGAGAGCAGGCGCTTCAAGAATTTTATATAGTGTTGTATAAAAGCTTCTTGCAGAACTTATATCAAATCTTCCGATTTTCCGAAGATGGCGGCGTCAATTCCGATTTTAGCCACCTTCATTATAATCATTGTCTCACTGCTAGCAAATTGTTTATATAGTAAACCTACTGCTCAACTATGTACCTAGTTACTATTACTTATTCAAGAATGGGAGTGTCACTATTGTAACTTCCGACATGAATTCATATTGACTTACCTTTCGAAGCCATTTCAAAAGTTATTTAATAAACATCAGTTTGAGTAGCTTTCAGGCCAAATAATATGTAGGTAAACTTTTATAATTATCACAGTGCGGGCGCCATCACATCCGCAAAGGGTTTTGTGAGCTGCCGTACAATAATCGCTTTTGTTAATGTCGGGCGTTATGAAAGTCAGGGCGGATTAACAGAACGGGTAAGTTCTACGGTGGTAGAACAAGAAAAATCTGTCCAAATACTTTATCCTAATTAAGTAATCTGCAGGTCAAAGAAATTTCCTTTTCAATTTTGGGTACTTTTAGAAAGGGCTATTTAATTAATAAAATATTATACCTACAATAAACTATTTGAAGAAGATATCAAAGTACCTATATGTTCTGGAATTGTTTATATTTTTGGTGTGTATTTTGCATGAATGAGTTTAAAACAAAATGAGATTCGAGGGGCTTTATTTTTTATCTGGCCTCAACACGGCTCGTAACCATATTCTGTGGGAATCACATTTTTTTACGAGCTAAGCCTGTTTAGTATGTACGGCTCCCCGTGTTATTGTTTGACAAAACTCTTGAGCTGCTCAGTGAAATATTATGGTTCGTTTTGTACGTGAAGCGAATAGATTTTACGTTTAGAATTTGCAAGTACCTATTCTCGCGGCAGATCTACCGCCTGACAGATGATACGCGTTCTTAGGCATTTAGGTAGGTACGCCAATAATACAAAAACATACATAAGTGTCATTCGCTGCGAAGAGGCAATAGGTACCTAGGGCAATACCTAGTTCCTTAAAAGGCTACGGCGATAGGTAGGTAATACCTATTAATCTCAAGTTTGAGAGCAACCTTGAGACTCAAGATCGATGTGAATAGGTGGGTATTATAAGTATCTATGTACTCACTTTATGAACCTACGTTAAGATTTATAATAATTTAAATGTTCTATTCAAAGAAAAACGAGTTCATCAATTCGATTACGGATGAAAAAGTGCTGTAAATTGATTTAGGAATAAGTATTTGTTAATATAACTATTTTTATACGCCTGCTTGTCTCATCTCATGAATAAAAGGCTTGACATAGTGTCAAAGAGTAAACTATTCGTGATATAGGTAGGTACCTATCTCAAATTAAAATCTGGCTGTTTGTTACATTGGACTGACGGCGGCGTAATATGGGCTGACTTTTTGAATTCCCTGTGATAATGCTCATAATACTGTGGTTTGAACTCGGTTTGCACTGAATTGTTACCTACATAGTAAGCATAAGTATCCTACATAACTATAGCTTATATAAATATACTTATAAAAAAGAGTACCACTACTTTTTTATACTTACCTAAGTATGAACCTAGGTGTAAGTACATAAGGTGTTAAATGTTCCGATAAATGTTCAGTAACTGCATTCCAAGTATCTACGGGCTACGGTAACTGCTTAATATCAGGCAGCTCGTACGCTTGTTTTCCGACTTTATTACGTAAAACAAAAACATTATATTTTATTCCTCACTATTTTTTTAATCAAAAGCTAGTGGTACCAAACCCTCCAACTGTCAAGATACTGAATAAAAGTTATAATCGAAGCACATGCATCTAAATTCAAGGTAATTTCATTACTAAGTATCGACTCGCACTTGACTTGCATTACGTCAAATATATATATCAGATACGCGATAGGTACGTCAGTTGTGACGTATTACGATTTGAATGTGAGTAGAGTCGAGCGTCTCACTTAGTGGCAATTTTATTCCAAACAGTAGTTTAGGTAAGTATGCTTAGGTACGTATTAATCTTATATATAAAAACTAGCTGTGCCCGCGACTTCGTCCGCGTGGAATTTAATTTAAAAAGTTTCATACAAACTTTCATCCCCTATTTTATCCCCTTGGGGGTAGAATTAATCAAAATCCTTTCTTAGCGGATGCCTACGTCATAATATCTACCTGCATGCCAAATTTCAGCCCGATCCGTCCAGTGGTTTGGGCTGTGCGTTGATAGATCACTATGTCAGTCAGTCACCTTTGAGTTATATATATATATAGAATTCTTGTGTCACAATGTTGGTTACCATACTCCACCGAAACGGCTCGTCCGATTTTCATGAAATTTTGTGTGCATATCGGGTAGGTTTGAGAATCGGCTACTATTTTTTGATACCCCTAAATGTTAAGGGTGGTCCATATTCCACGCGGACGTAGTCGCGGGGCACAGCTACTTATAAAATATATTTCGGTAAATATCGGTATGGGATACCTCTTGAATTCAAGTAGATTGTTAATTGAAATTGTGTAGGTAAGCATTTTAGATATTGAACACCCACTCATTAATTTATTGGGCGACCTGAAATTCCGAAACGAAATCCTTTTCATAATTAAACTCCACTCAAATAATGCTTTGTAAAATGGGTACAAAGAGTGTTGGTTTAGCTTTTGTTTCATCATACAATCTTACTTACCGATTTTTAATTTGTATTTCCAACGTTTTTATTGGTTACATCTAAAAATCAAAACTATTCTTAGTTCTTATTATCTGTAATTATGAAATGTGTTTCTCTCCGCAATATCGTCTCTATATTGATCAAAAGTTGTTAGGTAAATGAGCTTTCAAGGTAAGTGAGTATACGAACACATGGTATTAGAAATTAAAGAATCTAAGAATCTAGGGTAGATACCTGAAATGTAGGTAAGTATCTTATAATATTTTATGTAAGTATATAAGTTTAAACTCCCAATATGTTTGATCTTTAAATAGTTTTTTATTAAACGTTCAAAATTTCTAACTTATAAAGAGGTCGGACGTAAGTTGAATACTGCACTAATTATTAAAGATATTATAAAAAAAAAAACAAAACCATAGCTAAAAATGTGTCGTTATGCACATTTCGAATCTCGATACGAATTGGTTTTTTTTTTTAATATACGTTGGTTGACTGAACTTTCTGTGATCCACTCAAAATAAGAGAGAATGTGGCCGAAATAAGTATGGCAACAGGCTCGCCCCTTATTGGTAAATTTGGACCAAAACAATCGGCGCAGTGTGAGTGGTCTGCAGTGCACACCTGCCTAAGCCTTTGGAGAAAACAGGCATCGTGGTTCTTTAATGATTTAAAAATAGAGTATTTATTATTCTTATAGTTAGAACCACATATATAGATTTACATAGATAACGCAAGTATCACGATTTGTATTGAAACCAAGCGTGCCGAATTTTTAACACCTACTGTGACGTCATTAGGGACCGGAAATCCAAACCGATTCAAAGACACCGATGCCGCCGATGCCACTCCGCCCGCTACGATTCTCACGCGATGTACATGCGTTTGCGTTATCTATGTAAATATATATCTGTGGTTAGAACCAAACAATTGTAGATATTCCTCTCATAAGCTTCAACATGAAGTTACTTACCTTACTACATAAAATAAATTTAACTCTAGAGTAGGTAAGCTTAAGTATTCTTGTAATATTATAATATTGTAACCACTTCCTTAATTTCCACATTAATTAAATTAAATACAGCGATATCCTACCTAACATTGCTTTAATTATTCGGATTAAGTTATCCACGGGCAGATGTTTCGGCAATTGGATCGGCAGTTGGAGGACTTCCGCAAAACGTACTCAAATTACACCGCCATTCAACCTTTGTTTATGTGGCTTATGAGGGCTCAACACTCAATAGATGGTGTACTTACTTGGTGGAAATAGGTATTTTGAAAGACCAATAGTTTTACAGGGAGTTTGGAAAGTTCTAAATAATACTTGGGGGTTTGGGCGAGTATTGAGCATATAATTAAATGTCATTAAAATTCCATCGAAATTCAAACACTTTTTTCATATATTGTTTTCAAGCCCACAAAAAAAAATCACTAGGATCTCAAGTAGTAAGTATGCAAAATTTCTCATAATGTTTTTTTTTATTATTTGTGACTGCTACGCGTAAATGCAGTATTCAATGTTTTCTAGAATTTTGGATGTGTTCTAAGGCCGTAACACGACAGTTGTGACATATGTATATTCAAAAGCCCGTAACTCAGAAAATATGAGAGTTCGTATAAAAGTCTGCCTTCACTACAGATCTACATAGCAGCTGTTGTATATGTACCTAAATTATTATATCGGACTTTGGAAACACCCGTAAACGGATATTATGTTCGCGCGCGAGGCTATGAACTGAATTTGAAGTTAGTCTGTCTATGTTTAGTTAGTAAGAAGATTCGCATAAATAATATAAGGTTGATGCTGTCTAGGTACCTACTCGTATAGGAGTTAGGTTAGGTTACTTTTTTAAATAGTAGTTTAGCTACCTAGCTTTTTTTCTTACCTATTCTTAATTTTACATGTAATTATAACTATTAATGTAATTTTTTTTCTGAAGTCACTACAGATCCTACCGAGGTTTTAAATTGTTGTTTCTTACATTTCACATGCATACCTACTAACAACATACCATTTAGAAAACTGCAGTGAATTGATAAACAACATTTGCAGATGACAACCAATTAAGTTTATAAAAAGAAAAGGATTATCGTTTGATACTAACGCAGATACCGTGCACAAAAGCAATTTAGATACCTAGGTATCTCATTAAAATCTACGTCAGTTATGATAGAGGCAGCATTGTTTTATACTCTAGCATATTTTTGGCGTAATTCTACACCGCACATATTTTTCTATTTCAACAATCCTTTGCAAAAATAAATAGAATACATATTTTTGCCCAGCATATATTATATTCTTCGTCGACCATAGGTAGGACCATACCTACATAAATATAATTATATATTTCTTTTTTCAGTAACGGGTTTATTCTCGTTGGCAACTTACCCAATATTGAAAGTATTGCCACTGTCTGTCGCAACTTGCGATTACACATTTAAAACATCTGCTGTCGATAAAGTATCTACTATTAAAACTTTTGTAAATGTCCCCAAAACTCTCTTCTCTGTTTTCTTAGAAAAGACGGTTGTCTTATAAAATACTGTAATTGCCGGGCTTTTATTGTTAAGGGCTTAATTTTGTTACGTAAATAGACAGATATGAAAATTGTCGGAGGCCTCCTGTAATAGGATTTCATGTTCCATTGAAAGCAGTCGACCACACCCGAACACAGAGGAATCGAGGGTTTGGTGAACATTAATAATATCATTATAGGCAATGTTATTATGCTCTCCGACAGTATTAAGATACTTACACAGAGAGAAAACACAAAGGACTCTAGACAATAGGTATTTTCTCTTACTGTATACAATGGGAACATTCTTTTTAATTTCCAGAGGTAGTTAGACCTTCAAAGTAATTTTTATACTGTTAAAATTTGTTTTAAAAATATATTTTTATCCTATTTTTGACTACAATTAATCCTTTATCATGCCCAACGAAATATAATTTATTATTTTGGTACCTCTTGCGAGATGTAATATTTTTCTTAGCTTTTGGAAAATCTTTATTTATATAAGTAACTAGTAAGTAATAGGTGATATGGTCAATGCATTGGTCTCAACACTGGATTTAGACAAGAACTCTAAGCTTTTAATCATATAAGTTCTTATCAAACTCGTCTTATACGTACTTTCTTTTGTTTACATTTTTTGTTAAGCTAAACAGACTTAATGAAAGGCTCACAGTCGGAGCTTAAACTTCAAAAGTTATTTAATTATAAGGGATTACGATTAAGCTTGTTATAAAATTTGGGATTTAAGTTGTGATAAAATGTTCATCCAGTTTGTAGGTATGTTTTTACTTAGCAACTACTTATATAATTTTATGAATTATTTATTATTGTTTACCGGGGCGTGTTCACAAAAGTAGCCTATTATGTTACAAACAAACACACATTAAAACACAATAGGAAAAGTAAAACACGAAGATGGAATGGTTATTATTTGCTTTAATATAGTAGTTACTAATAGAGGTACTTCGAATATACCAAATAATACATATAAACCAATTAATTTCTAATAATATATTTAAAAATTTCCTTTTTTTTTATTTACCACAAAACCAACAGCATTTATGAATTCATATTAATTACATATTTTTATACATTGCCAACTGCCAATAACAGGTTTCTTCCACATAGTTGGATCTTATATTAGTTACTAAGATAAATTACATTCTTACAGTACAGAACATTCTCGGAACATTCTTATTGTATATCTAAAAATACAAGTATTCTTAAAAATACAAGTGTATTCGTATTCGTAATATAGGTAGGCGGAGATCGAAGCTTCTTCTTCTTCTCTACGGGCAGTTTCCACAAATCGACGACTGTTGCGCCTATTTTGTGTGTTGGAGGGTGGTGAGCCGGTCATTCCAGCCATCCAAGTTCAGACAGGAAGTTCCCCAGCTTCTTGATGTCACTGAAGACTTCCTGAAGGCTACCCGGTGTGCCCAGGTAGCTTGCCCGGTATGTGGCTACTCCGTGATCGAAGCTTACTTATTTATATTATTTTGTTTCATCGCAAATCATTTATTCACCCGTTAAAATTTGAGTTGGCTCAGTTGCCGTATCTCTATTTTGATGATAAACTTAACTTTAATACAAAACATTAATGCCAAATACTCGTACAGTACTAGTGGTTGGGAAATAATTGGATTAATAGGTAAAGTACAAAATTCTACAAAATACTCCTGTTATAAGTACCAATTCTTGAAGGTCTACAATGTATCGGGGTGCCTGTGCATGAGATGACGTATTATTCAAATATTACTATTACCATTATTCATACTCCGATAATTAATCACGTGGTTTATTACTGTAGGTAGGTACATCAATTTCATATGAACACGCAGGCCATAAATATCTAGCTCTGTTAATATGATTGTGCGTGCCAGACATGGTACCTACCTATGCAAATGTAATTTGACAGAACGCGTAACACTTCGGCAAATGATGTAGTTAGTATGCCGAACTGGGTTTGCATAATGCAACTCAATGTACAATACAGTATTTTTGTTGTAAGCGAGTGCTAAAAATACTATTATAGGCACTTGATAATGTTAGAGCAATCAGAATGGTCAAGAAAATAGACTGCCGTTTATCATTATACATTTAAGATGGGTAGGATTTGTATCTGCTTGACTGCTCTTTTTTAACCGACTTCCAAAAAAGGAGGAGGTTCTATGTATGTAATTTTTTATTTGTATAGATCAGTTCACCGATTACTCCGTTAATTGTGGACTGATTTTGAAAAATTCTATCTTTACACTACTACGTTATGACTACTTCTTAGGTACATACCTACCTTTACTTGAATTGACACCGAATCCAAATGAAAGAAATTACAACATCCCTAGTTATTTTTAGCTTTTAAGTGTACCCAAGATTTTTAAAGTTGTTTTAATTTTTTATCAAAATATTTTTTTTTATGTTTATCATTTTAGCGAAAGCTATTAATCAAATAAGTAATTGCATTTTCTTTTAATGGGACTGGGCCCGTCACGCACTCCTACCACTGTTACTCCTCCTGTAAGCCAGGATCGACGATGGTACCACGTCCAACCATGACGACGAGGTCTTTGAGTTTGACCTTAAACGAATCTCGGGATAAATTTAATCAAAAGAAAGAATAGGAGTTGGAAGAAGATTATCCACTGAGCGTTTAAATAAATAATTCAAATGTCTACCCTGGGGGGTTCCGTTTCGTAATTACGAGTGTTACGACCCTCATTAAACAGTATACGCATTCCCTCTGTCAAATGACAATAAATTGAGGACATTCGGGTTAATCCCTGAAATGGAAATCGGTCCCATCCTGTCGTCCCTTACAATGCAAACATTTTAAAAGATTTTGCGCCTTGGCTCTCGACCATTAATAGGTAAGTAACTATGAAGGGATGTTAATACAATTGCAAAAAAAAAACAGCTTTTTCTGGATATCGACAACAGCACCTAACGTGTCACATTATAGATAAGTAGCTGTGCCCCGCGACTTCATCCGCGTAGTATTTGAACTTAGCAAAAATTTCGGGATTATCGGGTTAAAAAGTATCCTATATGTTAATCCCGGTTATAATCTATCTGTGTTCTAAATTTCATCCAAATCCGTTCAGTAGTTTTTGCGTGAAGGAGTAGCAAACATACATACGTCCACACTCACAAACTTTCGCATTTATAATATTAGTAGGATAACCATCCAGGTGACCTTATCAGTATAAAAAACATCAAAATCGGTTTAGGCGTTTAGGAGGAGAGGAATTACGAACACACGCACACCAGAATTTTGAATAAGTAGGTACCTTAGTATAAAGAAGTGATCTAGTGACATAGGTCCATATATATAAATGCCTTACAGTCGATTTACCTACGAACTTATAGGTACATTACTAGCGACCCGCCCCGGCTTCGCACGGGTGCAATAAATTATCAGTGTATATCCACTATATTATGTATGTACGATTATCTATACAAATAAATAAAATTGGAGTGTCTGTTTGTAATATAAAAAAATAATACCTTTTCACTAAATGGATATGAAAATACATACGATACCATAACAAAAACGCGATTTAAAAATTTTTTGTCTGTCTGTCTGTCTGTCTGTGTGTTTGTTCCGGGTAATCTCCGAAACGGCTGGACCGATTTTGACGGGACTTTCACTGGCAGATAGCTGATGTTTGAAGGAGTAACTTAGGCTACTTAAATTTTAGAAAAACAATTAGGGTTCCGCGTAAAAAAATAAAAACACATGAACTCAAAGAGTATCTCCGAAACGGCTAGACCGATTTTGACGGGACTTTCACTGGTAGATAGCTGCTGTTATAAGCGGTTATTTAGGCTACTTTTATTTTAGAAAAACAAAATTTAAAAAGAGGGTCCTGTCGCGCGGGCTCAGAACGCGGGAGCGGGCTTTTTGTTAAGTTAAATTCCACGCGGACGAAGTCGCGGGCTCAGCTAGTTATACATATAAACCTTCCTCTTGAAACACTCTATCTATTAAAAAGAAAACGCATCAAAATCCGTGGCGTAGTTTGAAAGATCTAATCATACATAGGGACAGACAGACAGCGGGAAGCGACTTTGTTTTATACTATGTAGTGATTTTAAAAGTATATAGGTAGGTATGCAAAACAATATGTCATAATTTTGCGTCTAAAGAAGTAACATAGATACTCTACATAGATACTCTACCAACTTAATACAATAGGGTGGGGACTGCATATAATGAATGGGTAAACGATAGTCTGACCAGGAACTGCAATGCTGCTCATTATTTCACATCTTCCTAGTCGATGCACGTATTTACAGAACAGTTTGCGGGATACGGCTCCAAGTTTATAAGAGATGGGATTTGCATAATATCACCAATTAGAGATTTATTATGTATATTCACTTAAGTTATTGTATTCTCGTGGGATGTCGTTTATGGAGTTAATGATGTGTTGTCGTTGCAGAATGGCAAATTTACCAGCAGCCTTAGTAGGCTTGCCTACGCTGCAAATTTTAGGCGAATTTTAGGCAAATTCGGGGACAAACCGCAACAAACTGTTGGCTAATTTAAATGTATGTACGTATTTATATTTTTTCGTGTTTCGGACCTTACAAGGAAAAATCGGAACCCTTATAGGATCACTTTGTTGTCCGTCTGTCTGTCTGTCTGTCTGTCTGTCAATACCTTTTTTCTCAGAAACGGGTGGAGTCATCAAGTTTAAATTAATACCAAATATCAAATGCTATGGTCCCTTGTAGGTGTAAAAAACTTAGGCTTCTAAGTCAACGCAATCAAAAGATACGGTGATTTATGTTACATATTTTGATACTTTTCGCAAATTCACTTATCAATACAAAGGAATCAACGCACATCCCAAACCGCTGGTGTTAGAATCATGACATTTTGACAGTAAGTACCTTATATACCGCAAGTATCCACTAAGAAAGGATTTTGGAAAATTCCGCCCCTGAGTGCATAAAATAGGGGGTGAAAGTTTGTATGGGGTAAAAAAATTTGATGAACCTAGAGACATGAAAATAAGTATTGAGGCTACTTATTACAAATAAAAAATATTAATTTCAGCGTTTTGTAAAATTCCAGCCCTAAATCTGTAAAATAAGGGTTTGTATTGTAGTTTGTATTCAGTTTGGTTGCAGTTTGTATTGGGTTCCCGAATTTGTTTAAGCATTTTTGGGAACTATTTATTATTAAAATATCTTGCTGGTATCGACATTGGAAACCAGGAATGGAAAACTATCTAAAATCATAGTAAAATATTGTACGGAACCCTCAGGGCGCGAGTTCTACTCGCACTTGTCCGGTTATTTTCTCTTCTCTTCATTACAATCAAACAAACAAAGTTTTCCTCTTTATAATATTAGTATGGTTATTTTTTAAATGAAACACTCAAGCTCAATAAAATATTAACATTAGTGCTGTGCTTAAGAAGACAGATATAGCTATTGGAGAGACCTCAAAGTTGAATCGGAAATTTGTTTTAACTTTTAATCTTACGTTTGCACTGGACGTATCATTTACTCGAAGCATGTTGTTGTCTCTATTTTTTGTCGTCATAAAATGGAGACAACAATATTTTTTTGTTGTTTTTCGTTAAGGTGCAAACAAATTGGTCAACTAAAACTCTGTCTGCAGCCTTGCCGCTAAAGTGCTTTTGAACAAAACAGCTTATTTCCAGTTAGGAAGTTTGTAACAGGTATAAAAGCACTTTTCCTGTTAATTACTGGAAGCTAAGTCGTAGGTACATACATGTATGTACTATGTAGTTAAGTGTATATTTTTATCAACCCTAAGTGCATTATGTATTATAATCTATGATTGTAAAATAAGAGCCAATTATTTTATGTAGCTACTCTCGTATCAAGAGTGAACGAAATAATTATTATTCAAGTCCTATAAATAATTCACACTGAAGTAGCATCACCGGCCATTGATTAATTGTTTTAGGTAACCTTCTTGAACCTGAATAGATATTTCCTACTGATCTATAGGTATAATTTATAACGACAAAGTAAATTCGATTAAATGTGTTCCCAACAAACGACCGTTTCTGTTACAGTTATATTTAGGTAAGTTTTAATGGTCACTATATTAATGAGGAAGGTTATATGTGGCTTAAAATAGAGACACCTTATTGGGTAAAGATCTCCCCTTTTTCCTCCACATATCTAATATATAACGTAGGTTAAAAAAGAGTACTTAGTATATTTGCGTTCCGATCCGGTGGTAGATTTACCCTCGCCACCTCTTCTGGCAGCGGCCCAAGCCGAGGTCGTGTCCCTTGTGGCGCCCTTGAGCTAGCTGCCCCCCTGCCCCTCTGGCTGGAGCGCACTCGCGCTCGCCCTCTGTCCGGGTGAAGATGTTATGGCCACTCTGGCCAACAACATATAGTCCATTAAAAAATAAAAAGTACTTAGTATGAACTTACTTACCTAACAGTTAGCAAACCACAGCAAAATAATTGTGCTCTTGCATTCACACCAAATATCTAGTTCTGAGAACGTTCTTTTAACTTTTTAACTGAGCTTTTTAATCTCAAATTAATTTAGAAACGTGTCATAAAAACACTGGATAGTTGAGCTAGCAACGCAAATATTGAATGAAATGTGAAAAGTCCGAGCAAAGTTAACAAAGTTACGGCAAGACTTATTTCATTAACAGTAGTTAATCCATGTACACGATATAAAAAAGAACAAGGTTAACTTCTAAAGAACGTTATTTATTTTACTTTATATTTATTAATGAAGTTAAAATAGATATTTAAAGCACTATTTAAAAAGCACTTCATTCACTCGCAACGAAATTAATTTTATGGGAATAAACTACGTACCTAATTGAAAACTGGCAACGCAAAAATACTATAATGGAGATAAGATCCAATTTACTATACTGCTCAACCGAACCAAAGCTAATTAACCGTATACCTATAACTTGAGGGTAATGATTTGAAGATGCACATTATTTGTTCCCTGAATTCATTTAAAATTCAAAAGAAATACTTATAGACAAATTTAAAAGTTAGATACACAGTAAATAATATAAATTCCAAGACTTTTAATACGTCTTGAGAGTACGGCACTCGACTTGTAAAGATAAGTTTAATGGTACAATACGCTGGAATGAACAAAAGGTATTTTATACAATGGAATATGATACTTGTCGTTACTAATTATAATTCAACAGAGACTTAACAAGGAAGATCGTACAGAGGTCCGCAACAAGGGCTTCAATGTGATTCCATGTACCGATGTTAGTTAAATGTTTCCTTTTATGTTGAAAGAGCAATTACATAACTGTTATAAATCTAATTAAATATATACGTTCTTGTTAGTTTTAGAATATCTGCGCATCTTTTGTGTTCAGTTGCTTAAGTAGTTTGTAAGTATACAATACTAGTTTATGCCCGCGACTTCGTCCGCGTAGTATTTAACTTAACAAAAATTTCGGGATTACCGGGATAAAAAGTATTCTATGTGTTAATCCAGGTTATAAACTATCTGTGTTCCAAATTTCATCCAAACCCGTTCAGTAGTTTTTGCGTGAAGGAGTAACAAACATACATGCATACTCAGAATCTTTCGCATCTATAATATTAGTAGGATTTCCAAGATCCACAGATCAAAAGTAACTAAGTTGTTGGTTCTCAGATAATATAAAATATTTATATGATAATCAATCAATCAATAAACAATTTCGTTAGGCCATAAAGTTGTAGTTACTACCAAAATTGGATATTCAGTCACGCTTTTTACATACTTGTATAGAAATATATTATGACAGTTTGGTAATCAAAGTAATACTATAATATGAACCTGCGAGCCTGTCCCTACAAAGTGCAAGTTAAATTTTATGTCACTCGTCTATAGGTAAGTTGACTTGGAAACACTTGCGAAGCTTGTCTTACGGACATTAATTTATTGCGAAATAGGGAGGTAACAATAGTGTTTCATAGTTTTACAATTATCATTGGTGCCGTGTTATTTAAAAAACCTTGTTTTTTTTTCTTTAAATTTACCCATTAATAATGTATCGATGCAAACACCTTAACCTAACGCAGGTCGACGTTTCATTAAAGTTCTTAAAAGCAATTTATGTTGAAATTAATCTTTATTTTGGCGCGCGGAAGTCACGATCCGAATATGTAGGGTGTCCATTAGAATCCTGGCTACTTTTAGTATAAAATATGTAAAACAAAGTCTCTATCTGCGTCTGTCTATTTGTCCGCTTATAGTTCCTCTATAGGTACACTACGCATGCACGATAATATTCGAGTTTCAAAGGCCTTTCCAAAGAAAATTGTCGTAGGTATAATTTTCCATTTATCTTGTTCTTCTGGCTTCTACAGGAAAGTTTTTACTATCTTTACTTGTTTGCGCAATTCACCGCCCTGGCGTTTACTGCCAAGTCATAGAGAGATGATAAAATTGATGTAGCCTTCATAAAATATTATATCTAGAATCGATTTCATTAGCTAGCTCGGATTTTGATCGGATTAGGATTTACGCAACAAAATATTACATAAATAAATGATGCAACATTTTTGTATTGTGACCTGTGGATATTGCGTTAACCTACCCCTAGGTCAGGTCAGGAAGGTAGATACCTTTCTGATTATTACGTAGGTTTCGTAGCAAAACCAACTGTACCATCATTCATCACTGGACGACCGCATGGCGCAGTGGTTCGAGCGTAAGCCGCTCGGATCACTGCACATGGTGGTTGCGAGTTTGATTCCCGCCCGGGGCAAATTTCGGAAATGGCCTTTTCGTAATTTGCCCTGGTCTGGGTGTCACTGGGATCGCCCCCAGTCCATTGTACGGTTACCCATAGTACAAGCTTTGCTTAGTTTGGGACCGTACAGTTGGTGTGTCTGTCTGGCGATATTTATTTAAATTCGATATGACGTGCCATCCCGGAAACTGAATTCATATCGAAGGTAGGTAATTTGAAATGACCTTTCTACAACGGCAGGTATGTAAGTGTTGTTGATGTGCGCTGTACTGTACGTGAGTTTCACGCCACTCAGCGGTTTATTCCTTATCCTGCGCCCATACCACAATACATTGAGAAATATTTACAACTGTACCTACCTTTCAGAATTGTACGAGTATTAAGTCTAAATCATTTGTAGAATAATGGGTAGTAACTAATATTGAATTTAGTAGGTATAGGTATTTTATAGAACTCGTAGCTAGGTACCAATTCTTTTTTGGATAAGTCCGTGTGTCCGGGCAAATTTATTGCGAAATAATGTTTAAATACTCGTATTAAATACGAATGGTATACTTATTCGTTATTAAACTGTGCTTAAACTTTAGTGATGCCGCCATACTTCTCTAGCTAATAGGTACATACTGTTTACGAAACATTAAACGTTTGTATAATATTTACCTATTTTGAAAATTATTTCACTGATGGCAATTGTAAGATATTCCTTATAATAATCTATACAAATAAATAAAATTAGAGTGTCTGTTTGTAATATCAAAATAACAACTTTTCACTAAATGCATATGAAAGTACATACTACATCTATAGCAAAAACGCGATTTAAATTTTTTTTGTCTGTCTGTCTGTGTGTCTGTTCCGGGTAATCTCCGAAACGGCTGGACCGATTTTGACGGGACTTTCACTGGCAGATAGCTGATGTAATAAGGAGTAACATTTTTTTGGAAAAACAAAATTTTAAGAAATTGGTCCTGTCGCGCGGGCTCAGAACGCGGGAGCGGGCTATTTTGTTAGGTTAAATTCCACGCGGACGAAGTCGCGGGCTCAGCTAGTTATGCAATACAAATAGTCATGTTCCCAATATGGTAGGCAAAATGGTTACTGATTTTATTTAATTAGGTATGTACCTACGGGTGTAGAAGTGTTGCCCTCTATAGACAAAATCTGTTTACCAGAAAAGAAAAGGATGATTTGGGGCCTCGCCTCAAATAGTGCCATTAAATCTTGGGAACAGCAATTTGGACGTAATCGCATTACCTATTTACAATTAAAAGCTTAATAGAAATGGGACAAGCTAGAATAGGTAGGTCTACAACATAATTTACTTATCTACTTAAAGAGACGAGTGAGTACAAAAAGACTCCTCGTCTTAAAAATCGATATCACTCCGCATTTATTGACGTAAAAGTAATCTATTTACATTCTTAAATACACCAGACTTCAATTAGAATATGTTGTTCTAAATCTAGAATCTAGGCAAACAGGTTTGAACACCAAACAATAGCATGTACGGTATATATACCGTAAGCTGTGTAACTAGGTACAGATCATGTTGACTGTTAGTTTAAACAAACTGCGGACAGCAACTGAACGGACGCGGAGCTTAACCTGCATTGCAGGTTCAATATTTTTTGAATTATTACTGTAGTTATTCGCATATACATAACTAAAATTGAAGAGAAAACCCCCGATGCGGCGAAAGAGCTGATAATTTTCAAACGGCTGAACCGATTTTCATTAAACATAGTTAAGAACACTCAGAATACCTATCTAACAAAAAAAACAATATTGAAATCACAATTGATGCCACAGACAGACACACAGATACACAAATACACATGTTAAACTTATAACATACCTCTTTTTGCCGGGGGTTAATAATATTGCTATATCTGAGATAAAATAGAGATCCAGTGAGTCCAAAACCATTCCATCAACTCTTCCCTTTGGTATCTATAGACTACAATAACTGCTTAACATTTGACAGGTTGAACATTGTTATGTGTAGGGAAAGAAAAAAAAACATAAATGTAATTATGACGCCTGACAACTCTGATTAATTACAGGCCTGGATTGTATTACAAAGCATTGTGTGGTACATAGCATATTACTACGGTTTTAGGCGCTATTAATATTAATTAAATACAATCCAGTAGCTCAGTAACAACGAGGTTTCATACATTTAATTAATTTATATATATGTACTAGCTGTGCCTGTGACTTCGTCCGCGTGGAATTTAGTTGACAAAGTTTCATACAAACTTTCATCCCCTATTTTATCCCCTTGGGGTAGAATTAATCAAAATCCTTTCTTAGCGGATGCCTACGTCATAACATCTACCTGCATGCCAAATTTCAGCCCGATCCGTCCAGTGGTTTGGGCTGTGCGTTGATAGATCACTATGTCAGTCAGTCACCTTTGAGTTATATATATATAGACTAGCTGAGCCCGCGACTTTGTCCGCGTGGAATTTTGATCCTTTCTTAGGGGATGCCTACGTCATAGTAGCTTTATGCATGCAAAGTCTGATCGGTTTAAAATTGACAAAGTTTCATACAAACTTTCACCCCCTATTTTATCCCCTTGGGGTGGAATTAATCAACTTCCTTTCTTAGGGGATGTCTACGTCATAGTAGCTTTATGTATGCAAAGTCTCAGCCCGCTCGGTTTAAAATTGACAAAGTTTCATACAAACTTTCATCCCCTATTTTATCCCCTTGGGGGTAGAATTAATCAAAATTCTTTCTTAGCAGATGCCTACGTCATAACATCTACCTGCATGCCAAATTTCAGCCCGATCCGTCCAGTGGTTTGGGCTGTGCGTTGATAGATCACTATGTCAGTCAGTCACCTTTGAGTTATATATATATAGATATACGCTTTGGGTTCATTTCATATGTTACCATTAATTTTTAATTAAGGTCCGTAGTCCTTTCGAGGAACCCTTATAAGATCATCCAGTCCGTCTGTCCGCCCGTCCGTCCCAGTCTGTCACAGTGCCATAACTTCTATAGGTAGTTTTTGAGGGAAGTTGACGAAATTTGTTTTGTAATTCGTACAGTGCGCTCTATACACAGCTTTAATTTGCCGGATTTTGAAGATATATTCTAATTATTTTAGTGGGAGGTCAATAGTACACTTAAGCGTCCCTTCATGTCCAAATGCATGCGGGTTGGAAGGGTCACATAATTACGCAGCCACAATCGGGAGCACCCTAAATATTTCAGTACCAAACACTTTCAAGGGACTATTTCGGGCGCCGAGTGACGCCAGGTAATTTCAGTCATTCCGTGAAATCTGGGTAGTTAAAACCTTGAATTATTTACATTATTATAATTTACTGTTCTGGATAATTTATCTGGATTCTGGATTTGTAGGTACTGCATGTACTTACTATAAAAAAAGCTAGGTACTTACTTTTTATTGCCTGGACGCTACAAAGAGTACTACTTAATACATTTTTTTTAACTGAAGCCAACATGCTAATCTTATGTAGTATTTAAACTAAATTAAGAAGCAACGAAAACCGCGATAATAGGTGGAGATTCGTTTATTGTGAGTTTTATGCGTATCAATTTTCACCAGGCCAACGATAGCCGGTTTACGAGATGGCTATATCGCCGGTGTCATTCATACATCGAGATCAAATAGGTAAATTCAGGTCACGTTGTTATTTTATTGCATTTTATGGGAACCGAACGGTTTGACGCCGACACGTTTCCTAAACGACTCTTCCTACTCTTTCATATCTTATAAGAAGTTAAAGGTTCTATGGTAGCCAGTGTGTCTAACTTAACTTCTTTTTCGTTGCTTTTGAACTGGTACAGTCAGCTGAATGTGCTTAACTTTTTAAAGCCAAAAGTTAGCAGCATATTTAAATATAGTTTAGATCAAGGATAATGGATTTGGAAAACTGAGAATATACAGCTACTTATGTTGCTGTCTGTACCTAGATACAATTGGTGTATTATTCCTTCGAACCCTGATATCTTTATGGGCACTTATTATCAAAAAAACATAATTTGTTTTATATAGTAAGTAAACATCCAACAGTGACTTTCGGAAAAATATTCTCAAATAATTCACTAAACTGTATATCAATATGAAAATCAACTACACCATACATTAAACCTTGTCCTAATTCTGTGCCTTGATGTAACTATATATTCTGAATATTGGCAAAATCATAGATGATACCAGTATACCAGTCTTTTCACGACATAAATATAGGAGTCGGTCAGCGAACAATGTAACATTCAATGTAACAATATTTTCTTTTTCATTGTTATTCTATCTCCGCTGGCCATTTTGTAGGCCACGCTTGAGCACACATAGATGAAAAAAAAATTAAGTCAAATATTTTTTAATGTCAAAAATATTTTTTAAAGCCGGTAAAAAATACGTAACGTTACACGATCATAAATATAATCTACTCATATCTTGCTTCTCCACATGCGCTTGGCATTTATTTTATAGAACAGAATCGGCAACCAAGCGTACTACCTGCCTGTTTATGCTTGCAATACCAAAGGCATTCCTCGCATGTTGCTCACCTGAAGGGTAGTGGGACAGAGAGGGGGGGGGGGGGTGTATGTGGGAGGCAGGGATTGAGCTTCCGGCTCTCTCACTCATTGTACGAAACGTAACTATAGTAACTACTTTAAGCGGATCTTCTGTGCGAGGGTGGTACTACTCTGTTCAAGCCATTCCGTGTATGTAGTCAAATACCACAGGTACCGATACATTTGGAATTAGATTTACATTTGGATGCACAGCACAGTGAGTTTGGTCCCCATCTGCTGACGTGCATTCGGTAGTGCCATTACTATTCCGGAAGTACTCCGCAAGTACGGAAGAACCGAACACATAACTTACATATTCGTAGATAGTATTCTACTCTATATTTACCTAGGAAGTTATAGGAGACAAATTCAAATATAGAATGAACGTCACACCACAGAGTTATTTAGAGTATGTGCGACACAGTGTAGAGAGGTATAGAAAACCAAGCACTCGATCAACTACAAAATATAAAATAAACAACTACGTAAACAAAGCACTTGAGCAAACTACAAAATAGAAAAGACACAACTACGTAACTACGTAAACAAAACGTAATCATTGAGTACTCAACAGCTCATATAATAGGTCACTGCAATTTATGTGACTGTCTGCCAGCGATAACGTGGCCTGTGTTCCCAATAGCCAATAGAACGAATTGTGATGAAGATTCGTGCACTTGGTTAAACACGTGAAGTTTGGAAAAAAATGTTAGGTTGAGGCCATATTTTTCGGGAAGAATGTTTAGTACTTTTCATATTGGGGATTTGTACGTGATAATGGGGCGATTATGTGAAATTTACCGTAATATTTTCCATTAAACGAGCATCATAATATAATAAACGATAATATTGAAGAACATTAATCATGGTTATTGAAATTAAACATGATGATCTATAGAATTGTTCCTAATAATTAAATAAGTCAATGTTTTTTGGTAGAATACGAGCGGGAATCGGTTTAGTGGATCTAAAGTTGTAAGGTAGTAAAAAATATTTTAAATCTGGGGGTAGGTAGATCAGGCCGGAATAAATTGACTTTTTAATACTAGCCGATTCCTCTTGAAATGTAATTCTAAATGATGAACTACTTTTACTTGGAAGACGAACAGAAAGTAAACAGATGTACTTAACTATACCTAGCTAACTAAATATCACAATTCATCAAACCTTTTCTTGATTCGGGTCTCACGAATGAAATAAACTCACAAAGGCGCAACGCGATGATTGCTCTATACATCAAATTGAGGCTCACTTCCCCTTTATTCATAGACAATTTACTTTTTATTTGATTTGATACTTGCCCAAGCTTGCCCATTTATATTTCTGATGTAAATTGTTATGTGAATTTTAGTTGGGTTATATTACTTCCGGTTTGTAATAGGCGTTTGCGAGAAGAACGATTGAGATATAATGTAAAATTATATATATAATGCAAAATCTTGGTAAAACAAAGAGCATACGGTTTGAAAGAAAAGTCGCGGGAAATAAGCGTAAGTAGGTAATTAATCTAGAGATTATTGTCTTTTGAAATTTTGATTTCAGCTACTCGTACTACTAGTTTCAGGTCAGGCAAACCTAAAAAAACCTCATTAGTCGAGGGCGAAAAATCATTTTCTTTTCCCTTTGTAACTAGACACTGCTAACCTGTGAATATATTTTGATAATTTATAAGTACATTTTGTGGGTTATGATCTAATATCTCACCAACCCACGTCAGCGGTGGTTACTCAGCTGTCCGATTAGATTATCGATCCTGAAACATAGGGTTGGTAAAATAGTGTTTCCCGTTTGATTAGCTTGTAGATAAACACCATCGGACGTCATACACGTTGAGGAGAATTTGACGCACTTGCTAGGTATGGATTGCTTGATAGGAAACGGAATGCCCGGCACGAATCCCTGTTCAATGGCCCTTCAATTTACCCTTTATCACGTTCCGCTGCAGACCAGTTTTGAATAGAGTGGATTCTTCCCTTAAAAGGTAAATGATAATAGGTCTATTGGTGGGCCGTGTAGTTCGATGCCATGGGTATTATAATGGGAATTTAGTATTTTTTATTGTAATAAATACGACGACGACCGCTTGGCGCACTGGTTCGAGCGTAGGCCGTTCGGCGCTCTACACCGGGTGGCTGCGGGTTCGATTCCCGTCAGGGTAAATTTCGGAAATGGCCTTTTCGTAATTTGCCATGGTATGGATGTCACTGGGATCGCCCCCAGTCCATTGTACGGTACCCATAGTACAAGCGTTGCTTAGTTCGGGACCACACAGTTGGTGTGTTTGTGTGGCAATATTGATTTATTTATCTATTATACCAATGGCACTGCTTGCATTTTGCCGAGGACGTGATGGTAGTAGCATAGAAGAAGGAACGGAGGCCGTTGGGCTCTCTCACTTATCGTACGAAACGCAGCTATAATAGCAGCTTTACGACGATCTTTTGTGATAGGGTGACACTACACCGGTCGCGCCAGCCCGTATATGAACTGTATTCAATTGGCTACAGCTTAGCTCTACCACCGAGCTGAGCTGAACTGTTAGTGGTTGTGACCCATCATTTCATGAGTATTATCTGGGCCCTAACCACGCTAGATACTCAAATCGTAACAGAAAAGCAAACGCTCGCGATTACGTTTCAAACGCTCCGCTTTTGACGTTGTGCTGACACCATACCATATCAATGTCAGTAGAAATCGTGAAGCTCGTGTCAGCAAAACGTCAAAAGCGGAGCGTTTGAAACGAAATCGCGAGCGTTTGCTTTTCTATTACGATTTGAGTAGCTAGCGTGGTTAGGGCCCTGGCTGGACTCCAGTCAATGTTAATACAAGTTTTCTGAATTAATATCCTCTCCTCTTTTTATAGACATGCCGCTACAATGCATAGTTGTATAATCAGGTTGTAGTAGAACCAAAATAAGATTTAAAACGATAAATTAGGTGGGTATAAATATAAAAACATTGATTTTGTTTCTGTTTATTTTATGAACACTTAATATACTTAACAGTAGGCATAACTACTTAAGCTTTACACATCAATATTATATATTATTATTATAACTTAACTTTAACTTATGAGGTAAAACTAAATATTTCGTTTACTTAGTCCTTACCTTACCTAATAGAAATTATTATAATACTTACTCGTACAGTGTTCTTATATAATTTGTTTAGACATAAATTAGGATATTTCTTTGGAATAAACTGTAAGTACTTAATCACGTCTGTCATATCAGTAACACTAAACTCTGGAGTCGTATAGCCCAAAGAAGTTGTAATAATTATTACAATTTCTAGAGATTAGTAGAGCCATATGTGTGTAGGAGTTGTTGAACTGTTACTAAACCAGAGCTAGCATTAGTAAATTAGTGCGAAAAACAATGTGGGTACATTCTTCTCGAGTTACTAATTAAACAACTGGACATGTACTTTTTCAGGAAATCTGATCATTTGATCTGGTAACTCTACCCTTAAACAATCATGGAAAATCGGCCTTTGAATTCAGACAAACGGAATAATCTGATGCCTTACTGCTAATTAGGATTATAACTATAGGTACACAATTACAACCTTAGTGGGTAAAATACTACTCCATAAATCGCAGTGAGGAGCGGCGCGGTGAGGGGCGTAGGCGGCGCGGCGCAGTAGGTGCGCGGCTGCTGGCTGCAGGCCGCCACGTCCTGCGCGAGCACCCACGCCATGCGCCGGAGCAGCGTGCTGGCCGACACCGAGCACGTCCGGCCGGCGTGGGCGACGCACATTATAAAGTCATCACGTGCACTGTCAATAAATTTATTTAAATTTTTTAGGGTTTCGTAGTCCCTATGAAGAACCCTTATGAGGTCATCCAGTTTGTCCGTCCGTCAGTCCGTCCGTCTGTCCATCAGTCCGTCCGTCCGTCCGTCCGTCCCTCCTGGCCTGTCACAGGATAAGAACTTTTACAGTTTCTGATATAAGTTGATGAAATTTGGTACCACGAATTTGAAATGTTGGCGAGACCGGCGGTGACTGACTTGCACTCTGACATTATTACCAATACGTATCGCTTCTCGTTGGCCGTGGTATAATATGTATGTATGTACGTAGTTAACATACACACTTTCGGGTATGTATTCATTAAACACATTTTTTAAAATTATGTTTCCTCCCTATCTATAAACATTATTTATAATACAGACTGCTAAAAACATAACCCTTCCTTTTGGCTTTACTACAGTCGGTTAAAAATTGTGTTAAATATACACTGGGGGATTTAAAAGAAGAGCATTTTGTGAGTAAAACCCTGAGTGAAACCTTTTGAAGTTAACTTTAGTCAACTTTGAGGTATAAGATCGCATTCTGAACTTGACAGCTTGATATTTCACAATAGAAAAGGGTCTTGTTAAAATGTCTGTAGCGTGTGAAAAGTGGAATAGCGGGACAGGAAACCCACTTATGTTACCAACGTAACATAACCACGACTGAAAATGTTGAATAAAATCTGCATTCGGTACCATAACGTAGTTATTTTGAAGTTTCTACTTTGCTTGTGAACGGTCGCCGACTGCATATAAAACTCCACTTTAATCCATACAAATAAATAAATTTGAAGTGTCTGAAATAAAACTATTTTTCGGATTTTATCGCGTTTATTAACTTTATGTTCCCGACGTTAGGGAACGTTCCCGACGTTCCCTCAGTCCCCCCGTGACCATGGCTGCTGTAAAGCAACCGAAACGTCGGGAACATAAAGTTAATAAACGCGATAAAATCCGAAAAATAGTTTTATTTCAATGTGTAGTATTCGCGTAAATATAAGAAAACAATATGTTGAAGTGTCTGTTTGAAGTGTCTGTCCAAATAACAGCTTTTTACTATAATAAATGCATATGAAAGTATATACGGTACTTATAACAAAAAAAAGTTGTTTGATGTTTTCGTCGTTTTATTTGTTTGTGAGTGTTTCTGTATGTCTGTTTGTTCCGGCTAATCTCTGAAACGGCTAGATCGATTTTGCCGGGACTTTCACTGGCTGACAGCTGTGTGATAAGGAGTCACTTAGGGCTACTTTTATTATATCAAAGTATAACGCAGGCGGATCCGCGGGCAACAATTACTATGGAATAAAAATTACCAGCACAGTTCAGCGTTTCTATTGAAATAGGCGAGTTGTTGGGCGCGCTCGGTGCTCTCGCGCACCGCGATTTGCAGCTCGTCGACACACCGGGTCCAGTCCGGAGACACCCGGCCCCAACATGTTGGTTCCTTCAAGAATTCTGCACAAACATTTTGTTTTATAACAGCGATATTTTCAGCCGCAAGTGGCAACCGCTTTCGTGCTATTATGCAGAAAAGAGCAGCATATTGGTCCACCGCGTGTCTAGTCTATTCGCTACTAGGTTAATATAACATTAGATCTGTGAAGATATGTAAGTAGTTTGGGCTTTTTCATATGTGAGAACATTTATGTACGTATATATAAAGGAAACATACTTAATTAATACGAAATAGATCATGTACATAAATCTGTCGAATGAAAAGCCACAGTTATACCTAATACAAGAAAATGTTTCGATTTGTTTGTAAGCAAACAGATTAGGCCGGATAGGGGAAAGTTTGCTGAAATTATGTACATAACCATAAATGATCGCTGTTTACCTTCTGAAATATTATTGATCCCAAGAATCCCAACAAACTACAATAACTTTTGTTTAGGTTTGAATATTCCACTCTCATAGTCCGGGCCTGTGATGAAAAGCCAGTGCTAACTTTCATTCTTGCAATGGGTCTCAGCGTGAACTGAACATCATAATTTATGTAGAGTGTAGTTATTGGCCTGGTGCTCCGTTATTTCCCTCAAGTTTGCCCTACGCCATTTGTAATTAAGAACTATTATCAAAGCTCATATTTATAAAGGTATAAATATGAGATTTGATGATAGTTCTCAATGTATTATTACCGCAATAAGAATAGCTTAAGTAAATACTATCATGGCCGACATTTAAAATTCAGAAACAACTTTTTGTATTTCTACGTTCCGTTCCAATTTTTGTTTCCAATTTGGGTGATCCTTAATACAAAAACTAAAATTCAGTAAGCGGCTTACGAGAGTATTGCTAATAAGCTATCTTCCGCGCAATCGGGTATTTCGGGCCTTTTGGCCTGTCAGAGCGACGACGGTTAAAATTTAATTCAAAAATTATTAAATTAAATAGGACACGAGGAAGCTTGCGGCGTGCTCAGGGTTTTTATAAGCCGGTTTAACCCGCTGGTATTCCACTGAACAAGGAATTCAAAGTGCATGATTTAGTGTAGTGAAGCTAGCCCTGTAGAGTGTGTGATGTGAGCACAATCTAATAACGTTAAAAAACAATAGGAATCGTTTTTTAACTAGGATGTTTGAGTACCTACGTATGAAAGTACTCTGGTGCTAGTATCAAATAAATTGTGTATCTAGTATGTACGAGTTTTCATATTCGATTTTAAAACGCTTCTAGGAAACATGCGAAATAATAATGAAAAGATTCAAGTAAGCTGTACACAAATTTAACAATAATTGTTACTTTTGACGCTTGATAAAGTATGCCTGCGAGGGAAATTCTTACCTCTACGTAAGGCAGTGTCATTCGTGCACAGAAAGCGCATGAGTGCGCGTGCGCCGCCGATCTGCTGCTGGAGTAGCTTCTGCCCATCGGTGGGCAAACAGCGCTTGATCCACGCGTCCATGCACATCATGCCCGTTTGGTAGGCCCTTTAGAACAACAACCAACCAAGTCTGATAACACTGTCACTAAAAATGGCTGTCAGATGAGACAGGGAACCTATCTAATATATAAAATTCTCGTCTCGCGGTGTTTGTTGCCAAACTCCTCCGAAATGGCTCGATCGATTTTCATGACATTTTGTGTGCATATCGGGTAGGTCTGAATCGGTCAACATCTATTTTTCATACCTATAAATAATTTATATGGCAGAACAACGTTTGCCAGGTCAGCTAGTATTATATAGAATCTAGTACATAAGGCTATAGCAGTAAGGCCCAAGACTATAATTTTGCTTTACATAACTCTTCTTTGTGCGTAACACAAACTAACAAAGCAATACTGATAAATATTCTGTGTAGCGAGGTTAGAATATAATTGACCAAATAAGGTAAAGCAGTTTAGGTACTTTCATTACGAGTACGAAAAACACCAACCTATATAGCGGCTCGAAAGTTTAACGAAGAGCATGTGTACCTAAGTATCAACAACAAGTTGTGGTTTAATTAAAAGTTAAACTAACTTGGTACTTATTTCTAAAGGGTTCTCATAATATTTTTATAATGATAACCTACTAGCTAGCAACTTAATTAACAACCGTACCTATAGTACAGGGGTGCTACTCTTAGCAACGATGATCGATATATCGTGACATTCCTATTGTCAAATCCTCCTATAAATTCCATATTTTTTGCCGCCGGACGAACGATAATTTTGTATTGTTCACTCAGTAATCAATACGACGGCATACAAATTTGAATTTAGAGTAGGATTCGACAATATGAATGTGACGATATATCGGTTATCGTTGCTAAGAGTAGCACTCCTGGTCGAGCCAGTCCTTACATCAGCTGTAGTCAGTTGGCTACAGCTTGGCTCTACCACCATAAATCCTTCCTTCTGCTCCCCCCTATCTAACTTCACAAATTCAATTAATTTGCTCTGCCCACAGTAAAAATCTGCGCTCGACAAATAATCTTCTCTTACGATGTCCCTCACACCACTCTGGGTTTATCCGCTCCTCTTTCTTTGTCCAGGCGATCTTCCTTTGGAACGCGCTCCCTCTGAACATCAGGACGGCAAAAAGTCGGTTGTCTTTTAAGGTGAAGGCACGAGAGCACATTCGCAAGAAGTTGGTAGAATCGTCACAGCGGTAATTAGTTGGGTTTTTTTTTTCTTAACAATTTTCGTTAAAACATTAATAAGCTTTTTTGCACTGTGGCTCCATGGGCCTAGGGTTTCTACGGCAAATGGCACAAATACGTAATTATTATTTAAAGAAGCGTATTTGCGCCGCTTGCCGAGATCCGCTTTTTCTGCCGCGGCTCCTGCTGCAGCCACTGATTCCTTTAGGTGTGATGGAGCCAGGTATAAAATCCTCTCTATTTCTCTCGTTTAAGTTGCACCCGCCATGTTGTTTCTGCACCACCCTAAGGTCGACTGGTAGAAAATGCCTAAGGCATTAAGTCCGCCTTTGTACATTGTGTTTTTACTTGTGCATAGAGTTTAAATAAATAAATAAATAAATGTGCTAGGAGTGATGCGAATGCATCTCATTAGAATTAGGTACTATTAGCTTGACTACCCTATTGGGTAGAGTGGTATTTTTAAAAGGCTATTGCCGCTCGTATATAGGTAGATGCTGGGTATATTTTTGAATATATCAAAATACTATAAATCAATGATTTCGTAGGCCGCTCGAGCCGTCACAGTTTGTGAGAAGTGCACAGTAACTATGTTTACGGGTCGTTACCCGCGCTTTGATCGGTAATGGCTCTTACGACCACTCGTATGCAGGGTGTTCAAAATGTCCGAAATAATAGGTATTTGGGGCTTTGGATGATTTATTAGGCATATAGTTAAATGGTAGAAAAATTTGAACGAAATTGGAATACTTTTTCCTACCACCTACTTATATGTAAAATATTTACATATCTTTTCGTGAATATTTTTCGTAAATGCAGTTCACTCTATTTACTAGGAATTGATGTGTTCTAAGGAGTTGATGTGTCGAAAGTTGTGACAAATCAAGGTAACTCAGAAATCATGATATAGGCATCTATATATCGCGCTACAGTATATGTTCCTACATATACGCATTTGCATTTTGAAACATCCTGTAAAGCCGGACTGGATTAAGTACTTACATCCGAAAAGGTCAATTGGGAACATAATAATTTATGTGGATACATAAAACGTTTGCTTAGTTGTCAGATCCAGTGTTCAGGCGGACTGGTGTTAAATTTAACTACATATCAGTAACGTGACCTCTCTTACCTTTCTAGTTCGCTACGAGCGTGTAAGTACTTATTCTGAACTTTTAAATGACTTTCCGCTGATTTTTTTCAAACCCAGCACCTCCTTCCAATCATGTTTGCCACTCATTAATAGGTCGTCCAAAAATGCAAGGTAGCGAAGACTTAAAGCGTTTTAAGTAGGTACATTTGAGGATTCAGCCGTTTTGGTTTTTAGAAAATTTAAGCAATACGTAAATTAAGAAAACAATATCATAATCATCATCATCACAGCCGAGAGACGTCCACTGCAGGACATAGGCCTCCTCAAGGATCGCCACAATGATCAGTCTTCGCTGCCTGCATCCAGTGGTTTCCCGCGACCTTAACCAGGGACCCAAGTCTGTTAACCGCTCGTATCTCCCTCGACTCGCTATACGTCAAGACTGACGTATTGCGTATCTGACTCCGTCATATTTGACAGTTATTCTATTAGAAAAGTGTCAAAACTGACGATATCCAAGTCGACTCCGAGTCGAGCGTGATGCAAGCGGTTAACAAACTAGGCCCCTGGGCCCCAAAAGCGGAGCGTTTGCTTTTCTATTGCGTTTTAAGTAGCTAACGTGGTACGGGCCCACCTTGTGGGAGGCCCACGTATGTTCCTAGCGTGGGCTAGGAACATACGAAAACGATGTACTTACTGACAATGCGCATCTAATTCGAGCCTGTTTCTCGGCAGCCCGACAGGGGTGCGCGGGATCAGGCTCACGCACACATGGAGTTCGTTCGCGTCGCAATTCTCTACCTCACCCAGTTGAGCACCGCCTCCTCCTGATAAAATAACAAAATTACCATCAATCCTTTACTCTCACGAGGTAGGCAGAATGGTTGTGCCTCTTTCGATTGTTGCCTCGGTAATTCTGCAGTCTGGAAATGTAGATAAGGTCGTAAATCGCCAGTAATGTACAACTTGTGAGCAAGTTTTAAAGTTCATAATACAGAAAAAGAGTATATGTGTGTATTCATACACCTCTTTTTCAATACCAGGCGCTAACGTAATTCAGGAATTCTCATTAGAAGGAAATGCAATTACACCTTTAACTGAAATAGACGATGTGAGCGGATGAGCACATAATGGAAGTTTGTCGATAAAAAGTGGGATATCACGTAGCATCTATTGAACGTCATGGTCCATGGATGCACGAGGGTCGCCCGCTAACTATAGCTAGGTACTCTCGGCCAAATTGCGCCACTTTACATAAATTTGTAATAAACTGCCCTATCTACAGTGCACCACCTAAACCCTGCTTCAGACATGGTCTTCTTTTTAGATTATACTCTTGCTTAGACTGTTCATACTACATACATATAAATACTTACTTATGATTCGTTTCAGCAAAAAAAACTTTATTCTTATCTGTCCAAATTTATTTTTGTAAGTGAAAAATAATTGTCTTGAAATTCCGAAACTGGATACAAGTTTGTATTAAAATGGAACTGACTGGAGGGAACCCTCGCCATTTTACCTACCTACTTTAGCACACACTCTTTTGGTTACTTACATCTACAAAACGTGTTATGTATAAAAGAAACAAAAGCACTTTGTAGAAACCATAAAATATATGTAGGTATATGGTGGAAACCCAACAAATCTTCGTATTTGTAAGTTCATTACAAACATCATACCTAGGTATACTATTTGACAAGTAAAATCCATATATTTCCGATTTCCACTATACAGACCTACGGAAACAATAATTCCACTCGGATTTACGAACGCAAACGGCCTTCCAACATCCCATTCCCAATATCAGTAAGTAAAAGTAATACATTATACATGTATTCTTTGAAACAAATCGAAGCTTTGGAAAGTTTTCAAGGGTAGCTGTAGCGAGGCGTGTTCTGCTAAAGAAATCCATTTTGACGTGATCTCTAGAACTATAAAACGTACGAATATGAAATTTGGTAGCTGTATACGTTCATATTGGTATTTTAGATAAGGGAGGAATTTTTGAAATTCAACCCTCACAAATTGGCCTGTCTTTACTAGAAATTCTCATAGCCGCGCGTAAATCTATATAGTAATTCACGTAGCGTAGTGTAGTATAATATAATTTAGTCTGATACATGGATTGTGATTCATTTAAAGGTAGAATTGAAATTGTATATTGTTACGGCATATGTCTGAGAATAATCTTCAGAATTGAGAACCTACGAAAACGCTTTCTCACTTTGCTACGGGTTGCTACGCCGTAGCACGTAGGCTTTGAAAAAGTAAGTAGCTAACACGTGTTTCAATTAGGTTTATTTACTCAGTTTTTTATTTTTAAATTAGGCTTGAAATACTGTCTAGTCTTTACAATCACATGCTTTTAATCATAATCATAATTTAATAATTATGCAGAATGGATTCAACCACTGACTTATACTTACTTCTGCAAACTGAAACCAACCTTCAACCAGTTGCACTAGGATTGGTTTTCGTCTGGAGAAGTATGCGTGGGTGGATCTTTTCCGTAAATTCAAACAAATAAACCGCAAGATTAGGTACCAAACCAGTTTGTTGTGAGCAAATTACTTTTCCAGTTGGCACGTCAACCCTGGCCGGGCCGTCACGTAAACAAGTCCGTGGAAAATGTTGTTTCCTGTTGGCAGTCTTATCAACATTAAATTGGTTCGTGTGGAATATAATTTCAATACTAATAAACAGACTATACAAACTATAGTTTGTTTAAAATTTTTGGGACTATCTGGTACTTATTAAATATCACAAACAGGCTGTTGCTTCGAACAGTAAAACCACAAGAATATCAGATCACTAATCCAGTGTGGATAAAGCAGATAATACTCAATGTAAGCTATATTTAGCATAAAAAAACATGTTGATGGTAGAGCCAAGCAGCCAATTGATTACAGGATAGTACCACCCTCTCACAGAAGATTGGCGTAAAATAGCTATGATAGTTGCGTCTTGTACGATATGTGAGGGAGCTGGAACCATGTACCCCACCTCCCTTGCCCTTCCTCTGTGCCACTCTCCTTAAAGCCAACAACGTGCAAGCAATGCCTTTGGCATGGCAAGCATCAGTAACTGCTTAACCTGAGGCGGGTCGTTCGCTTGTTTGCCGACTTTGTTTTATGCAAACGAAAATAGTCAAATTCTTTTATGTAAGAGTAGGTACTTGAATAGTTACCTACTTTTATATATCGATGTAATGATCTTTCAAGCTAATGATTTTTTCGATTTAAGCATGAATTGTTACTAGTGGTCGCCGGTAAATTCGACCATAATTTATTTAAATTTTAAACATCATTAAGGTTCTATTGCCAAAGACTATTTGATACTGGCACGCAGAAAGCACTATGGAAGACCCGCCCTCCTAAATACAGAAAAAAAAACTGTCACCGTTTGTCAGTCAGTCAGTTACCAAATGGAAGTTACAAATGTATGTGTGTCAAACGCATGGTAGTGTGTGTAATGTTTTATTTATTCATTAAGGTGAAGGCGCCTGTCTAGCCCGCGAAATTCAAAATTTTCGAGTATTTTTATAGTTTATCCAAAATCTGGAAACATTTAAGACAACATTTTGTGATTTGCGATAAACACAGTATGCAGTGCGTTTATTAATACATTTATTTTACTCTAAATTTTATCACGGTGGATATGATACTAGTAAATCACTAAATATACAAAAATTGCCAGATTATCTGGATAGCTGTCGTTCTTGAAATGTTTTAGAGTAAGTTGGATATATTAATAAATGCACTGCACACGGTCTTTTTCGCGAATTACAAAATGTGCCTTTTATTATTGTCAGATTTTGAAAAATTTCTAAAAAACCTCAAAAGATTTGAACTTCGCGGGCTAGATGGGCGCTTTAGCCTTAATATATTTTTTATGCATAATTTTAAAAAGTATTACCATTCTGCACTCCTTCTCTATGCTACTATAAGTGTACCAAATTTCATACTCCTTCGTCCCCGCAATTTTCGTAAAAAGTGGTACAAAGTTTTTCCTTCACGTATTAATAGGTATATAGATTCTAGCAATCTGCGCTCGCCTTCACGTAGCACGCTGCTCTCATATTTAATTACGGTACTTGTATAATGCCGCCGGAATGCGAATGAAGGTGTTATTACGATCTCATATACCTTCTATGTGGTGATATGTTGCAATTTATGCTTACTTATTTGCGGGCACGTCACACCACCCTCCATATATTTACCATAAGAATAAAGCTGGAAAGCTAAAGCCTATTGTTGAGCGGCGCAACTCTCGCGTGGCCACTTAACTGGCATTGTAAAACCGGGTTGATTTTTTAAAAGTGTTTTTTTCTTCGAAACCTGGATTTTACACAGGATGGGACGAGACAATGTTAAAGTAGGTACTAACCTCTGTAGGTTGAAGAGGTTTTTACACATTATAGTTATAGCTACTAGCTATAAACTGAACGTATTATTTTTACGATACCGGACCTTAAAAGGAAAAAACTGAACCCTTATAGGATCACTTTATTGTCCGTCTGTCTGTCCGTCTGTCAAGACCAAAGAGCGGATAGAGCTATCAACTTGAAATTAATATCAAATAAATATCAAACGCTATGGTCCCTTATAGGTGTATAAAATAGGCTTCTAAGACAACGCAATCAAAAGATACGGCCATTTATGTCGCATATTTTGGTACTATGTTCTTTGCAAATTCACTAATCAAAACAAAGGAATCAACGCACAGCCGAAACCGCTGGTGTTAGAATCATAAAATTTGGACAGTAGGTACCTTTCATACCGTAAATATGCACTAAGGAAGGATTTTTTATGATTCCACCCCAAGTGTATAAAAAAAACCTCAACTTAGAGCCATGAAAATTGGTATTACAATAAAAAATTAAATTTTCAGCATTTTATAAAACTCCACCCCTAAGTGTGTAAAAAAGGATAAACAGTTTGTATTCAGGTCCCGAATTTGTTTAAGTTGAAAACGTAAAAACTTGAAACACTGTGCAGAAAAAATGAGTACACTAGCACATGACACTACATTGCAATTAAAATTATAAACGGAGGAATGGGTTCACTAAATCACGAGCTACAGCCGACCAAGTTAAAGTGAAGGTAATTCCCCGTCGTTTCTGAATAAACACAATACTGAGATTAAAAAAAACAAACGCAAATACAACTTTGTTTCTTGTGTTTTACTTCTTTGGTTATAGATACGAGAAATCTTCGCTATTGAAATGGGTCCAGAAGCATTCATTGTGCATGTCCTGATGTGCACTTGCCAGGTTTTTTTTTTTTAAAGATGAGAAAACCTACTTTAATAAGTAAGTAAATAAGGAGCTTAACTTACAGAGGGTTTCTCATTTAATAAAATAGTAAAATAATTCATTAATAAATTGAAAAAACAGTGTATAAACAGTATCATAAAATATTGCAAATGCATTATTATCCAAATAAAATATTGTAAAATTTAACGAAAATGAGAAATAATGGGCTTATTTAAATAGGTGCTTCATAAAGGATCTTTCTTAAATGCAGGTACTTACCTCACGTAATGTATCCAATAATTTAGTGTAATTTCATCTTAATTCAAGTTAATTTTATGCACGAACTAATTAACAAAGTTGTGAGCTTATGAATGCTATGACAACTAAGCGAACAATTTACCTTTTCTCTATATTATTTACGCCATGTCATCTAGATTCCATTTTCAACTGACTCTACAACTCTTGGAATTTGTTGAATAATTCACATCGGCATTTCCTTCATAACTCTACAATATGGCCTCACCTAAAGTGCTGACAATGTTAATATTTAATACGCGTACGTATTCGTATAAAGATCTTGTTAATTATCGTTCTCATGTGTGACACACAACACATGTACATCTTATATCAGATATATCTTTATATGTATAAAATTGCGGTGTGGCCTAAACGACTCGATAGATTATTTTGTACTTATACTATTGGTAACGCTTCCGTAAAAAAAAATGTGTTATTAATTTAACTATAATGATAGCGTTTGCTTGGGTAGATCTTGGGCAGATCCTTATTGGGGACTGTGCAACTTTTTTACATCAAGTTTTAATGCCGGAGCTTTCATGGCCGTAAAGGATGTCTTCAAATCATAAACAGCGAGATTGGTATCTACGTCTGTACTAACGTTGTTCAGTATCAAACATTAAGATACAATTGAATCCAGTTTGTGGTATTACAAGGTTACAAAACATGACGGGCTGTATAATACGATTGGCCATGTCAAAGGAATTTTGAGTGGCTCGTATCTACTGAGTAATTTCATTGATGACATTATGTTATCTCACAAATAATAGCAATTTACGCTATGATGTGCTTGCTACGTTTACGTTGTTGATGGTTATTTCGAAAGGAAACACACATACCTTCTCTTTTATCAAATAAATATAAGTAACTGGCAATAAAAAAAAGACGTAAAAAAGACAAACCCGTGAGTTTCTTGCCGGTTCTTTTCAGTCGAGGTCGCGTACCGATCCCGTTGTAGACTTAATAAAAATATGTAAATATGACAATTTGTGCCCCCTAGAGTTAACTAAATAAAGGATTTGACTTTGACTTACATTACCAATATTGGGATAGGTAACGTTGTAAGTGCCCCTAGGGCTTAACAAAATAAAGAATTTGACTCCGACTTATATGACCAATATTGGGTTAGAATGGCATTTATGTCCTCCAGTCCATATTTTATGAACCTAGATATATCATTGTGCCCCAATGACACCCGACGGCGGCGATACGGATACCATGATCGGTCGACCTTTAGTGTAGAGTGTTATTGTTTAATGACTCGATAACAGGCACACATAATATACAGTGACTAAGCTAAGCCATATCAATCAAACATTCAAGTTGGCATAATTGTGTCGACGTAAACGTTAAAGTAAACTTGGATACCCTTTCGTCTTCCAACCCTGGAAATATCTGTGTTGGAAATCCTGAGCCAAAAAAAATTGAACCGACTTCAAAAACCACTGCACTAAAAAGCTAGAAATAACTAGGGACCTTATAATTACTTTAATTTGGATTCGGTGCCACTATCTTTACACTACGGACAACTTCTTAGGTCTCCTCATTTTTGAAGTCGGTTGAAAATAAGTCTTTAACCAATTTTGTTGCAATTATTTTAAAATTGGGACGTTATAAAGGACTACACCATTTTATAAATGAATAACTTACTAATATCCTAAGTATATGTTTATCAAATAGATTCGAAATAATCGGGAACCGAAACAATACCAGCTATATACGTGTACCTATAGTGATTGCATTTTGACGACCTTCTTAATAGGTAAGCATATTTACAAATCCTAACATTTCAACTAGGTATTGTTAAGGTGCTTTATTAGTAATCAACCTAGGTGCGCGGGTAGTTATTATTTTTATTTGCTTGGCTTCTAGGGCGGGAGTTAACCACCCAATTTATTGGATCATAAAAACTAGAAGGTGCCACTATGATTAACTAATAAACTTACCTGCTATAAATACGGCACTTAGCACTAATAAAATCACTGTCATCTTATTGGAATTTCAATTATTATTCACAAATTATTATCACAAAACCTATAAATATTTCTCACATAACTTGAGTCGAAAATCGATTGTTCTTTAAATATTTTTAATACCGAAAAGATGTGATAACGGAAAGTTAATGTATTGCTTTCGATATATTTTGCGATGGATGACGACCGCACCGTTCGGAATGGGATCTCGCGCCAAACTGGACGGGAGGACGTGTCCTCAGTACTCCAGGCCGCTCCGAGCGTTTGAGAGGGATCCTCACATTGTGTTGGCTCCTCACTTTTATTAAACGCAGAGTAACGGCGTGGAATGGACTAAAAGTTGCGAGTAAATTGAGGAAAAGTACCTCTAGTTCACTGCCGTAAATTAAGACTTATTTGTGCCCTCAATCATTACGTTGTAGGGTTTGGAAACATAATAACGAACTACACTGTTTACGGTATGCAATTATTATTTCAAACCGCCTACTTCTTACACGAGAATTAAATTATTTATCACTACATAGTATAAAACAAAGTCGCTGTCTGTCCCTATGTGTGTTTAGATCTTTAAATCTACGCAACGGATTTTGATGCGGTTTTTTTAATAGATAGAGTGATTATATCCTACTAATATTATAAATGCGAATGTTTGTGAGTGTGGATGTATGTATGTATGTATGCATGTATGTATGTATGTATGTATGTTTGTTACTCCTTCACGCAAAAACTACTGAACGGATTTGGATGAAATTTGGAACACAGATAGCTTATAACCGGGATTAACATATAGGATACTTTTTAACCCAATAATCCAATACTACGCGGATGAAGTCGCGGGGCACAGCTAGTGTATAATACTTGCATTATAGAGTAGAAAAACACTGATAAAAATACCCGTACAAAGCCGGGGCTGGTCGCTAGTTTTGAATAATTTTCTATGCGAAAATCCCGAAAATGTAGGTAAAGATACGACTCGTTGCTAACCGAGGACACTGCGAGTACACAATCTGATAACTGTTTCCGATTGTTTAGACGCCTGTTTGTCAACACGAGACGGACTATGAAATCAGTTAACAGTATCACAGGCATGCTTCAATTGAATCGGAATGGTCCAATAAAAGCATTTTAAAATATAGGTATTCAACTCGACTTATATTGCAGAAATTGTCGAAGAAAACAACACGCATTCGTTTATTGTTATTTATTTGTATATAAAAAAGTCGGCTAACAAGCGTACCTACGTACGACCCGCCGGATGTTAAGCGGTTACCGTGCTTGCAATGCCAAAGGTATAGCTCACACGTTGCTGATCTGTAAGGGGAAGGGACGGTTTATCCATGAAACATTTCTAATTATTACGATTGAAGATGAAATTTGATATACACACACCTAATGGGTTCACGCACTTAAGCACGCGAATGTACAAGGTTATACTGACATATCTATTAGGCACCAACAAATATATCGTGCATTGAATTTTGGTGGTACCTTTTTAACTTGAGTTTACTAAGTAGATATCAAATAATCATCATCTATTATTATATAAAAAAGTAACTTTTACAATAATAATAATAATTTAGCCTTTTTAGACGTCCTTCTCCAGGGCACTGGCCTCCCCTCAATACGAGGAGGATTCAGGCCGTAATCCACCACGTTGGCCCAGTGCGGGTTGGCGGATTTCACATGCCTTTCGAAAATTGGTTAGATTTTCTAAGAAATGTGGGTTCCCTCACGATGTTTCCTTCACATTGAGCGAGTGATAAGCATATAGAAATTATGATTCGCACATAGATTTCGAAAAACCCATAGGTGCGAGCCGGGGTTTGAACCCAGGACCTGGTGTCCACATGACGTGTGCTTAACCGACTATCACTGCTATTATGGTATATATAATACAAAGTAACTATTAACTTAATTATATTTTCGGCGACTCCATATATAAAAAAATATATATTAATGTGCACTCACCAATAATAAACGATGTTTCTTTACAACCTAGTTTACATCCCATCGTGTCACATTACGTACCAATGATGTTAGAATACTGCTTCCTTCCCTATACGAACTCACCATTGCAGGTTTATTATCAGTCTCGATAATGCGATGTGACATAACGGTGTAATGGAATCGCATGACTTTTTATTATCAGTCGTAAACTTGAAGGAATATCGCTATTAGATATTGACCTTTAGTGTTCATAAAAGGTCGAAAACGTTTTCTAATTACAATTAGTACCTATTTTTATCTATCTTGCCTTGCCTTATGAAACATGAAGAGGCTTCGCACTTGGCGGCCGTTTTGTTTAAACAAAAGGTGGACATCCAATATGTGCTGCCAGTGAAACGTGGTCGCTTACCGTGGGCCCATGCTAAGGGTCTCGATACGCGATAGAATACGAAATGAGGAAATCCGTAGACGAACAAAAGTAACCGGCGTACCTCTATGAATTGAAAATTTGCGGGTTGATAGCTGACCGTGGTGGCCGTTAAGGTGGAAAGGTTCTGGAAGTGCGACATCGAGTGGGATGACGTAGAGCAGTTCCCCCCTCCCCACAAGGTGGACTAATAACGTGCAAAAAGTGGTGGACCGTGATGTGTGTAAGTCATTGGAGGAGGCCAGCGTCCAGCTGTGGACGTCTTCTGACTGATGGATGGATGGACTCGTTTAGATCTCGCTTCGTTTTTCATACCAAGCTTGTTGTCTTTTTTCTTCATTCATATTTTATAAAGGAGTTGTATGTTCAACAATCAGTCGTTATGCTATTTAACAAGCTGCTAGAGTCGTGTGTAGCCCGCATGGCACCAAACATTGCCTTGTGATGTGAATGGACATAAGTGTATGAGTACTAATTAAGGACTTTTACGGTTATAAGCTGTAAAAGACTTTTGTGGTTCCGAACTCAATAACGATCACTAAGGGTTTTAATTGCTTTGTAACGTCTAAAACCTGTTTCCATTAAGTTAACAGAATAATTTATTATCTGGTTTATATTTGTTTCTGTAAATGTTTTTTTCAATCTCACGTAGGTAACACGTTGACGTAGGTGCAAGTTATTTCTCGGTTTTCAATCGCTAACATTTTATCTACTGGGTATTTTAATATACAAAAGATAAACGGAAATCGACGTTGACTTCTTAGGTATAAGTCAATATTTTTACGTTCTCTATCTGTGTTACGGACGCTACTTTTAATAAAAGTCTAGTAATTAACCCGCTGTCTACTGAACTACGGTTTCATTTGCTCGTTTAAAGAATGGTACCTACCTACTTATCTTCAGAATCTAAGATGGTATAGCACATATTTGGTTAGGTACTTACCTACTTTAAACATCCTCGAATAAAGCCACAGGTGGTGAGCCCTAGTAAGCTTAGATAGGTAAGTACCTAATGCTCATTCAATCTTTATCGTAGCAAGTACCCTAATGGTACCTAATAATCTTTATCAAATAACTAGGTTTTTTATATAAAAAAGCTAATAACAACACCAATAGTGCGGTCACGACATTATTGTGAACAGACAATTACCTACAGAAATAACGACCCACAGATTTGAACATTTACCCAATTTCTACAATGAAGACAGCACTCCAGCGGTCTCCAGAACGGGGCTGGCTGTACGAGGCAATACAAAACCTGCATGGAATTGACGGAGTTGGCAGTAACGAGAATATTGATGACCCGCATGAATTGAGAGAAAATCTACTCGTATACTCACTACATAGATGTTCTAAATCCGTCTGCCTACTAACATATTTTGTTGCTTATTTGGTGAATTACGATTGGTCAGTACATTTAAGCGGCCATTCACACGGGTAACCCGGCACTGATAATTTCTAAAAATTTTACAGTATCCCGATATCTGTCTAGATAGAACGGTGTCGGGTTCTTCGTGTAAATGGCCGCTAGATTTGCAACTAATCAACTAATCGTTTTTTCATTACTCATAACTCGGAAAGTAGGTCTGAAGTTGCCTGAGGAGCGGGTTGAAAGTAATACTTTTCAGCCCTAGGGAGAATCGCTTTCAACGGACAGCTGTTAAATTATTAAAAATAAATTAGTTCTATTTTGACATTTCTATTGAACCAGGCCAACGGAAAAAAAAACAAAATAGGCGGCAAATGGCAATCCGACCTTAATTAGTTGTTTTGAGTTGTAAAGTATTGTTCATACTTCCTTGTATTATTTCTTTAGCTAATTCCTGTTTTTATTTTTACTTTCCTTGCATTTGTTATAAAAATCACAGTGTTTACCTCGAGTGAATGACTTATTTTGTCCCTCGAACTATTAACCCCGTCTTGGCACAATATAAGTTATCTTCACCCCTTGGGTAACAATGTACTATTACACAACAGGGACGATTAAATTGTAGCTATACCTGCGGTAACCACATTATGACAGTACATCCAAAAGCTATCAATGTTAACTCTACATATAGGTCTCTTCAACCAAAAATACTAATAGAAACACTTAGGTCGTATTGTGTGGCATTTAGAACGAAATTACCTATACGTCCCTGTCCCTAGTGCCATCAGTTGTAACAACCCAAGTGCCGTTCAATTAGCAGATAAAAGGCTCCGTTAGGATATCAGTTCGATGTGTATCCGTTTAGCGACTGATGCCATTATGCCATTAGCAGATAAGTAGTCATTACGACGTTTGAACCCATTACATGCTAATGTCACTGGAATAAATAGTTCATAGGTTCGTGAAGGTTAAGTGACAGCCAACAATACATGAACTACATTATATCATATATAAATATGTATGTTAGTTTATAAGGTATATATCTATGGGCCTGCGTTGCCTGAGAACAATTTAATAAATAAATAAAAAATAAATATATACTCTGGATGTGCTGCAAGGATGTTATACTCGTATACTAAAATAGATCATTTGACGCTGTTGCCTGTGCTTTCGTTCATTTCAGCTACCTACATACAAGTATAGGTACTTGTAATGTAATAATTAGGTAGGCTAATTATTGGTATAAACACAAATAGGTATAGGTGTGTTCCAGAAAAATATTTTTTTTGGGAAAGTAGCTAGAAAAAGGAAAATAATATACTTAAAAACGAAGTCTTTTATTCCATGTAGTAAGAAAACAACAGGTAAATAATGAGCGGAGGACATAAGTACTAAACTTATAAATTTAAATCAAATTTATTTATTGATGAGAAAATATTGATCCTTTCAATGTGATTACAGTGAACGAACTCATTCAGGCGATTTATACTTGTAAATTCTTCATTATAACCATATTGAAATAACATTTGAAATAGGAAAAACAATTTAAACTGATATTTTTAGTACAAATTTTTATTACAAATTTCGACCTTATTAACAGAGTCAAACCCAAGAACTTTATACATAATACAATCTTCTTGGTCAAACCTCTGTTAATAAGGTCGAAATTTGTAACAAATACACACAATCTACGTATTCTAGTATTCAATCTTACACACATTCTCCGACATGTTGACAATGCTAGTAGGTACCTATAAAATGTTAAGCAAAGGTTTTATCAATTGTAAAGGAATCGTAGAATAACACCTACTTAGGTAAAACAGTTTATAAAAGTAGGTCACTATAATAGGCACTCGGCATTTGGCACATGTTAAACTAACACGTCATGTGTAATGGACATTAAACACGTATCCCACACAAATGTCGGCTTAAGTGGTACGGTGGTACGGTTGTAACTGGTACGGTAAAGATGGTGTACAGAAACAAAGGACTGTTTGTTTCCTTATTTAAAGTCACGACGCTTCGCGGCGAATACTTCTTTGTTTTTACCTAAATATAATACGTGTCCTAACAAATTTGTGAAAGTTTTTTCATCATGAGGCTGAAACGCGAATACTTCAGAAGTAGGTATCCCTGTAGCGGGTGTTGCAAATTGATAGAAAACGAAGTTGAGCAAAATATACTTAAGCATATTTTTTGTTTTAAGAGAGCGAAATGGGATGTTGATTTTATGTCACGAGAGTTACCTGAATACTTATCACTATTTCCAAAAAAATATCATCTCCACTTCGGTCTTCAGTTATTCATTTGTTAATCACTTACCACAAGTCTACGCACCTGGCTGGCACCGGATGTCCTACCCTAGATTTTTACGTTTTGTAACTCGTCTCATTTCGTGAGAATGGTAAGCAGTCCACATCCCCTTCAGCTTACTAACCGTTTGAAATTTGTTAACACTCTGGGTAAAAAATATAACCTACGGGTAGATAATGTCCTAATTATTATCTCTCGCCTCGGCCTGCTCTTAGACTGTGACAGTCACTGGACTAATCCTGTGCGAAATGTGTGCCTACCTGTACAGAGAATGCAGGCATGCAACTCTTGCTTCCCTAGCAACATTTTTAATTATAAAAAGTGGCTTGTTTTTATTTAAATTAATACAGGGAATATGAATGTGAAACCCGCAATGCAGTCGTTGTAACATAATAGAAGCGCATTTCCTATTGTCAAGCAAGAGAATGCTAGTGGAAATATATTACCAATGTCATTTATGATATTGTCGGTTTAAGGGCCAAGCTTCTGTTATTGCATATTGAGAAAGAAACAAAGGATTGAAAACGAACGAGACTACCTGCCTTATTTTGGTTTGCAGATTTTCTTGTTACCTGGAGATGACATATTTTCATAAAGGTAATCTTCGCAACGGCGCGGTGAAGCTGGGTAATGTTATTTATGCTAAGTGTTGCATGATAGACTTTATGTACCTACCGCAAAATTTTGCAGCAAACTGTATACTAGGTGAAACAAAAAGGGTAAGTATACTATTATTTTGCAACTTTACTATGTAAATTTAAAACTATCGGCTTTGTGGGACAGTTGAAGTACTTATGGTTTTGTGAAATCTGTCAAAAGCTGTATTCCTATAACACCTTCTGTTTTTCAAGTTTTCTCCTTAGCTAGCCGCTTTTTAGAATTACATAGTTAAGTTTTGAAAAAAAAAGTACTTATACCCTCTCTGTTTCAACCTGGAGAAGGTATCTCAACTCGAAGTAAAAAAAAATCTTTATACCTAAGTACTTATCACTGAAGTTAAACAATTTTTCATCCCAAGGTCAATTTTGACCATCACTCATCCCAATGGCTTTTCATTGACGCCGCCCGCCTATTTCCTCAATTTCCTGTTTCATTAATTCGAGTTATTGAAGCGTGTCAGATCACCGATTTGTAACGTTCCAACAAAAAACGAATGGATTTATTTCGAATGCCTTATTTGGTGAACTGTAGGTGCCTACACAATCTATTATGTCAGTTTTCAAACTTAATTTGTACGTATGAGATGAGTATTTTAACAAATTTTATCAAAAAAAATAACAATGTTTATTATCCTGCAAGTACCTACACGTAACTAAATCCGCGATTTTCTTTATAAAAACGTAAGGCAAAATTTAACGACGTGATTTACAAAAGGGCGATCTTTTGGAGAAAATATTTCTAAGAAATTTCATATCTGTTGAGTTAAGAAAAGAGGTTTTTTCGGTTGATAACGGGGAGTTACCTTTAGGGACTGGCTATCTTTGGGGCCCTCCGTAAATTGTCTTCATTGGGATCTACATAACCGTGTTTATTTTTTAAAGATTACTATCAATGTGACCTAGTGTTTCCGTTAGCCCCTCCAGCTAAGCGAAGGCTAGTGTTAGGAGTGCGCTCACGTCAATAGTTTTATGGCCAAGATGGAGATCGAACCCGGAACCTCTCAGCTACTAAGGCCGCCCCTCTAACCACTAGACTATTGACGCCTAAACAACAATAATCTCATAACTGTCTTTATTATTATTTTACAAAGAAAATAGGTAAGTACCTACATAATTATCATTTATCAGTATCTCTTGTGTACTCATAAATCCTATTTAACTACCTAAGGAACATTGATATTCTAAGCGAGAGAATAATATTGTCGCCATGAGAAAATTATGTACTTTACCAAATAACATAGTCTCTACAAAACAGAAAACATTTGTTATAAATAATGGATTACATATTATAATAAACGCCTATATTGAAACAATTTTGTAGCCCAGAAGGTTTGAAGACCTGTCTTGTAGCAGACTCTCTTACACACCATGATAAATGGGTGGTATCTCATGTACCTATACATATATTCCTTTGCAGTACCTATGTATGTAGATTTACTGCTGATGCAAAGCATCTTTTACAAAGAATATTCAAGCTCGGTGCGAAAGATGTGGTACCTTCTTATTTATAGAAGGAAATAGAAAAGAAAAATGTTTTATATAAAAATCTAGTCTATTGACAAAATACAACAACCATGTAATAGGTATAAATATAACTGCTGGGTAGCATAATATTTATTTATTTATTTATTTATTTATTTTCTCAATACATACAAATTATTATGCTAGTCTCAGAATACCTACCTACTCATAAAATACTTATGTAATTGTGTACCTATACAAATTGCTTATCGGTATAATGTAGGTATCACTACATAGTATAAAACAAAGTCGCTTCCCGCTGTCTGTATGTCGCTATGTATGCTTAGATCTTTAAAACAACGCAACGGACTTTATGCGGTTTTTTTTAATAGATAGAGTGATTCAAGACGAAGGTTTATATGTATAAACATGCATAATATAGTAGAGAAACACTGAAAATACCCGTGCGAAGCCGGGGCGGGTCACTAGTATTAAATAAACTAGCTGTGGCCCACACCTCCGCCCGCGTGGTTCGTGGTTTAAAATCAAAGTAAGTAATCTAAGTTACTCCTTTCAACATTAGCTAACTGCAAGTGATAGTCTTGCCTAAATTGGACCAGCCGTTTCGAAGATTAGCCGGAATAAACAGACGGACAAAAATATTTCTTTTTTTGTTATATATATGTCTGTATATAGGTACTTTCATTATGTATACACACACACAATAGAATTATATTTATTTGATTAGATGAGTGTTTCCGTTGTCAAATTTCACAATTTATTGAAGAGAGCTAAAGGTAATTGGTTTCGCCCTTCCGGTTCAAAAAATAAACAGATTAAAAGATTCCTTGTTCATAATAATTTGATTGCTTCTCTTGGAACATCGAATTTGTTAAAATCCTACTGAGCTACGGAAATCCATCGTCCTTGAATGTAATAAAATAATATAATAAGTATCTGTAGGTACTACATATTTGTACCAATATACCTACCTATTACTAAAACAAGTTTGTTGTACGTAATATTACTTATTATAAGATCTATAATTCTTATTATTAAGTACAAACAAAATAATGATTGGAAAACAATGGGTTTACCTAATTTCGCTTGCAAACTTAGTTAAAAACGAATTGCAAGTAAACCGTCCATATTATAAAATAAAATAGAATCATCATCATCATCAACTTAAGAGCGATTCTCTTGTCGGTGGAGGTTTTTCCATTCACTGCGATTTTCTCCCAGTTCCTTATAAAAAAATAGAATAAATTTTATAAATAAAAAATGAGTTCATGTAATAGATACTTACCTAATCATAGAAATTTCATCGCCCGCTAAGTGTTCAGCCATTATTTTTGTCATGATGGCACATTCGAAATAGAATTCTGAACAATTTATTGTCTCATTAAATATAAGATTTACGGCAGATCCCAAAGCTACGATAAAATATCATAACTCTAAATTATGCTCCTATTTTATGTAATTGAGACACCAAGTAATATCTGCAGCTGTTCGACTTTAAAATAACAATATATACTTATGAAAACATTATGAAAATTATAGGTAACTAATTCTCTAATCGTCCTCAAAATGAAGTCTGATGACATTAAATTACTTACGCCAGTTTGTACAAACAAGCCAGTTGCGTCTGCTAAGAATTCTAGAAGCCAGCATTGCAATTAAAATTCTCAAGTAAACATGTAGTTGTGAGTCCTAAATTATTAAGTTGTCCCCAAAATCCTTTGGAATGTTCTTGTAACAAACTTAAATGGTCTAAACTTTATCGCTCGTTCCTTCCCGATGGGTGTAGCTGGTGACGAGAGACCCAAACAAAAACTAACTAAACCAGTAAAACAGTTCCGCTCCACTGCAAACAGATTCAGTTTCTTAACTTTCAGTTGGATTTTAGAAGCATAGCTATAAAGAGCATGCACTTCTAGGTATGTACCTACACTGAAAAAAGAAACCAGCCAAGCGCGTGTCTGCCATGCACAAAGAAGAGATACCGTGGACATTTTAATAAATAAATAAATATCGCCAGACAGACACACCAACTGTACGGTCCCAAACTAAGCAAAGCTTGTACTATGGGTACTGTACAATGGACTGGGGGCGATCCCAGTGACACCCAGACCTGGGCAAATTACGAAAAGGCCATTTCCGAAATTTGCCCTGGCGGGAATCGAACCCGCAACCAACATGTCGGTGAACCGAGCGGCCTACGCTCGAACCACTGCGCCAAGCGGTCGTCATGCGGTAATAGCGAGCGATATGAAACAATTTGTGTTTACGGTTGATTTTTGACTCTCACTTTTAATTAAATAAATAAGTATGGTCCCAAACCAAACAACGCTTGTTATTATCTCTCACTATTAGATAACTCTTATTATTATAGCTTTAATTTCATCAGCTGAAGTTTTAGGAATCTATCTTAAACCACTTTAGAGTTCAAATTTCTTAAGCAGTGCTTAATTTTTGATATACCTACCTATAAGTCATTACACAATAACATTAGAATAGCTAGTCTGTTAAACTGAATATTTTAATATCGTTCACTTATTGATCCACACGTTTTAGGTAAAATCAAAGTAGCCTAAGTTACACCTTACGACATCAGCTATCTGCCAGTGAAAGTCCTACCAAAATTGATCTAGTCGTTTCGGGGATTAGCCGGAACAACCAGATATAACGGCAGATAGACAGATACCCAAACTAAAAATGTATTTTTTTGGTGTAAATACTATACTTTAATTTGCATTTAGTAAAAGCTGTTTTTTGCAATTACAAACAGACTAATTATTTATATAAATGTATAGAATATATACTTACCTAAAGTCGCAGCTAATTACAGCAAAGATGGGTTGTGAGCGAGAAGTCGAGTCACGTCTTCCGGAATTCTCGCGATAAATTGCTTTAAACTAGAATTTGGTTGTTATGGAAGAGTTCATTTACATTTATTATACTTACTTAAGTATATGTGAAACCACGGCTTTAAGTAAAAGATAAAATAGAAAGTGTGTGTCATTATATGCAAGTAAATTAATTTTAATAACAACTTTACTTCCTAGAAATAAATCCTTCGTGTTAGTAAGCAGATAAAATTATGCTGCAGTTAGGATTAACGCATATCTTTCCCTAGTTGGCAAGTAGCCAGACCGCCTGACCTATTTAATTGGTATCATTATACTAACCTAACAATATCTGAAAGAGTGTTAACTGCGTCGTCGTTAGTTAAAAGTAAGATGTATTTACACTTGCTTTTTGTAGGGTACGTATTAAATATAAACAACTGGCGATTTTAAATAATAATACGAAATAAGGATATAATAAAAGACAAGCCCAGAGAGTTTCTTGCCAAATCTTCTTCGAGGTCGCAAAATGACAATTTGATAGAGCCTGCGTAAGCCTAACAAAATAAACAATTTGAGTTTGAGTTTCGTGAAAACCTATAGACATGTCCGCGTGGAAATTTCTCTGATACGAGGGTACAGCGTACACAACACAGCGTAGTAATTTTGTTTTAGCTACTTCGGATTTCAAATACGTCTATCTCACTAGACAGATTCTTGATTTGATAATTTCTTGATTTTGGCTCTTTTGGAAGATTACCTTTGATGATTGCGTTATTACAACATCGAAGCTTAATCCGACCGCAGATTAGGTAAGTACTGTGGATGTTCAAAACAGGTAAAGATTAAGGAAGTATTTCCCAGTAATACCTCAAGATTGGAGAAATATTTGGCTTAAAGTACACAGAGCTTTGTGAGTTCCTATTAATATTTCATTTTAGAATACCTACTTCATAAGTAGGTAAAGAAAATGTATTAGGTGTTATAATTTATTTGGTTGATATGCGTTCTAATCAGTTATAATAGTTACTTTACGCCGATTTTCTGTGAGAGGGTGGTACTATCCGAGTCGAGCCAGCCCGTATACTTATGAGCTGTAGTCAAATAGCTACAGCTCGGTTCTACCACCTTCCGGCTCTACCTTCTACTAGTTTATCCTACTAATGTTATAAATGCGAAAATTTGTGAGTGTGGATGTATGTTTGTTACTCTTTCACGCCAAAACTACTGTACCCATTTGGATGAAATTTTGAACACAGATAGTTTAAAACCGGGATTAACACATAGGGTACTTTTTATCACGATAATCCCGAAATTGTTGTTCAGTTAAATACTACGCGGACGAAGTCGCGGGCATAAACTAGTAATATATATACCTACTATCAGTATCGTTAATAGATTGACGATCACCCTTTACAGCAGCCATTGAATTTTATTTGTGAACTTCTCATTGCGCGTTTTTAAATACACAATAAAGTATTAGTTACGGAGTCAATATAGGTAAATTATGTGGCGCCTTTGAATCTATTTTACAAAGCATCTATATTCATCATCTTTATAAATAAGTCACAATGGATGTTTTACAACAAGGTTGAGAATACCTACAGCCGAGAGTACCTACAACCTACCTATAAGTAGGTAGGTAGATGGTGTTGAGGGGTAATCGATACCCATTATAAACAGCCAGTGGTAGTGGAAGCCAAAACGCTATAGGAATTTTATCGTAGGTACAAGCAATCCAATTTCATTAATTATTTGAAATTTTCAGGAGAAAATGTGTTTTAAGTACAGTGAAAAATGGATTAGGTAACAAAGTATAAGTAGGAGGTCCCTACATATTATTTAAACCAATTGAATAAACATTAAGGGTGTTATATAAAGTTAAACAATTTTATAAGTACCAACAATTTGACGTAACTCGTGTTTATCACGTGTTTTAATAGCAACACGGTAGGTATTTTCATGGTTTTATTCGGTTAATTGTAATATTTCAAGAAATGAATGTGGGTACCTTAACGGTCATTCACACGAAGAAACCGACACCGTTCTGTCTATACCTACATTTTTGTCTGATTGGTTATAAATTGAACAGAAGGACCGCATATGTCTTTATGGTGCGCGTGCTATAAACGATATGACATAAATCTAGCAAGTAAAATCCGAGTGTTCCCGTTCACATAAACAGTACCAGCGCGTGATAAGTAAGTAGATACTTACATAATATGTAAATGAATGCTAGACTCGAGCATTCATGTAAATACTGGAAGAGGTGCACTCTACATAAGTAATGAATCAATGATTTATCGTTGGAACTAGTCCGTTCAGTTGCCCAACATCGGCTTCTACGAAAGGTATGTCAGGTATATCAGAAATTAACATTAATTTCTCAAAATTTTGACATCAAAATGTCGACATTTTCAGTTTTTTACAAATTTGAATTCTAAAAATTATGTAAAGGTACCTGCTTACCATCTAATATACCTGCCTATAACCAAATTATTCTAAAAATGTACTATTATATTATCAAAACAGTTTTCAATCTCAGAAATGTTTATTAATTACTGTTTAGGAACCTGATCTACAAAGACAACAATATTTTATGGTTTTAGTTTGAAAAACTGAAACATGTTAGCTCAAAGAAGTGTAATTTATTTCACTTTATTTTTAACCAATAGTTTTTTTACGTACGTTGGCATGTTATACCTACGGCTCATATTAACCTGACTAACGTTAATGTATTAGGGTGTCTGTCCACTTGAACCGGGAGGGTTGGCTGGGCTAGCCAGCCCGTTCACTTCGACCAATAGGATCGCTAGACTTTCCTCATCTCATTAAATGAAAAAAATCTCCACACGAATAAGGTCCGCTCCACTGAACTAGTTAAGGGTGCCCGTCCACTTGTGTCGAGCGGGCTGGCTGGGTTTGTTAGTCCGATCGCTTCGACGAATAGAATCCCTCTATTTAATGAGATGAGGAAAGTTAAGCGATCCTGAGTCGAAGTGAGCGGACTAACAAGTCCAGCCAGCCTACCCGATTCCAGTGGAGTCACACCCTTAACTTGTTCAGTGAAGCGGACCTTATTCGTGTGGAGATTTTTATTTTATCTAGCGATAGCTTATAAATAGAATTAGTGTTGCGTCGCGAATTTTTCTATGCGATCTACAAGCGCTTCTCTCGTTCCACGTGTGTTAAGCTTTGTATATTTCACAATAGTAGGTATTGTAAAAGGATAGATTTCTATACGAAGCTTGTCTATTCTATTGTGTGTGAGGATCAAACACAGGTGAGCATAAGTCCTACTAACACATTTCACCCACACTACAACACCAGACCACAATTTTAAGTATTTAGGTAAGCAGGATTTAAGTACCTAACACTTTTATTTTTGCTTCTAACTTTGAAATTTTAATGAAAATTGATAGACACTTTGACCTTTAGGTTAACTATTCTCAAAATGTTGGGTTTACCTCTTAATATGAAGCTTTGATCCGCCGTGACAAGGGTAATGTGTGGAGATGAATATTTTAAATTTTCTGAGAGGTTTTGACGAAATGGATAGGAATCTAGCTACTATTATAGACCTAGTACATCAACCCTATCAACCGTTAGGTACACAATAGGCTTACTTACGTAATAAATAGTATAGTTATTATTTAATTAATTACCAACTTACCTAGATTTATGAGTTGTGCTATCTATCATAATGACTCAGTGACATAAAAATAAGTATTAATTTGAGGCTACTCATCTATACAAATAAATAAAATTGGAGTGTCTGTTTGTAATATCAAAATAACACCTTTTCACTTAGTGCATATGAAAGTACATACGACACCTATAACAAAAACGCGATTTAAAACATTTTTGTCTGTCTGTCTGTCTGTCTATCTGTCTGTCTGTCTGTCTGTCTGTCTGTGTGTTTGTTCCGGGTAATCTCCGAAACGGCTGGACCGATTTTGACGGGACTTTCACTGGCAGATAGCTGATGTTATAAGGAGTAACTTAGGCTACTTTAATTTTAGAAAAACAATTAGGGTTCCGCGTAAAAAAATAAAAACACATGAAATCAAAGAGTATCTCCGAAATGGCTGGACCGATTTTGGCGGGACTTTCACTGGTAGATAGCTGATGTTATATGCAGTAATTTAGGCTACTTTTATTTTAGAAAAACAAAATTTAAAAAAATTGGGTCCTGTCGCGCGGGCTCAGAACGCGGGAGCGGGCTTTTTTGTTAAGTTAAATTCCACGCGGACGAAGTCGCGGGCTCAGCTATTACAAATAAATATCTATGCATAATATGTACCTATACAGTTTTATCATAATGTATTATTTTTTTTGAACATACAACTCGGGTTTAATGCCTATGTAATTTTTTTTTGGGCCCTTTGACCTTATATTATTCAAAGGGTTATTTAACGTTATTTTTCAGTCACGATTTTGTTTTTAAGTCATGTTTCAAGTGTGGTTTTACGTTGTGTTTAATAGGTATATGTTAAGTAGGGGATAACGAGACCAATATTTTGCCAGTAAAGATGTCGAAAAAAGGCAAATAAATTTCTAGACTGTGGAATTCCGGGCCGGATGAACGATCTACAAACATAATACAATTTGTACGGAACCCTCAGGGCGTGAGTCCTATTCGCACTTGTTCAGTTTTTATTAGGTAGTACCTTCCCCATTTTAATATTTACTAAACTTTTTTTATTACAAATTCTCCATAAAAGTGATCATTAAATTGTTTGTTCAAATTTAAACATTATTATTACTAACAATAAAATAATAAATCAAAGTGTCTTAGATTGAAGGAAATAAAAAAAAAAATTGTAAGTGTCGAGGAAGAATTCCCACCCACCAAGTAATAAATTTTATTACAAAGGAGAGGAACGATAGAAACGGATGATATTATCTATGATTTGATTATTACACTGAGTATTTTTATAGAAGGAAATTATCTTACCTATGTGTTGCAACTACCTATAGGTATAATAAATATACGTATAATGCGATTCAAATAAGAATAGGAATGTCAATAACCTCTATCTATGTCAAATGTCACATGAAAATTATGGTTTGCAAGAAACTTATTTGCATAAAGTAATAGTCTTAGATCAAATTCAAATAAAAATATTAAATTAGCAGTAAATTGTCTTAATATAATATTTAATTATTTAAAGTCATAATTAGTTTTTTAAAACCATACCATAACCTTCATTATTTTCATTTTTGGCGCAAAGGCCCGGAAGCCATGTCAAAATTATTAAAGAAAAGAAAATAAGGACGCCAGTCACCAATGCAGAGATGAGAGGCATTGAAAAGCTAGAATCTGATTAAAATGTTCACTCAACCTTTGCAAATAAATATTATTAATTAAATATCTTGTTTTGCTCACCCTACCTAACTTTTTAGAATTGACAGCTATGACGTCACAATATGGCGCTAAGTCGATCCTATTCTTATTTGAATCGCATTATACCTACGTTATTGTTACGTATGTAGACTACGTAGACGTACTACCTACGTCTTTGCAGTATTTTTACTTCTACATAAAATACTTTAGGTATATTAATAGTAAAATCTTTAACCTACACAAAGTTTTTCAACTACTTACCTGCGAATTTTTAATTAGAAAATTTATAAATAGGTACATATCTACTACCTTAATAAAATACAAATGAAGTTATCGCAAAAGGCCAAAATTATTTTAAGAGGGTGTAACTTTTCCTTGTTTTCTTCGTAACACTATTACAATAAGGAAAAACAACACATCACGTAAAAACTGGGATGCAAAGGCTTGAAACTCATATGCCTTATATTACAACCTTCAACCAAGCCGAGGAGCTTCTATGAAAAGGGTTCATGTCGTCGAATCTCGGGAGCACATTCCAAGCCGACATCGTGATGGATGATGTTTACAGCTTCGCTACGGTACATCGGAGCGCTTCTACTCGGTCGCACGATTTTCCACCTAATTATACCCAAATTCTGCGTCTAGACATGACATTCCATAATCGTCCTAATCGTTCCTAGGAGAGATAGATCGTCTCAACCAGTTTCATGTCAGCAAAAATAATATTATGTCATGTAACGTCCTTGTGAGCGTGCGCTTTTTCTACTATTCGCAGAGAGAGAGAGATAGAGATTATATAGGTACCTATTTTTGAACCAAACACGTCAGACCTGAGTGAGAAGTTGTGGAGAATTTTGGGCCTAAAAAGTTAATAGCTGTTTTTTAATGATAAGGTATTAAGTATGGCTTTTAGAGACAATAGGTAATACTTGTTTAGGTAATAAGTAACAATTTATAGCGTCAGATGAAAGAAGGAAAAAATCTGGCCGGATTCGGCTACATATTCCAATACGCATAACCTGTACACAATTCAAAATATGTAAAGCTGTCTGGTATAGAGTAGGTACAATGTATCAAGACGAGTGCAATCTAAATCAAGCGCCGTGCAAACTTTGTTGTTTTAATACCAGTGGCGGATTTACAGGTAGGCTGAGTAGGCTGGAGCTTAGGGCGGCAGATTATTGGGGCGGCAAATTTGGGAACCGATTTTTTTTTTGCAACCCCATACAAATCAAAAAGATTTCTGCATGACTGTTTTCTGATGTTTTACAGATATAACTCTGCAACAAATTTAGTCGATGACTATTTTACGTGCAATTACAACGAAATTTTTGGATTGTAAAAATAATCTAGGATATGCCAATTGTAGAGGCAAGAGCGGCAAACACTTTACAGCCTATACCTTGGAAATTTGTAAATCCGCCGCTGGCACTTACCTATTTAAAAACTAATTTGTTGCCAAAAATGTAGAAAACGAAGCTCAGTAACGGGTGTTTATAACTCAGAGGTAGCTTATTCGTAGCTTGATTATACTTGACAGGTGCCTACTAACTACAAAGGAAGACGTTGGATAGATAGAATAGAAGCGTTAGAATGGAAGCAATGTATATTGCTTAGTAGTCCGTGTGACTTACTTTTTAATAAGGGAAGCGCATCATATTGTATTCATTAGGACCTAAATAGGTATAAATAAAGAATATCATTCAATTTCAAGTAAAATTCCAGATTAATATTGAAAAATATGCCAAAATACGATTAGAGAATTCTTAGACTAAGTACTAGATTCTGCCCGTGACTTAACCGTGTGAACTTAAGTAAAGTAAGTACCTATGTATCCTATTGTGTGTGTCAGGTTATAAACTATATGTGTGCCAAGTTTCATGCAAATCCGTTCAGCCGTTTTTGCGTGATTGAGTAACAAACATACAAACTTTCACATTTCTAGGAAAATATATTAATACTTAGGCTGTGTTTACGTAGGTATCTACCTACTATTTCATTTAGTTCTGGGTCGGCACCTTTAGCAAAGTTTAGTATGCCCCTATGCTTCAAAATCTTTAATAATCACGCAGAGTTTTCAGGAACGATTAATGTTTACTAGCGCGAACGGTTTTAATCGCTACTATAGCGGATTTAACACGAATAATGCATACAATGTTGGTTTGCATTGAACCAGCCGACCGTTACCGCAGCAGGTGCGTTCAGGAAATGCAGGCATTAATCACCAAGCATTGTAGGTACACTGAATTTGTAGGTAGGTACTTCCCGCTGCGCTCCAACTAAGAATACAAAACTACAGTGAGGAAATAATGTTAAAGAACAAACAACTACCACCTAAAGTAAGTAGGTACTTAGGTATTAAAATGAATATACATAATATTGTGATATTTAATATTTTCATTAAAATTGAACAAAGTAAAATAATAATAATTGGTATTTTGAACATCGATAATATAGCATTAAGTATATAATTGTGTACTAATTTCAATAACACGCTAAGCGTGTGGGCCGCACTGGCGGCGTAGCGGCAACATTACAGCTACACAAAGAGAGTTTCTCGAACGCGAGCGGCGCGGCGGGCGGCGGCGGCGGCGGGCGGCGAAGACTCGTAAGCGATTATCCTATGCAAAAACTCTCCACGCAATCCTCTCCTGTGGTACTTAGTTTCTAGTACATTATGATTAATACTCGCAACATTCAAGCGATGCTTATGGGGGCGAGAATTTCTTTCGAGAGGCGAAAGTAGCACGCTTTGTTTACACGAGCTGATAAATTACTGAAAAGCAAGTAACTGCCGCTCGCATGTGAAAAACTCTCCTTATGTAACTGAGGCTTCAGTTGAGTAAGTTGTAACTATGGAGTCATACACTGATTTATTAATTTTAAATTATAAACAAGGTGCCTAGGTAATGTAATTCGTGTCTACAAGGTACCGTCCTAATTACCTAATATAAGACAAACTCAAAATCTGTTAGTTTAATCTGAATAATTATTCGCCTAAACCATGGCCTAGAAGAAGCGATTCGAAATGGTAATAAATTTCGAGTTCTAGTCAGACACTGCTGGGCGTGCCAATATCTAGTCAGCCATTTTATTTTTGCGGTCCATTCTTAAGTCCTTTGGCGGATTTACCAGCAGGCTGAGTAGGCTGGAGCCTAGGGCGGCAGATTTTTGGGGCGGCAAATTGGGGACCGATGTTTTTTTGCTACCCCATAGGATTTCTGCATGACAGTTTTCTGATGTTTTCGACAAGGGCAGTAAAAACTTTACAGTTTATACCTTGGAAATTTTTAAATCCGCCACTGCTTAAGTCGTAAATCATAATTTAAAACGCATTCAAAAGAAATGGATGTTAAATACAATTTACTTCATCAATCCGTTCGTTTTCGTATCGCTTCTCGTTGGCCGTGGTGGAGATACTTACTCCCAAGTTACATTATGTACAAAGAGAATACTATTCTGTAAGTAACATACTTAGGTAAATGAATGACATAAAGCAAAGTCATCCTACCTACCCAGCTATAAAAAATCACAAAACTATTACAGTAGATTTGATTAATATAAGTACGTAACAATCAGTCTCGCAGAGACACATCTACATTTCAACAACTCATTAACGCGTTTTATAATTAAACAATCACATCTGGCGCTTGTTATTTATCACAGCCAGCAGCGATAAAACCGCCAAATGTGCACTATTGTATTATTAAGTAGGTATGTTATAGTCAAATTCAAACTCTGGTGTAGAATAGATACAATACAAATGTATTCTATTCTATTATATTCTATCAATGATATGATGAACAAACCAGAAGAGGAAATAAGTTCCTAAATATTAAATACCTAGTCGTACCTAGTACTAGCAGTAGGTGCCTAGCACCTATATTGAATTAAGGGCAATTCATCAAGCGAGTGTCCTCGGCAAGTGATACAAGGCGTAGAGGTTATGATTGATAGCTATAATTAAACAGGCATTCATTCAATTCAAGAGGATGAACCCATAGCTACATCAATTTTAGCAAAGATATATATAAGGTATATGCACGTTTTCTTATCTAATAAATGCTTAGGTTACCTTTATCGTTGCAATAATTCATAAAGACCCCGTATATCATAATCCCCGTATAGCATAATTTTATTTGTAAAATTCATTTTGCATAAACCACACGTCTTGTAAGTCAGCTCGGCTCCTCTCAAGCCTGTAAATTAGCACGAAGCTAACAAGACTGGGAGTGACGAGGTGCTCTCGACGGGACTCCACCTAGCCACTCTATCTACGCCTTATGTTTTTATGTCATAACAATAAATAACATCAGAAAACTAATCGAACAAAAAAAAATATATAAAAACATCACTGCCTCGACAAAAAGAATAAAAGAACAAGGGACCTTCCTAACACAGATTTTAAGAATTTTTATTTACTTTATCTTTGCCATAGACGGGGATCTATTTTATACAGGGAACATGTTTTTGTAAGTTACTCGGGGCAATACGATGACTCTAACATTTCTAACGATGGTGTCTAAAAGTTAAAAAGGAATAATCAAAACTTACAAACATATACATAAATTAGGTTCACTCTTTTTTTGCGCATGTATGTTATAAATTAATCGTTTATCTTAACCTTAACAATTTCTTGAAAGCTTTTCGAAAGTCCAAATTAAATATTGTATAAATTATAGGGTTCACAGTAGAATTGGCGTACCCTAGCCACGTAATAAGATTGATGAGTCTGTTGCTAGGACAACACCAAGGGCAAAATGGTAATAATAAGTACATCAAGAAAAATGGTAACCAGCAGATAACAAATACTCCCATTATGATGCCCAAGGTTCGCGCCGAGCGCCTCTCCCTTGACAGTGAGATCTTCTGTTTCTGTTCAATGAACTGATGGACCACGTCACCGCTGTTATTCACACTCGCTAGCAAGATCTTGTCTTGCTTCCTTTGACTCTGCTTCTTTATAGAACCGCCCGCTCGATTTGCACTTTCACAAATGCTAGGAGATGTATCAGATTGCGCCTGATTTATATTAGCTTCGATTGTCAAGCGAGACACCGGATCGTTTAGCAATAAAAACGGCACGAAGAAATTCTTCTTTATATCTAAGAATACCTTTCTCTGACATCGCTTGATACTTCCTCCACTGTCAGACTCATTTTCAGATTCTTCTGTGTTAATTTGACTCTCGTCCCGGTTTTCCACAACGATTACCGGTCGTTTGTTCTGTGTACATGTTATTAACAAACGCTTCCTCAACCTCTGTTTTGAGGCTATGTATATTTTAATATAAACCATTGTCATGATCATCAGAGGAATAAAGAATGAGCCCAGTGAAGAATACACGACGTACCCAGGTTCGGCCGTCAGTTGGCAAGGAGTATCGGATGTAAACTCGTCTGGCCAATCGTTCCATCCCAGCAAAGGGGGTGAACTTATTATGAAAGATAAAATCCAGACTCCTATGATCTGAATGATCACTCTTCTCAACGTTCTCTTGTTGACGTAATTGATGGGGTCTGTTATTGCCCAGTACCTGTCGAGCGCTATAGCGCACAGGTTGAGGATCGATGATGTGCAAGACATAATATCACAAGTAAGCCACATTTTGCACAAATGTTTGCCCCAAAACCACCTTCCCAAGGTCATGTAAGCCACATTCAAAGGCATCACGGATATAGCTACAGACAAGTCGGCTGCAGCTAAAGATACTATAAAAAAGTTTGGGACAATCCTCAAAGGTTTGTGTGTAAACACCCCAAGTATCACGAGAATGTTGCCAAAAATTGTGCCCAAAATAACGGCTGACAGCGCTGAAATAATAGTCAATGCCTCCCATTCTGGCACGGCCATTTCTATTCCAAAACTTGAGTTGTATAGAAAATTGTCGGTGTAACAAATTGCGCCGGCAAATGATTTATTGAGCAATGAATTATTGTTCTGGTTTATTGTGACGTTATAGACGTAAGAATAGTTTACGTCTGGTATAATATCCTCGTTCATAGTTCGATAAGAATGCAATATTGGTACTGATCTAAATACCACCCACGTATTTTCATTACAATTTATATTAATTACGAAATCAAATATCAATTAAAAACACGCACCACCACACAACGCACCTAGTATGTTCATAATCGTTCTTTTAGCACTAACATGGAGCCCCATATACCGTAAGTTTCTATAGGTAAATAGTTTTAGTTAAAGTTTCCAATGTTGCCGGAAATGGAAAAAAATATTCTTTCCATTCACACGGCTCATAGCACACTGCGGGCCGAGGGCAAGATTTTAAAGTGGATCCACAACCTACATGTATAACGAAGACGGGATGTTCGGTATGTTAGTCCCCTCTACAAAGAGGTACAGATACATATTCCTATGTAGTAGAGGCTAGAGCTATGACATCATCGCCCGAGGCGCAGCACAATGTGAGAAACCACCCTTCAGTCTATTTTTAAAGAACAAGAATATTTACCTACTACATTTATCTAATGTACTATAGAGGTTCGTGCTACTATTTTAAAAAAAAAGTATACCCAAGTCTTTGCTAGTCAGTTAAGAACTAAATTCAATACTATACCTATATCTAGTTACCTAATCTCAGGATTGCGTCCTATACCAGAGGCTGTCCCATCTTCCAAGGGCTAAGCGTCCTACCGTCTGGGATCCTACCATCACTACGCGAGAGGACATAGGCTCTAAAAGCCGTAACGTTAGCGATGATAAGGGCCCAATGGATGATGTCCACTGCCGTGATATTCTGCCCGCGCTCCGTAGACATAAGAGATCGTGGTGCCCATGCTGGTTGACGGATTCCCCGCATCGACAGCGATGTGGCACAAAGCAAGTGGATCCCAAGCGGAGACAGACTGCCAGATCTGAAAGAGGTGGAATCCATCAAGATCCCAATGTGTGATGACGGTAGAGCCTGAAGCCACAGTTCCGATTCCCACTCACTTATAATATCAGTGAGTGAATAATAGGTTGGTAACCTACTCCATGAACAGGGTTGGTTCACCTAAGGTCAAAGATCGTCTGATTAATTTAAAATAGGTAGGTAGTTAGGTACCTACCAGAATAGATAGTGTCTATTACAAATAGTAGTAGGTATGTGCCACAATGTAAGTCTGAGGTCTTTTACCTAGGATATCATCGATACCTATTTGCAAAGACAATACAATACTACCTTATTTGCTATAATACACGCAAAAACAAAACCCATGGCAGCACTCCATGACTCATGGACCATGAGGTAATTTTTCTAGTTTAATTAATTGACAAATCTGCAACAGGTGGCGCTTGTGTACAATACATTTGTGTAGACAGAGAAAGCGAATACGCTCTTCCCTCTTCCCCTGGTTGGTTGTTCCGTATGAGTAAAAGAAAGTCCCGATTATTTCGGGTTCTCCCTCTCACTCTCTCATGTGATCTTTCCATCTCTAATCAGTTGCTAAGTTGGTAGCTCTGTCTGTCAAAGTAATAAATGTCATGTCAAAGCTGTCAAATTGTTTGTCAAACAAAATATTCGGTACGACGATTGCAACGCGATTTATTTATTTTTTTAAGAAAAAACGTGAAAAACGCGTGTATGAAATAAATTAATCGTCAAAAATAATTTTGAAGCGTGCCTATTGTGTACATAAGTGTATTTTTTCAATGATTAGTGCAATATAATGGGGTGCCTAACGTGGATCCGAGGTATGACGTTCATCCATAATATTTTACACTGCTAACGAGTGTTTTCAATCATTTTTAACTAATGAGCAGTATAATTAGATTTGACCGACGTGTAAAACGGAGTCAATTATTACCGCGGTGCCATGTATTATACTAACGTATCTGTTCTATGTTGTGTGCATGACTTTTTCCTTGACTTAATGATATTAAAAGGCGCCCTGCGTACGTATTTGTACTACATGTTATCAATTCCTTAGTACCTTACCTTCGCATATTTGGAGAGGATAAATCACTAGCTCACTTAATACTTGTCGACCTCCCTCGAAGACACCTCCCCTGAGTTAGGTAATGACTATTTATAGCCTAATGTTTATGTGTAAAGATAGCTGTAAACTACTGTAAACAATAACATTTCCTTTATACTAGGTTAAACAAAAAGGGTATACTTTTTTTGCACCTTTGTAAATCTAAAACTAGTGGCTTTGTGAGACAGTTAAAGTACTAAAGGTTTTGTAGACGTATGAAATCTGTCAACAGCTGTATTTCTATAACAGCTTTTGTTTTACAAGTTTCCTCCAAAGCTGATAGTTTTAGAATTATAAAGTTAAGTATTTTTTTTAAAGTATACCCTTTCTGTTTCAACCTGTATGCCTAGGATTTCCCTGTTATTTTCGTTTTTTATCTATCTATATAAGTAATTCATTTCCTGTTATCTTATTGGTACAATTTTTATATTGTGTGTTCCACATTATATTGCACATCTAATTTGTACAAAAAATAACAATAAAAAATTCAGGCATCAGCCAAAGTAAATTAGTACATAGGTCAGTTGAAATCAAAATAAAATGAATTATGTTTATATCTTGTATCAATATTATATTAATATTATGATACGAGGCATGCCTTTTAAGTTCTGTCGTTTCCATAATTCCCGGCAATTTTGAATTTGGAACTGTTCTATATTCGAATGTGTTTAAATTTCGAATCTCAAAACAGTTGAATGTATTAGGATTAATGTTATTGTTTAGTCACAGCGTCGATTAGAATCTGTCAGGTTACGTACGAAAATGAATCTTTCTAAGGAAAATGTTCGTGCAATAATTTTCTACAACTTTAGAAGAGGCCTGACACGGCTTCAGTGTTTTGAAGAGCTAATATCTGTGTTCAGGGATGAAGCCCCATGTCTGCGGACTGTCGAACGCTGGTATTTAGAATTCCAGCGTGGACATACTAGTGTTAGTGACAAATCGCGCGAAGGTCGCCCAAAATCTGCATTCACTGAAGATAACATCATTGGAGTGAGACAACTAATTCTCGAAGATCGTCATGTGACGTATCGAGAGATAGAGGCTCTATTAGGCATCTCAGGGACAACCATTCAGAAGATCTTGCATGAAGCGCTTGGTGTAAGAAAGCTAGTTTGCCGTTGGATACCGCATCTGCTTTCCGACGATCACAAGGCGGCCCGCGTCAGATGGTGTAAGAAAACTCTGCAAAGGTTCAACCGAGGAGAGTCAAATCACGTCTACGACATCATCAGTGGTGACGAATCTTGGATCTATGCCTACGATCCTGATTCCAAACAACAATCTACAATCTGGGTCTTTCAAGACGAGCCAAAGCCGACTAAAGTTGTTCGTTCTCGAAGCACTTCAAAGAAGATGGTGGCCACGTTCGTTAGAAAAACCGGCCATGTTGCGACTATTGCACTTGATGATCGTAGAACGGTTAACGCAGAGTGGTATACCACAGTTTGTTTACCACAAGTCATCGCCGAACTTCGAAAATCTAACTCAAAGCGACGCATCATCCTGCACCACGACAATGCAAGTTCACACAGCGCTCGTCAAACGATTGAGTATTTGAAGCAGGAAAAAGTAGAAATTCTTGACCATCCTCCATACAGTCCTGACCTAAGCCCTAACGATTTTTTTACATTTCCTAAAATTAAGAAAAGTCTTCGTGGTCAAAGGTTCCAGTCCAGTGAAGAAGCAGTCGACGCTTTCAAGTCAGCCATTTTGAACACCCCCACTTTAGAGTGGAATAAATGTTATAATAACTGGTTTGAGCGAATGGAAAAGTGTAATAAGCTACGTGGTGAATACTTTGAAAAACAATAAAAAGTACTATAAGGTTCTAGTTGTGTTTTTTCTTCAAACGACAAAACTTAAAAGGCATCCCTCGTATGTGTAGATATATGTGAAGGGATTAAGCTCTCAGCATCCAAGATGTGAATACAATAATTTAACCTGCATTTGAATATAAATTGAAAATAACGAATTGACATAATTTCATACCTAGTGCATATTCCCAGAACTGAATGAATACTTGTTAGTTGTTGTTACGTATAAAAACACTCATTAAATTGTGTTTTTCCTTCTCGTCTTTATTATCAAATCATAATATTTTTTTCAGGATTCAAAATGCCCTTTCAATTTAAGGACAAAGAATTGAACAAAATTGCAGCATTTTTCAATCTATCAACATTTCTACTGACCTGCGCTGCCCTTGTGCAGCCCAGCTGGTTCAGAATAAAAGGCCTACACTGTACACAGAGTCTCTCGCTTGTACAATTCTTCTCATTTGATGATGACGATAATGACGATGATGATCAGATAACTGTTCGACAACATAATAATTATGACCCTGTTAATAGGCCTGACTTTAATGGTAAGTTTACTTGTATTTTTAAACATAATAATGTATTACTTATGAGGCTTTTATAGATTATGAGAAAATAATGTCAAATAAATAATGCTCAGCATCAATTATAAAAAAAAAATTACACAAGAGATGTGATATAGATAGAGACTGTTGGTTGACACTTGGTATTATCTGCCAGCCGTCTGGGATCTGGTGATCAGGTGATGTGCAATGCATATCATATATGGAATTTTTGATTGTAGAGGAAAAGTGACATTGTCATATTATTTGTAATTTCCAAAACTTGTGTTCCTTTGAATTATTCTGTGTAAATAGAAATGTTAACCATTACATGTACATAAATGTGTTTGAGTGTGGGCAATTGGTACAAAAGTGGTTAAACCTTTTTTCCAAGTAGTCTGGTAATTCGTCCGGAAAGTATCTGCCACTTTACTGATATTGTTTGGGGAGGTTCACCAGGCCAGGAATTGAAAATTTTCTTGACAACGGCTTTATGCAATAAGACCCCTCTTTTTCACCACCAGTTAAAAAGTGGAGTAAAATGAACAAAAAATCAATTTTATTATGTTTTAAAATATGAACCCTACCCTAAAACTAAAACCCTAAAACTAAACATAAAACATAGCATGAGTATTTTGCCACTATTGGGCAATGGTGACTCCATCTATTGCCAAGTAATGGTACTTTACTGAAATATTATGAAAATTACCTATCACAGGCTTCTAAAAACCTGAGTCATGTTTTGTCCGTTTTTTTCATGCATACACCAGTATAATACTAGGAAACCCAATGTCTGCACTATTAAACTATATTTCCCAACATTCATACCTACCTCGTTTATTAATTGTATTGAAGGTATTAGTATGCTGATTGTGGATTAGTAAAAGGGTTTTTTAAATTATATTTACAGGTTTACCACCATGCACTACACCTGAAACTATTAGTCTAATGCGGGTGCTCATACTGCTTTGTTTTATGGTGCTACTCTGTTCCTGTATTGGCACCCTGATCAATCTCACCAGTCTTAATAGCAGGGCAATAAAGATGCTCCGGAGGAACGCCGTACCAAGCATACTCTGTGTCTTCTGGGTCATATCCATTGTTGGTGTATGTTACTATACAACCGTTGTACTGGGAAACGCGAATAACACTTACAACAATATGATACAAGTGGATTATGAGTATGGATTTTACACCATCACCGGAGCTGGTTAGTTGACAAGATGTTTTCATTTTTCCTTACTTATAATTATAATGGTAACATTATCCAAAAGTTAATTGCTTTTAATTTGTTATAATAATAAATATCGCCAGACTGACACAGCAACTGTATGGTCCCAAACCAAGCAACGCTTGTACTATGGGTAACATACAATGGAGTGGGGGCGATCCCAGTGACACCCAGACCTGGGCAAATTACGAAAAGACCATATCCGAAATTTGCCCCGGCGGGAATCGAACCCGCAATCACTATATGCAGTGAGCCGAGCGGCCTACGCTCGAACCGTTGCGCCATGCGGTCGTTATAATGGGATAGATGGTCACTGGTACAAATAATAATGCAGTCCTCTTTGAACAATAAGAGGAAATTTTGGAACCTAAAGTGTAAAGAACTATGAGCCAATTGTTTTACATGTAAACATGCAATAATTAACACAAGTAATTAATATGGACGTCATAAAATCATGATTCTTTACCATCATCTTGGTGCTAGGTGAGGTGGTAAAGAAAAAAAATTACAAAGTACTTTAATCAGCACTGTCAGAGTGATAATAAGCAATTGTACACTCATTTTCAGGTGCTCTAGCCCTTTTAGCATCCGCCGCTAACCTATGGGGTGCTCCGCTGTCTAACGATGAAGATGTTCAAAGACGAAATCTCATGGAAGACTGGGATGGGTATGAGGCTCACAGTGTGGGCCCCACCCCTGCAGTGCCGACACTACCGCCCTACACGCCCAGTGCCGACTTCGTGCCGACTTCGCATCCGCCTTACACACCTCCAGTACTCGGCACTCAGCAATACTTCCCTTTCGACCTTTCTATACTTCCTCCGCCGCCTCCATACACGCCTTGAGTCTCACGTCCAATATCCTTCTCGAATCACCCAAATATAGATTTAATTTAGTTTTAATTTGCAGTATTTATTGTTTAATTACTTCTGGTTTGTAAGTTTGAACATTTATTTAAGGCTTGTGAGAAAGAAATATGGAATCTTTGATGAAGGTACCTAGATGCTAACAACAATGAGAAGCCATCTCAATTATTGTACTAAGACTTGATATACTAGGTGAAACAAAAAGGATATACAAGTTTTTTTGCAACTTTGTAAATCTCAAATTATCGGCTTCGTGGGACAGTTGAAGTACTATAGGTTTTGTAGACTTGTAAAATATGTCAACAGCTGTATTCCTATAACATCTTTTGTTTTTCAAGTTTCCTCTAAAGCTGATAGTTTTAGAATTACAAAGTTAAGTTTTGAAAAAAAAAGAATACCCTTCTGTTTCAACCTGTATACAATGTTTTTTTTCCTCACTGTAGGTGCTGACTGTGTAAATTATTATGTCTTTATTGTAATTAAAGTTTTAGGCCAGAATTGGATTTCTATCTAAGATGGACTAAATGAAATTAACTACTAAGAATGCCTACAGATCTATATTTAATTCTTTACTTATTGTTTTATATGTATATATTGTGGTTGTGAGTTGATTATAATGACTACTGTTCACTTCTACATGTGATTTGCCATTTTAGTGCCTATTCATGTCGTGTTTTCTCAAAATGCTTTAATATTTATAATAATTGAAATTTTGTTCATTATTGTATACTTAACTAAACAAAACATAATAGTTCCATGTTAAGGAACATTTCGTCGTAAGTATGTCCTTTCCGTCATCTTTACATAATAATCATTTGGATTTGAAACATATCAGTCTATTTCACATACGACGTCCCATAGTCGCGTATCGGCAATAAAATTTACGCTGTGTACAATTTACTTCCGTATTTTACCGCGGGACTTCGAATGTGAAATAGACCGATATGTCAACAAAATACGGCAACAATCGCCAAGTCCGTACATTAGTGTTTGTAGTTCATGTATGTCTGTACTTTTTTATTATACAAGGTTATAGGTATTTGATATATGTACCGTGCATGTATGTTGTAATTTTAATTGTTAGTTACATTGACACTTAACTATTGTCTGATCTATCGCTTTACTATACTGGACGAATTTATGCAGCATACATTAGGGCTCAGCCAAACGAGCGTAACTTTTTGAGTTGTGAGTCGCGTAACATGAGTTGTCTAATTCAATTCATCGTTATTCAAACATTTTGTATTGCCGTACGACACAAACACAACATTTCTATGAAACCGAATGCAGCGACTTTCTTGACTCATAACTCAAAAAATTGCCTACGCAAGTATGTCTAGCCCTTATAGTAAGCACTTCAATTCGGTATGGCAGCAAGCAAATATTACACCGTCACGCTTGAATTACCCGCAAGCGGTGTCAGGCTGCGGTGCATCCCAGCGCATCCACTTCGCCGATGGCGTTATGTCCCAATGTAGGGAATAACGAAATAGGCGCGCTATTGCTATAATGCCGGGCTCATTCCTCCTTCTTTCAAGTCTGAACACTTGACATCTACCTACTTAGACGAGGATCCTCGTATAATCGGGCTTTCAAAACACGTTTGATTCGGACCTATAGGCATTTCGTATCTGAAAAAAAAATTCCATTACATTCTTCACTTTACTTTAGAAAAAAAAATATGGCTTTCATTGCTTAGTCGATGATTTTAATTTGTCCGTTTGGTTGCTTTCCTGGAACCTGTTTGGTACCTGTCTCTGTGAAATAACATTCAGACACTGAATGCAAGTTGTACTGAACTTTTAATATATATTGATTCATGATTTGTATGCATTCGAATCTCATGCTTTACTTATACAATTTTAATTATTTTTGTAAACATTTTTATTCCACTTACTTGATCTTTTTGTTTCTATAAGATACAGTTTGTGTTAGTTAAAAAAATGATATACCTACCTACTACAGACATACTTATTATGTGATGAAATAATAATAATAATAACTACTACTTACCAAATAAATTAATTTGATGAGAGATTTGTTTTATCGAAATATAAAAATGAGCTTTTAGGTCTAGTAATATAATTTGTGGTTTAAGATAATATTATCACAAATCGCTAGATATAAAAAATAAATGTACCTTATTTTAAAATCCATGTATGATTATCGATAATAAATAGTAATGGTAGCAACCCTGTATAATATCCCATGTTACCAAAAATATAAGCATGTTAATTAGTTTGTTTGTTAATGTATAGATTCCTTATAGTTGTTAAGAATAGTTATTCCTGGTGCATCTTACTGGGAAGTTTATTTTTACATTTAAAACAAGAGTAAGATTTTATTTTTGTGTAAGACCAATATGCAATACATATCTAAAAATTAAATTTAGTTTTATTTCATTTTATAAGTGATTAATAAATGTTGTGTATTGTACTCTCTGCTAAATAATTAAAATATCATATTTGGAAAAAAATAGGAAATCCCTTGTAGGTAAATAAAGTTTTATTCCTTTTCATTTTATTCCTATGAAGAACAGAAAACAATAATGGATTTTATGCCTGTATTTTCAAGGAGTAATTGTACTTTGTGGTGTACCTATCAGTTGTCCTTTAATGCACTTAAGTCAAAATGAGGTTGAAGGCCTGTTCGGTCTATTACATTCATTGGTTTTGTCTGTTGGGGGTCTTTTACAATAGGCATCTTTTGGATGAAATCATTAACCAAACCTTCAGAACCCGTATTTATATTTGTAAAGTTCCTCTGCAACAAGTCACCATGAGCCGCTGGAAGATTTAGATATCTCACTCTTTCTTTTTCTAAATAATTTACTTTTTCTTTTAATGTCATGTTCTCATCTTTAAGTACTTCAACTTGCAACACTAGCTGTTCAACAAGTGAATGTAAGTTCTTATTCAATATTTGTAGCTCCTCTACTACAGTGTCCTGAGTTTTTTCCACTTTCACACCATCTACAACATCCACTTTTGCGACTGTTTCCTTTGTTTGCTCAGAGTTTCGATTTAACAATGTGTGCAGTAATGAATCACTCTCGTTAATAGTTCTATAAATTGCCACTGGCACTTTAGAATTATCATTGATTTGAAGATTATACAAGGGGTCCTTTCCCAAGCCTTTAATGTTGTCCATAGTTTTTTTCACGCGTTCATATTGTTCTTTCTTGCTTTTAATGAGGTCTTTTTGTTTGAGATGGTAGCTGTGTTGCAGGGTGATGGACTCCAGTGCTACTGTAGAAGAAGTAGACTTCATGGCGTCCAAGAGCAGTTCTGCAGCATTGTGGTGGCACTGCATAGCTTCGTCGTATCTATTATTTATTAAGTGCGCCTCAGCGCGTCGATGTTGCTGATGTGCCTGTAACATTTTAATATAAGTAACTCACTTTAATATATTACGGACCTAAACAGTCCTTGGTTGCAATAAACACTAGTCTCTTACCATATTAAGGGGATGTGATTCCATATTTTTATTATATTTCTAAATAAAGTCAAAATACAAATTAACACAATTCTGTCAATCCATAGTGTTGATTTCAATTTCAATCAGCTGTTCCTGCTCGTCTGTCTGATAGACACTGACAGACAAACCAAATTATCAAACAAAACTGTCTGTCAATCACAGACTTATAAATGCGAAATACCCAAGAACTTTATAGTTCTAAGCTTCTTGGAAATACCTATTAACCTGGGTGGGCCCATAGAGAAAAGTCTGTGGGTGGGCCATATTTTTAAAAAAAGAAGAAGAAACACGTTCTGTCAATGATGGAGGTGCGCAAGAACTTTATACATAAGCTTCTTGGAGGTGCGTTTCTAGCTGCTGTCGCATGCAAGAAGCTGATATAAAATTCTTGGCCGCATGCCTTGGTTCAAGAAGGTTATATACTTACTTATATTGTTGTATGTTAGGTCCGGATAAAATTTCGCATTTACCCAGTGTCAAGTAAAATATGAATTTCTCACAGGAATTTCTGAAGTTCTTAGGAGCACTATCCATTTCACCTTTTAATTTCATCTAAAATCGATTCAGATGTTTTTCAGGCATTTGTAAACGAAAAAAGGAGATTCTGTATTTCAAATAAGGTCCCGTTTTAGGGTTATGAATATTATTCGATTTATGTATGAACTAGCTGAGCCCGCGACTTCGTCCGCGTGCAATTTAACTTAACAAAAAGCCCGCGTTTTGAACCCGCGCGACAGGACCCATTTTTTAAAATTTGTTTTTCTAAAATAAAAGTAGCCTAAGTTACTCCTTAAAAAATCAGCTATCTGCCAGTGAAAATTCCGTCAAAATCGGTCCTGCCGTTACGGAGATTACCCGGAACAAACACAGACAGACAAACAGACAAAAAAAAAAAATCGCGTTTTTGTTATAGGTGTCGTATGTACTTTCATATGCATTTAGTGAAAAGGTGTTATTTTGATATTACAAACAGACACTCCAATTTCATTTATTTGTATGTATGATTTATAGATAACAGACTTATAAACACTACGTAGGTTTGAATGTATTTTGTAAATAACTCTAAATTGAAAATTTAAAAACCCCCGATGCGACGACCCTTTCATCAAATGTATACTTTAACTAGTTCTTTCTAAAAACTTAGTTTTGACTTCCGCATTTATAATCCAAGATAACCAATGCAATGTACAATAATCAACAGAAAATCGGTATGTCACATTATGTTGTTATGACATTATAATAAATTGACGTTAGAATAGACAACGAATCTAAATATTGGTGCCACGGAGGTTTAATTACTAGTAAAAGATTATCAACTATGATTCAATTTGTAGTAATAACTCTGGTTCAGGTGGACAGGAGCAGCCCAGGGGATAAATTTTCAATAACGCTAAAATTCTATTAAATTAGTTTTTTTTATGTATTTTATCTCAATTGCGGAGCAGCGCCCTCTATAATTATTATTGCGTAATATTCCATAACCATTAACAAAACAAACTAAATTTAACGCATGCGCGTATCCATCATTTGAAACGTGACTTATGGAACGTCTTTTCATACACAAATCCCATATAAAAATTGATATCCATTTTTTCCAGACCCGGGAACTTTTCAAATTTATAATATCGTAAAAAGCCAGTTCAGACTATTACGATCATTTAAAAATAGATAGAAAGATAAGTATTCCAATAATCCCAAATTTCGAATAGATTCGAGCCGTGGAAGTTGGTTTTGGCCGGGAATATGGCTTATTAACCTACAAAAGAGCTGATAATCTTCAAACGGCTGAACCGATTTTCATGAAACATAGCTAAGAACACTCTCGATCAGAACACCTATCTAACAAATGAAACAAAATTAAAATCGGTTCACCCGCTTGAGCGCTACGTTGCCACGAACAAACACACAGATACACTTATAACACCCCTCTTGTTTCGTCGGGGGTTAAAAAAGAGGTGAAACATGTTTTTTTGACAGTTTCTTGAAATATTATAATTTACTTGGCACTGGCTAAATGCGAAAGGTGAGGATGGACGTAAGAAAATACAATAATATTAGATTCCAAAGAAGAAGAAAATCCATTTCACAGATCCTGTTTAATTACATGCTCATTGGAAAATTATATTATGTTCTCTTTGATGAAAATAATGATGATTATAATAGCACTATTTGCTAGCACAGAGTTGTGTACCTACTGCACACCACAGAAGTCTGTGCATAGTATTGGTTTCTCTTTGAGTCTGTGCTGCACACCTACTTACTGCTTTCATCTTCTTACGTAGTATTGTATAATCTCTGTTCATCTATAATAGTTTCCATCTGTCTATAAAAAAATATTGAACCTACCACAGACCTACTTATAGGAAAATAATTTCAAATCAGAGATATTCGAAGCGAGAACTGTCAAGTCCAATATTTTCATGTAAATTAATTTAATAAGGTGTCGTGGAGTGTTTAATGTATTTAAAAGTACAATAAAGTTGCAACTTTATACATACGTAACTTATGTAGGTTCAGTGATAACTTTCGAGAAATAAGTACTTAATTTTTATGTTCACATAAAATCTTTAAAGATCTTTTGAAAGGCCTGACTATTAGTAGACAATAAAATGCCAAGCCCCAGATTAGCACGACATTGGTGCAGAAAGAGTGAAAAAATACTCAACACCCGACAAATGTCGATTGCAATGAAAACACTCGCGTACAAAATATTTTTGAGACCAATGTTGATTTATCATTGGTTCGAAGACCGCAACCAGCAATTAAAAGCTTTGGAAGTGAAAGCGCTAAAGAATATTTTCGGGTCATTGAGTAAAAAGATTCTTTACAAACGGTATAGTGATGTCAATGTAACTGGGTACATGAAGTTGCAGGAGCTACGTTGGAAACGAGTAACCGGGTCTCACGTTGGGAACTTACGAAGGATGTTACATGCCTATTCGGGAACTGCCGATGATCCTAGTCCTTATTTTACCCGAGCGTGCAATAGCAGACATAGTTTTAACTCTCAAAACTCTGATAACGCCGGCGCTAGTTCTGAAACGAATCAGGCAACCCCCCCAGCGACAACGCTTAGAAGGAGTGTACGTTTAGCTAATAAAAATAAAATTCAGCGTAAAAGACGTTAAACATATATATAAATTAAATACTGTACTAAACTCATTGTTTTATTATGTACACTTTAACACAGAATCGTAGACTTGCGGTCAAAACAAATTCAGCTTCCACCAATAGGTAATGCAGTTATTATACCTACGGTGTAGGTAGATAGTCTAGACAGGTAATTGGAGTCGGTAGAAAGAAGCCAACCATCATCGGTGTGATTATTTAAATTTTATTTTCGCCTTTACGTTCAGAACCTTTGCTTGAGCACTGCCGAAACCGAAAAGACATTCAGAGATAAGTATAGGTGTGTAGTTATGAATTCTATCCAAAAAATATTATATTCCTACAATAGATCAAAGTTCACTCTATCGAAGTAAGACTGCTTTGGTCTGAGTTGTCACACTCCACACTATCTTGAATTCGGAACGGGCGTTGTGCACGAGTACTCTTACATCTAGAATATAAACAACTTTTCTCCGCTGGCGACATACGCAAAATACCTCCATCTTTTTTTCTAGCTCTAAAAGATTGCGGAGTGTGACTCCTGCCTGGTTGATCCCACCAACGGATCTGGACCGAGCGTCTCTTAGGAGTCCTTTCCAAGGCTTTTTCTTCAATTTTCAATAAGTCTTTCCAACTAAGGCGTTCATATTTAACGTGATCTAAGACGTCAGTATCGCGATATCTACTATATACTGCTCCTATATCCGGTTTAAGTCTCTTAGGATCTCTGTGTGCATATTTCGACTTATAAATTTCTATAAGAACAGCGCATTCAAAGCGTAAAAGCTTTTTAGAGTTCCGTTCATCGAGATTCCACAGTTCACAACCGTAAGTAAGGATTGGTCTTACAAACAACTTGTAAAGTAAAAACTTCGCTCGAGAATGTAAGTGAGGATCACACAGTAGCTCCCAATACTGCTGGCACCACGACCTTGCACACCGAATTCTTTCCGAAATTTCAAGAACCATTTGGTTTCGGTTTAAGCGAGGGATACCTAATTTGCAAATAATGTTACCCTCCATTTTTGATTGACTAGGTACGTTAACCGACAAAATAACTTTGCATGATCATATAGACAACATAGATGGTGTGAATTTTACTTCTTCTGAACCATGAAGATACCCAGAACCCATGAAATTAAAGATAATACAATTGCATGAAATAACCATGCCACAAGACCTCATTTTGACCAAAGATAATTATTTTGACTTTGATTTGATGTTGACAAGACCATAACCACAGACAGACAGCAGTCTTTACCAGAAATGAAAAAACCTACATACTAACAAAAGAGTTAGTAGGTTGGTACTTATGAATTTAAGTACTTACCAAATGGGTAAATAAGTAGAATTTGTTTGTGCCTTACACAATGTTATCGGTACTTTTGTTATTGTACAAACACCAACCACAGGCTTGCGCTTGTTACCCATAACAGTTGCTGTTGTTACAACACGTGTCAACACCTTGAACTTACATATACCTACTGAACACTTCCAAAATCCAGTGCTAATTCATTCCTTTCCGAAGACTGTTCTAAAATGTTAAATCACTGTTTAATTCTAATATTGTTGACTGAGATCGTGTATGGGGTAACATCGCAATGCTCTGTAACTGAAGTCAAGAGTCTCCTGGAAGGTTGCGACCGGTTGACAGGGCTGAATGTGACCAGCGTTGGAGGAACCATCGTGAATGATCATAACTGCGATGTTCTGCTGCCCAAACAAGTGTTCATCGAAGAACCGCTGTTCCAATTTCCATTGGCTGATTCGGTAAACACTGTAACATTCTTCAGTAACTTCCGTATTAATTTCTATCGAAAGGTTCTTCTCGGCGCGTAGCCATACCTACCCACGAGATTTTTATAAGTGACGAAGTTGAAAAATTAATTTAAGTAATTAATAATTGTTGTTTCAGAAAAAGTTTTACTCCCTAATAATGGTCGATCCAGATGCGCCGCCCCAAGTTGAGGGTGAATTTTTCTTGCACATGGTTAAATCCAACGTACCGGTAAGACTTTTAAAAACACTTGTATTCTGTGTTGTATTTATTCACTTCACATTATACCCGCAACCGTCGAGAAATTGTAAAACTTAAGTATTTTTCAGGGGCTCGCCTTGAAGGCAAAAGAAAGCAGTAAAACAGTTGGAATCGATTATCGAGGTAACTTGTCTTTAATGTCTCTTATCTACCGACTTTGTTCTAGTCTAATAATTTTTTGTGTCGCTTTAATCGCAAAATATTCCATTTACACAAGGCTTGTAGGTATTTCAAGTGCCAAATAATAATATTTAACTTACCTATTAGTATAAAAGAACAAGAGTTTATTGCCCGAAAACGCGGCGTGCCCCGTTCGATTACTGGGCTGAGCGAAGTGGCAGGGGACTAGCATTCTAGATGCAAGATGGAGGCACAGCCAAAGTCGCAAAGTTTCTGAAAATGATTGGAAAGATTTCATGCGTGGATGTGACTCAGTAGAGATGGTTACAGACGAAATCGCTTATTCTTTTAGCTTACAAACCACCAGCGCCTCCTCGCGGCACTGGCCCGCACCGCTACATCACACTACTGTACGAGCAAGCGGACGGTAATAACTTCCTGCCGACAGTGCCATCTTCGCGGCATCGTTTCCTCCTCGCCAAATGGCTCGTAGGCAAGAATCTTTGCGGGCCCGTCGCCGGTACTGAATTCAAGTCGGAATTCTAGATGGCGCTACTTAATGGTTTGAAAGTATGATATTATTATGTAAATAGTTACTAGATGGCGTTAAGGGTTCCATTATAGACAAGACTTTCTGTATTTATAGTTCTAAGGCCACGTTTACAGGCGACGCGAACAGAAGCGCGAGCTCTTTCTATGCAGACTGGTAAAATATCAGGTATCAACGCACTCACTAGTGCCTCGCTTTTAATATAAACTAGAAGATAATGTACATAGGATGTAATAGTTTAAGTAATATCTACTGCCTTGAGTCTAGCTCCAAGCGCGGCTTGTCGACCATGAGGTCATAGGTTCGATTCCTGACATTTTGTGATAGTAAGATGTTCTCCCTAGTAATACTAAGTATGCCCCATAATCGAGAAGTTTGGAAACAGGGTCTACGTCTAAGCCTGGCGTGAAATTCATGACGTACGCCATACTACCTATGTATGGCGTACGTCATGAATTTCATCATTTACTGATTAGGATTATTATGTAAGTACATACTTACTTAAATCATTGTAATAAGTAAGTATCTTAAAATACGTTGTAAAATTAATCATAGGTACTTATGCAATCTACCTAAATCATGTTTCATTTTATACCTTTCCTATTTATATGTCTGTCTGTCTACTAAAGAGCCACATGTAGGTACAAAGCGTGTAATTTTTTGAGATATAAACGTCACCTGAGGTGTTTAAGTATTAATAATGAAAGCATAAATTTATAACACCACTCCAATAGTGTTAAGGTTAATGAGAATTATGTAAATAAATAACAGATTTTATTCTTATTGCCTACACATGGATACTGAAATAAAATGCACCGTATAAAATAAAGAATTTTAACAATATTATCTGGAAATAGTAATAAAAACAGTATAACTAACAATTTTACGTGCCCTTAACAAACTTTACGCTCGTGGAATGAGTTTTATAGAAGGCCAGTGATATTAATGTCAATATGACAGTTCAATTTAATATAGCATATTCACGTAAAAAGCTTGCAGCAGACAACGAGGTACCTATGGTTTAGGTCTAGGCAACATCCAAACACAATCATTACTTAGTGGACTGTATTAAATAAGGAACAACATCGTTGTAACAAAATGAGTTTTTAGATGAATAGTAATAACAAAGTGCCCTGTCTTCTTGACATTATTATTTGTCATCTGTTAGCTGTCATCATGACAGTTTGTGTACGTTCAGAATCGTACACCTATATCAGCGCTTGCAGATGCTACAAAAGTGCGTAAGTAGGTATTTATGTAAAACACTTACCCTTAAAAACTTACACAAAATGTTGTCTTAAATGTTTTCAGATTTTGGATAAACTATAAAAATACTCGAAAATTTTGAATTTCGCGGGCTAGACATGCGCCTTCACCTTAAGCAAGTCGGTAAAAGCAGTAGGTAAATCTATAGAGAAAGAAAAACAAACGACAAATGATAAATTAAAAATAAATGACACCTGGGGAAACGAGCATGCACATACTTTTGCATTTAGAGTGAATGGGATGCATAGAGCATCTTTTATCGAAGCGTATCAGTTCTTAGTACCGACACCAATTTTTTGGTGCCACTCCAAATTATTTCCATTGATTGAGGCTGATTATTTGCATTATAATTACCAGAGTGAGTTGTGGCGTCTATAATGCCTTGTAAGTCAGCGCTTGCTGCAAGCTTTCTACGTGAATGCTCACAGACAAGTAGCTATCTCAACAACTGTTGTACTTTTTGGTAGATAGGTAAGTAAGTACCTGCTCAAATATGTATTATTTGGTTCCTACAGATCAAAACAGCACTAACAAGATCGAGGGTTAATTAAAATAACACATACCTTGGCTTGGTGCTAAAAAGCGTTTCTTTAGTTTCAAATCAACGGACATGTTGAAAAATAATGGCGGCACGAGCTGCGCGTAGGCCGCGCACGCGCACGCGACACTTGCTTCCCTCTCACCTCGCGGCCCACGCGCCTGCCGTGCAACGCGCCTAATTCATATAAACAAATTTATTTTCTCATCTCTTAACTACTGGTTTTATACACAGTGATTTATGTTCGACTAGTTTCTAGCCCGCGACTTCGTCCGCGTAGACTTAGGTAAAGTATTCTATGTGTTAATCCAGGTTATAAACTATCTGTGTTCCAAATTTCATCCAAATCCGTTCAGTAGTTTTTGCGTGAAAGAGTAACAAACATACATCCACACTCACAAACTTTCGCATTTATAATATTAGTAGGATGGCCAAATTATACTTACCTATTACTTATTAACTCAATGATGTTCCCATCATTGTAAGGACATTTTCATCGTTGTGTTCGTATACCAGTTGGTTTTAGAGCTATTTCCAATAATGGTGCAGAGATACGTTAACATTAATGGAAGTCGGCTCTATTAATAGGTAGCTGTTGTTTTAACACTTTAATCAGGCTTTCTAGCCTATATCATATTGCCATATTTAATATATAGGTATAGGATGAATCTTAAAAACCCCTTCTTAGTGCTCGTGTAAATTTCATGCTTCTAGAAGCAATCTTCCAGATCTAGACCTGGAACGATTTGATCTTGTCTAGAACCACCGGCTTAGATCGTCGTTATCTGTCAGTCAGTTGGAATTTTATTGAGTAGAGATTGTAACCTGTGGTAGGAAGGGAGAAAAAAATAATAAGTATATTATCATCTGATTACATTTTAGCGAATTCTGTAGGTAGGTATATAAGTCGGGAAAGTAATGCTCTTGTCACGTGATGAACATTTCTCGGAACAAGCACCATGTCTCGGGTGTGGTCCTCGCGGTTTTATGGTGGTACTTAATATGTCAAGGTGTTATGGCGGCCGTTGTTTTCGGACACTTTTATAAAGTATCGCGACATTTAATTGTGTTTATAAAAGTTAATTCAATTTCGTAAGTCATGGTAGGTATTGAGTTTATTTGATACTTAAGTAGGTATGTGAATCTTTAGTTCATTTAATATCAGGTTTTGTAGAACTACAGCCAAAGCTTCAGATCCTACAATCTAAATATATATAACTCAAAGGTGACTGACTGACTGACTGACATAGTGATCTATCAACGCGCAGCCCAAACCACTGGACGGATCGGGCTGAAATTTGGCATGCAGGTAGATGTTATGACGTAGGCATCCGCTAAGAAAGGATTTTGATTAATTCTACCCCAAGGGGACAAAATAGGGGATGAAAGTTTGTATGAAACTTTGTCAATTAAATTCCACGCGGACGAAGTCGCGGGCACAGCTATATAGTTACACTAGCTGTGCCCCGCGACTTCATCCGCGTAGTATTGCAACTTAGCAAAAAATTCGGGATTATCGGGTTAAAAGGTGTCCTATATGTAAATCCCGGTTATAATCTATCTGTGTTCCAAATTTCATCCAAATCCGTTCAGTAGTTTTTGCGTGAAGGAGTAACAAACATACATACATACATCCACACTCACAAACTTTCGCATTTATAATACTAGTAGGATTATATAGCATAAATCAATATTGCCAGACTAACACCAATTCTATGGTCCCACATAAGCAACGCTTGTATTATCAGTACCTTACAAAAATGGGCAATCCCAGTGACACCCAGACCAGCGCGATTATCGAAAATGGCATTTCTAAAATTTGCCCCGGCGTTAACCGATCGTCTAGGATTAATATTAGATAATATAGATACCTACTCAAAGCTAGAAATATAATAAGGTAGGTCCATACCTACCCCATGGTCATCAATGAAAAAACTCCAACAAAATAAAGTTTTGTTCTAAGTAGGTATTATACGTATACTTAACTAAATATTGATTAACTTAGAGGAATTGCAATGGAATAAGTATTTAATATTGGAATGAAGCCAATGGAATATTTTATTCAATAAAGAAATATTTATTAAAATGAAAGGTGAATTCACGAACTCCAGTAGGTGGATGCAATATAACAGGACTTACTTGCCCACGCTTCGCTTTGAAAAAGAAAACTTAACAAATTCTCTATTCATGTGGTCTGGTTGTTTATCAAACACGAAAGAACTATTTTAAGATTATCCACATCCACAACGCACATGAACTTAGAAAATCAATACATGGGGTATCGTCATAGGGCATAAACATACCTATATATAGATTCTTAAAGTGTATCTTCCCCTATTTGTCGTATAATCATCCTAGCTACGTGTTTTTAATGTGATTCGTAATTTTAAAGTATTATGAGACGCCATTTTTTCTTATTTTAAATATATATAACGAATGGGGATCAAGTATTCATACTATAATCATACTAATATTATAAAGAGGAAAACTTTGTTTGTTTGATTGTAATGAATAGGCTCTGAAACTACTGAACCGATTTGAAAAATTCTTTCACTGTTGGGAAGCTACACTATCCCCGGGTGACATAGGCTATATTATATTTATAAAAAATTAGGGATCCTTACTAAAACTCCAATAATGTAACCGTAATGTACCCGTGCGAAGCCGGGGCGGGCCGCTAGTTAGGTATATACAGGGTGTTTCAAAGGTCCAAAAAGAATATTAAAGTACACATTACGGTATCTGATAAGTTGGTGAAGACAGACTATAATAATAATGTATCTATCATAATATTTTTGGTCCGTAACTCAAAAAATATTATAAATACACGTTACATTCTCTAGTAACTTATAATAGGTAATATACTTAGGTGTCTATAATACTTTATTTAAGTTTAAAGCGCCCATCTAGCCCGCGAAGTTCAAATTTTTTGAGTTCTTTTAGAATTTTTTCAAAATCTGACAATAATAAAAGACAAATTTTGTAATTCGCGAAAAAGACCGTGTGCAGTGCATTTATTAATATATCCAACTTACTCTAAAACATTTCAAGAACGACAGCTATCCAGATAATCTGGCAATTTTCGTATATTTAGTGATTTACTAGTATCATATCCACCGTGATAATATTTAGAGTAAAATAAATGTATTAATAAATGCACTGCACACGGTCTTTTTCGCGAATTACGAAATTTGTCTTTTATTATTGTCAGATTTTTTAAAAATTCTAAAAGAACTCAAAAAATTTGAACTTCGCGTGCTAGACAGGCGCCTTCACCTTAAACATAATATGTAGTCTATGGTAGATATCTCCGTGGTCCGGAATAGAGAGGAGCTACTCTCTCGCACCACACCGATTTTGTACCTATTCGAAGGTAGCTTTTATATCCGTTACAAATAACTTTAGTTTAAATTTAAATATAGATGATGACTCCAATAATTAGTTGAGATTGACAACCACATAGTTCGCAGAAGTAATGTTTACCCGCGGCTGATGTATCAATGTTGAATGGATGATTAATTCTTAACCACAGAAAATGACACCAGTGAGTGATCACTGGACCTCTCATTCAGTTCTTGGAAGCTATTTATAAACGTTTTTGCCAAATTAGGGTATCACTTTGAAGGTCAACCAACGAGCATCTATTGCATGTGTCTCTAATTATATTTTTGATTTTGAATTATGTGTACCTGCGTCCAGTCACGATTTTTCGAATAGGTAGTATACAAGTTAATATGTGGGTAGGTAGGTACTAAGGTATTGTTGCCTTTTAATTAAACAAATCGATTCTTATTAAGGGTCATCAAGGGTCTTGTAATAGGTACTTCTACAATAATGTAAGTTCCATCCAATAATTCTTGGAACCATTACAACTACCTATAGTGCGTGTCAGTCAGTATAGGCCCTCATTTCTTTTACAAGATGTCTAAAGTACGAGAAACCTATCAATTTATTAAACAACCAGATTCACGTCAACCGAGAGATAGGTAGGTACCGTCAAAGTTATCATCCTAATTAACAATTCTGTTGAAAGGTAAAAAGAGATGAAACTAAATTCCCTGATAGATATCTAATGGTTGAGTTGTCATATCATGGATTCGAATGTCGCATCTTTTTTGACAGGAAGCCCGTCTATCGTAAATTAATCGACATGGCTCTCAGAAACACCAAATTACGGAACCGGTTTGGCGTGTGCTGTGCCGGCTGGGTGCGCGCGCCGCGTCGCGAGCCCCGGCCGGTGACCCGCCGGAAATGCTTGCGCGCGACACCCATAGAGAAACTCGCCACGTTTTTCTTGATATTCAAATTATCGACGGCTAATGGCGCTTTGTGCCCTCTTTAACTTGACCCATGATTTTGTTTCGAAATTGTTGTCTATGTATATTTTTTTTACTTTCACAAACCTTCCTCCAAGTAAGTATATACACAAATAATAAGTAAGTATAACTTAGTTTAAAATCGAAGGAATCACGAGCGATCAAAAGAGGTATGTAGGTAGTACCAACATATTTTAAAGGTAACCAATATCTAAATATGTGTAATCAATGATTATGCCACACATCCAAGTTTTCATTAAAACAGCTTAAGGTTAACCTGTGTAACTTTATCCCGTAATTACTCCTTCATTATAGCACAAAGTTAAAACCACGTGAGTTATAAAGGCATACACCATTATTCACGTGTCGCAAGTGCTGTTATAAATGAGAAAAGCCAAAAGCTACGGCTTCCTTCCGGCCGCCCACGCGCTGCCCACGCGTGGCCATCGCCCACACTGCGACATAATATCAATCAATTCAGCTAAATCCACTTCTATGATAATACGATCAAGTTTGATGTCGCTGTTGCAATATTCAATTGCTTAAGGGCATGGCAGACGTTTGTGAAATGTTTTTTTTTGTTCTCTGAATACTATAAGTAATCATACCAATATTATAAAGAGGAAAACTTTGTTTGTTTGATTGTAATGAATAGGCTCCGAAACTACTGAACCGATTTGAAAAATTCTTTCACTGTTGGGAAGCTACACTATCCCCGGGTGACATAGGCTATAATATATTTTCAAAATGTATTATAAAATAAATGAAATATCTATTATAGAGATTGAAAAAGTGAATACTGTAGACAATGAAAGTTAGTTAGATATTTAAATTTCAGTAAAAATACTACATGCATTAATGTCTACGGTAAATAGTGCTTATTATGTTAGCTATAAACTACAGCTAAACTATCTTTGGGCAACTATAATTATCAATTCATTTAGTTTAACCTGAATAACTTTGTGTACCTACAGAATTAGCACCAATAGCTACTAATGAGTTATAGTTCTTATGAGTTCCCGATGTTTATTGTTTACATACCCACAAGGCACAGTTTTTTACGTAACTGTTCCAGTATCATTTACTAGAACAAACTTGTATGTTCCTTACGTCAGCTGCTCTACGTAACAAAAGCAAATAGTGTTTGATTACGAACGTGTAGCAGGTACATATTTATTTCATTATTATTATATATTTATCTTGATAGCAGATATCGTTGTGAATGGGTACAAAATTATTTTCGATACAAAACCTCCTACGAAATAATAAGGACGCGTGCACTAGATAAATGTTATTATTAGGCTAAGCAACATCACAGAGTTTTTTTTTGCACTCTCTGTGTAGGCTCTATAGCTATTCCGTATAACTATATGTGATTTCTAACGGTAGTCTGCTATTGTTTCGCGAGATAGGCTTACGGTACTATGCGAGTAACTAAAGTTATCTCATTCTAGTGTACACATATACCTAATACCTATGTTAGACAAATAACATGAAAATAATTAAAAATAATTACTACTTACTATCATTTACTGCAGTGATAGCCGATTGGTTAAACATGCGTCTTGCGGGCAGAATGCCCTGGGTTCAAACCCTGGCTCGCACCTCTGGATTTTCGAAATCTACCTATGTGCGAATCATAATTTCTATAATATGATTATGACTTGCTTACGGTGAAGGAAAACATCGTGAGGAAACCTGCTTGTCTTAGAAAATCTAGCGAATTTTCGAAAGACATGTGATATCCGCCAACGCGCACTGGGCCAGCGTGGTGGATTATGGCCTGAACCCCCTTCGTATTGAGGGGAGGCTCGTGCCCAGGAGTGGGACGTTAAAAGGGCAATTTTTTTTATTTTTAATAACTGTCATTTACTAACGACATTTACTTATAATGAAAATTCACGTAAATTAGAGTAGGTTCACGTAATTCAAAGTAATATGTGAAAATCCACAACGTTTTAAACATCGTACCGTAATGAAGGGAGGTTCTTATAGCCTACTTTAACCTAGGTTTAGTTCGCTAGATGTCCTAGAACACCAAATACACTGAGAAAATAATTGCGACATAAAATGATTAAGTATTATAATTATTATTAAATCTACGTGGAGAAATTGTTTACTCTAATTACAAAACGTTAAGTGAAAATAATAAAAAGGATAAGTTCTAGGAAAACTACAAAAATAATTTGCTGTCGTTATTTTGGTTTCTCAGTGCAGGACGCTATTATAATAATATTGATCGGTTACGTTGTGCACAGGGCCCAAGATAGTATCTAATGCAGTCATCGCCAAATACAGCGCGACTCGTTTCGAAGCCGAGATAACTGCGCGCGCGACGTCATGGTTAAATCTGAATGAAGGCTAACTGGAGGCGTTAGCAGTGCCGAAGCAATTAAATATATTAATTATTTCCTTTCCAATTCACTTGAATATATTTAACGTCAATATTTTTGACATATATTTTTTTTAGATAATGAAATGAAATGAAAAATATTTAATCATAACATGGTATTGATACAAATTATGCTCCAAGCAGTGACACTACTTCTTATCAATTGAATAAATTAATATACCTACCTACCTATAATACTTATGTAGAAAATAAACAAAGTATAGCGCATTCAGAAGTGTACTCAAGATATTATTACATTTTTGTTGAGTTACTGATCGTAAATCCAAGTAGATAGTTATCGTTAATACTAAAATGATAGATTCATGAAATTTAGGGAACGTTAAAGGGTAAAGAGTAAAGACTTATTATTTCAATATAACAAGTGGTCCTACAAAACTTACAAAACATACTTATATTACGGTTACAATCTCACCTAGCAGGCTGTAAGCCTCCTGTAGAATAAAGTTATCATGTATGGTTTCGTTGCAGCAAATTGCATTTTCTAGTAAATGTATTGCAATCGAAAAGTGAATAAAGTGTTGTCGTTACCCAGCCACTGCAAAGTAGTATAAGTAGGGACTGAAAATATCTAGAACAGGTGGCTAGTCAGCTGATGGACTGAGTTGCAAACGCGAAGTCAGCACTAGAGTGGAATGAAACCACTTTTCACTCATGCCCAGTAGCAAGCCAACGCTGAGCTCAGTTACTGTACTGCCATGTTACTGCCATAATGTAATCAAAGGGGGTATTCAGAATTGGCGGAAAGTTTCCGATGCCGGAAATGACAGCTTCGATCCTTATTTTACAAAACAATTAGAAGCAGGATGGAAGCTGTTGTTTCTGACACGGAAACTTTCCGTTGATTGTGAATAACTCCCTGGAGCCAAATCTGTTAACCGCTGACACTCGAATCGACTCACACTCGACTCCCAGTACGTTAAAACTGACGTATTCATTTTCGACAGTTTTGAGTGTTGAGACGAGTTAAATGTCAGCGGTAACAGGGTTAGGCTTGCTTTCTTTCGTTTGCACTGACCAGCTCTTGTCCCGTTCAGGTGTCTCCTGCGATTCTATTTATATCGTCGACCCACCTTTAAGCTATCCAACAGCAAGATAATGTGTAACTACATTTCAAAATGCCCTATTCCGTAACAGTATTATTATCAATTGTTGACATTCACACGCTCACTCTACCTCGGTTTAATTGTCCATCTCGTATCGCAACAGACACTATTCAGTGTCCCATCTAAAGGTTAGGATGCAAACGCAACTGCTTTGTATGTCAGCGTGTGTTGACATTCTCCATTAGCAAGGTTGGATGTGGCTGCGGTGGCCGCTCGGCCGTGACACGGGCCGCCGTGCGTACGCCACGAATTCGCCGTTCATTGATAAAAAGTGACGCCCACTCGAGGCGCGGAGGCTCCATTCACCGGCGCCGCTGATTGCGCAACGCGCATGCGTGGCCCTCCGCTCCGCGCCCCCGGGGCCCGCACACTGCCAAGACCTTCATTGGCAGCACTGCCTTCCGCTACAGTTGTGTCATTGTTCCACTAAAAGACGCAAATTTTCGAAACTTCTTCGAAAGTTTGACGACTTGTTCCCCTAATAAAATTGATAGTGGGGGATCGCCCCCAGTCCATTGTAGGGTACCCATAGTACAAGCTTTGCTTAGTTTGGGACCGTACAGTTGGTGTGTCTGTCTGGCGACATTTATTTAATATTTATTTATTTATCTTACTAGCTGAGCCCGCGTCTTCGTCAGCGTGGAATTGAACTTAACAAAAAAGCCCGCTCCCGCGTTCTGAGCCCGCGAACAGGCCCCATTTTTATAAATTTTGTATTTCTAAAATAAAAGTAGCCTAAGTTACTGCTTATAACATCAGCTATCTACCAGTGAAAGTCCCGTTAAAATCGGTCCTGCCGTTTCGGAGATACTCTTTGATTTCATGTGTTTTTATTTTTTTACGCGGCACACTAATTGTTTTTCTAAAATTAAAGTAGCCTAAGTTACTCCTTACAACATCAGCTATCTGACAGTGAAAGTCCCGTCAAAATCGGTCCAGCCGTTTCGGAGATTACCCGGAACAAACACACAGACAACCAGACAGACATACAAAAAATCGCGTTTTTGCTATAGGTAGCGTATGTACTTTCATATGCATTTAGTGAAAAGGTGTTATTTTGATATTACAATCAGACACTCCAATTTTATTTATTTGTATAGATTTCTGCGCATATCATAGCTTTGTCTATCACCAGATCAGCGGGGCTATAACGGTATGAAACCTGGTTTCAACTGGTCTCAACCACCTGTTTTTCCAACAGGAATATGTAAATTGAAATACATTGAAATCGAAAAATCTAGACCCCAACCATAACAGGAGCTCTGCAGCAAAATACGCGTATTTTACGTTCAATTGACGAATTATACAGCGCCTCAGTCGGCTACCAGAGGTGCTCTAACAAGTAGCCAAATAAATCGCTAGCAACTAGTGACTTGTTACGTACGTATAATAAAAACCCATAGCAGAGCTACTATTAGAATAAATAATCCAAGTCCGTTATAAAAGATGGAGTAGCATCACAATATCTGTACAGATCTACTATAATTGAAACCCGATTTTAACGACAACATTACATGGCGAACATTAAAGAGCACTATAAACGGTCGGACAGAATCTTGATTCAGATTATCGGTTTATATAGGGACCCATCGTAATATGATCTTCGAATACACAGTAGAAGCACATTTATTCATTCGGTAGAAGTCAAGTCGCTATCACATTAACGTCTTCGAGAGTTATACTCGTACATTGGCCGTTCATTTACGGTGGTTTTATACGGATTAACATTTATTTTAATGAATAATCCGTTCTCATTGCTGCTTGCCAGTAATTAATGCGGATTGGTGTTAGGCAATCTTTACAAGTATCCCTCGATAGATTGGCTTAAGTCGTATACGAGGTAGTAAAGTTTTGATCGGTAACATCTAAAAATTCCAGCTTGAATAATTCACACCGTAAGCAGCTGGTTTTAGGTGCCCATACAAATCCATGAATTTTTATATAATTCAATTCAAGGTTTTTTCGGACTTCAATTTATCAACTTCCTACTAAGTATGTTTGTTTTATTGTCCTAACTCCACGATGTTTATTATTGATTAATCTAAACAATGTATTCTACATTTTTACCAAAAGTTTAATTATGTCATTAATTTGATTAACAAAGTTTATAGATAGCTCGTAGTTTACGTAGCTAACTTATTTTATTTGTAAAGTTATCTAAAATTATAAATACCTATTTGTTGCTTATATAAAAAATAATCTCAGTAATTCAAACAAGTGGACGTGTCAGGTGTGCTCTTACCTACCACATAAGGAAAACTCTTCAAATCTGTACGTTAAATATAATTCGATTATTGCTTCCCCAAATTTATTTTTATACCTATCTTTATTTAATAATCATTTGTAAGTAGTCTGTACCGTAATAATTGATAAAATATTCAAGCTTTACTTTAAAGTAGACGTCAACAGATGAAACGCGGTAAGTAGATTGATCGATAAATCGCATTACGTACCCTAAATGCAGGTGAACGTACTGAACCAGTTCGTAATTAAGAATACATTTAAATTCATTAAAAGGCATTAAACTTTCCTCCGGCCTGATACTGATTCAATAAAACGTCGCGCTAAGTGGCCGCGCCAGTACCTAAGTACCGGCACCTAATTATGATGTGAAGTAAGGGTGATGCCACACTATTCGATCGACCGCCGATCGATCAATGATGTAGAAACTGTTGGACTACAACGTCGACTCATCTCATTCTATTTTAGATTGATGCCCGATCGATTGATGGTAGCACTCTCAATCTAAACGTACCTAATTAAATTGTAGGAAACTGTTAAGTAAAACAGGACATAATATGTGAATTTATTTGAGTTCGCACTTTGTTTAAGTAAAAGTTAAATCCGGAGATAAAAAAGTTCAGAAATCTGAAAACAAACTGCCACTGTGCCGTTTTATTTCAATCTATCAATAAATTTGGGCGTGATGCGAACACTGTCAAAATCTATACAAATAAATAAAATTGGAGTGTCTGTTTGTAATATCAAAATAACACCTTTTGACTAAATACATATGAAAGTACAAACGAAACCTATAGCAAAAACGCGATTAAATTTTTTTGTCCGTCTGTCTGTCTGTGTGTTTGTTCCGGGTAATCTCCGAAACGGCTGGACCGATTTTGACGGGACTTTCACTGACAGATAGCTGATGTTAGAAGCAGTAACTTTGGCTACTTTTATTTTAGCAAAACAAAAAAAAACAGATGGGTCCTCTGTCGCGCGGGCCCAGAACGCGGGAGCGGGAGCGGTCCACGCGGATGAAGTCGCGGGCTCAGCTAGTAGACTTAATAAATTGTTGTTTTGGCCTCTATTGACTGACCACTTGATATATCTTTCAAGTATTATAAATAATATATACCTTTTAGGTATAACCACCAACAGAGACGAGGAACAATAGTAGATGAAAAATTAAAAGATTGTTTTATCTAATTAATATTCTTTCAAATCTCTCCTTATGGTTGCGTTATATTCAATTGAGAGTATCTATACGCTTATAAACTAATAATCCCACCGTGCCTAATCAGAAATTAGATTCCACTTAAGCAGTACCATTAATTTTTATGTCGAATTTGCATTGAATTATTTAAATTAGCATATAATAAAAGAACTTCAGCATTAATTCTTGAATTTATGTTGAAGAGAATGGCAAATGACCCGTGGTGTAATAATGAAGGAACCTCATTTAAACAAAATGTCGGATATTATTAAACCTTGATAATATAGCACCTATCAAAATCAATAGACCGCTATTGAAATTGGTTTTCTTCTAAAAAGTATGTTTAATGAATATTCCATTTCCATATTTAGACAGCTCGTTCCACGATAAAATGGTTCTCGATTTTACTAGAAGAACGACACTGAATCTAATAGAGTTTGTCAAACATGCCTCAAGTCATTAGGTTCTAGCAGGCTGCCATGTAGTCGTGTCTCTAGGAGGTCAAGGCAGCATTTTGTTGATATACAGTTTGAATGAAGTGATTGTCGTTGAGGTCTCCGAGTCAGGGCTGCGCAAGCGGCCGTGGCGCCGCCACGGAAATTACACCTAGAGGTGATCATTAATAGCGCGTTAACGTCTCATTTCAAATTTCACGACTCAAGATTCAAACGGGAATTCGCCGGTTAGAGAAACGGCTATACATAATTCGGTATTATTATTTAATTAAGTACCTACATGATATCTTCTAGTGTTAGAGTGTTGAACATTCCTATCATTCTTGTGGATGACGTAAAAAGTGACTATGAGAACTCTAGCAGCCGAATACTTAAGTCTAAAACGATACAATTTTTTTTGAGTTTTGAGGCGACGTAGGCACCTATAATGTAAGCGGTTCTCATTTGGGTGTAGCATATCAGCCGGGCCCCAAGTCTACTAATGTCATATTCACTGGCTTTTCCGATGAAATGAAAGCGCATTCCATTGGAAAACCATTGGTAATTGATATAATAATTCGATTAATAATCTGTAGACCGTTTAATCCTTGGCCGTCAACATGTTTTCAGCCAGTATTTGCTAAAATATTGGATTTACTTTTTTTTTATTAAGTCAACGGCTTGCGCTTAGGAGTCTTCAAAAATTGTCCAAATTAACTCAACCCAATGTTTTTTTTTATAATCTATCACGTGCTATTTGATTAGCAGAACCCAGGCCTTGTTCATTCGTTCGGAATATTTTCAACCACCGAGGATAATCGTGATGTTATATACGAGTATTAGATAGATTATTACGCTAATGTACTTAAATGATAGTGGAGTTCATAATAAGCTATATCGAAGGCAGGAAGTGAGAGGTTGATGGTGCAAATGAAAGACAATATGGCTGTGTTGGCAAATAATGCGTTTGTTTTGTGTGGCGCGTGCGGCGAGCGGGGGCGTGCGGCATGAATGGACGCGCGTGATTCACTGCGGCCCATTCATAACCGACGATCGCGGCGCGTGCGCATCTCACGCCGAGAATCAATTCAATGCCACTTTATAACGTCCTGCAATATACTCGCGAACTTTCATTAACTAACACGAACCAACTAACTAGTCACGTATGAATAGAGATGTGACGAAATCACCAACTGTCGACACAATTCGAGATTTTAGTCTCATCTTGAACATATTCTAAACGTCGTTGTAGAATTATTGCGTCCACAATTATTGAGTATTTCCTTAAAGACATTGAAACTTAATTTCAATAATATGGTTTAATTGGGAATAAGGAATGTGTTAACTATGTATACTAAGTACCGCTATTCATACTAAACACGATTAATATTCTTTAGAAATTAGATTTCGCTAGGTGTAAACGGTTTGCGGCGGTCAGTCGAAACGTAACCTCAATATATTACAGTTGGTTTGACTCGAAGGCAAAAGGTTATGAGATTTCCACCCATAGATTTGCTGATAGCATTTAACCGGACGGGTAATTGTTTGGTGAACGGGCTATTAATTTTGTATAATGGCTTCAAGTCCACATTTAAGTTACCTTACTAAAATTATGGTTACGGAGCCGATGTGAGACGCTATTGAAAAAAATTAATGCTCTTCATAAAGACCGTGGATGACTTATAGATGTATCTTGTGTTTATACAACATATCATTGTTCGTATTCTGGTCTTTGTTGGTTTTATAATAACAGCTTGAAGTACACGTAAGTACCACTTAAGTAGGTTTTAAAATATTGTTTATGGAGATTACAATTTGTTTGTATTTTATTTATTAGCTTCTATCTAGTATTTTATCTAATATTTCATCGTAAAGACTTCAACGAAAAAGTTATAAATCAGACTCGCCAAAATAGCACACAACTAAGTAAACTCAGTCCATGTTGTCATGGTAGCGACACACAATAAGGTGTACTACATAATAAACAACAGGTGGCTCCATATACGATCGCATAGCTTACGATAAATGGCAACTGTATCGGACATGTGACCAAACACACCGCTTTATTTACAACGCACAATTTGCATTAAAAACAATCACATTTAACACAAATGGAAAATATCCCACAGATTTCAGCCTAACAAGGGCTGTCGTATGTAAAAGGCAGTTAGATAAGGAGCAGTTAAACAATAAATAGTATAGCAGGACGTAAGAATGTGTTTGCGGTTTAAGTAGCCAGCTGGGTTCTGCTATAAGCCACGGTTGGAAGTATTTCGCAATGTTAACAAGATCCGATTATATCTGTCTAAGGATAAAATCGTAAGTTTATTCAGCACCTGTTTATTTACCCGCACAGTAGGTTTGGATATAATTTATTTTACTCGTATCTAAAAACAGAACTGCTAAGTCTTATTAGAATGGATAAGAATGGCATAAGCATAGCATTAGTTACATCGACAATTTTCAAGTTCAATTAGATTTAGCAAAATTGGCATTTCATACAATACTTACTTGGTGCAAACAATAGGAATATTTTCATGGGAACATAAGAAACGACACAGACACAGCCGTTTTAAAACCCCATCTCTTCAAGAAGACATGTTATTTCTTAATCTTCGTCTATGTTAGTTAACTGATGAACTTTTAAGCAAAATCAAGAGTTTCTGGGCTTGCTTACTAATTGGCCAGTGCCGCATACGCGGAGGCGTTCTTGATACTTACACGTGGTAATCTCCGATGTGCGAGTCCATATCTGTTTTCGGTCACGATCGCCGTGAAGGCTAGCCACACAATAAAGCTTCACAATTTACATCGCGTTATTACCGACGGCAAGTTCCTTGTTAGCAACTCCATCGTTTTTTGTCCTAACTTGTACAGTAGCGAACTTTAATATAATAATAAAAACTTTAATTTAATGTGGTCGAAAACTCCAAATCAGTATGCGTATTATGTATTAAAGACACTTAAATGTTTCATCGAATAAATTCGAGTCGAGTGCTTGACGTGTGCAGTTTTGTTGAGTATTTTTAAGTTATTCGTCAGTACAACGCGTTATCAATACGTCGGTATTGATAACGATTACCAATTTACATTATAAAAAGTAGGCTCTTAGAAGTATACCTTTGCTATACGATATTTAACTTTAAACAGGTTCCAAATTAAAGTTTGCGAGTAGCATGAAAATGTCTATAGACAAGTAACGAATGTATGTTTTAGGGTTATTTACGAAACTAAGTGTTAAGGTGCAAATTAATATCCTAATAGGTGACTTCTTAGAGCTACTGGCAAGTTGGGTACATTTTAAGTTTATTCCGGACAAATAAAGACAGTACGCTAATTACGCTGGCCTTGCATTAAGAAGCTTCGAATTGTTTCTGACAATCACATGATTGTTGTGGACACTACTAGAGCAAACGAACGTCACTTATCACGCATTTGGCATAAAACCTTTGTAGTAGGGAAAATAGCAAGTAGGGATATCCTATGTCGCAATCGTTAGAATATGAACCATCTATTTTAAAACCAACTGTACCATTTTATTTATAATGATAAACTTGTCTGAATTGGTCTCGTATCGTGCGTCTGATGTGTAAAATGCAGTCCACCATAAAGAAGTCTATGCCGTCCTGGAGATGGTTATCGCGTATAACGAGCCGTCGCTAGTTCCCGGCGTATTTCTACACTGCGCCATCTAATTGAATCTCTACGGGGTGGACCAGATCACACTTTGAAAAATTAGCTCTATTTACCTAGCAGAAACTATTGAGGTCTTACAGGTAGTTTCAGTTGCTGCAGCCCTCAGCTAATTTCGGATACCCTCATAATTAATAGATAGGTGCAAACTACAGACTTGAAGTTATCTGAATAAGAACGATCTATGACTATCGCATGGAATTTGACAATAGCTACGACATTGTTTTTCTTTTTTGTAGAGTTGGTCGGACTTGCACAATTGGAGCGTCTACATATACTGGGATATGATGGTTAGCCGTTAAACTGATTCCTAGGGGCACTTCTCTGTCTTGCCTTGCGATATTTGATGCCTTTGGCATTTTTAGGCTTTATTTAATTTTACAAACACTGTTTTTTTCTGATGAGTTTACATGGGTGTATTAGTTACTCATTAATTATGACTAGTAGCCTGTGGTCGAAATTCGACCATAATTCATTTAAATTTTAATTTTAAACGTCAATGAGGTTCTATTGTCATATACTATTTGATACTGGCACGAAGAATGCACTATAGAAGTCCTGTCCTCCGAAATAAAGAAAAAAACTGTCACTGTTTGTCAGTCTGACAGTCAGTCAATTACCAAGTAGAAGTTACAAATGCGTGTGTGTCAAATGCACGGTAGTGTGTGTAATGTTTTGTTTAGTGATTTAATGTATTTTTATATAATATATTATTCTTAAAAATATTAGCATTTTTAACTCCTTCTCTATATAAACTATAAGTGTGCCAAATGTCATACTCCTCCATCCGCGCAATTTTCGTAAAAAGCGCTACAAAGTTTTTGTTTCACGTATTAATATATAGATAATAATGATGTTTACCCACCATTTACCACCAGTCACTTGATATTTATAGAATTATCCGTGAAGGGACCACATGCATCGCTTACGAAGGAGAAATTAAATTATCATAAATCCTTTTTAGTCGTTTGTTTTGCAATGCGCACGCGATTGCAAATTATATTGCACGTTTGACACTGATATGTGTAAAATTTTATTGATTTGTGTTTAATTATATCGTAAACCCACTTTAAATTCAGTTCTTGTATGATTGTTTACAAAGTTTCAACACACTGATTGTTTCATATTACACATAATGTAAACTCTATTTCTCATAATTAAGTAATGATAATTAATTTAAAAATATATATTTCGCAGGTGACGTAATTAAGTATCAGCCACGCAAATCAAGTCCTAAAACTTGCTTATTGCGAGAATCAATGTAAAGCAATGTACACTAAGCGAGTCAGGTGATAGTTTCAATTAAGTAAGTACCTGCCACACAAATTATTTAACACAACTGATAAAAACTTTACAATTTCTTGAGTAGACAACAGGAAAATAAAAACAAATATATATATGTATTTTTAAATATAAATATATATTATTTTTTATACGGTGAAGGAAAACATCGTGAGGAAACCTGCATGTCTTAGAAGATCTAACCAATTTTCGAAAGACATGTGAAATCCGCCAACCCGCACTGGGCCAGCGTGGTGGATTATGGCCTGAATCCCCCCTCATGTTGAGGGGAGGCCCGTGCCCAGGAGTGGGACGTCAAAAGGGCTACATTATTTTTCAATAAAAAAAAATATATATAATAATATATATATTATACAATAAATAGTCAATAGCCTAGTGGTTAGAGGGGTCGCCCTCGTAGCTGCGAGGTTCCGGGTTCGATCCCCATCCTGGCCATTAATCTATTGACGTGAGCCCACTCCTAACTCAAGCATTAGCTTAGCTCGAGGTGCTAACGGGAATACTAATAATGTAATACTAGCAATGTTATAAACTTAAACTGATAGTAATCTTTTAAAAAAAAAGTATATAAAAAAAGAACGTCCTAGTTGAACTGTTGGTCCCGCATATTGCGTAGTTTTATGAAATGCCCTGTAGCGTTAGGCAAGTGTCGCATAGCATTCCACAGCATTTGAATGAAAAGTGTGTTAGTAGTTCCAGTGTTGCGTGAATTGTTATAAAACGGGTGTTACGTACGCCCACCCGGTGGACTTGTGAATGGAGCTCGCCGATCTGCGAACACTTGCAGTCGCCTCACTAAAGGAGACAGGTTATATGCATTTTGGTGAAGAAGATTTATGGATTTTGCAGCTTTCGTCATTCGAATGCTTAAAGTAGGTCCAACGGCTGCGAGCAAATGAAAAGTGCAGTTGTGTGGAGGTACAATTTAGTGCACATTTTCGGTATATACCTACTATTATGTTTTAGTAGGTATATAGGAATGTTTTATTAGTATAAAGGTACCTGTATACAGCAGAGCCGAGAAATAAATTATAGGAAAACATAATTTTGTTATTGTTTTTAACGGACAAAATTTTATAACAATCTCTCAAATGTAGAGAATCGGCAACATTGGTCTGTGTACACAGTTTGCAACAGCGCTCGCCTACGTACCACTTTGGAGGTCGCCAACTTTCATTCAATTCATAGGCACGACGAACACATTTGCAAAATGAAAAATTTGCAATCTTATCGCAATCAAAGTAATGTTAAGAGTATATACTAAAAATATGAATTCTTATAACGAAGAAAACCTATTGTCAACTAATCATTACGAGGAGATTTTTTGTTGGATTGGAAACAGCCATAGGGGAAGGCAGTTTGTTTCCCGGCTCTCAGTATTCGGAAATTTTGTTCGAATCACATTTTGAAGTCCGTATTATTCGAGCGTTGTGTACTTTGCCATCAAACCTTTTTTAGTGACGTGTTAGTTCTCAACTAAGTAGGTATTGTGAATTCATACACTTTGTAAATCTTTAACCAGACAGGAAATACTGTGGACATGTGTTAATTGATACAAACATTCAAAAAGTATCTTTTAACACTTTTCTGTTGATTTTATTTTTTGAGTACTTTAAAAGCAACTGTATTTTAATTATACGGCAATTCCAAGTAATAAACTTGTAATCTACGCAATAAAAATATAACTATATACCTTTATAATTAAGCTAGTAGTTTAATCAAACGTAACCGGAATATCCCAGCCGCCTTGTATCATAGGCTGTCGCCAGAAATCGTTACATTATAAATTGATAAAAACCAACTATTGAAACGAGCATCTATTAAACGGTTTAAATCATCAAACCGGACAACTTGGTTTGTCTATGGCGTCCAAAATATTCCCCTCGTTCATTGACACGTGCCAAACCTGTTCTTGGTTCGAGTTTTTCTGAATGGTCGCTTCCTTTGTGAGAGTAAACATATTCAAATGTTGCGATTAATTCATAGCTGGATAGTGCTATGCTTTTATGAATGGAAGCCGGGTGCAGTGGTGTGGGTGTCCGGCCGCGGCCGGTGCACTCACACATGCACGCCGATTTGCATACCGGGCCGAGCGAGCCACGTGCTGCCTTCGTTCCAAGCACAGTTACCTCTTCAATATTCGAGTTGATTTTAAATGTAAATGAATGAAAGTCAACAGTTTATAATGCACCCAGGAAATGAGATCTTTCAATGTTTGCAAGCTGATTCCCTTCCGGGTGCGTGTTAGCGGAGGCAACGGTTCTGTTCAGGAACCGTTCCGAGGCGCGTGCGCTGCCAATTCAGTGTTACGCTTGGACAGGATGCTACTACAAAAATACAGGTAAGCAAGTAAACAGGCACTATTTCGTCTACCTTTCATAAGTAGGTAGTGTATTTTAGCTAAAATATGTTAAGTCGAAAGGCAAACTTGTTCATTATTTTCAATGTAGGCCAAGAATAACTATAGAAAAGTCTTCGCAAACCATAGACATTAGTATTTGTTCTGAGCGAACAAGCAACTCTAGTTGGAATAGAATAGCAAAATATAAATTGAATCGTTGCAATAACAGGACTTAGCTCAGTGGGGCCGGCTTTAGTTCGTTAGGCACACAAGTCATTAGAGTATATCGCGGAACATTGTGCTCGGGCACAAAGGACGAATGTTCGCTGGCACAAGTGCACCTTGTTAGCATGATTTATCGTGAATACCACGCCGATTTTGTATAGGTATTCGATACCGGCGATACATACTTCTGTTTCTGAAATCTGTAGGTACCTATCTCATATTATAATCTTATTTGTGTTTCGAAAAAAGAAGAAAGTTTTACAAAAAGATTTGGTTTTTTATTCGTTTACCACCTGCCGTCGGTGGCATATACGAGTACCTAAGTGTATTAAAGCTGATAGAGTTAAAGTACAAACTCAATTTACACTCAAATAGTTACAAAAATATGCTCATTTTGTGAGGTGTAAAATTTTTTATATCATGTGCGCAACTTTGTAAATCTTCTGAAAATCTACCTCCATTTTTTACTGTAGGTACATACAATAGATATTCATGGATGTAGAAGCCTATAGACAACATTTCAAACACAAGGGCCCTCGATGAGTAAAGCACCAGTCATTTCCGGCGCTATGGCGGTTGACTGCGCGGCCTCATTCGTGTTGCAATCGAGAAGAATCGCTGCTAATAAACAATTGTCACTCACAAATAAGCACTGTTTTTACCTAATACCTACGATTATTTATTATATAGTCTATTATTCTTGTTATATAAATTTAATTGTTCAACGCTCTTATAATCATTTGAATTTAACTAGGGTACTAATTAACTGTTTCTGATTGAAATTCAGGTTGACCCAAGTGGGTCATAAGAGGTGCCTATCTAATATAAGCTTAGGTATACGTGCCAATTGCTGCTTCGTAGTAGACATAAAGAGATAATACAATAGATGTTACTCATAAGAAACAATTGCAATTCCTCTCTATTACGCTGACTTTCATGTTGCTTCAGCATCTACCTAAACAGACTTTCCCACCTTGATTATCAGCATTACAATTTAATGAACGCGCAAAAAGTTACGCAATTATAATTCGAGTGGGACTTGGAGTGACGAATTGCATTTAATTTATAGTGCATCGATAGCATCAAGCTCAGATAATCACTTTCATAAACACTGAGTCACTCAAACAAAACAAGGTTGCGATGCGCCGTGTTGGCGGACTGAAACTGATGTAACTCTTTGCGCAATCCTCGACCTCATCTCGGATTATCGAAATGTGGGTGATAATTAGTCGGCGCCCACTTTTTTGGCTATGTTTGTGCAAGTGTGAATATAATAAACTGGTGATGATCGTTTTTGTACCTGCGTAATAGAAAAGGCAAACTCAGGTGATACTAAAATGGGTTCAATGAGCTAGTAAAGTAGATATAGGTACCACTTCAATAGAGGTGTCGCTCTAACTGTGCTCCGTGAAATGATTAAGGTACTGATGTAAAAGAGTCGCCGTTGGCAGGACTTACACTCTTTAAGATAAAATGAAGACTCTTTATTTCAGTCGTACATACATCGCCTATCAAATTCTGGGCTTATTGCGCCCATGTATTTGTATTTGAAGTGCCCAAAGAAAATACCATTTGGAAATCATCGTGACAGTTAAAAATGTCTATAAAAGTTACCAGATTTTTTACACGTTTCATTCGAAAACACAACATCCAAATCTCAAGATATATGAAGTGTTTGTTCCGAGAGGTCCGCATCGCTACATGGACATTATCTAATTATGCAAATGGGTATAGCCATTGTGTCGTTGTCACTATGCATTGCCGCAGCACACAAGATATGCGTTAGTGGCCACTCGAGCGGTCGCGCCGGCGCCAACCTCGAAAGCCACGGACCATCCCAATTTTTCCGTTTCCATCTCATTAATAGCTTGAATTCGATATAAAATTTATTCATACCAGTTTTATTATGTATTTATGCAAACTATGGGCAACCACTGAACTGGACTTAATCGCGGTGTCCAATCGTAATTGATTTCGTTGTCGAAACGTATATGGCCGTCCAATATGTTCCTATATCTTATTTGATTATACCAATTAAATGTGTACAGTTCATTTGATATAAATTATGGAATGGCACGTGCGTGAATCTTTATATTAAATAATATATTCATGTATAGTAGTTACGATCCATTTATAGATTGATTTCACGGAGTGGTTTGAAATCAAATCCTCTTGCGCGTTTAACCGGCTCTATACTCGCGCCGAGACAGCTCGCCAGCCCATTGTAAACGCGGAGAGAACACTTTAGAACAACCTAAAAATCGACATGGATACTACATGGACCTTATCCACCACGCTAAATATTCCTTAAGGTATTATGAATAGCTTACAATTATGTTCATCCAAACATTTGTGCATAAATTTATTCCAAACAAGGGTTTGTTAATTTTTACCGGTCTATACTGCCGCCAGACAGTTCAATCAAACCTGTCGGATATAAATAGCTACTCTCTCGACAGAAGCTTAACACTTTTGAAAGACAAACAAGTGATTTAAACGGCAGTAGCATGGAGGGTCGAGCAGCGATGTATTGGGTCGGCTCTTCGGCCGTGGGCGGCTAACGGGACCTTGGCGCCAGTCGTTTGTTACTGCCGCGTGCTGGTGCTATACCACTCCGCAATGGCGGACTGAGTTGCCAGCTATTAGCGATTTCCCTACGAAATCGGTCAAGATGACTCTCTAGTGCTCATCACACGCAGCACGATCATGAAGACATATGTGTTATCGCGTCTAACTGTCAGATTTGTCACGCAATTTTAGTTCTACTACCCTACTTTCACTAGTTCTGCACTATATCCTAGTAGGTAAGATCCTAAAAATCCAGAAATACTTGAAGCTGTGCTTGCTTATTTATGTTTAGGTAGACCTCCTTTTGAATAGGTAACAAGCTTAATGGGATTAAACTGTTTCCATAATTCATAATACGGCAAAAAGTGTCTACGAAATCCTTCTTAATATACAAAATCAACGATCTCGAATGCAATTAATTTGAATTCAACAGTTTTTTAATGTTTAATCTGGCAACTCGATCCCCACTGGTGGTCCCGAGTGCTGATATTTAACTCAGCAGGATGCACAATGAGCCTATCTACTTCAGAACAATCAGTAAATATCTCAAAAGATAATAGCAGAGCTACAGACTAATGGTTTCAAACCGGATCGTTGTAGCTTGTAGCTCATGTGATTTGAAACACTAATGTAATCGATCGAATTTACTGAAATGTTTCCCATGGTTGTATTCGTTGTGCTTTTTGACAGATATAAACCATGACGGTTTCTTTGTGACCTTTATTCTTATTAGTTTAACTATTGACGTAGAAACTGGAAGAAACATCTGTTGGAGCAATATTGTGAAACAGTAAGATAATTATTGTTCCTTAATCGAATATATTACATCGTTCAATCTGTTTCCGTCCACCCACTTATTGACATTTCGGCACGCGGCCGAACGTACCTATATACCCAGTGACTTTTCTGGCGCTGTAACTACAATCTGGTTTGTTTTGAGGAAATTGAGCTACGCTACGAGATGAGTGAACTGAAAGACATAGTTGGTTTTCGGGAACTCGTATGTAAAATTGGACTCTATTGCAGTCGAATCTCTCACCACCTCTATCAGGGTCAAAACCTGACGATATTAAAAAGGTTATCCTTTCATCATCATCAGCCGGAAGACGTCCACTGCTGAACATAGGCCTCCCCCATGGAACGCCACAATGGACGGTTGCCCGCTATCCGCATCCAACGGCTCCCCGCGACTCTCACCAGATCGTCGGTCCATCTAGTGGGGGGCCGTCCAGCTCTGCGTCTTCCGGTTCGAGGTCGCCACTCGAGAACCTTTCTTCCCCAGCGGTTGTCGGTTCTACGAGCGATGTGGCCTGCCCATTGCCACTTCAGCTTGCTGATTCTGTGAGCTATGTCGGTGACTTTGGTTCTTTTACGGATATCCTGGTTCCGGATCTTATCACGCAAAGAAACTCCGAGCATAGCTCTCTCCATAGCTCGCTGCGTGTTATCCTTTACATTGATTTAACTACCACTTGCCACTCATCGACTTTCATTAGAAGATACTACGAGAAGAAAAAACCAACAGAGACCGATCATACGATCAATTTAGTAGGTAACTCGGTTCTGCTGGAAACAGTGACTTATACGTATCTGCAAGATCATTTCCATACGATACTATGGAAGAAAGAAGAGCGTTCACTTGACTGGTTTGATTTCAACAGTGACCATAATGGCCAATTTCGTGTACATACAACAATAACCTGACTACCGTGTTGGCATGACGCAATGTATGAAATCAATCCCGTTGTGTCTCGGGCCTCGTGTTGATATATCGCCGGCGCCCACACCACGTCGCGATGAACCCGTCACTCGTACAATGTACGCTGTAATGGCCGATTGTGATTACAAGTCCCACAACTTATTGCTCTTTATTGTGACTCTATGTGTGTAGATTACCTACATGGCAGAGCTTTTAAGTTGTAAATTTTAAGAGATGATTTGGGATCGTCCACTCCTTGCCGCAATTTGAACTCATACGAAATGGACGTAAGAAAAATAGCATATCATGATATGATATGTTTGGCCATTATTATTGTAAACCAAATTTTAAATCACTGCCATCAAGTAGCTACTGCACGTTTCGCAATTTGAATCGCACACAAACACACTCACACGATGAATCGAGTGAAAATTAGCCTCTGACACGACATGTAGTATTGCGATACGACTGTTCGTGTAATGAGCGGGGGCGTTACGTAAACAAAGAGTTGGGCGGACCAGCCACCGGGCGCCACCTCACGTGGCCCCTCCCCGCGACCCCCGCCACCCTCTCCGGCCACCTGCGCATGGGCACATTTTCGCAATCATCACGAAATTGGATGGCGAATGGCGCGAGACGTGACGTGACGCGCATCAATACGACTGGCGCCACCTTACATAAAGAATTGTAATTAATATTTATAACATTCGTCGTTGGTATGTTTTGCGGTTTACGAAAATTCATGAGTTTATTTATGTGTTGTATTTTACATACCTACCTACTCAGCTCTACCGAATTTTATCAAAATACATATTCTAATTTAAATTTATATTATTTTGTCCTGTGAACAATATGTTGATTGTTTTACTAAATAAAAAGGATTTAAAATATACTAGCTGTGCCCCGCGACTTCATCCGCGTAGTATTGGATTATTGGGTTAAATAGTATCCTATATGTTAATCCCGGTTATAATCTATCTGTGTTCCAAATTTCATCCAAATCCATTCAGTAGTTTTTGCGTGAAGGAGTAACAAACATACATACATACATACATACATACATACATACATACATTCATACATCCACACTCACAAACTTTCGCATTTATAATATTAGTAGGATAGTTTACCAATCTTAAACTACACAGGTACAGTAGGTAGGTAATTAAGTAAAAATCTAGCTTTCAATTTGGCAATATTCACCTTATAATCGAAACGGTAGAGATAAAATTACCATACCAACTATTGAACAATGCATAGACACCGCCATTGACTGCAAGTTTCCTAATTTGTAGACGAGAGGCGTAAATTGAGAGAAATCAAGAGTTACTGAAACGGTCGTAGGTGATAATGTGGCACGGATCACTATTACAACTATTAGCACTATTACTTACTAACCTAACCTACGGTTGAATTTAGATATCTAGGATGTTGGAGAAGCGTGTACCAATGATTGCTAGTAGATGTAGTACCTGTAAAATACTATTAGGCAACAAAGTAGGTACCTACTTTGTTGCCTTAAATACTAGCTGCCAAGTGTTATCCACAAGTTATATGTGATGATACTGTCCGCGAGGCCAAAAAGTTGCGTATATAATATCGGTGTTAGCCGAAAAATTGGGAGAAAAGTGCAATTCTTTCAACACCACTGACAATTATTTTATATTCTTATGAGAGCCCTTTTGTTTCTGTTTCCCCAGTTTCAAAGTTTTCTATGATGACCGAAAACATGAGCTAATACCAACTTAAGTTTTCATCAAGTACCAACCTATTAGGTAAATCTTATAGGCGCAAAAGATTCTTAAATCAATCAAAAAATTGCGTTTTGGCCTCTGTCGGTCTGTTATTTTTAATTTATTATATACATTTGGGTATCAATATTAGCTGCCGCAGCTTAAAACCTAGACCTTAAAATACAAAATAATACATAATAATAGAATACTTCAAACAAACAGTGTCCTCTAAAGTTTTTATTTAGTATACTACCTCATTCCTATATATCTTCGTATGTCCTGTATGATCTTTGTATACATAAAGATATATACGAAAGCATGCACAGTCGTCTCCAGCGCACAGCTTAAAAGCTATCTGAGCGAGTGAACCGAACTGCCAACCATAAAAGGCTACGGGAGGAAATTGAAGGGGCAAACATTAATGATTTTCCTTCATTTACATTTCACATTAACAAAAAATATTCTTTAAAAGTCGACGCTAACTCAGCGACCACATATGGCGCCGATTCGCCGCCACCTACTAATTGTGAGCGACACTAGACAAATATATCGCCTTTTATGGTCGCGGCGAGTATTAACTACACTGATTGGTAAATAAACAGTATAAAGGATCGTAAGGCCGAGATGAATCAGCTCTCGATCGGGCCGTGATTAGAGGCGATTAGCATGCGCCCGAGCATACGAAGTGCGTCTACCAGCGCTCGTGGGAGGTGGGAGGGCCTGCCCAGCTATTGTCTTACAACGCGTTATAGCATTATAATAGCACTGCTATTGCACACTATTTATGTTAATCCGTTTGAGAATTCAATTTGTCTATTGTAATGTATTCATGGACGGATATTAGTATCTGGGAGACAAAGTGACTCTCGTCAACAACCTGTCAACGAGCAGGGGTCTGTTATCGCCTGGTATAATTCGTTTCAAAACCAGGCAAGGTGAGTAGCCATTGCTGGATTAGATTAATGCTTTCTGGAGCACCCATTCGCCTGATCCGGTTCTTGTAATCTATTATGCATCTATTCTAGTTGCAAATTGTTACACTGGAATATTACAAACTCTACGTAAGTAGATAGTGACCGACAACATTTAAGTAGGTAGGTAGGTACCTTTATTCTGACCAATGCATAAAATACCGTTATTTTTGTACCTTTACAAAAAGAGATAGAGGTTGCTTAAAGAGATAATTATTATCTACAAATAAGACAAATAAACATAAGATGGAAGCCAAACAAACATGGAAAATGGAGCTGTAAGATAAAAACATTTAATTGCTGGATTCAATCATCCACACTAAAGATTATTCTGTATTATTGAAGCAATGCGTACTTTTAGTTAAGAAGGAACTTCACAAAGCGCTGTTGTAGCAACCAGTTTAGGTCAAGGTTCGTCCTGACTTCCATTTGTCTGCACTTACCGGTGAACATCGGCGCTAACAGCGATCCAGCTTTATTGTTAACCTGTCAGCGTAATATATGATCCACGCGGAGCGATAGCATCTGGTATTGTGGGCTCTGCTTGATAACAACTTGGTAATCAAAAGTTATTTTTTAGATTTATTTGTAACAAGTAAACATAGGTGGAGTTTAGGAGTCAAATAAATCGGTTCATACAAAGTACTACATTTATTTATAATTGGATAGGTTGATAAGACCAACTGGATTGTCTTGGAAAACAGGTAAACTATTTTAATTCCAGTTTCGCCAATAATCTGACATCACTATTTTCTTTAATACCTACGTTAGGATTAAAACATAATTATTTAAGTAACTAAAGCTTTGCAATCGGTGCGTAACAGTAGCTCGTTTGCAGAAGAAAGTAAAGATTATCGGCGCAGGCTGCAAGTATGAGTTGGCCGCCGCGCGTGCGCCACTGCCGGCTGTTTTATTGGTGCCGGCGCCATCGACAACTTTCTCGTCTCACAGACAATAACGCTCAAATTGGAAATAAAAATGATTTTTATAACTGGCGTCTATAGCCTCAGTCGCGCGTCTCCAGCCCGATCTCGATCGCCTATAACATACACGTGAAATGTCGTAAATTCCTTGAGCGCACAGCCACTTAACGCGGGAGCGATACTCGGAGTTACTCTGTTTGCTCGTTACGGCGTCGAGTAGGTACTTCTAACGAAGGCACCCAAAATTTTTCCCACAGTCGTCGATCACCGCGGTAAAAAAAACCAAGTGTCTACGAATTAACACGTCCGCGTGTTGTGTGTGTATGAAAACACTCGGTGGCCTCGCGGAGAGCCCTCGTGGTGACAGAGAGCCGTTGGCCGGAGTCCGGCGCCCAGCCTGACACCATCCCGCGCGTAAGATAGTTGGTCCAACTTTAATTTAATTTAATTTGAAATACTCAAGACTACACGCAACAACACGAGGGCTCTTGTAACATTGTTCATGATTGTTAATCTTCACGGTTTATACGAAATATTCACGCCTATATTTTGTATAAACATGAAACCCTTCTATGGTAACGTGCTAACACTGCATTATTTTAAAGAGTCTTAAGCAGGAAGAGTTGTATTAGAGTTGCTTAAAACGGATAACAAGCATTGTTATCGCCCTCCGCAATAGTGCTGTGGTATCCGAATTCCCAAAATAATTCAAACTTGCGCAAGAAGATAAGCAGCTGATTCCTGTCCCGCCTCATACCATTCCCAAATCGGCATGAAAATGCCTCATATATTACGTGTGGAATGTCATTCACGTATTGTTATACGACATGTTAGGTAAACGGCGCGGTTCGTTACCGCGTTGTCGACACCGCGACAGTTGCGTTGTACCTCTAATGCCCTAAGCCAACACGAAGCGAAGTCCCTGTGTGAAACTCTGCCCTGTTCAGATCGGACGCACTCGCTAATGTCCAGTGTAAACTACACTTAATCTTTCACTTTGTGCCGCTTAGAGAGAAATTAACAAAGAAATACAACGCAAACATTAGCTATACTCAACATGTTAGCGGGAGCTTTTGCTGATTGCGGGAATCATTCAATGAATCTTTGCCAGACATTAATCTGTGTTAGTATGACGTGTGAAATCAGTAAGTACTAATTCAAACTTGACACTAAAGTCATCACTAAACGCTTTATTGACCGGAGTGACCGTGGACGTCATTCTTGAGCCTGAGAGAACTTAAAATAGGGTGGGCCAGAGTTCACTAGTATTATTAGAATAAATAGATATTAAATGTCATTGGTTTCTCACACTCAATAGATGATTAAATTCGAAATATGCTTTACTAATAATAATATTCACTGTATAACGTTATTCCTTATCTTTCATCAAATAAGCAAACAGATTTTTTTACTTATTTGAATCATCTTCATCTTCGAAGATTTTCTTATTGTTATTGTTTTGTACGAAAAATAATATTTGCTTACATATACTTATATAGTTTTTACTCTGAATAAGCCCTAGAAGAATAGGTACAACGCGGAGTGCCTGCGAGAGATATCTGTGAACAGAAAATATTGTTTTATTCGCCTATTTTATATTGTATCACAATCAGGTAACAATAACGCCAGCGACACGTCGCAGCAGCCAAGAGGTTGAAATAAATCAGCGTTTGCCATTAGATGGACTGTTTAATTATTGATTTATTGTGAGCAGTTCTGTGCTCGGCGCCCCGGCTAATTGGGCCGCGAACGGTCGCGTGACACCAGCCCGAAGCTGGAATTGTTCAAACAAAATCGTCCAATATTGAACACAACACGACTGTGCATGACTTCGTTACGGTTATCTATTCGAAACTGGAAATATATTAGTCTTCGAGTGTGTCTTTCGCTATTTGAGTGCCGCTGTCTTGCTCAGGAAATTTATTAGATTCGTTCACGTCGTTTTAATAAAGCGCGTTATTTTTTTTAGGGTGAATGTAGATGCGTAGAAATAATATGTTTTTGAATTTAATAGTTGCCTTAATTGAACATTATTCTTAAAAGTTAAGTGCATTAACAGGTCAAGTGAGGGCAGTAAAGTTGATTGTTTAGTCTATTCATGTGTCGTGTGCAAGGATGTTTACTCGTCAAGTCGCTCACTTCCGAAGGTGAGGGCCGTTACGTCGGTGTGTTCTGACTAAACAGAAACTGGTTCGAGCAACGCGTTTCGCAGTGGACAATGTAGTGAACTCCGGACACGGTAGAGCCGGTGAACCGTGCGGCACCGCATCGCGGCGTGCGAGCAAATATACGCATGAGACACTTGTCAAATGTTGGGGCATTCGCACACGTAGGTAGGGAGAGGCGATGCTCGACTAAAGCGACGTTTTGTATAAAGAAGGTGTGATTAGAATATAGTGCATTAAAACGTGATTAAAACCCATTTATTCATTAATTTCTATCACACAGACTGCCCTATCATGATATCTAGCAAAGCAGCGTGATCCCTAATTTATTTGACTGCAGGTAAGGACTTATTTATAAAAGGTGTTTTTTTTACATGGTGTACTAAAAAAATAATAGTATTGACAATAACTATACTATACATTATTTATTGAAGTTATTGTCAATACTATACAGTATCCATATTATACCCAGTTTATTACATACATAAGACAATACAGTAGAGACATAACAATTAATCCATATCCTCGCTTTTAGTGGAGTGCTGTGAAGCCGTGTGCAAGCATCGCCGCAGAGGCAAGCACGCACTCGGCCCTCGTTTCAATATTTTAGTAGCGACACAAGACAAACAGTACTCCTTTGTTGGAGGTCAGGCGTGTGTGAAGAGAGTTTCCGTGTCACTCTCGGGCTTGGTTACACATTAGCGCAGACCTCGCGGACAAATATTTTTTGTTCTCCCATGATCTCTATTAGCTGGCCAGCAGTTGACTCGATTGTTTGTTGTTGTGACAAGCTTTGGCTGTCGTAAAGTTCTATTGACCAAGAGGTAGAGCAATGGTATGGTTTAGTTTCTACATCAAGAAAACGGAATGGGTATAAGTGAGCTCCATTTGAAAGAAGCTTTATTTTTTGAGTTTTTTCGATTTATGTACAACGGTTTTGCTGATATATATTTTACGTAAATTCTTCTAATTCACACTATTGAAAACAAATTCACCTATTCCTACTTAGAAAATAGTCTTTTCTCTTAAATCTTACGCTCCTAGCTCCCAATTGAAGGGATTCCAACTGCATATGTAAATTGTTTTAAATAAAACTCGCTTAACAATTTGTCGCATATTTGTACACGTAGATCATAAAGGTAACGGCCGGCGAGATATGTCCGAGCTTCGAGCTAGAGCTTTAGAGATAAGCTATCAACCGCCGAACAGACATTATGAGACCCGATAAACATCACAATCGAACCACTTGTCGGCAAACAAATATTTTGATTAGTCTGTTGGACACAAATTAACAGTGATAGCATCTGAGGCGCTGTCTCATTATGTCGGATACTCCGCTAAAATATACGTAAGAACATAACTTAATGTAACTATAAACTTTGTAACGCCACGAGACGTTGGAAATAAATGTATATTTGTTTATTAATAATTTATTATATAGCACCGACCGATGCGAATAGAATGTATATCCTATATCTAGGTGATCAATAGTCTATATTTTATAAGTACATACTTTGTTATTTATAGAATGTATAAAAAATTGTTAAGTTAAACATAAGTTATAAAAGTACCTTTTACGTGGTGGTTCGTATCAAGGATCATGCGGAAAACGTCCTCAAGTGTCACCGTATCGCTTAATACCAGATTGCGGGGTCCTAGGTTTGTACCAGTTCAGTTTTATGTCACCGATAGCACGGTATCTATATGTAAGTTACATTGCTGATAATAGTCACCGGCGCTGTAAAGAAACTTGAGCGTAAACAGCCAATAAATAAACATGAAATTGTGTTTCAACCAAGTTATTATCACGTTTTCTGTTGTACTTACAAGGCTATCAAGATTAAATTTCGACCAAGTCTCGTAAATGGTTTAGAATTAAATTTGTTTCACGTTTTTGAAGGGAGTTTACCAAATGCACGACATTTCAACTCTAGATAGGTATCAAAATACTTCTTCTCTGAAAATTCATCGAATACCTTTTTGTTAATAAATAAATTACGATATTATCTGTGATTATATTTCACACTATCTTAACTAATATCTACCTGCTAGAAAGCTGACTCATAACTCATTTATAATATTAACAATTTTGCATAGATAACCAAAGGATAAAGTTCTTCTCGAAAAGCTGTTCCTATCTCAACACCATAAATAATTGATATTTTAATGTCACAAATGATCTGTATGTAACTATGGGGGCCTACTGTTGATTTAAATGCCTTAATTAATATGTTGACTTACTCAAATTTGAACCTTGAAGCAGTTGATGTTAAGATCAAAATTGGCTAAAGAAATGAGTAGACTTACGACGTTACAAGTTTGCTAGCGCGCCGCAACGTGTTTTTCGAGCGAGTGCCGTGCCTAGTCCATAAGTTATCGTATGTAATAAAATTAAATGTAACACATTTCTCTTTTTCATGTAATCTTCATAATTTATACACATTTTTAGTTCGCGACGTGTATCGGCGCCCGGGGCTGCGTACGGGCGCAGCTCGTTGCTCACTTTGTACGCGCTCAGTACCAGCTCGTAGTGTGTGTATCTTTCGGAATATCATTACATGAACATAAATTTATTTTCGACGTCCACAGTAACTTATGCTTGTTTGCGTCCAGCGCTGAGTAGCGTTGATTACGATTGGAATCGTTTACGCAATCTTAAGATATCGTCTTTATTGTTTTACGTCTATTAGCCATTAATTCTCGAATTTGTTTTATTTGTTAAATCGATTCCTATGGGCGTAGGATATTAAAATTGATTCAATAGTTGAATTCCTTAAAATAATTATATTATAAGTGTTAGTAGAGTGCTAACACCAAACAGTCATCGTTCGATCACAGGTTAGGTCTTTAAAGGAAAAACATAATTGAACATTACGAAATGTTAGCTATGAATAATGTAACTCGATAAGTAGAGTTACTAATTCCATTCAATAAAATTGCATAATATAGTAATTACTATTCTCATAAACAAAATTGATCACTGGAGCACTTTGATCGGACCAATTAGTCGTCGTGTCCTCTAATATCTGCCTACACTGTAATATGTAGCGGGCACACATCGTTGCGCAACTCTACATTTTGAGGTGACCGGTCAGTTGACAGTTACTTGAATATATAAATTGTTTCTTATTTGACTGGAGCTTTAATTCTCCATGGTACACATACATACGCTTCGTATAGTTACGTAGGTATGTAAGATAACCTACTAAGCATACAAAGCCAAGATACAGCTATTAATATAATTCGGATGCCGGCTCTAAATGTCAGTGAGTCAAGAACTGCTTCTATTTGCCTCTTTGATCTACCAGTAGGTATGTATATCCTAATTTGCAAACTTGCTGCGCTCATATTTGAAAATTTGGATCTAGACGATTTAGTCATGGGAGCCGTAAAATGTAGATTGAATCGACCTTATTCTGATCTCTAAAGTATGAACAAAATTTTAAAACATGTCGATCACTATATAGAAATTCGACGTTTGTTCCAAACTACGACATCGACATAGACGACGATTCTTCCAAAGTATGATTTCCTGTACAAATGTATCATCATCAAACAAGTCATCATACAAATTTATCATCATCGCGGCGTCTGGTAGTGCGATTAGCAAATCCATAATCATGATTTACGTATCATAGTGCTGCTTGCTCCCAGGAGGGATGACGGTGTGATAGGAAATAGAGAGTCTCCTGTGGCGGCAGTGCCTCTGCCTCGTCGACAAGTGGTGCGCACAAATAACGCAATAAATACTCGCTTATCGCAAATCAGCTCGTCTCACCGAGGGCGATTTATTCATGAGCTACGCATATGTTTAACCCTCCTTACATTTATCATCGACACGTAGCGTCAATTAAATTAACCATACCATCAGCGATAGCCGCGCTAGATACTGAGATTTTAATGTTTACGAATGTTATTTATGAGTTCTGTAGCATGAAACATATGAGGAAATATTTTGTGAACTCTACCTATGGTTGCTATGCTAATTCAAAAGTCTAACTTGTCTGGATTTATTTAGCGAAGATAATAAGTTTATTTGTTAAAATAAATTCGAAGTGATTGTCTCTCAAACGATGGCAATAAATTCATCCTAGGATATAACATTAAATTTAGAGCATCTAATCATAAATTTTATTATTTAAATTGTTAAGGTGATGTTTATTATTATGGTAACTTAACCTTTCAAATTTTCATTGTACGCATCGATCAAGTGTCATCCCAGCATTTCTCTACGTGATCAATCCGCTCATTATTCGAGGCACGTCCTATCTCTATAATAGGACGCATACTTCATCTGAAAACCAAACCTAAATGTACCTAAATGGATTATTTTACTAAACGCAACAAGTGAGCGTCAGTGAAACACCGAATTTCAATATTTTAAATTAAATATACAGGGATAAGAGGTGATTTAATTTTATTCGAATTAGCAAACGCTGGTTCAATGGGATAGTTTGAATTACATGCAATTTTAGGATTGTAGAAATTTAAGTATATACGAATTTATTTCCATGAGAAACTTCTTGTCATTAGAAAGAGGTCCGGTTTATAATAAGAAACATTTAGTATGAAAATAAAAGCCAATAGCCTAGTGGTCCAGGGGGTCATGTCAGACAAGGTCGCAGGTCCAAGTCTCACTATTGACCTTTTATTTAGATTATTTAACGATGCCAAAAGGTCTACTAGTGCCTAATTTATAACTGCACATAGCTTAATTTAGTATTAGTCACGATAAAAAATAATTATTGTTTTTTAATTGTAGGTGCATAACGCTAATATTATGTTCACCGGATCGCACGTCCGTTGTCCACGTGGTCCCTCCACCGGCGCGGGCGCCGACAAGGCTCCGCTTTAAACGCGCTAAACGCTTTATACGTTCATCACAGCATTATCCTTTCGACACGGTAGCACTAATTGGATAAAACATCTGAACAAAAAACGTCTAAGAAACAAACACTTTAATAACGGACGTTGTAATTTCGAGGCGCAAAGGGAATTCCATTTAACATGTGAATTGGATGTGTCGGGTCGGCGCGAGGGCTGTCATTAGAGGGCGTTGCGGGCGCGGCCGGTGCGGCCAGTGATGGGCCACGGATGGACACCGAAGCCAATTTTTAGTCCCCATAGCATGGATTACAATCTGACATTATTCGATAACTCAACTATACATTACGGTCTAGCTGGATCTGTCCGTGTTTATTATGCTTGATACATACAGCTTTAGACCAGAAGCTGTATTAAGTATATTTGAAGTAATTAAAATTATTATATTTAGGGATCTAGCCGGCTCTATGACTATGACAATAGAGCGCTTTTAAGCAAGTCACGTTTGACCTGGACACATTTTTGGTTGGATTCACATCGTAATGATTTTGAGATACATAATATAATCCTACAATGCCCATCTCTATGCACCGGCTAGACGCGACAGCCGAAGGCACCGCGTCAACAGCTCGCTGACTGATGGGCGTACGAGCCGCGCATCGAACGATTGTTAGTGTTTAACTAACAGTTACGATTCAACAGATCTTGATTGATGGCCTAATGATATAAAGTAAACACGCGGCACGTCGGTAGGTGTGTAACCATCCGTCGCCTCAGGCTGACTTATTCCCATCATTTGAGATTGGCTGCGGACAGAATCGTTTCAACCAATAGTCATTACATGTCGATCATACAGTATTAAATCAAGCTGAAAATTGAACGAGTTAAATAGATGAAATATTGTTACGGCTGATACGTTGAAAATGTACTTAAAGTCATTGGGCAGAAGCTTCTACATGCTGAAGTTACATTACTTGTTCAATCGTAAAGTTACGGTCCTTTACTAATTGGCCACAAAACAAAATTTATATAACAATACTTAATTTCACTATGGACATAAAACCGGGGGAGGTCTACGCACCGATCCGTCCATTTTAAGATGCATCCCATTATGATCAAAAATTTTACACTTAACGATTATTTCCGGCCGCGTTGACCCGCGGTACAGCGCGGGCCCGCCTCGCGGTCCATCACGTACATTTAATATTACGAGCTATTAGGCGCCTCGCCAGCCCTCCATTACTGTGTCCATATCATAATACGGAATTGTCTGAACGTTTAGATTTTGTACTTTTTACTTTCATCGAGTGTAAAACAAAAAGGCGGGACCGTCGGCGCCGGCCATTGTTCTCCGCGGCCATTCGTCGCACTTCATGCTATTCACATTCAAATTAAATGCCTTGTGTACAAAATTAATTTGTCTTTTGTTTTAGCTGGGGCTGGACGGGCGCCGCTGACTGACATGTCACTGCGCAGCGGGGCGCGCCGAGCACCGCGCTGCGCGTGCGCCCGCACATGTGCGGTATAGGTAAGTACCTACTACCCGGCCGTATTATTTTCATAAATATTTTAAAATCAATCTTCAAACGTGTCGTGCTAGTATTTATTACTAAAATATGTAGTAATATGCAGTAACTTAAAACTGTGCTCGAAACTGATGATGTGTTATTTCATTTTCCATATATTTTTCCGGTCCCATAAATTTCACTAAGTACGACTTCATTAAAATTTCGTAGTTAATGTATTTGTGAACGAACTGATATCTACTTACATTACACGTATCGGTATTATATTCATGTAGAGTTGACACAGAATATTAATTTCATGAGTATTACAGAAGAGAAGTGACTACACCAAAGAATGGTGACACGTCAATTTGTTGAAACACACTTTAGTTGGTCCGCTGCAAGTGGGTTACGAATACATTATTCGTATCAGAACATATGTTCAAAGATTGATGAGCCTTCATAATGTCAACAGTTAAATTAATATTTTATTGCTCGTCCAGATGTATTTTCGTTGTTTTATTATATTCTCTTATCAATTCGTGTAATGTACCGTAAATCAGAGTTGGAGAAAAAAATGTAATTCGACAGTTCATGCCAAAATTTAAGTGATGTATAATATTTCTGCATTTTTGTAATAGTCCTCATGGAATTTCATAAATATTGTTACTTTACAAGCCCGAGTCGACGAACGGACGCGTATGGCCACAAAAACTAAGAAAGCGCCGCATCACATTTGTCTAGAGACAGCCGTGACGAAAACATTGCACCCCGCCTCACTAATAACACATCTTTAGTTACGTATAATTAAAAACTCAAACATCGACAACTAACAAATCATAGCGTGTCCGTGCCCTACCAAATGAATCACCGGCCGTCAATTAAGCTATTATTAAAGAACGGATTGATTATTAAAAATCACAATACAGTTTCGATGTTCTAAGAAATTACAATCACTATTACTGAATCATGGCCACACCCCTGACGTCTCACTTCTCTTCTATCTTGATTTCTCACCACGGTACCGGCAAAACAAGTATGAGTATCAAAAGTCATAAATAGCATAGCGCAAGCGAAGCCAGCAATGAGAAATGTTTATGATAAATGCGAGGCGACGTCGGCTGTGATGATATTGTGCCAAGTGTTCACAGCTCTTAATTAATAAACGGTGACTTAGCGAAACATCGGGTAGATTGTGAACAAATGAACTGTGAGTATACGACCGCAGTGACCGCTAATTCGACTCGATTGTTGGTGATTGGTTCGACACACACTGAGAGATCAAAACATAAGATTATTATTAAACACATATTTATATAATTAGAATAAAATTATATATTAATTGTGCTTACCAATATAGGCAGGCACTTTTAAGCATAACTTCGCTATTATTACAAAATGTTAAACACATCTTTTTTGTAATAATAATCGAATAGGTTTAATTTTGGTCGAAATTATTTCCTAACTTTATGAAATTCGCTCTCACATCTCGTGTATATCTTCGATTATTTAGTGAGTCGTCCATCAGTGTTGCTATAATGTGAACGGATGTTGTGAAGCCGGCACGAGAAGATCCGATATGTATCTCGATGAGCGCGTGCGTGAGTGAGTGGCGAATTTTCGGGTAATTAAATTTTGACGCATGCGCGCTGCTGCCGCCGCCGGCGCGAGCGCATCCGATACCATCAACCCGTGTAATTGTGAACCGATGACAGGCCAGATACCGGACGAATTAATATTCTCACCACCACTTGCCTTTAGTGTGCAAAATTATAGTATTAAAAGCAAATTACTCAGAAAAACCTGTGGTATAATCATAGAGAACTATAAAGGATCTCTTTACAGTACATACTATAGTTGCTATTACAAAACACACTACATCATTTTCTATGGATTTGTTTCTAAAAACGTTGACTTCAATGTCTTATGTGCATTAATAGAAAATGAGAAGTCATCGTCGTCATTCTGCGTACCTACCTACACTTTTATTTTCCTCACGAAACTACCTATCGTAATAAACCGAACAAAAGCTAGAAATAAAACAATAAACATCATGAGAGACAAAAACATGAGCTTTGCCGTGTGATTGTGCCGTTGGTAAAACGTCAAGAGTTAGGTAAGGACATTTCTCGGAACGTCGATCGAGACACTAAAGGACTCGCACCGAGGCGACGTTACCTGGCCATCGAACGGCACTTGAAACCTGTCTCGATCAATCCACCTCTTGTTGCTCGTGTTAAATAAAAAGCCCTCTTAAAATACCAACCGAATGAGCCCGTTGACACTTGTCAGTCCGGTCCTCAATCCTTTATATTTGTCTTTGAAATGTGATGACAGTGGTACAAATTACGACTACAAATCTGTGCGTCGTTCATAACGCGCTATCTGACGCGTGTGATGGATGCGCGTGCGGCGTCCTCCGCGCTCGGATCATCGCGCTGTAATTAATACGAGCGGTCCGCCCTATGGGAATCACTGTCACTCTATGTCGTTTTCCACTTCGTAAGGTAACACTGAATAGTGTACTGTCAAAAGCTGGTTATTTGTTGGCATCGAATCCGGTCGAGAAACAATTATCGTATGTGTAATTTATGTGTGGAGAACGTGGGTAGGTACTGACTGTGTCATAGTGAAACATAACTTCTATTTCATACCTTCTAAGCCAGTAAACATTATTTAAAGATAACGAGTGAATCGTAAAACTCTTGTAGTAAATAGGGTCTTGTTGGCGGCGCGGGCGCATGCCGCGGACGCATGCTATTGTTGCGCGCAATTTACCGCCGCTTCAATCGCTGAAATATTTCGTGCAACGGGCATGTCCAATTGCTAACGAGCCGACTGCGACGCACAAATGAATAAGCACCTCATACATAGAGTAAGTGATTGTACTCTTACTTCGCGGCATGCATAAAATTATTTGCAGTAAACCAACTGTAATATTCTACATTTTTGTATGCTGCATTTTAGAACAAGATTGAAGAGATGAAAAATTTATAACATTTCTTTTTATTTTTACTTTGCATCTTAGCACTAATATTTTATAAAACAGAGTGTCACAAAATTCGTCAGAATATTAGATCGATATTGAAATGTATGCATATCTCTACACCTTCTGTTCGTTATTCTAATGCACGAACGCAGCCTTCAAGAGCGGGAATTAGCCGCACTTATCCCGTCTAATGGATCACTGCACGTGTGTGCGCACCATTGTGTTGCCTGATATCAACTCTGGCCAAGGGCTGGCCCTCTGCACACACTTTTATTTTTAGAACATACCTTTTTATATAAAAAGGTACTTGCACAGCATCTTCAATTTTGTATAGGCAAAGCCAAGGTAGGGATTCTCAACTTTGTTTTCTAATTTATTTTTTGAAAAATCATTTTCTATTCCATTTTGTTATAGTGGACAGAAGTCTACGTATATTTTTTTAATTAATTTTTAAATGTTAAGACTTGTTAAGTGATTACCATAGCGCAAGCGTATGTTCATGAAGGATTCCCATACGAGTTCCTATTCCAAGTCGCCGCGGGCGCAGGCCGCACACCCGTCACTCGCCGAACATACGCACTTTGTTTAGCCAGCATCATCTTAAGACAATTATCTTCACGGCCAATCTGCGTCTTGTAACTTTAATAAAGCCTATCATATTCTATCTAGTTGAGAATTTTCGAATTTTGTTTTTTAATTGATCACCTAGCTTTTTGATTCCATTCGAGTAACTATCAAGTTAATCGGTATTTCACCTTTTGACATCATTATTATCCTGCACCTTAATTTAATAAGAAATTCTGTGTCTCAGTTTTGCATAATATTTATTCCATCTAGCTGTCACCTTTGAAGAAGAAAAAAAAAAGAAGAAAATCTTTATGACTTTATAATGTAAAATTAAATTGAAGTGAACTTATTACACATTACATTTATTGGGTATCTGCGAAAAAAGGATATAATGAGATTTTTTGTTTTATATTTTATTGTTGTACAAGTAGTTACCTACAGGAGGCTCGTTGCACAGTCAGTTTCACAATGAATCCTAACAGATTGGCTTTTGACCTCCCTTATAGGCCGACGAGCCCTCAAGATCCCATTACGCTTGTCTGCTTTATTGTCTATAAAGCCTTAAGTGTCGATGATCTCTCGACGACACCTCGGCCCATTCTTATTACATAATACTTTAAGTGTACAAAGAGTAAAATTACCCAATTTTACATCGATCCTATCTTAAATTACTATTTCAAATATAGCGCTACAATAAATTTAAACCCGAAACTCGCCACAAAGGAATGGTTCATTTACGACGTCGTGCTCCATTCACGGGCTAATAGTAAAATAATATAGCTGCCCGCCGACAAACATATATTTGTAACAAAGACGTGTAAAATTTCTCAAACGTCAGATTTATACGGCAATCGCCGTCAGTATTTCAGCCGCTGCGACTATTTAGTCGCTCCGAGAACACGTGTGTAACCGAATCGCTTACAAAAGATTAAAAGGTGGTAATTTGACGTTGATTTAGGAAGAGCGTGGCTGCTTTCATCGCACGGATTGTCTTACCCCAGATCGAAGCAACGTTTTGTCTACGGGCCACGCTGAGCCCTTTAATAATGTTCAAATTTATTATTTGTGACGTTAATAAATTTTAACTAAGTAACTGATTAGTTTTCATTGACTCTACAAAGTCTATGACACTGATCCTCAAGGTAATTCTTCTTTGTTAAATTACGACGACATTGCAGTCAGAAATTTCAGATCCAGCGATTATTTCGTATTTTTCTTCATTTTGTAAGTCATGCTTCTGAGCCAGGGTTTAAAAGCAAAGCACATAAGTAACAAATAATTTTCATGATGTAAGTACCTATCTGAGTACCTAAATAAATTATGAAATGAAATTCACAAGCGAAAAATAATGATAATGACCATATCTTTTCCACCATCCTTGACAGTGTACTTTATTCATTCCAATAAAACTTGTATTTTTATAGAATCATGATTGCGTGCGCGTGCGCAGCGAATGCAGCTGCGCGGCTGCGCGGTAGCGGGCGCGGCGCGCGCGCTGATGTCATCGGCTCAACTTAAATGTTATTTTCCGTCGGCCGCCGTCGCGTGGGTGCGGCAACCACAATCGGCTGTGGTCGCACCGAACCCACCAAAACATTATTTTTATATTACACCTTTATAAAGGTGAACTTTATTTAGCCATTACCTCAGTTTACTGGATCACTTTCGAACGAGATTTTTTTCCGATGCGTACTTACAGTCTTATTTTTGGATCATTATACTTATAACTGGTACAATCGAATCGATTTTAACAATATCGAATAATAGCCCACTGAAATATCAGTAATTTAAAAACATGAAATAATTGTCGGTTAAGTTAAGTTCCTCATAAGTTGTACTGGCTGGCAGTACAATAAAATTAAATAACAATAGGTACTAACTAACAAAACCGCAAGCATGAGCTACTCTTTATAAGGAAATAAATAGCTTATTTCTATCATCGTGAAAATTAAGTACCCCATCAATAAACACACATTTTTTTCACCGCCATCATCACATCAAGCTATTCATTACATAAAATTACCTTTATAAATCACACAGCTGTATAGTTCATTAATGCTTTGTGCTCAGTGTATACACGGCACACGCTAAAGTTATGAATGAAATAACGTTTTGCAAGAGCGGATGTTGCGAGGCTGCTCGTGTCGAATTAGGTTTAGAGCCTTATGGAGGCTTGATGAATGAACCGCCCCCGCCCCGCGCACCGCGCACCTCCCCGCCCGGCCCCCGCAACTGTACTTACATTATTGAGATTAAGTGATAAGGGAACATTGCACCTCACTTAAGGGCAACATACTTGTGGAACAGATTAGCACTACTACAGGGTGAATGAACTTGTGCTTTGGCAAATGACAGGGCGTTCACGCATATTTAATACAAACACAGATTTTTCATTCAAATCGATGGAAGGTCGTAAAGGAGTAACCGTGAACATTATCCTGTTTGTAGTAGGTACCTAAAATGTGAAATGATATATTTATCCTCTAGGTCTTATTTTAGTAATGCACGCTATTGTATAGCGCCTTTGTACTTAAATACTGAATACGCTGTGCCTACCATAATCTGCTGAGGTTATTTCTAACAGTTGACCTTTGATTAAATCACTGGCTATATCAACCAACAGAAAGGACTGATACGAACAAATGTTTTTATTTGGGTAGGTAAGTATTACGTCATCTTTAGCATTTACTATTGCGACATGTAAAATATCGTGCATTATTAAAATATGATCTTGTTTATTTTACTACTAATTTATAATTTTTATGGGTCTAATACCTATAAAATTAAAAATAGCTGTTACCAAGAAAGAAAAATATCCATAGATAAATAAACAAAAATAATTAGATCGAACATTTTACGTTGACAAGGAAGCTATTTAAAACAGTACTTTAAAATAATACGCTCATATATAGTACTTAAGTAATACTAAGTAGGCAGATCTCAGCACCAGACGTAAGTCTAAGAAACGATGCAGTACCAACCAGAACGTTTATGGTAACAAGTATTAAACGCTGTATAGTGTGTAAAATTACATTTTCTTGCCGTCAGTAGATTTTGTCTAGAAGGTCTCGTGTTAGTCATAATCGCAACAGAATTGAAATATTAATTGATAACCCTGATAGATTGAAAGAAAAAGTAGATTTAGAAGTAATGTAAGCCCAAGTTAATCAATATAATACCACAGAACACATTTGCCTTGACTGTAAGACTTCTGTTCTAATTATGTTGCAAAGTGTATAATTGTCAGATATATTTATTTAATCTTATTAAACGTAGACCATAGATAATATGTCAATTAGTGTCAAATTGATACTGACCACGTACTGACATGCATTTTTGCTGGCGAATAAAATTAAAGACCTCAGATCAGATTGTACTCAGTTGCGCATGCCAGAATTATATGTTTATTTATTTATAATATGGTACTGCGACTAACAACAGACTACCTATAAATGTAAAGTAAACATGGTCTGAGATATAAAATTTACAAAGAAGATTATTAACTTCCCGGCAAGCAGGGCGAATTACCGATATTCAAAACTCGGCGGAACATAATAAAACAAAATATAAGCGTGGTAGACATGACTGGCAAGAGTTAACGCTCCGTTCCCCATCACCGCCGCTACACTGGCTTCGATAAAATTATATTTGACATATTGACGGGTTCGATTATTATAATTTGTATGTTGAGTTATTGCTTGTCCTGAATTATGGGTTTGCGAAAGTGCGGAGCACGGTAAATGCCTAACTGCAAATCGTTGACCGATATAAGGTTTAGCTCAGACAAATGAGTATGAGTATTTCACGTAAAGGTGAGAGGATTTGCCTCATAAAAGTGGGCTTAGACCAAACGAGACAATACTTATTCTATTTCCGCACTCTATCATATAATACTTTGTGTGAATAGAGATAGATCAATCTTTCGTTGCTCTATCTATGGTCACGGAGATAAAGATAAAAATAAAGAAAGGCAAAATAACGCTCTTATTCCAGCTCTATCTCTTTGATCGTTTGGTTTAAACCCAACATAAGAGCATCAGACCGCTCTACCGTTCACGAAACGTACATTGAGAAGGTACGACACTCGTCCTTTTGTTGCTACTTTGTTTTGAAACATGAACGAATTTGTGAAAAAATTAATGGAAGGATATTACATGGAAATAGTTTAGTATTTAATCTTGCATCTTCATTATGTATTAGTGTCTTACACGGGTAGCCAGCTACTATGATATAGTTAACTAGCGGCCCGCCGGCTTCGCACGGGTACATTGCGGTTACATTATTCGAGTTTTAGTAAGGTTCCCAAATTTTTTTGAAAATATATTATAGCCTATGTCACCCGGGGATAGTGTAGCTTCCCAACAGTGAAAGAATTTTTCAAATCGGTTCAGTAGTTTCGGAGCCTATTCATTACAATCAAACAAACAAAGTTTTCCTCGTTATAATATTAGTATGATATATAGTATGATAATCATACATTAATGACCTTATATAGGTTGGTAAACCTACCTAAACAAAATGAGATCATCCTTTATGATTTCTCAAAATAAACTTTAGTCATATAGTTCACAGGTATAATATCGCCGCATATATTAAATTATGACAACTCCTTTTACTGTATAACAAAACACCACCCTAGAAAAAGTCTCTTATGTTACTAAGTATATTTAATTCAAACAAATTAAGTATTAAGTTAACATCCATATTGAAACGCATATTCACTAACGAGAGCTCTTGCACAGTAATCAACAATTGACTATCTAAATGTGTTGTTGCCTGCGCTCAGTGTCAAAGTCAAGATTGACGCGCGTCTGTGGCGCAGTGGAACGTCGCAAACGCGCGCCCGCGCACCGCCCCACCCCTCTCTGGCTTAACATAAAACTTCAATTTGCATAATGCATACAGAATATGTAAACTTATCTCCGACACGCCCTTGCGAGTGACACGGCCTGAGGTGTGCCTGGATAACATTATTCTCGCTGGGACGATATCCAAGTCTAAATAGATCGCATTTGCAAAGCCACATGTTGTGCGGATTTTATTGGCAGACACGTACCGTCGCGTCGTCGACCAGATTATTATTTTTTATGACTACAAAACAATCATAGCCCTGTATTTTCGTACCGCTATTCCTACGTAAACATCTTCTATTTATTTGTATCAAATTTATTAAAGGAGTGCAGTATTAGGAAATTGAATTTGAAGTGCGTTAATAATATCACGTATCCACCAGTTACAGCCGAAACAATTCAAGTGGTAGGTAAGCAACCGGTGACCACACTCATTCTACCTTTTTTTGGTCACAACTTATGATGACCGGCATAATAAAACGTGATTTCATTCGGCACACGACGGCGAATATTATCGACGTAAAGGCTCGTTAAGAGCGGCCATCCGTTCCTTATTAGCCTAACACGCGCCACGAGCCCTATTTCGAATGCAAATAAAATTACAAGGCTACCATAAAAAGTGTTTATTAAGACTTTATTCACGTTTAAAAATTCGTAAAGTCTTATTCAGCGCGCCGGGCCCACTCGATCCAGTTCCGAGGTTTTAAAATTATAAAATTACTGTCGCGTTCAGAAATGAGACGTAAATGGGAATGTCTGCAAAAAGCGGATACAGCGCGACATATATTTTCACGACAGAATCCGATCATTGTTGCATAAAGTGTGGGATTAAGGGGTGCATACCCTAGAAGGTGAACCCACCGCTCACGAGGCCGGCGCGGCGGCGGCGGCGCGGGCGCAGCGCAGACTTCCCGCTCTGGTTTTTTCTGTCCTGTAATCGATTCATGTTTTATTACTATTTGATGGCACTAATATATCTTGTAGTCTTCTCTGAGTGGCAGTACCTTGTGATTTGGTTATTGTACCATATTATGAAACCCGTACGTAATAAAATTAAATCTCGGTTAATTTGTGCACAAATATATCTGAAATTCACTCATATTAACAGAATTACTCTGTTTTGATCATCGACATGTCAGGGAAGATGAAGTCGTCTCAATAGCTCAGGCTTACCTAATCGTTTCTGAATAGTTTTCATGTCGTCAGACGAAAGATTTTAGACGAAATAATGTAAACTAAATCAGAGTGTATCAATTACCAGCGCTCGAATTACTTCGCTATGTATAAAGAAGATATAAACAACATTAGTTTATTTGACTTTTCTATATTAAAGATAAAATCGTGTAAAAGCCGTCGACATCTACAATTTGTGGTGACTCAATTGAAAGGTCAGTCGTGGCTAATACACATATTCATATCTGTTATCCGAGCGCCCTCTCTCCGAGGCTTTCCAATTAAGCAATTTAGATACGAGGCCCGGTTCTGACACGACGTTACACGAATGTAAAACAACGGCTATCGAAATGATAGTTCAGTGATGTAAATAACAATAAAGTTATCGGGAAAGGCAACGTTGCTATGGGTTTTGACAATAAAAAGCGTCTTAGAGCGGGATTGACCCGACGGGCGGCGCGGGCGCGGGCGGTATTAGGACGAATTTATGGGGCTCTCGACATTGTCTCAGGCGCAGCGCCTTGCGTCATCTGACCTCTAGGGTGATAACTCGTTGAAGCCATTGCGGTCTCATCTCGCCTGCATAGCCTGATAGATGTAAGGTATTGGGTGAGATAAGTCCTAACAAAGTTTGCTACTTGAGCTCTAAGTAGGTAGGTGAACGCTATTTGTATGATCAATAATGATCAATTCCATATAATAGCTAAGTACCGACCATAAATTAAACCAAATTATACAATTTAACAAAATGTGATTTATTTAATAGTTGTCAAAAACAAAAGCATTTATAACAAAAAAAAACAATTTTGAAGCAAAGAACAAAAGCTAGCGCGTTGAAGTCTTTTCCTTGCACGAATGATACACGAAGACAAATAGTACTAATAACCCTTTATTAACCATACAATACAACGAAACACACACGCTGCAAACAAACTTGCTGTTAATAAATCAATACTGACAATATTAACATACTGTGTTAATTATGTACAATTGTTTATTATCTCTCACTGAATGTAAGCTATTGCCATTTAAATAACAGATGAAACAATAATAGTGCAACAAGAGAGCATAGTGGACCGGTTGTGAGGCAGCATTATTCAGAACCTGTTTGTGTTGCTCTAATTAACAATACACAAATCGTAGCTTGTATGCAAATGAGGCGGGAGCGAGGCTTCGGCCGCGCCGGGACACAGCGTCCTCTTGAATTCCAGCCGCGATAAGAAAGAAAAGCCGATTTTTATTGAGAGAGGTCAATTTCAACTGTCATATGGAGTGCGCTTTTTCGTTCAAGCAAACAGCAAACTCTCTTGGGACTTGAATATAGGCAAATATTTCTAAGTGTCAATTGGTGGGTACTATACACAAAATGTACATGTGAGTCTACTGGAATTAATTTATTTCCTAGTTAGAAAAAAATACAGAATATTAATTATATCTCATACTCCTCATTCATCTAAATATATAGAACTCAAAGGTGACTGACTAATATAGTGATCTATCAACGCACAGCCCAAACCACTGGACGGATCGGGCTGAAATTTGGCATGCAGGTAGATGTTATGACGTAGGCTAAGAAAGGATTTTGATTAATTCTACCCCCAAGGGGATAAAATAGGGGATGAAAGTTTGTTAAGTGAAACTCCACGCGGACAAAGTCGCGGGCTCAGCTAGTACATACATAAAAATACACTTAAGTTTACCTCATACTTGATGTAATACCTAAAATAACTCAGTGAAATAACTATTAACATTTTTATTAAGCATTGTCTGTCGTCAAATATTTTTTCTCAAAAATTAAGGATAAAAATATTCAGATTTTCTTTCTGCATTAATTAATGTTTACAGTTCTTAATGACCTAATCTATAGTAGTTAAATACTAGTTTATGTTGTGCTCGTTGTATTTGAGACAAAACTTAAAAAAAACTTGTGATACTTAACGATCAGCCGACAGACACAACTTGTAGCAACAATAACAAGGTTCTCATTGTTCTACGCAACACTAACTTCTAACGTACCAAAAAACCCATGTGACCAAGACGTACGAGTCGACGTGTACGGGGCTTTATCGTAAAATTGAATTAAAAAAGAGAGATAATAAAAGGCGATCGCGTCGTAATTCTGGCGCGCGCGACAACACAGCACTTTTATTTGGAAGGCGCGCGTGTGGCGGGCGCGGGGTGCGGGGCGCGGGGCCCGGGGCGGCGGCGGGGGGACGCCTAATCGTGTGAGCTTCATCGTGATCCACTATGAACCTTTGTATACAACCACTTTTACAATACAATTTGGTCAGATTCTGATATTTGGAACATTAAATCTTTAAAATACATCTTGATATAACCTTAACAGGAGCACAATCTAGTCATGATAAATATGATCCAAATGCACAGTGGTATAGTAAATTTTCAAATTTAGGACATATTAAAACATTTTTGATCCACTCTCCTTGATTTATCTCATAATGTTGGGACTTCAAAAATAATGATACACAAATAATGGTCCAATTTGCCGGTCACAAGCGGAGCGCAGTGCACATTATGGGCCGCGGTCCTCGGGGACAATCTTCTTTTATTTATATCCGCTGTGTAACATCTCGCACCTCGCTCCGAGCCACTCGCGAGTCGCGACTCACACTCGAACTCACATTGTAGATACCTTTCATAGACTTACTCAAAATACTGTTTTTCATATTACATGTTTGCGTATGTACTCTATATACGAATGAAAGTGATTGCTGGATACTCAAACTCAACTCAAATTTAATTGTTGCTTAATTCTAATGATTAACTCTTGAAGCGAACTAAAGTCCGCTCCCAGTTTTAATGACATTTCTAATCGCAGTTCATATCCTATATATTTACCTGGGCTAGAATGGTGGATTATGGTCTGAAGCCCCCTCGTATTGAGAGGAAGCCGAGTCCAAAAGAAAGACATTAAAAACGGCTACATGTTATTATTTTTTAATACCGGGCTTAGTTTAATTAATTAGGTAATTCAATTAGGATTCACGTTGTTAGGTGGTTTGACGTTAAATCGTGTTCATCGTCATACGAAAGTGTGTAAAATTCTAATAGTCATTAGTACTTGGTAGTAAGTAGGGATCTTGCTAGATACTTATTCTTCGATACCTGCTTATTCACGATAAACGATTATGCAATTAATTCTCCAAAATATTGATTGCCTCTTTCAATTGGATTATGTAAATTATTAGATGTAATTACAAGACAAGAACTGTACCTATGTAGCATATAGGTACTATTTCTTTAGTTGTTTACGATCCTCTCGCTCTACTCATTTAGAAAAGTGTGTTTAAATTACATAAATATTATTAAAACATCATAGTGAATGTTAAAATTAAAGAAAAAAGTTATAGAAACTGTACGAGTATCATGTTTCAATAATATTTACTTTTACTTACTTATAACATTCCGATATACCGTACAACAGTAGATTATAATAAAATGCATTTAACATTCTTAAACTTTAATTGGAACCGTTAGCATAGGTACCTATTGTATTTCTCTACAAAATGTTCTGACTGAATATTCGTTCAAATTAGAAGTATCTATCATAAAATATATTTTTAAAGTAAAAATAAAACAAAAGTCAAAATATTTACATTTCCTGTCTTCATTTTATTATCATTCGAGAATTATTAAAACAGCTCCACAAAATGGTGTCGCAAATCTTTGTATTATTTAAATTGGTAACTTTTATCCTCTTTCGGACTTAAGTTTCATTTCGACAATAATATTCAACTTTGGTGGCAAGCGATGGTGTCTTCCTGCGTAAAAATGAGATCTTGGATCGTCTCATAATTCGATAAACCGGATTTTATTTTTGTATTGTTGATGCAATAAACGAATGCAACCACCACACGATGTATAGGCATAATGAAATGGGATTTCTGGTTATAAACTTAGGTAATTGTATTATAATATGGATACAAATCTCGGAACCAAATACCACACACGAGCGAACACTGTGAAAAATATTTTTATTATCATCGAGCGTAACATTGGAAGCGCATTTTTCCGGGCGAGCTGGCCGCAGACGAGGACCGTCCAAGCTGACTTGTAATTTCAAGTGTTTACCCGACGCGCGCGCAGCGGGACGCCTCACAACAATGCCCATATCCTTTTCACATAAAATATATGAAAAGTCCGGCTACCACCGAGGCACGGATCGAAGGTGCGATACAGCGAGTGCATTATACTCGCTAGCTGCCTACTGAGAACTTTTTATGAGGGATCAAATTGATTGGTTCGGTGATAATATCGGAGATGCGCGTATTGTACGCGTATACGCGGCGCGGCCGGTTAGTGATCGGCTTCCGTTGCTACCGATTATATATGCGGCCTCACTAAACTTCTCACACCTTTTAAGAGATGTAATTTAGAGATGCTGAGAGACCGCCGTCTGTTATACATATGCACATTTTAATGCACCGGAGAAAGCTGGCAAGTAAAGCTTACTGGATTTGGAAAAGTCGGGGCTACGAACAATATGACCGTATCGCATATACAGTAACTCAGAGAAGCAATACGAAATAAGTTATATGTTGCGGTATCCGTAATGTATTTTTCATCGTACCAACCGTTAGGTATCGCCATCGAAATTGAATCGAGTTTAAGATACACTTTAAATTTATTGAATGAACGAATGATCCGCGGGCAGGTCGGGCAGGACGTGCTCCGCGAGCGAGAAACACAAAACCACGAAGATAAAAATATATTACAAAATGAGGTCCACTTTGTGTTTTGAAATTACAATCAAATAAATTACTTTTTATTGCTCAATCTTGTTGGGTTTTATTAAGGTATCGGCGCTGAGTGCGAGAGAATAAAACATGGCGGGTTTACGCGAGAGACAAGATGTTTCCGTGCGCCTTGTTGCCGGTGGATAAACGAAGGTGCTGTACATGGCCCTCGAATTTTGGAGATAAGCCATCACGACGTGTTCATGTCGACATGAGGACAATGAAGTAACACACGGTCACTCTCTCTCACCTTGTTTACTTTGTACACAATCGGAAACGTCGTTAATAATGTACGCGTTTCTCTTAATAACATTTTATTATACAATAACATTATGTTGGTACATCTAACTTTCCTAAAGATCGATCACCATATAACTGTAAATGTCTCCGTACAAGATATTCCACGTCAATAAAATGTTATTGAACTAAAAGAAATATGTAGTACCTATCCATTAGATGTGTGTTGTTTCAGAGTATTGTGGTTGGTGGTATTTGATACAGATATCAGCTACTGCAAATTATTATGATGGGCAAAGTCGCCGGTAAGAGACGAATTGGCCGCAGAAAAAAGTCGTGGCTCCGCAACATTCCGGAGTGGACAGGCATCGCAAGCGCTGTGCAAATTTTCCGCCTTACGCAAGACAGGAATACATTCCACAAGTTGATAGCCGACCTTCACTAGTTGGAGAGGCACCGAAAGAAGAAGAAGAAGTATTTGATGTTTCTTGAAGCTGAACCAATAATCTATAACTATAGAACTGATATTATACTAGTTGCCTATTATTGCGGTGCATCATCAGCAACACATCTTAAAGAGGTTAAATAGCTAAATATGGTCTGAAAACAAAAGTGCTAATACCGCAACAGTATTACAGTTGCTATAAACCGCAAAAACATGTGTTTTTAAAAATGAAAAGCAATACGCGCGCTGAACGATCCGCGCTTGCGTTGATTAATGCTGATTGCTAAGTGCGTCGACGCGTGTATAAGTAATGTTTCAGCCCGCCGCGACGTTTCCGTCATAACCGGTCTTAGAACAATGTGCCCAAACATTTACTTATTCAACGATATGGAATCGCCCCTATGACTTAAGTGGACATTTTCCAACTAAAAGCACAAAACCGCAAATTACATTAAAAACCGTTCATTTATCATTGTATCGCTTTAAAAGATAATTGGGAATGATAAACTGGGAGTTGAGACAATACTGAATTCTCCTGACCAGGGAAGTAGAACTCTACACTTATGATTGGATTTATATAATATTATTGTCTGTTCAGTGAAATATGTGCGGTGCCAGAGGTCGGGTTAGGCTGGTGATGTAAGCGTGGAAATCTGCGCGAGAGCACAATGCGCCGCGTGTGTCCCTTGCCCAAGGAACGCTATTTATCATCGTCACCCAGCGACCGGAGACTTGTAATTGTGCGCCATATTGTTACTCTGAGTTATGGGCTCTGGACGGCGATATGAGCTCTTCCGCTTAACCTTAACTCAGATGCACTTACTTAGACTGGACAATTTATCGAAACCAGAAATACTATTACTACGTAGGCAGTGATATTAGTGGTTTCAGCTAACATATAACATTTTCAAAACTAATACGTACGTACTAACGGTAAGCCCCATGGTATAGGGATCAAAATACCATCGGCGAAATATGGTTGTACTACAGTGCACCCCTACCTATACAAGCGTCATTATGAACTGGTCTCTACATTTGGTCTGCTTTCTCTTTAGGAGAACCACTGGAGCTAAATTCTCTGGGAGTGCCTTCCATAAAACAAATCAATGAAATCGAGTCGGTTAGTGATCATAAAATTGCCGTTCTAAGATTCTAGATCCATGATGAAATTTGCTCCTCGTGCCATTTGCCAGCCTTACCTTACCTATGCATTCGAATTTAACTGATTTCGTTCCTCACCATCAACTGAACATATTTTATTGCAAGCATACCCCACGCAGCGCCACTAGACAAAAATCGTATCGCCTCCCCATATATTTACCTTGTCAGGGTTCCAGAGACAATACGGTAAGGGATTGTAGAAAAGTGAGCATAAAACACAGCGCACGCGCATCGGGTAGCGTCGATCGAGCCGAACATCAGCATTGTAGCTGACAGGGCTGTATGCATTTTGTGTCCACTGTTTACGTCATATTTATATCAGTTCTTCATTGAAATGGGTTTATTTTTTCGATCCTTACACAGGACTCTTGATTTAAATACCTGAAAATTTGGGATCAAACAAATAGAATGTCAGAAGTAACAGGAGACAGTTTGCACACAAAACATCCCCGTATGTTTATTTTCTGTTGCTTAAAGCCAAATAGGGATTCTGTGCTTCAGAGTCTGCCTGTCTGAGAAAACTAGCACTAAACAAGAGAAGAACCAGACAGCCCTACGATCGTCAGCAAAGCGAAGCGCGCAGGCGCGCCGATGAAGCCGCGATTTGTCGTTATTTGCGCACGCGGCGGCGACGCGCGGACGCGCCGACTTATGACGGCTCTTATCCACCATCGCGGGAGCCACGCCGCGCCTCCTGACATCCCTTCCAATCTCCTCGCCTACCTGCTAGCATTTCTCACAGGAACAATGAGCATTTAAGCTTTATTATGACAACACAACAACAAAACCATTAAAGTTTCTTAGGTTTAAATGTTTTAAGTTTTGAAAGTAGTATTAATGGAATTTCCATAACAGTCTTCCATCGTCTGAGTTTAAATTATTATAAACTAGCTGTGCCCCGCGACTTCATCCGCGTAGTATTGGATTATTGGGTTAAAAAGTATCCTATATGTTAATCCCGGTTATAATCTATCTGTGTTCCAAATTTCATCCAAATCCATTCAGTAGTTTTTGCGTGAAGGAGTAACAAACATACATACATACATACATACACACTCACAAACTTTCGCGTTTATAATATTAGTAGGATTTACGTTACTATCGTTAACGAAAGTAATGACAGATAGATAGATAACTCTTTATTAATCCACCACTAGAAAACAAAAAAAATACAAATTATTACATAATTTACACAGAAAGTGGAAAATGGGCGGCCTTATCACTAAAAGTGATCTTTACCAGGCAACCTTAGGATGGAAAGGATCTAAAGAAAAATAATACGGGGGTGTACTTACATAAATTAACTTATAAACATATACATATACATTACATTAAATAAACATGAAAATAATATGACATATACATAAACCTACTACAAAATGGCTAAATGAATATAATAGCACGCAACAGTTTAGACACAAACAAAATAAATAATAAACAAATAAATATGAAGCAGTAATTATGGAGAAAGAAAGAATTTCTTTACCTGGTCTTTGAAAGTGTGTAAGGAGGGAGCGTTTCTAATAGTTACCTTGCATGCTGATTCGGACTATCGAAAGCCTGCTGAGGGTTTTATAGTTCTATAAAGGATCTAGGTCTATAAACTGACTAGATAAGATACGATCATTAACGCGATATATTTTTCTAAGAGTTAAATTGTACGCTTATCCTTGGCCGGGTCCGTACCGCCGCCGCCGCCGCCCGCCCGGAGCGTACCAAACCTATAATAATGTAAGTACGACGACGCTATCGAAGCCGACGATCACAGCCGAAATCAATTTTAAACAAACTCTAGCCACCACCTACAATTATCATTGTATTGAACAATGCGTACCCACTAAATATCGCCCTAGTGTTAGAGGTCACTCGGATCCCTCGATAATGGACGGTTCTTTTCGGATCGCACGAGATACCATCGCGATGATTTGTTGATCCAGCGAGGGCTTCAATATTGAAATTAACATTCATTTACGATTTTATCTAATACAAAGCGTATGTGAATGAGATATTGTAAGACAAAGTTGTGTTGGTTTTGTATTCGTCTACAAAAATAACGAGTGCACACACTCATCACCTCGCTAGAGACCCTCTATCCGACAACACCCATGTCTCGGGGCGTTCAAAAACATTTGCTATTTCCATTGGAGTGGTGAATTATGCCCTTGTTACTATTTATTTAAAGTTAAACCAGAGGTAGGAAATTCGTAGACGGCTGGGGCTGGGTGGTCTGTGTTGCCCGCGCGACTCTTGCGCATCCCTAATGTGAGAGCGTTATTTCGCGCTCTAAATGCAAATTTGAAAGGTCACACTTCGGCCAGAGCGAGAGCTAAATTTATTTTATTTTTAACTACAATAGGAATAGCTTTCTATAGTTCGTGTGTACTTAGTACCTTTATTGTTTTACTTTTAACATATTATACCTCTGCTTTAAAACGTCATGTCGTGTTTGAATAAATATAAAGTTTAGTATACATCGATATTGCACCGGCAAATGTAATGCAAATTTGTAAGACCTTCCTTCGTTAATCATGTCCTCTTATCGCGTTACACTTGGTAAAAAAGCGAAGTAATTGATATATCGACGTTGGATCGCGGCAGCCGGGGGCCGCGTCGGCCACAGTAAAATTAAAATTGATGATCATGTAAACTTTATTAGTGGAAGCATAAAAATGTTCCAGTAAATCAAAGAGTGCGCAAGTGCGGAATCACGACATCTCTAGATTATTTTCCCTTGTTGCGTGGAAAAATGATTCCTTCAATTTTTGTCGATTTAATTATTTAAGAATATCTTTCATTTGTGGGACGGTTTTAATCAATAGAAATGCGTTTTCAGATGGCAACCATTTTTCCTGAGTTCAATCAAATATAATAATTATTTTTTTTAGGCTTTACTAGGTAGTCCCGCATAAATTAAATTAATGAGGCATTTTTATGCACGCCTGGTAAAGTCACATAATTACATCGACAATAAAAACACACCCTTAAATATCCAAATTTGTACGAACTTTGGGTAAATTTTGACATTGGTATGGCATCACTGACTCTATTTATATTGCACACTGCGTGATCTAGTATCTGGGACCCGTTAACGCTTTATTGCTGTTCATACTTCTTGCACCATTCCGAGAAAGTAATTTACTCTCAGCGATCGTAAAATTAATGCCACATACGGTAATACGAGTACTTCGGCTTGTCACTGTGAACTTTTATGATGCACTCACTTGATATAAGCACCCAGCTGGAGTAGAGATTCACTTGAAGTCGGTTTTTTTTCTAGGACATTTATTTATACTGCCAAATATTCCACACATAATTTGTTCTTGAACTGAATTAACATTATATTAGAACGATGATGGAATCTTTAGTTGTCTTTTTTAACCAACTTAAAAAAAGGAGGAGGTTACGTTCATCGATTACTCTGTCAATTATGAACCGATTTGGAAAATTCTTTGACACCGGTTCCAATGAATTTTCTAATGAAAGAAATTACAAAGTTAGTTATTTCAAGCTTTTTAGTGCACCCAGGTTTTTTTGAAGTCAGTTGAATTTTTTTATTAAAATATTTTTTTAAAGTCGCCAACAAGCGGCCCGCCTGACGTTAAGCGGTTACCGTAGCCTAGATGTTTCAATACCAAAGGCTTTGCTCGTCTGTTGGCGACCTGAGGAACAGAGGGAGGTTGGGTTTCCGGCTCTCTCACTAATCAAGAATTCGAATCGTAGCTATAATAAATAAATAAATAATAAATATCGCCAGACTGACACACCAACTGTATGGTCCCAAACTAAGCAGCGCTTGTACTATGGGTACCATACAATGGACTGGGGGCGATCCCAGTGACACCCAGACCAGGAAAAATTACGAAAAGGCCATTTCCGAAATTTGCCCCGGCGGGAATCGAACCTGCAACCACCATGTATAGTGAGCCGAGCAGCCTACGCTCGAACCACAGCGCCAAGCGGTCGTCAAAATAACTACATTACAATATAATATATAATAGCTACATTATGCTGATCTTCTGTGAGAGGCTGGTACTACCCCAGTCAAGCCAACCCGTATATGAGAGCTGTAGTTAGTAGACTACAGATTTGCATGTGCAAAGACCCTAAATTAACATACATACAGTGATTCTTATCTCTTCACGTGTGAATAGTTCTGATTGGACTCTGAATACTTTAAGTTAAAAAAAACAAGTGAGTGAAATATGAGCACTTGTTGTAAACGTATGTAGGTATTATTCAATTAAATTGCATTTCAACAAAATATTTACGAGAGTAGTAATTTTTCACGTCAGACAAGCCCCGCAGCGAATCGCATGCCTACTTCGGCCGAGCTCGCTTTGGACACAAACCACTAGTCCGGCACCGCGCTGCTAATAACTAACTTGTATTCCTAACAATTATTAAATCAGAGTGATAATAAAAGCAATATCGTAAACCAACGATAAGGCCTTTGAAATTCATAGTTGGTGTGGTTTGGTTAATAAATCCTTTGTGGAATTCGTTTACACCGGAATACACTTGTTGCAAGTTCTAAATGTTAATTTAGCGCAGACAGATTCCTTTATAAAGATAATATTAATTTACTTTAAAATTTTCGGGTAACTATGCAAAAAAATTCAACAAATAGCTGCTGCAGATCGTTCCTCTTCCAACTACAAATCTATTTTAATAAACACATATTTTTGTATTAATATTATAGTGAAATTCTCATATACTCTTGCTTTATATGTACGTAAAGGTAGTAAAGAATTACGTTTAAATCGTAATTTTCATGGCTGTAGCCCTGACATTGCTCTTAGCTCAAGGGGACGCGTAAAGATAAAACCTCACTTGGTATTCGGAACATCGCTCATCGGGTCCGCTGCCGAGATTAGTTCATGAAAGCTCACGAGCCGATCATTACCGACCGGGTTTGCGATCAATTCTGCCCGCATAATTAAGACGCAAAAACACAACGTATTCTTGCGGTAATTTTAATCGTCGGGTGTATTTTTAAAACGTTTCATAAAGTTACCTGCATTGAGCTGCAGTTTTTGGGTGAAAAACTACCTATATCAGATGAATTTGCAGTTTTAAACGATTAAGGCATGATTGTTGTACTAATTAAATATTATTTTGACAACTTTCCTTTGTAGGTGTCCAAAACCGTATCACATGCTGCTGAAGAATTGTCAAATATAATTTTATTCCGTTTTTTTTTTTTTTATGGGACTAGTCCCGCCACACACTCCCACCACTGTAACTCCTGTAAGCCAGGATCGACAATGGTGACCAATAATGACGTCGAGGTTTGACCCTCGACGAGTCCCGGGGAAAAGTTAAATTGTCTTGGAACCCGTACGAAATTTTATTCTGTTTACATTAAATATCTGCCATAGATAAATTTCGCGGTAAATGAATGCGAGTGGAATAGCTAATGGGAAAATGAGTTGAACATGCAAATACGAGTTGATTACGAATTAATTCAAACACATAGACTATGATATATGATCAATAGTTAACTGTAATATTTCAATTAGCCATTTAACATCATAATATTCGCGGAGGTCGTGTATCTAGCTGGTAAGTACACCCCTTGATAAATGTGTTCAGGAGCGGCGGCGGCTAGGGCCGGGGGCCTGTGCGAAATAATTAAAACTACTTAACATTCAAGCAGAAATCACCAGGGGCCAGTTTGCGGCTCATTTAGCGAGAGGAGGCCGGTCCGTCGGCCTGACGACCATTACTCTCCCGGCCGATTGATATATTTGTGGTGGACATGCAATCGGCGACACGTCACTTGAGTGTTGCCTGAAGTTGCTCGTTATTTAAGTATAGATAGATAGCATTGCTAGTTTTCTCTTAGCACATAACAGACAAAAAAAACACGAGAAATAATAACATTGTATTTGATTAATAGTTTTGACATGCTATATAAAAATCCTTCTCAAATAAATAAGCGGGACTTAAATACTTAAGTAACATATCAGTATTCGGTCGTAGGTCTGATAAAATCAATCAGCTAAGATAAATTATTAAATGCTCAAAACGGAAATATTTAATTTCACTTTAAATTATTATTGGCAATACTGCATCATCGTGTCTATTCAACGTTCCAACAGTGCTACTGCTCTATATAAACAAACTCTACCATGTAATAAATATCGGCTCTACTTTTAACAACGCACGGAACTATAAATTAGACACTTCTTTTATTGCTTCAGATCTGGTCCAATTAAAATTAATTCGTAATTGCCGATAACCGTAAATAAAGGCACGCCGATCTTCGCTAATAATCTGTATAACATCAAAATAAATAATACAAGAAGCTGTAGTTTCATTTAACGCTTATAAATTAATTTTAAGTGCCGAGCGCTTGTTACCTTTATATTTTAATTATTCAAGTTTTGTATTCGATTTCACAATTAAAAGCTGCATACAAAACTAAACAAACTCTTCGCCTACAACCGTAGTCAGTACGAGCATAATGAATAATTGGACGTCAGATTAAATACAAATATTTACATGTGTACAAAGGCAGAGAGATAAAAGTTCACCTTTTACAAGCAATTTAAGGTTATTTATCATGTGGAGTGGCGCGGCGCGGGCGCAGAGCGACTGCGTTTTGGTGCAGCTTCTTTATACAGAAGCCATTATAAGTATCAGTTTCAGATCATAGATCATAAACGCATTTATTACGAGAGGAGCGGCGGCCGGGATACGGGGGGTCCTGTCGCGGCGACCACTCCGCTCATTGTTGACTTTTTATTGTCGTGAGTACGTCACAATTTTCGTGGACCTCACCAGCGATATCAGGACATAAATATCTAACGCAAGAATGTTTCCGACCTATGACTATTTATGTGAAAAGCTGGAATGTGTTTAAATCACTCGAATATACACCGAAGTAGCCTAATCTTTATTTTATGATAATCGTAAATTTCAATTTGATTTTAATAACTTATTTACTCGGTGTATGTTACGTATATTTAGAAATTAATCTTGATGATCTTATCAAAGCATAAGGAAATAATTTTCTGGTTTCATAATATTTCTTTACTCTGACGTTAATTTACTAAGTACAAATGGCTTTACATATTTTTGTTCACATTTAAATTAAACATATACTCGTATTTTTAAATGGCGTCGGTTCGTTTAGTCCTCAAATTCGTCAACGATTTTTTTATAAAAGTAAATGTAAGAATATGACGTGGTGGTTTTGGGCCCTATCCCACTAAGCGGTTTGCGAGCGATTTGCGGGGCTGTATTAATGTGAGTGAGACGAGACGATCTCGCCGAACACTCGCATACGCCGGCAAAAAGTTGACGCTCGAGAGGAGTCCTTAAGATAAGTTATCATTATCAATCCTATGTTTCTTCCAGATATTTTTTAAATAAATATAAACAACTAGCTGTGCACCGCGACTTCATCCGCGTAGTATTTTAACTTAGCAAAAATTTCGGGATTATCGGGTTAAAAAGTATCCTATATGTTAATCCCGGTTATAATCTATCTGTGTTCCAAATTTCATCCAAATCCGTTCAGTAGTTTTTGCGTGAAGGAGTATCAAACATACATACATACATACATCCACACTCACAAACTTTCGTATTTATAATATTAGTAGGATAATAGTTCAAACGATAAAATCAGTATAAAGCGAAGAGAATGCGTTTACTTGTCTTTTATTTTCTATTTACCATTCAATTCATCAGTTTTCGCTGAGGGCGTCGACGACGCGGCGCCAGACTAGCTACTTACGAAACGCGCTCAATCGTGTAATAAAATGTTAATAAAGTGCGTAAATCAAGATAACGTCAATAGTTAAGAGAGTTCGACACAACGAAATAGTCTCAACCGAGGTGAGGAAATTACCTCACGTGTATGGCGCAGACATAACTCTCTGAGGCTTTCCTCTGCGTTCCTACGACGTGTTGCAGGAATTCCGACCTTATTTACCCATTTTATTGTAACTATTAAATTTTATGTGTCTGATGTCAAAACTTAACAGTACAGTTAACTTTGGACATATTTTAGTTTTTTTAAGAGAACCTTATCTATCTTAAAAGGGAAAAAAGAACTCCTTTTACCGCTCATCCGACCATTGGCGATTATTACGATAAAACATCAAGAATATTTTAAGGAATGTAACAAAGAACAAGTTAAGATAATTATGAAAATATTTAGTACCTACTTACTACAGGCATAGCGCTAGGAAGTGACGCTCAACTACCGCAGGAAGCGCTATACCTATAGTTTACCACTTAACGTTACGTCAATTACAATCATTTTAAACGATCATTGTACAGATATAAGTAAACATATTCAAAAATCTATGCAAATATTCTCAGAAGTCTTAATACAGCGGCACGTTGATCATAAACTTAGCATTTAATCAACAAATAACTGTCATAACAATATAATAACGTTGTTCGGTTACGGGATGCCACACACGAACGTGCGTGCACTGCAGCTGTGGTTATGGAGGTCGTTCGGAATTTAAGGCGCAGCACAAACACACACACTCTTTATATATTAAAAATTCCGGTGTCCGTGTGTTTATAATTCTGCTCCTCCTAAACGGCTTCACCGATTTCTTATAAGTATAGTTGGAAGCCGGTAGGTGACGCTGTTGTCGAAATCCATTAAATCAAATCTCCGCTAGCGAAGCTACGGGCAAAAGTTATATTATGACATCTGTGATAAGGACTTTAATCATTAATTGGAAAATGGAATACCCGTCATGTCATAATAATATGACTCCCAATTTGTTAATTAATAGTTTTTTTTTCCGCCACATTCATGCATGAGAATCAATTGCGAACCGGTAAGGCGAGTATCCGTGCCGGTCGACTACAATAATATTGTGATAATTAATGTGATTATTGTTACTTTATTCTAAGTAGAACTTTTGAAAAAAATATGGGTATAAATATAATGTAAATGTATGTAAAGTATCTATATACTATTATTACGTGAAGGAAAAACTTTCAACCTGCGCGGACGGAGGAGTATGAAATTCGGCACACTTGTAGTTTATATAGGGAATGCTAATATTTTTATAATATTAAAATATGTACTTAGAAGTACATTAAAATCAAGAAATAAAATATTACACACACTACCATGCGTTTGACACACACACACATTTGTAATTTCCACTTGGTAACTGACTGACTATCTGAGTGGCAAACGGTGACAGTTTTTGGAGGGCGGGACTTCCATAGTGCATTCTACGTGCCAGTATCAAATAGTCTTTGACAATACAACCTTCATGACGTTTAAAATTAAAATATGATACTAGTTATAACTATTAATCCCTTTTAACGTCCCGCTCCTGGACGCGGGCCTCCCCTCAACACGAGGGGAATTCAGACCATAATCCACCACGCTGGCCCAGAGTGGGTTAGCGGGTTTAAGTTTTTTTTAAGTTTGTTACATTATCTAATAGATGCAGGTTTCCTCATGATATCTTCCTTCACCGTAAGCAAGTGATAATCATACTTCAATTATGACACAAATATTGCAAAATACCTAGAGGTGCGAGCCGGCGGTTGAACCTTGTGCCTGCAAGGCGCGTGCTTAGCCAATCGGCCATTACTTCTTTCATAGTTTATACATGTGTTAAATGAAAAAAACAAATCAACAACAACAATCTGGAACAAAAACTCATCGTCGTTGTGATTCCCTTTAAGCTGAGATGGCCTATGACCATGGCGCCAATCGCCTCTCTTCGTCGGGTGCGTCCAATGCAATTCGATGCGGGACTTTACAATCTAATATTATCGAATATTACTGCCCACACGTTCGCGTTAAACAGTAATAAAAGCAACAGGGCTTTAGCTAAAAAACCTAAACGATTCTCTATTTATCTAATGGCATAATTATGAATGGGTTTATTAATAGGCTTAAAAACACAACAATAATGATTCTTAATATAAAAAAAAACATTCTCTATACGTGGTTTATATAAAGAAGTACTAGCTGTGCCTGCGACTTCGTCCGCGTGGAATTTAACGTAATAAAAATAATCGTCATTTTTCTCTTTTGCGAGTCGATGTTTCGTGTTTTATATACCTTTCGCAAAAGCCCTCTCGCGTGTTCTGAGCCCGCGCGACAGGCAGCATTTGTGATAATTTGTTTTTGTTTTTCTAAAATAAAAGTTGCGTAATTTTCTCCTTATAAGATCAGCTATCTGCCAGTGAAAGTCCCGTCGAAATCGGTGCAGCCGTTTTGGAGATTACCCGGAACCAACGCAAAGACAGACAGATAGACAAAAGAAAATATAAACGCGGTTTTGTTATAAGTACCGTATACACTTTCATATGCATTAAGTGAATAGGTGTTATTTTGATATTACAGACACTCAAATTTTATTTATTTATATAGATATAGATTAAACTAAATATATTATGAAAGTACCATAGGAATTAAGACACCAACACTCCAATTACACCAACAACCGAGAAAGACGGAAGACCAACCCCCCCCCCTCTCTTTCCCCCTCTGCCCCACCTTTGGGTCGTCAACGTGCGAGCAATGCCTTTGGTATTACAAGCAGATAGGCTATGGTAACTGTTTAACATCATGCGTATCGTACGCTTTTTTTTCGACTATTTTATATACATATAAAAAAAACTGAAGCCTCATTTTAAATGATTGAGGTCATATACAACACGCGTGATTGATGTATTTATTTGAATAACAATCTCAATATGTCCCCGCAGCCTCCGCCATAACGTCGACATGAATAAAAACAATGCCCTTCATAGGTATATAGCTTGGATTATAAAGTATAATAACTTTGTTTTATGACACAGTGCGAACCCATGAAGGAGGATTTATTTATTCTTTTAAAAAGTTATAACTAACTGTAAGTGAGATTTGATATTAATCAAACTCATGATTCACGACGTGTAGAGTATTTGAAATTATAATTTATGAATTTAAACTTACTTCACATAAACAATGTATTGCCGGATTGTTTAAGCAAACTTTATAATGTATCACTTTAAGGCCTACCTAATGAATTAATCTACAATAGTCCACGCCTACATTTGTAGGTAACATACCTTAAGGTGAGTGTACTGATTATTATATTTTAAACGGTGGTAGAGCCAGCCAGTAATCTAGCCAGCTCTGGCTAGTAATCTAGCCAGCTCTGGCTAGCACGGGCTAGCTCGGCCGGGGTAGTATCACCCTCTCACAAAAGATCGGCGTAAAGTATTTATCACGCCTGCGTTTCGTACAACGAGTGAGAGAGCTGGAAGCCCAACCCTCCCTTCGCCTCCCTCTATTTCACTCCCATACCGGTCGGCAACGAGCGAGCAATACCTTTAGCATAGCAAGCTTCTATGGCTACATAAACTGCTCAACATCAGGCGGGTCGTAAATTATATGTCGACTTCGTTCTATAAAAATAATAATAACAAAAAAAGCCCCTGCTACATAAACACTTTATACCGAACATTAAATAAACAAATTCCAAAGCCCTTTATTTTTATACCAAAAATGTAATTATCTATTGTATTAATCTATTGATTGATAGCAATATTCAAAGGTTTTCCGCGCTACGTAACATAAACTGCGTCATATAAAACTCTGATTACAATCGAATCTCAGCATCAATAAAAACTTGATCTCCGTTATAATTTCCAATCTAATATGTTATATTTAAAACTCGCTTATCTGAATTGGGCACGTTACATCGATGTACACATTAAATCACTCATGAATTTAAAGTATTTTATTGTCATTCCGAAGTGAAAACAATATAAATGTATTTTATGTCACACTTGATTTATATTTTATAGGTGAGAAGTGATTTATTGTAGGTCGATTATATACTTAATATAATCTCGGAGTGAACCTCTTGTCGCCCGCCATCTGCGTTCCGAGTATTATGTAGAATATTAAAAAATCATTTCAATTTTGTATCAGTGGACATTCTTTGTAAATATTGGTTATCGGCCAAATGATAGAATAGCTTCAAAGCCGACATCACCAAAAGTTGGAAAAAGGGTATATAGGGTAAAAACATATACTAATCAGTGCGCATATAAGTATTCATCTATACAAATAAATAAAATTGGAGTGTCTGTTTGTAATATCAAAATAACACCATTTCACTAAATGCATATGAAAGTACATACGCCACCTACAGCAAAAATGAGATTTAAAAAAAATTGTCTGTCTGTCTGTGTGTTTGTTCCGGGTAATCTCCGAAACGGCTGTACCGATTTTGACGGGACTCTCACTGGTAGATAGCTGATGCTATAAGCAGTATTTTAGAAAAACAAAAAAATGGGTCCCGTCGCGCGGGCTGAGAACGCGGGAACGGGCTTTTTTGTTAAATTAAATTCCACGCGGACGAAGTTGCGGGCTCAGCTAGTGTTTAACTATTTTAGAAATGAAGTTTACTATAACGCAAGATACACTACCAATCCATATTTTTCCTCAAGTGTTCGTATAACGCCGCCTAGTGCCTACCTAGTTGTTTATACACATATTTCTTTTTTATTATGTCAATACAAGTCCATGTTTCCACCATAATACCATATATTACGATACAATAGAGGATAAACGTACCTTAAAATCTTTTAAGTATAAAATCGAATACAAATAAAAATCGTAAAACTATTTTATATGTTTTAGTTCAAACGCAATGACTTGAATTCTATTAAATAAACTGTTTACATTACCTACTTATTGACACAAAGCTTCATTACATAAATCTGAATAACGTGATGTCTCCGAAATATTCACGGAATAAAAGGCTGGTTTGTTCGACTCGAATCGTAAAAGATATTACGCATTGAAAGAACATTCCTATTCACGAGTTTCTCCTAAGCTATGGTGTCGGGCGGCACAACTGGCGTTTCAATTATTTGACGTATATGCGAATTAGTCGTTATCAGATGTAATAAAATGCGAGCATGTCCGGGCGGGCGGCTAGCGATGGGCCGATACCGCCGCCCGCGGCTGGGTGGCCGCTACTTGTCTTACGATACACTTATCTTTACAATCGATCCCTTCGATAAAAATAAAAACACCGATGCCTTTACATGTCGAATGCTTGACGCGCTGCGGAGCAATAACATTTCGAATTTTATCGGAGTAGCTATCCACATTTGCATCTGTATAGGAGCCAATACATTTGGTTACCATATTATTAGCATACCAGCGCCACTTGTGTATTCATGCAATATAAAAGTACAAGAAGCCATAAATATTAGCGCAATATAAATATACATAGGTATATCTGCTCCTTTCTTGTTGTTCAAAATACATTTCGGTATAATAACGTAATAATTAGTGATAAAATCGATCGATAATGAGACGTAACTCACAAAATATCAACAAATCCAATAATAATATGCAATTGTTTAATATATATACTAAATAAGTGGATCGCTTGCCTAGTTATCGATTGTGAGACGAAGTGGCGTATGCTGTTAGAGAACCATAAGAGCGATCCCTAACGATGATATAGAATTGCGATTGAAAATCAATCCAAGAGGTCATTGTTCCTAATCCCGGCGAGCACTCGATGTCATAGTCGATGTGAAATGTCGTGATTCAGCCGTAAACACCAGATATAATAGCGTATTGTGTGAATCGACACTAATGCTCGCTGTGGCGGACGATATGGCCCACATGTGAGCCCGACTGAGCTCTACGGGTCAACGGTTGCTCGGCGCACGCGCATTGCAAATGTCAAGGCTCGATTGCCGCAGGAAATCAGTTAAGCATATTAGGTCATTGCTAGAATGCCTTGGCGCACAGCTACATTATATATTAAGCTAAAAATGAGAACAGTTACATCACCGACGTACCTGTTAAACCTAAACAGGTCGTAATTTGTCATTCGTTAAGAGCGTCCACGTCGTGTGTGGGTAACTATAAATTAAAGATAGTAAAAATAATTGAAAACCTGTGTACCTAATTAACTAACAACGAAACCGAACTAATTATAAGATAAGGCGCAACTAGTAGTATTAGTTTGCATTTCATATCAGGCAATAAACAAGATTTTAATGCATGCATTGCTATATGCGCCCGTTTAAGTCTTTTTTATCCACCGGCAAGTGGAACGAATGGGAATACATGTTAAGATTAACTAGCATAGATTTTTTATGCGATTGTATCTAGGCCTTAAGACGGCCTTTGTTGGCGGAAGAAAATTAAATGTCAATAGTCGACGCGGATAGTTTATTCATAGACACGTAGCATTGTTCGCAATTTGCACCACGTCCGCTTGTAGCCGAGTTACTCAATGGGAACGACAGGAATGAATGAAGCAATCTTAACTGCAGTAAACGTAATTTATTTGGTTTCTCTTCCATAAACGTCGTGGCCATTGCGCCGGTCGTTAAGGAGTATACGCGGCTTCTGTTCGACAATTAGGCACAGCCCGCGCAAAGCACGAAAAAGGCATGTTCTTATCGGTGCTCGGTAGTCAACAATCGGAGCACAATCTCACGAAAACGCCATTCCGAGCTGCACCTGTCATAAACGGGTTCAACGACCGCGCGAGTTTCAATTAGACACAAAATAGAACATTTTAACACAGGTTAGATAAGTAAACAAACGTGATCCTCGGGCTATTTGGTTACGGCGGGCTCTCATCAATAATGCTTCGGAGGCGATAATATCGCAAACGCGTGTCTTGCGTAGAGGAACCTCCAACACCGTTATTAACCTGGCGATAGTCATCGCGGCCGAGAGATCATTTAGTGATACGCTTTATATTAAATTACTCGGTCGTGCGTTGATAAAATATTCCCGGTATTCTATTACCGAAAACGAGATAAACGCAGCCGGAGGTATTAAGAGGTACGTAGCGAATGAACCTATTTGTGAGTTACAAAAGCTGTTAGATAGTTTTGCTAAAGTCGCTTTTGCCATGGTCCTTATTAATTGAATACAAAAATTATCATTATATGTTTCATTTTAATTTATATCGGACTTCTAGCAAATTCCATCTAAATCTGTTTGGAAAAACATGATCAGATTATGTACAATATTTATATTCAGCATGGCTTTATTAAGGAAAATGTACTACTAAAATTTCAAAAACTAATTTTACTTATGGTTCGACGCCAGGGCGCTCAACAAAACCTATAAATTTTCTTGATCTGGAGAGTATAACACAAGGTGTCAACAAAACACACTTATAAAAACAATTAACAAAAATCTTAGTAAGTGTTTACGACGAGAATGTTTATGTTAATGGATGCATTAAGACGTACGCCATGCGTCAAGTTGCGTGTCGATATGGGATGGTGCGTTGCATGGTACGGTTGCAGGAGTCCGGACGCAGCGTAGGCACCAGTTAATCCTCGCGTCACACTGTTCACTTTTTACCACAGCCCGAAGTGATCACGCGCCGTCACGTGTTATTTACTGTCACATTTAGTTTCTCTATCAATACGTATACATCTTCATCACGATGCAGACTGACAACTGATGTTTATCTTTGAGTCCAAATAATTTTATTCGAAGTCATGTATCATATCATCGCTGCCGCATTCGAGTTCTATCGATATCGATTGGGCATCATGTATCCGCTAATATACGGTCGCTGCCAATAAACAACACTGCTGGTATATTTTCCGCAAAACGGTACATGTCAGTCATCTCACCGCGTTTTGCGTTCCACACGGATACTCGTTCAGAATCTGATTACTACTGTTAACGAGAAAACAGGATCGCTCTTTCGATCTTCACTTCGACGTGGTACTCGAAATGTATGGAAATACAAACAAGTTCGCTCACCAGTCGACTGAGGTTTGTCTCAAAGCAATATCGACACGAATTTAACCATTTCGCATCGGTCGAGTCGTAGCGAAAACCAGCAGAACCTTCATAGAATGTCTGCAATTTCTCGTTTCATTACGAATACTGGTGTTGTTTGTTATACTAACTAGGTTTATTTTTCACGCAAATGAACAGTTTATCGGCTAATACGAGCATTAAGGAGGCAGAATGCGGTCGGGGCCGGCTGCCGAGAACTCACGCTATTTAGTAATTTAACAGCGTAATGGCCGTCTTACTCTACGACGCGAGCACTTAAGAACATCGCCACTTGCATCTCGGACGACCTTCTCCTGTCACAATATCGCTTTAATATTATTCAGTAGACCAGTTCCAAGAGCTAGTTAAAAACTCTATCCATTTATTATTTACGCTGACACTAACTGAGATACATTGTAAATGTTCCACACTACGTACGCATATGAATAATGGACACCTATACAAAGTCAATTTGTGGTGCGGCATCTTCAATATGTAGATGGAACATTAAATCAAAATACAGTTAACTGACATTTATTGCTTTTGCGCATTAAAATTCATGTAATCACTATCGAGACATAGAAATTAAACGGCATTAAAATTACTTCCATTAAGGTCTCATTAATTTCCTAATCAACGCTTTGGGGCATCCTCGATCGGATAGGTACATGATTTACAGTGAGGGAGCCAACGTTCGGAAACCAAAAGCGACACAAAGGGTCGTCGGGCATAATTTACTCTCACCACAATACTTCTAATTAAGATCATTCGTGAGCCCCATGAAGCCAAGGACTACGTACTCACTGCACAAACTGGACGTTATAAATAACTCAAATCGTAACTCACGCCTTTTCCGAATCGCTTAAAAAGAAGAAATGTATCGACACTGTTTTACAAATATGGACTCTACCTAATTGTGTTAAGAATCATATTTCAAATATTTCATTTTGTCATATGAGTTGAAAATCAAAGTGCGAGTTGCGTTCACGCCAGGGTATTGTTACACAAACAAAATAAAGTAAAACACAACACACTTATTTGTTCCTCGGGGGTAAGCAGACACAACTAAATCTTCAAGCAAAAGGCATTCAGAACGTTAAATTATTACCGGAGCTTAGTTAAAGAGCTTCGCTGACGAGCCCGATGTTCTTCAATACTCGAGTAACTGTTTTGAATTAATTTTAACTCCTCTAGTATTGTTTGTTTTATATCAGAAATTAGTATATTTATTGTCTCTAAGGTTGGCATTAGTGACTAAATAACTTTGGCTATATTTTTTCTTTTCTTTATCAATCGTTCTAAACAACATTTTACTCGTTATTTTTACGTACACGTTATATTTTTCTCTGGTAACGATTCTTTGCTGTATGTGTGAGTAGAGTTCCAAGACCACTCAACAAAGGACAAGTGTTGTCTTTGGAAAAAATGTACCCTGCCTTTAAAACATGCATTTAAACTGTCATGTCATGCATACAGAGTATACAGATGGGACATTGTATAGGTATATTAATAAAACAAAATTGATCAGTGTCAATGTTTCAACGTGACACGTAAATTTTATTGACATTGCCTGTACCTATTCAGTTCACTATGTTGGCAATTGCAGACCTATCCACCTGATTACTAAACATGCTCCCTCGGTAAACACTTGTTATGTAAAACTTGCCATGCTTAGATAACTTCCAATGCAAGAAAACTGAGCGGCTAGATTCTGTTTCGTTTTTGCGTTCCACTGCATTTTTGTTACACTGATTTGAAAATTTCATGTTGATGCCACATTAAAATAGCGCAATGTATTTGAAATCTCTGTGCATGCTCTACTAAATTCGTTATTTCATAATAATCTTTGTGCAGCAATCATAAGGTGGCTTTATTATGACTAGCGTTAGCATTCCAGTGTTCGCTGTCACTCTGTTGTAGGCACTTGTTGTAATTATGTCGTTTCAATGAGGGTGGTTTTAAATTCAAGTGGCGATCTGCGTAACCTAAGCCAAAGCTTATATTATTTTACATTTAAACTAGATATTGATATAAAAAAGTATAAAATTTGGTACCTAGCCGTTAGTCGCCGTCAAGTGCCAGTAGCCAGAGCCGGCCTATCATGTTGGTCTATGTTTATCTGGATCAGTTGTGTGACAATTTCTGAGGAACTGATATAGGAAAAAAATCTAATTCCTTTCTAATATTAAACAGCTTGTGTAATTAAAATGTCTACTCAAAAAAGCTTTACCTATGGACGGTCATTTACAGTTGACGCGACAACGATTTGTCCATACAATTTACCCAATACAGGTGCCGAATAAAGCCATAATCTATTAAAAGTCGTAATAAAAGCTATTAAATAAAAATAATATAAGTTTTAATAATTTTATAATGAATAATAGCAATTTAGCCCACAATAGCCCAACATAAAATAAGTATATTTTAAAATTCATCCCCGTTACATATTGAGTTTACGAAAAAAATTAATATAAACATGTACAGAAAAATCCTTGTCGACTTCATCGTGTGAATGTAGTGTTACTGTTACATCTGAATCAGTTTACTAAAAGTATATTTCAAAGTATATCTCAATGCACGCTCCTCTCTACATTAATGAGCTGCCATGACAGAATAAATAAACTAGTTGCAGCAGGACGCGCAGGCCTCGTCTGGCTGTCAACAGAATCAATAGAGTACAATAAAATTGCTCCTTTCAATGCAACGTAGTTAGGTCTAAATGAGGTTTGAGTAATGCCGCGAGCACACGAAAGCATTGCGTGGTAACGCGCATTATACTGTCCCAGATAGAGCCGCCAGGATTTCTTCGAGAATAATCGGATAACTTTACTAAGCGAATTAAAAATATTGTGTAATTATTGATAAGATACAATTTAACGTTAATATTACTGGTACTTTCTTGAAATTGGATCACGTAGAAACAACTGTATCTGCATTAGTGGTCATTCACACCCATCAGTTAAACCCGGCACCGGTAATATACTATATACATTTTATTGTTTCCACATGTCAAATACGGTCATTATCTCTACATGCCTTTTTAGCCCTACAGAAAACATTACATCTTCCGAGATTAAACCAAACACCTGGTTACCGGCTAGCTCTACCCGTCAAATGATTTGTCTGCAATCACGTTCATGAAATACGCCGCTCTTATAAAATTTCCGTAACTCTACACTGACAACAGTGTTTTTGCCAGCAGTCATTAACAATACCAAAATATTGGTTAGCGTTCAACTGATATTTGTTTATTGCTATTAATAGTGCCACTCGAGATACAATATAAATCGGAAATTCAAACACAAACTGAATCGGCTACTAAGAAATAATGATACTGTATTATACCAGGCAATCTATCATGTTTTATTAATTGTTATTATAAAGTATGCTGTCGTCTCTACAGGCAAGGGATAGATAGATACAAGTCTCTATATTTTTTTTCTTCTCTTATTGCATAAGTTACCACGAGAGTTAATAAAGAGTCCATAATAATGCAAATGACACTTACATAAACTCATTTATCGACCAAGTCGGTTACGAACCCCATAAGCAGTAGACTAATTATAGACACCGAGATTAAATTTGTAATCATTATTTTTGAAGAATAAATTCTTTAGTCATCCGTTACGACGCCGACAAAGGCCCGGTGCAGCGACCGCTACATCAATTTATAATGCGATTAACAGAAAGAATGGCGATCCGACTGATTGCGCGGATCCTTATGGTTCGGTCTTCACCAAAATCCTCGACGGGTATAATGACGGTCGCTTCCTTAATCGCCAGTGCATAAACCTGTTGGGCGTTATTTATCGCAGTCCATTTGTTTCGCCATATTGATATGTTGACAGTAGTTGGAAATGTCTCAATTAATATTTAGCCTAAAGATAGCGTGTAATGAGCCGTTTAAGCTAGGAGCGCGTAAGCCGAGTGGGTCTGCTGAATGTTATTAACATGATGAAGTGGGCACATCCATCGCTGCTGCCGGGCTCAGCCGGACCACCGCGGCGAGTCGGCCATTCGAGTTCGCCGGACCGAGCCGCGTCTATATTAATAATAACATTAATTACTTCGAGTCTTTTCACCAGATTTCACATGAGAAGGGATTAACGCCTGCTTGTTTGGTTAATCCGTGATGGTGAAATCCGGCGGTGGGAACTATCGACGGCAGTGATCGATTTCTGATGCCCTCCCGTGAGAAGTGTTGACGTTGTTTAATCTTGTTTTTATATCGACATTGATAAATTTAGTTGTCTATGAGATGTGTTACTTGATAAAAAGACGATCCAAAAGGAAGGTTTATAACCATCGAACATGTTCTTTACGAATCGAAGCTCTCAGATAAGAGCGTCTCATACGTGTATTACATCCAAATAGGTACGTACTAATGGAATTTATTTACGGTTTGTGTCAACAAATGTTATATAACAACAAAACCTCGATATCATAACATTAACGAAATATGAGGAAGAGAGCCTATTTCGAGTCGACCAAATCTTATCCTATAGGTGAGCATTGACAAAATTAGGATGTAATAACTGGGCCAAGTTTCCCTTTACGGCGACGGGACTCAATAAACACACAATAACTGATGGGAGTCACGGTCAAAAAAAGACGTTATGGAAACGATTTACCGCCGATCGAATACGGTTACGAGCGTTAGCTTTTCTCACTTCACTAATTTAGACGTTACCAAAGTAGCTCAACGTTAAATGGAGGATGAGCGGTTACACAGTAAATACGGTCAGTTTATATGGCCGGCAAACAGCGCGACGTGAACTGTACACAAGGTGATTTTTTATTTGTACAGGCCAGTAGTATAGGCCAGTTCTGGCTCAAATACCCGTGAGAAGGCGCGCGCCTCCCAGGCGGCGGGCCCGGCCCCGGCCCGCGGGATCACGCCACCGTAATCTTGAATGACACCACACACTCAATCAGCACATTGCTTACAGATTAACTAATTAATGCTTGTGTATCATATAATCCGTATTGTGACTGTCGCAGCGTGACATACCGATTTCAGCGATATCGGACATATACTATTTGTTTATATACTTACCCTACTTACAACTACCTATCTTGTCATGGCAAATGTTTTGGTTCATTGTTTTATTAACCGGTATGCAGATCACAATATCAAGGGTCACTGACTACTATTTGGTTCGTGTGTATACCTGTATATAAGATTTTGACGTGTGGCCAGTCGTTGACACCATCAATATGAGATTACCTGAGAATCCGAAGAGTGAGAAATTTCTTGAGACCTTAAGCGAATGTCATTTGAATATAAATTGTATCAAGCAGGGGCCCAGTCTCCATGGCCGTGCACCTCTCATTGTGCGTATAACAAGATCAGTATCGAGTTAATGACAATATATTGGTAATAAAATTAGATAGTCCATACCGTCATCCGAGCGAACATCACCGGCCGCGCCCCGAACACTCGGACTCTCATATTTATTGCAAACTGACTAGAAACATTATCGAATGACCGCACTGTGCTCTGGATAACCGGGGACATCTTGAACATTCATATTCCACTAAAATAAACCTTATTTCTGACGGTCAGGTCTCATATTGTTCCTGCATTTGTCTGTATAGAAAGCGCGCTTAACTTTACGACTGTGGGTCATAAGAAAGCTAAGTTATGGCATAAATATTATGACACTTTTATCTGTTAGTGCGGTTGAAAAGTAAATATGGCCGATGTTAAAGAGGGAATGCCGCGGTGCGATTCGCGCACGCCCGCAGTAATATCTACGCATCTAATGAAATATATCGCACTTTGATTACGGATTATAGTCTTGAATTACAATAAAATCACCTTATAATTTAATACCTACGTCGGATTAGGGAGTTTAATGACTCGACCGTATTTCTTCATCGTAGTGATTCTGATTAGGTATCTAGTGGCTATGGCTATGGAAATAATACATATAGCCACAAAACTTACATGAATACATAGAAGTCTCAACTATATCAGTTTTAGAATTCCTCTGTAGACTAAAAATATTGTTTGCGAAATATAATTTTACATCAAAGCAATAAACGTGAGCAAATCTCCTATAATCTGGTTAGACTATATAAAAGCAACTAAGACACCAAAGAGAAGATAATCTGTCTGGCAGATTGTAAAATCTGTGTGGATGCGACAAGTACAAACAAGTCACAGACACTTACACCTTTGTGAAACACGCTATGAATTTAAACGGTTTAAAAATAAATCATTTTTGTATTGGCATTGAAAAAGTTTTTACACGAATAACGCATTAGCGTGTTGTAGGTATAGGTTGTTACTTGTTACCGTGTATGATATGACATTCTATAGAAGTCGTATATCGTGTAATGGCACAGGCCATCATTATTCAGTCTCGATCGAGTCTCGCGGCGGCTGCAGGCTCCAGGCCGGGCTCCGCGCGGTGTTTGCACTATACCGACTCGGGGCGAGAGGCAACACGCGATCATCTGCGATAGCGATCTATAAGATTAACGGCCTAACTTGTGACACCGCCTTAATTACTCACACAATAACGCTTATCGATTATATTCTGGATGTGAGATAAAGCTTGACGCTGCCATATAAAAGGAATCAACTTCTAAAAATGTATTAGGAAATATTTATCCAAAACTAACACTAACTATTTAAAAGTGGTAGAGCCAAGCTGTAGCTAATTTAATACAGCTCAGTTTGCATAAAGTAGCTGTTATAGCTGCGTTTCGTACAATTAGTGAAAGAGCCGGAAGCCTAACACCCTCCGTCTGTCCCACACCCCTTCTAGTCGGCAACGCAGTGCGAGCAATGCCTTTGGAATTGAAAGCATCTATGGGTTACGATAATTGCTTGCTTGCCGACTTTGATATATAGAAAAAAAACATCGTTGTAATATTGAGCATCGTTGTAATCATCATCATCATCATCAGCCTATACTTGTCCACTGCTGGACATAGGCCTCCCCTGATGAGCGCCATAGCGCCCTGTCTTCGCCCGTTGTAATATTGTCCTATTAATTTATTTAATAACTAATATTCCGCTTACTATCGCTAGATTCAGTCGAGGTGATATAATTTAGGTCCATAACCATACCTATTGTACCATATTTAATACAATATGAAAGTGTGATAAGTAACTGCACCGGCCTGAATGAAATAAATTGAACATCTGTACAATCAATTAACAATTCTCGTCGTTGTGTGAAAAGCAGTTTTTCAATTGAAACAATTAAGGTCACTCGAGCGGTTATCGCGAGCCCCGTACACGGCCGGCCGCCGCTGGCCAGCTATCTGCAATCTAAATTTCACAAGTGCACACACATTTAAATGATAACAATCAATATTAACTGACATCCATCACCGGAACAGTGATATCTGATCCATAATTAATATATTTTCTTTACTTTTCCCTGTCACTACAGGTAAGATATTATCTGTTTAAGCTTTGATAAATCACATCAACTACGAATATAAATAGGTACACGCGATCCCAACGACTCTTCGACTTTATAAAATCAGATCTCTAATTTAGAAAGCTGTAAACAAATGGATACTAATGTAAAGTTATGTCTTGTAAATAAGATAGCTTAAACATGCGGCGGTGATGACTACACGCGTGAACATCTTTATAACGAGGTGAACACTATTTACCACCCAATACCGCTTCTTAACGTGGATTCCACACGCCGTGATCAATTTCAGCCGAAACTCTTAAACCATTCATTCTAATTATGCGCGGGGTATCGGCCGCATCGACGGACGGATCGGGCGTTATCATTAACATTCATAAAAGCGTCGAAACTGTTTAATTCATCAATTATTGTCTCCGGGTCGCGTATACATACAGTCCTCTCGGATGCCGTTAAAGAAACAGACATCTGTAGTCGTATTTAAGGATTATCTGGTTCATTAATCTGGTAGCGAGCGCGTGCTGATGTAGATTAATGGGGTGGCGCGGGCGCCGGCGATACCATCGTAGGATAGCATTTATTCCCGGAGTGATGCGGATCTCGGGTCTCAGAGCGGCGCGACTAGCCGCTGCACGCGACTGCGCGCTACGTGCCCGCCGCTAAAGTATTGCATTACAGCCCATCGGACAATAACTCTAACGATAATAAAATTATATTAGCACTAAACCCGTAAGTGATGACCAGTGTCATGTTACACTAGAAGCTTTAAGATTAGGAAGCTGCATTTAAACTTATCTAATATACCTATGTAATACAATAAAGATAATATGCGCGATATGCTGCGTAAAATACGATATGTACGACTCTGACTAACGAAAGTTCTTAAAGTCGGCTTCGATATCACTTCCTTGAGGTACTTGAATATGAATAAAAGGACAATGACTTGAAATGTTGCTCGTGTGTGAGCTATCGTCCTGTCGCGGCTGCTCGGGTCGGAGCCGCGACACAATGCTCCCTAAGGCGCACGCCCATCTCAACCAGTGCCACGAGAACAAGAATCCAGCATATTTATGAAACCACCATTAATTATCCAAATAATCGATCGCAGTCGTTAGGTGATTTATCTAGCGTCGATAAGATTTTAATGAAGTACTTTGATTGGGCGCGCATGGACAGCACAGACGCGGTTATCGGGGACCGATAGCGTGCGCACCAGTGCCTCCCTATACCTATCGACGTATTAAGTTATTAAATTAAAAATAAATTTCATAAACTCAACACCCGATATTGAACCTTAAATACTAAGTCTTTAGCTACTTTTCACGTCGCAGAATCTAATTAACAAGAGGTGGATCATTCTGATTAGAAATTGGTTGATATCGGCACGTCGTTCATTGTGGAAACTACTCACGATACTACCGTGCGATAAGATAAATTGAGTTGAAACTTTTTATTGATAATGTCGAGACGGCGGGTGGCGTGCGCGAGCGCTTCAAGACGTACAGCTTCATACTCGTTAAGTTGAATAAGCAAACCCGTGACGTACTACAACAGGCGGACAACATTTATTTTTATCAAGTATGTTGTTAATTTTACATTTTTGTCTACTAATTAACCACCCAAAATAATTATATAAGTACACAAGAAACTACGTAGAACTACGTAGAAACTTTATTAATAAAAATATAATATCAGAATAATTTTATGTGAAGCAATGCTATGCTTTTGACACCGGAGTATTATTACCCCTCGTTTGCACTGGACAAAATATGATGTTGTCTCTATTTTCTGGTTATCACTGTGTCAGGTGTTAAATTTCCACATATCCAAAACACATCACTATATAAACCTAGTTCAAGTATAAATATGCGAAGGGAATGTACCTAGCTGTATAAGAGAACAAGAATAGTTGTTTAAATTGCCCTCAAACAATTTCCTTTACAGTCGAGTGTTGCTTGCACAAACATAGCAGTTTGCTACAATCGCTATGTACCTATTAAAAACTTAAGACTTTAGAGTAACACTTATGTTCACTGAAATTCCTTGATCTATATCCTGATTATTTCCACGGGTCAATATTCCCGAGATAAGAATAGAACATTTAATCAAATCTCTCAAAACCAATTCTACGCACACAAATTGAGCGATAAAACCCTGAAAATAGTTGCTTTCAAGATTACCTGGCTAAGATCTATGTCTAGATACTTTAGAAATGTAGGTAACTAAACATCTACGAGTATTGCCTATTTCAATGTACAGTTTGTATTTTGCAAGGTCTTATGTACCTATTTAGCAGCCACCTAGCTGAACTAAATAACATTATTGGAAAGGTCTAGTTGCGTGTGAATAATGATCAAGTATCAGGCTGGCCCGTGGCGTTAGATCTCGGGATTAATTAACGAAAAGTAACGTTAGTAGAACGTGTAGAGACTAATGATCGGGAATAGATTCATTTGCATTAAACAGACGAGCCCGGTCTTAATTACTGGGAAAATTACAAATTAAACAAAAATTAATGGTACACAAGATCGTTCGGGACCCGAGTTGCACAATGGTAATGAAGACCTTATGTTTACATTAAACATTTCTAAGGGGAACTATGGACGCGGCTTAATAGAATCGGGAATATGTTGTTTATGGCTTAGTTAGATGGAATAATTATTCTATTATTTATTATCTTTTGGAGGAATGTAAATTTTACTCGAGAAAGCCAAGTTATGCATTTTATTTATTATTTTATAAGTAGATGCAATCGTTAGAACAAAGACCATCATTTCAAAGTTTTCAAGAATTGGGCGTGAAATGCGTGTAATATTGATATTTTTTCATTTAATTAAATACGTAGGTAAGTGACGATACAAACACACATTTATTATGTGAGTAGACGGACATCATTAATATTTACTAATGTAAATCCTACTAATATTATAAATGCGAAAGTTTGTGAGTGTGGATGTATGTAGGTATGTATGTATGTATGTATGTTTGTTACTTCTTCACGCAAAAACTACTGAACGGATTTGGATGAAATTTGGAACACAGATAGATTATAACCGGGATTAACATATAGGATACTTTTTAACCCATAATCCAATACTACGCGGATGAAGTCGCGGGGCACAGCTAGTATATTATGAAACAGCTGACACCTTTATGAAACGCACGCCAATAATTATCTAGGTCAATGACGTTGTAGTGACAAATTGCAGGGCCATCGTCCACGACCGCTATAATTTTAAACTGATCCCTTAGACACATCTGGCGGTATACGTATCAGGCCAAAAATACATATATTATTATTCATGATGACTAATCATCTTGAAAATAATTTTATTAGGTTAAGCACGCGTCTTGCGGGCACCAAATCCTGGGTTCAAACTCCGGCTCACACCCCGGGATTTCTAGAAATCTATGTGCGAATCATTATTTATATATGATTATCACTTGCTTACGGTGCAGGAAAACATCGTGTGGAAATCTGCATGTCTTAGAAAATCTTACAAATTTTCGAAAGATATGTCAAATCCGCCAACATGCACTGGGCCAGCGTGGTTTATGGCCCGAATCCCCCTCGTAGTGAGGGGAGGCCCGTACCCAGGAGTGGGACTTAAAAAGGCCTAAATTAGTATTTTCTATTACTGGAACATACATTAACTATGACAACATAATACTCTAATAGGTACCTTTAAAGAAGGCATTGTTTTTCTAAGCATTATTTTTCAAACCTATCTATAGCGTTCAAAATTTTGTAAAAGATACAATATAAAACAGGGTCACCGGCCAACTGCTTCGAGAAGCAATGTCAATATTGGCATCTAGCGAACAGTATTCCAACTGCTTTAGTTTACTTAAATCTAAACTGGAAATTTATAAATAGCGGGCCAATAAAACTGTCATTGTAATAAATACAGTAGTTTACGATTGCAGAACGACTTCTTTTTATCTAAAAGTGTTAAGAGCTCCTTAGCTGTCTTAATTGTAACTGCGCACCAAACTTGCAAGGGTAATATTTATTCATATTATACATTACTAAACTTAAAGTATCTACCTAAACATCCACGCAAAATTGATCTTTCCACATGACAATTCTATAAATCAACTTATCTTCACATTAAATCGGATTTATGTTCAGGAATATTAGTTCGAGGCTATAAATTAATCATGTAGGCTGTCGCTAAAATATCGCTTTTCTAAGGTGAGGGCAGTGGCGGCGCGGGCGCATCGTATCGGCGATAGAACACGGACTCGCGGGCGCGCGACTACAATAAAACCACATCAAGAGTCGGCCAGCGCCCGCGCCCGCGCCGCTCGCCTTCATTTCCTGGCGACAAAATCTACAGATACCATCGAAGTTTTGTATCCTTCGCAACACACATATAAATCAATCGTAAACTATACTCACCCCGTTCACTAAACGCAAAGGACCCTATAAACTTTATTTGATTAAGCCATCAACGCCGCGGCTGCACTTAATGAACACGAAACTCCAATAAAGCACAACAAAATAATAATAGCACACAACTAAAACCACTTTACTGACACATCTCATTTGAATAAAGTAAATTACCCACCTCCATTTCGATTCAACTTTAAAAAGTTACCTACAATTAATTAAACGAGCATTGCTTAATTATCTATTAAAGTAAATAGTAAAGTTTAATTGGAAACTTATAAAAATACACGCAAAATAATTAAGTGATCAATTAACCGTACACGTCGATGTATATCCAGCAGCAGTCTTATCTGTTCGCATCTACAACACTGTTTGAACAAAGATTATTCGACAACAACTAAGTTGCAGGTTATATGCCTACGCGGTAAATATGCTTCGTAGCGAATATTGAACCACTATTCTGATATATGGCATCTAGTAGCTATGATAGATGGGATAAAATAGGTAAAAATACTTTAGACCTACTGCTGCACAAATTATTCTCATATAAATAATCATTATTGTATATAGGTATACAGTTACACACACATAATGGACAGTATGTTTCGAAATTATTTTTACAATACAAATTGCCTTCTTACTCTTGCATTGTAAAAAAACTGAAGTACTTTTAATATTATGGTCCATTCAATTGATTTAAATGCTGATAAAATAAATCAGATTTCTAACTTACCTATATCAATGTGATTGTTCTTTGACGCTTTGTCTCGTATAATGTGTGGAGCAGCAAAGGTTGCGTGTCTGCCGAATGTTAATTCAAAATGATTGACGGCTTATTCCATCTCCGTTATCCACTAAAAACCCCGTACCCGTGGCTTCAATTAACACTTAACCAAATATTTGATAGGCCACGCCTAATTAGTAAGTTTTATTTTATGACTCTAAATGATTAGATATACACTTAGTTTGAAGTGTAGCGGCAGCAACGAAAATAATTTAAAATAATTAATTGGTGTAGGTATTATTTTAAATGAGCTACGAAACTTTGAAGCTATAAGATTTTACAGGGATACATTATTTGCACCCGCAAATAAACATAAAAGTCATGGACACGTAGAGACGAGTCATAAACAGGATTCCATAATTCCATTAGTATTATTTACACATGAATTGAAAGGGATATAAGAGAGCTAGATAGAGACACTCTATTGTACTGGTTCATTTCTATATGTTATCATTAAATAGCAGGCAGCTATTTATTAAGGGCATGGTGTAGTACCTGATATTTATCCATCGACATTCCCACGCTTCATTACAGAATATACTTATTACGGTTCTAAGCAAACAATAATTTAATTTAAACGCGACTACAGAAGATTGCCTTCAAATTGTGGGCGAACGAAAATTATACAAATTATAAACTGGCATAAACGTGGCACTTAATATTTAATGACTGAAAAAAGATACGTCCGTAGTTGAAGTAATTATAACAATAATAGAGCTGTTTAACGTTTCTCTTTCAATCGCCGACATCTGGATAAATTATGCCTGGTTCCTAAAGAGGTAAATTTTACTGTTTGTCATCAGTAAAAGTACTATTTTGTAGTCTATTCATTCGATATTGTCGATATGACTTCTATTAATAATATAAGACAAAAAAATTGCAGACTTTTATTTTTGGAAATAAATGTTACCTAAACATACAAGATTTAGAGCAATATGTTTCCCCAATTACAAAGCTTAGCTGATCGAAAGTACGGTGGGTATATATCTTATATACATAATACTAGCTGAGCCAAAAAAGCCCGCTCCCGCGTTCTGAGCCCGCGCGACAAGACCCATTTTTTTAATATTTTTTTTCTAAAATAAAAGTAGCCTAAGTTAATGCTCATAACATCAGCTATCTGCCAGTGAAAGTCCCGTCAAAATCGGTCCAGCCGTTTCGGAGATTACCCAGAACAAACACATAGACAGACAGACAGACAGACAGACAGACAGACAGACAAAAAAAAATTTAATCGCGTTTTTGTTATAGGTGTCGTATGTACTTTCATATGCATTTAGTGGAAAGGTGTTATTTTGATATTACAAACAGACACTCCAATTTTATTTATTTGTAGTATAGATGTTATAGTGTACAGTATAATTGTTAGGAAGGTAGTTTTAATTAGATACCTTACATTTAATTTTGGAATCGGAAAAATTTGGATAAATTTTCTTATAACTAATTGCAATTCGTTCCACGTCGTTAAAAGAGCAAAAGAAATCTATTTCATTCAAAATAATTACCTTAAGTAGGTACAAAATGAACTAAGAATCCACTAACACTCATTTCAAAATTAAATAGGTTTCTACATATTAATCGATAACAGCTGTGTTTATTTACTTTATAAAATAATAATGTAATGGTCAATATTTTTTAAACGAAAGATGCATAATATAATTTTATCTCCGTGTTAATAAACCTAACTCTCCTAGTAGCCCAACATGAAAGTGCATAACCAGCGGACGGTCAAGACTTATATAATAATAAGTACTTCATTTGTCAAATTACGATTAGTAATTTATAAGTTATGAGGGAACTGATGAACATACATAGGTACATATACACCGGTCAAAATCCTAACCCTCCTTTTGCTTGTAGTCTGGCAGAAATATCTATTACGGATCTATTACGACAATCTATTACGAAAATGTTATATTTAGTTATATATATATCTACATATTTATACTTACTACTACTTACTACTTATTTATAAACAGAAATCCCTTAAAAGGCGAAGGTGCAATAAACGACAAAGTTAGCTGAGCGATGTCAAAAGTTCATTGTCAGTATGAAGAGATCAAAAGTAATTCACGTTTCAATTAAGTGTATGGTGGGTTCGTTAGCGGTCGAACCCTGATCGCCGCGGTCCGGGCTGCCCCCGCGCTGCGCCGCCTGTCTCGCCTCGACGCTAAATGCACATAAACCTTGTATCCACTGAAAATCGATGCCGATTTGATATTGCGGCCTTCATTAGGAGTCCGGTTCTTCATTTCAATAAGCTCCTCAGCCTTAATGATTCCCCGGTAACAACGCTTTAATACAACATAATACCGTATTTAGGTAGCGGCCCCTTTTGAACTCCATTCGACGTTAGTCGCTTTAGGTCGTACGAGGTTTATTCTGTTTCATTTTGGAAGTGTCATTAATTATGCATAATTAAATTTTATAAGCTGTTTATAAAACGAAAATGTTTACGACTTTGTAACTGTCTTTAATATGAAAACGTATTACGTCGTCGGGCTGTGAGAAACTACAAACACATCTCGCGGACCCCTCACGTATTTCAAAGGCGTCGTATTCTGGGCACAAGTTTTGAAACGGCTCAAGGAACGCGAATGGCGTGCGCGGTTGCCCGCGGTGGAGAGATAGCGTCTATCCAGCCAATTAATATGCCTAATGCTAACATCATTATTACTAGGCAGGGCGCACTTAACATACTATATCCATTTACATTTTGATTTGTGTAGAGCTAGGCCGCGATTAATCGGCGAGCAGCGTGCGCCGGCGCCACTGATTTATAGAGAACGCGCGCCGCGCGGCGGCTGCAACTGCACATGCCACGCCGCGCGTATGCGCACTCGCTTTCCTTAATCAACGCACAAGCGTATTTGCGCATATCTCGCGAGCAAAATAAGGTTTCAAGCAAAATATACTTTCGTTATTTGTAAAGAAAATTGATGTCTGCTTCGCAATATTGAGGACGCTACCAGACAGCATGCGAACTAATTCACCACACACGTAATAGTCGTATTTCATTATGCTAAGGATGGACCTAATGACTACTGGTATATTTAATCTTTTTAGCATAGCCTTTCCACAGACTTCAACCGAAATGGGCAATTTAGACACAATTATACAAAATATTATGTCCTACTAAAGTGGTACCATTAATATCAGCGCACACTATACTATAAAGAAGAATATTAAATAAGTATAGAAGATCATTAAAAAGTTGTTATAGCTCGTAAAGTGTGCTGCCAGGCCCAAGTGAAGCACTAAATCTTGCTTATTAAGTTATCTGTAAGTAAATAACCATAATAATATACGTAGAATGAGTCGTTCACTCACCAACAATTTCTATACACAGAGTACAACGTGTAATTTTATTCGAGGAATTCATTTTCAAAATTGGACATTACGAGACAAAAAAATTTAAGATAAAATAAAAATTGATACTTACCTACAAAACAGGATCAGATTTTTTTTCAATTCTCCCTAAACCATCACCTAATTTGAAGATACCTTGTGAAGAATGAACTTAATACAGGATAATACTTAGTTCATAGAAATTATAATGATGGTATTTACAATTTGTTGGACTTAGTCCGTGTATCAAAATATTTATTATTTCAATTATATTATTTTTATCTGTATCTGCGGTACCTACTTTTAACCAGAATGCCCCATGGCAGTTTTTAAGTGTATATTTTTTAGTACTAGCTGGTCTTAAGAACTAATCATACCAGACGGTATGATTAGCGATCTGTTTTTACATCGTTGACCCGTTTTTTACATCGTTATCCACTTTTACCCCTCGTTTACACTGTCACAATACTATTAATGACTTATGTAGCTGTGTCTAATTTTTGACAGCTCAAAATAAGAAACAATACAATTTTTTTTTTTTTTTTTTTTAAATTAAACGTAAATCAATACAAGTATTGCGTCAGTGTAAACGATGGGTTAGGATTCCACTCTCCAGGTCTTACTTCAGTTAAACTAATAGACAAGTAATTACGTAAGGGTAAGTAAATAAAATGCGTGCGGATATCAAGTCAAGTTCACGCTGCGTGCTTCCAGTTGCTTTAAATCAAATATCAGATGAACAGAGGCAGGTAAACGGTAGCAGTTATTTAGCTGGGAACAGCGAGAGACGCCGCCCACTCGCGTGATTTATCCCCGTGGCTGTCGCGTGCCGATTTACTGGCCTGTTGAAATATCAGCAGATCCGTGACGAAATGCGGCTCGATTCTGTCTCGTAATCCGCTATATACGTTGGAACTCGCCATCTGATTTGTCAGGGTACCACCGCGCAGAAATAAAGGAAACATTGTGCAGATTACAGTTCTTTATGTTGTTTTCTGTTGTGTTTGAGAATAAGCGTGAATACGTAGTGGTAGAGATGTACCTATAAGTAATAATAAGAGTAATGATGTATAAGTAGTAATACGAGTGTATAAGTAGTAGTAGTGGTCTAGTAGATATATATAGCGATCTTAATGTCTTCTACTGCCAGAAAAATACAATCATGTTCATAATACATTATAAGTACTTATATTAAAAATATTATAAAAAACTTCATTTATTTGAACGCACGTACAGTAAAATCATAACACGTCCATTGTCACATAAAGAAACACCTAAAAATACAAGTTACTACAACAAAATCTAAGTTTAAAAAAATAATATTATCTGGACTTTCATATTTCTTCTGATATTAAAGATATCATAGGTTTATCTGTTTACTGTTACTTTTAGATGATCCTAAGTCGCAGGCATTGAATTGAACAATACCCCGCAAAATCTATTTTCAACCACCCTAAAAGCTTATCCAAATATAGGTTTAGACAGTTTAATCCTTTTGCCATGTATTCACAAAGCATTTTTTCATACACAAGCGCTTTGCGATGTAACTGAACTTAAATCAATTATAAATTACCATAAAACTGGGGGATTGTCTTCAATGTCTTCGTAAATTAGGTAGGTTATAAATCCAAACTCCATCAATAGACCCTTTTTGCTCTTTCTATATTTGCAATAGTTGCACCTGTTGGGGTCAAGTCTCTCTATATATCCCATAATTTGCTTGACCTAAACATGTGCCTGACATGACAATAAACTTCTCACAAAGGGCATCTACATGTTGGACCCATGTCCCCATGCAAGCCTTCCAAAGAACCGGGCAGAGCCCGTTATACAGAGAGACATAATAATAATAAATTATTTCCAGTAAAAAGTTTACATACAAAGTTATTTCAAGTTCGTTATAAGTTCTTATAAACCAAGTAATAGAAAATGAACGATGCATATTATAATTTGGTGAACACGACACTGTCAATCTTTATTCGTTCATTGTACAGTAAAATAATTTATCAAGCCCGTTTTGATTGTCAGTCCGAGACCCTAACATAACATAGGAGTGTGCACAGTGCCTCCGACATTACCATTCCTGTCGGTTTATGAGCCCTTGTAGTGTTTAGGCGCCCACTCGAACACCGCTCGCGAACCATTCGAATTTATCATCCGCGTGGATTATTGCTTATTGGAACAACCACCGTCTCAGATATGCAAAGATAACACCCGCCAACGGCTGGCTGAAAAATAACATATCAAGCTACGAATATTGTATCTGTATTTATGATTGTTATTATGTTAGGCTTTGTTGGATGCTTCTTCGTATACCGTGCAGATTTGCATGCATGCATCTCAATAAAATGTATATTTTTATGTTTTGTTTTTAAAAAATATTACTAGCAATGTGTGTTTATCACATTACTAGTATTCCCTTTAGCCCCTCCAACTAAGCTAATGCTTGTGCTAGGAGTGGGCTCACGTCAATAGTTTAATGGCCAGGATGGGGATGGAACCCGGAACCTCTCAGCTACAAGGACGGCCCCTCTAACCACTAGGCTATTGACGCTTCTAAAACGTATCCCGGTATAGACATGCCAAAGATTCTGAAGCCAGTGGACAAAGGTCAGAAACCAGATATTTGATGCAAGATACATTTAGACGCGTTTACGTATCGTAAACGCAAACGCGTCTAAAATGTATCTTGCATCAAATATCTGGTTTCTGACCTTTGTCAACTGGCTTCAGAATCTTTGGCATGTCTATACCGGGATGACATAGATGTACAATCAACAAACTCGACGCTTGATCACCTTAAGGTTGCATTTTGTGTGCAGTGACCAGCAGCCACCTGCGGGTAGATTGCTCATAAAACAATTAAAACAAATGGCTTTCCAAAAAAAGGGCTTTTGTCTCATCGGACGCTTTACGTCTCATTGGACAGCAACATAATGGGCGCGGCAACCTATGATTACTGCCTGCAAGCGAAAAGTGTTAAAAACTGATCAAGCGTCAACTTTGTTGATGGTACGTCACAAAAAAATACATACAGACGAATATAGTAACCTCCTCCTTTTTGGAAGTCGGTTAAAAATAATATCTACCTACCTATAATTAATTTAACATTAAGAACTCATAACAATTCGTACTTAATAAACTACAAACAAATTAAGCATCGATTTCATGGCCACAGTTTAAAAACAAACTCACAAAAGAATATTAAACCGACAAATGGTCGGTGCGCAATCTGAAATCTCCCGGAGCTACATAACATCTTAAGCCATTATCTTTCAATAGCGTTGCGCGAGCGGTCGACTTATCTGGCAATTAAATCGACATTCAGAAGCCAATGTGGCTTTAATTCTGTGCATGCCACCGCCAAACGCCTTACAATGACTCGGATGCATGACAAATAACGTTTTGATTGGACACTCACCTAACAAATGTTGAGAACGCGTATTTCCATAATACAGCTATGAAAAACTAAATTGTTTATTTTGATGTTTTAATAGAAAAAATTGTACACCAGCTGTATTGTCTCAAACTAAGCAATGCTTGTACCTTACAAGGGACTGGAAGCGATCCCAGCGACACCCAGACCAGGGAAAATTTTTAACCCACCATTTCTGAAATTTATTTAGGAATAGAACACGCAACCACTCAGTACAATGAGCCGAGCGAGCTACGCTCGAACCACTACTCTAATCGGTCGTCCTTTTTTAGGCAATAATGAAACATTGACATAATTGAACATGCTATAGGTGCTTCCGAGCTCATCGACCCTGTAAGATAACTTGCTTCCGCGTCGGCAACAGCAACTTCAACGCCTGGTCAAAGCTGTATTTTGTTCTACTTCCGACAGATCACCATCTCTCCAAACTAAATAGAGTCTTAAAGTAGTAACTGTAGCCGAGAACGGTTTTAAGGCATCATAATTATAATACTGCACATTACCTACCACTGTGAAAAGCAAGCAGTTGAATAAAAGTGAATGAATGTTGAATGTCTGACGAGAATAATATTGACAAGTTAAATCGCTAACCACCAGCAATCTCGTGTGATAATGGAGACCCACCCAGGAGATTGATATAGTCATCTGCGTCGTTATTATGTACCATAATGAACATGCCGTGATGAACTTTCCTATCGGATCACTGAGCCCTGACATTTGGAGTCGTGAGCTTGCTCTCCAATTATAATGACATCATATAAATCCATCCACGTCGGCTTTCAATAACCTAACTACTGGTAAAGTACTCTAGTCAACTGACCAAATAATAGTGTTGGTTATCCCAATTACGTTATCACACCAATTCTATTGTTAGTATATTTAAATGTATAGGTAAGTACGTGTAAAAGTGGTAGCCAAATGGGCAGTCAGGTGTTTTATTGAAAATAAGTTAGTTTTAACCTCAACAGTATACCCTTTTAATTCCAGCAAATATAATCCAGAGTCTAAATTACTCCATTACCATCTTTATAATCTATTGAGAACAAGGTGCACCCGGCCAGTGTGGGGCGTGTTCCAAGGCAGGGTTGGTAAATATTCATGGAGTGGAGACACGACGACGCTTTACATTAGGAGCCAATGGTGAGGCCACCCGACACGCAGTGTATAGGTATGTATCTACTTTATACTCTTACATCATTACATCTCTATATATTTTTCTGTGAGTATTGCAAGCACATATAAGTGGTAAAACCAAAGGAGTTAAAACACGTTTTAAATTTCTAAAAGTATTTAATAATAGTGTAACCTTTGAAAACATTTTTGACATAATAATGTCCGTAGAGTAGGTACCTACTTACCTACTGATAGGACCTCCTTGCAATGTGTTTGTCATCTAAAAACTAAGTTCTTACATTTACTCTACGTCGAATAAAATGTACTATACTCGTAAAAAGTATATTTTCCATTATTTACCTGCCTGTCTATTTTTAATGACACATCAATGTTTATTGTCGACCCACAATTTCGGTTCGCCTCCTCTATCCCGCTGGCTCGATACTCGGAGCACCAACCTTTTAATCGCATGTATTGAACAACAAACCATTATACAGCCAATTCTTACAGCTTCATTCCGGGACCACTAATTTTCGTTCAAACTTTCGCGTAGTAACTTAAAAGAGTCGTGCTGAGCTGATCTTGATTATTATGCGACCGTCCCTCGAATAATATTCATGTGTTTAGTTAAATCTTAGACTGGCACAACTTTTATAGCCCCTTATAAAGTCGCTTAAACGTGTGTTTCATTATTTTTTTACCTTTAAATTCATCACCCGACATCGTAAAGTCTAAACTGTTTTGTATCACATAAATTATTTATACTTTAGTGGACACGTTTATTATTATTTTCATCGGTAATGATAAAGATCTCGTGTTTTATGATATCTTGTAACTCAATATATCTCGTATTAGACCTTTTTACGTAACAAAATAATAATAAAAACACCAGAGAATGGGTAAAGAAAGTTGTACGCGTCTACTGCTACGTTTCCACGCCTCGGGGATCCAATTTCGCCGTTCCCACAACAAATCGTTGTGTCAGAGTTCAGCGCCTAATTGTGCGGCGTTATCGACAGATCCGAGCGCTCCGGGAGAGAATATTTATCAATAACATGTAATTAAAATTATTTAGTCGAGGTCGGGCGCGGCGACGGCGGCGCCGCGGTCCCCGAGGCGAATTATTACACATACGCCGCGAGAGGTCCGCGCCCGTCATTAGCCGGGACAATTTTATTCCTTTCTCTTTAATTTCCGTCAGTGGACATAAATGATGGCGCTAGTACTGCTGCAACGCCGCAGGGATGCGCCACGGCCTAAAATAATACCGAGTATACCAACTCCGCTCGAACTATAAAAATGTCAATGAAAGCTTGTGTAATATCGTGAAATTTTTGACGTCGCTAGGTAAACACGACGAGTGCTTCTTCTCAAATTATCGGTGTTATATTATTAAAGATGCTTTTATATTACAATCACTACAATCCAAGAAAATACTGTATCTCTTAAACACGAACTAGCTACAAACCTATTCATATTTTATGAAAATTACGATATTAGACGAATATCGGCATTTATATCTCGTAACAGTTACCTAATAGTTAATTTTAGCTGAATCAAACCTTCTCATATGTCTACACTATGCACCTATTCCATTTTGTCTGAGGTCAGGCTGTGTGTTTTACTGATAATGTTGTAGAGTATCTTCGCGATTGGCGCGCCGCTCAAGGGACGCATTATATAATTATAACCACAAGTTTAAGGCTTTCAGCTCACATAAAATGTTTATTTTGTCGGTATTACCCAAAGAAATTGTAATAATTATTATTAACATTTATTTGGTTTTACTTACCTAATTATTTAGTTGGTACGCACAGTCAACATCAAAGGTAGCTTGTATGTTAAATATCTAAAACATTATTAAACACTTTATAGTAGTATAAAATAGTGTGTAATTATCTAAAGCATACAATGCTATAGGTAGTAAAGCATACCATGCTATACAATGGTTTACTAAACCCGACATACTTAACAAAAGTGATCTGCGAACTAAAAGCCTTAAACTTGTGATTACAATTATTTTTAATTGTGATTATTTTTAATGAGTACCTTTCGCGGCGCATCATGATACAATTGTGACGTGTTTAACAAAGTTTATCAACATACTTTGACGACCGCTTGGCGCAGTGGTTCGAGCGTAGGCCGCTCGGCTCACTGCATCGGGTAGTTGCGGGTTCGATTCCCGTCAGGGTAAATTTCGGAAATGGCCTTTTCGTAATTTTCCCTGGTCTGGGTGTCACTGGGATCGCCCCCAGTCCATTGTACGGTACCCATAGTACAAGCGTTGCTTAGTTTGGGACCATATAGTTGGTGTGTTCGTCTGGCGGTATTATTATTATTATTATACTTTTGAAGTTTTAAAGTCAATACTAACTGCAAATACTACAATGTCTAGGACAATTTCGTACACATAATATTAAAATTAGCATAATGTACCATCCAAACTGCGTCATCATTTTTAATCAAATGTGCGTTTCGAATGAAATGTATGCCTTGACCCCTTTAGCTTTACCCACATTTTTTTTTCTTTTAGGCCAGTCAATAAAATACTACCCTCCAAAGGAATTGCAATACTTAAGATCCATGACAGAACCTACGCTCTATTACCGATCGGATGCGTGACGACTGACAACTGCCATACCAACCGGACGGTCACCGATATATTAAACAGCACTTAATATAATATACAGATGACTTATTCCATTCAAACATCTCGTACCGAGTTCTGAGATAAAAACAAATGCATGTTAATCGCCGTGGCGGGAGGTTAGTGACAATATCCCTAGTGGAAGTGACCAATCGTTTTATTAGTCTCGGACGTCTTATCTTTGGAAACATAGGTGTGTTATTAGAAGAACCACCATTCTAAGCAGCCATTCAAAGATATACATGGTGAAAAAATCTGAAATGAGATTAAAATATGTAATTTCGACATCTCATAAAAACGTAGGTACAACTCTAAGTGTCTGCTGGCTAGTAGGCTATAATCAAGATTTTCGTTTTTTATGTTCATACGAAATTCTTTGATTTGTTTTATGCATGTGTATGTTGTTGCATTATTTTATGTCGTTGGGTAGCTGGTTGTACAGTTGTGCTCCCTGAAACTATCGTCTCCTTTCCATTGCTTAGGTTGTGTACGTACCTATACTTTATACTTTTTATAAGTTATTGGAGATTGGAATGAACGAAATTTGCTGGGATATTTTTCACCATCGCTTTAGTGATATGGTTTTGTTAAAGTACCTAGCGGACACACCACTCTCACACCACTATTTGCTCGAAGAGGAGTACACAGAGGGGTAAACTCCAGCAGGGGCGTTAAAAACACAATAATTTAGCTGTAGCCGTCTATCTGACACCCTATGTCCCTATCCGTTTCACAAGCATGGCGATGGAAACCCTACCTCTATACGGGGCGGCCATCATGATACTCACAATATCGACATGACCAGATAAACGTCATCGGCCACGTACAATGGCAGAGCAATGCATTTACAGCTCCATTGTGCGCTACCACTGCGAGATAGTACCGGGACTATCTGATAACGCACCACTAAGTGGTCCGACGATCACGACGCACGTCCACTTGATAAATTATACAAACACCAATCAGTTAATTATTTTATTCATGTCGCTCCGGTGGAGTCGGCTTTGTCTCCGATTGATACGTTAAGCCGGAACAATCGGACGTCATTCAGAGTCGATAGGGTGAGAGAAGGGCTGTACAAAAGCGGTCACCGCCGAACTACCTTACGATGGCTCGACGGCTCGACACAAAGAACTATTTTAACATAATACGACTGAGCCTATTCTTTTCACATCTATTCTGGCATACATCGAGCGATTGTCTTGTAAGCTCGATGATAACGAGATGTTACGGGCGTAATCTGTCGTCGTTATTCAAATGAGGAATGGTAAAATTTGTTTAAACTAATGGTGTGTAGCGATTATTTATTTGCAAATAAATAAATTAAAAAAAAATACCCACCATGATATGGTTTCGTTGATTTTGTAAGACTTCTAAAAAAATAAACATCAAAAAGGAATTGAAATATGGGTACCTCCGTCTGCAATAAATAAAAATCTTCGCATTGATAAACCACATGATTATACAAATGAACGCGCAATTGTAAAAAGGCTTTTTTTCCGTGACTACAATTTAATAATCCGCACGCGCTGACGCCAAGCTTGTACCTTACCCACTTAAGATTTAGGGTAAAAGCCGGATAGTTGCCCCACTTTTCGAAAAAGCTTTATTTAAAAAAAATATGAACTTGCTGAAAATTATTCAGTATATATCTCAAAACATAGGTCTTTTATCTTTCATATTAGCCTATTTTTGTAAACATAATTAACAATGGTTTTGAATAAATACTGTTTTATTACACCTCTCAGAAAAGGGATAGTTGCCTACTATGGCGGATAGTAGCCTAGCGTGGAAAATGCTTCGCGGGATACTTGCCTCGTGCGGGGATAGTAACCTCGGTATGATTTTTATTTTCTATTGAAAGAAATTTATATCAATTAAAGTAATCTTTATTAATTATTTAACAGTTTTTATAATTTACTTCTGTCAGGAGGAAAACCAGACGCCGAGCTTCAATATATGAGCTACCAGTCTTTTTTCATTCTCGAAGGTAAGAACATGATATTTTCCTTGAGTTAGCAGTTGCTGGTAACTTTTTTCGTAGAGTCTTCTTAAGGTTCGAGAGGATATTATGCATGTTCGAAAAATTTCATTGATATTTTTTTCTGTCTCAATTCTTCCAAGACATGTGCTGAGCTGGCACCACGCCTGGTTTTCGCTTATATTTGAGAGGCATTTTGCTTATCTGGAATAAATATATAAAACAGTTAAGTAGATATTTATTTTATTTACAACAAGTTAGAGTCACAGTAAATTGGAAAAATCAACAAAAATTAAATCCGTCTTTGATTGTTAAAAAATATTTAGTGACTCTAGGGGCAACTATCCGCGAAAGTAAGTAGGGCGACTATCCTTTTTGATGCGGATACTTGCCCTTTTTATTTACGAAGTAAATAAAAAATATTTAGCTATAAAACATAATAAACAATGTAATTTAAACTCTAATGCATGCAAAGAAACAAAAAGTTGAGTAAAACCACGATCAGTAATAAAAATATTCAATGGTAATTACTTACCAATATAATTATAACGCCCGTCAAAGTTTCGCCGCGGAAGGTTTTTGCTCACATGGACAAAACACTTGCACCTATTCTGATGGCTTAGACGGCACTGCGGGGGGTCACTACTTATTGTAGTAAAGCGCAATCACAACTTATGTTCCCAACATAGTGTATTAAAAACCGGGGCATGTATTCGTCCGAGGCAACTATCCGGCTTTTACCCTATTCGTCTCCGTAAGCCGCAGCAATTAACTCGTCCCCTTTTTAAAACGCCTAAGCCAACCGACTTAACTTATCTGAAATGCATTGGATAGAATTATTAGTAGCAATTAAAGAAATCTCATAATATGTGTTATCAATATTTTTAATACAGTAGCTACTGATATATTTAAATTTTATGTACGCATGACTGAGGAGATTATAGAAAATATTCTGGACACGATAATGACGAAGATTCGGGACGACCGCCAGATCGACGCTTGATTGACTATATACTTTCATTATAATAGGTATTTGAATTAATTATTGATTTAATTTCTTTATTTTCACTAAAATAATACATTTACATTCATTTGGACGTTTCATATTCATTCCATGTTACAGAATGCCTAATGATCGTTAATATTCATAGTTATAGTCAAACATATCGATATAATAATATGTACGTATATCCAAAAAAAAATGTGTAGTTTTTATGAAAAGCTGTTATGAATTTAAAAGAATAGTCACTCTATTAAATATTTTACCTTATAGTAGTATCTTACTCTACCAAATTAGATCTGGCAATCCAATCTTGACCTATATCCACTTCGATTAGCTAAAGACTCTACCTACCTAGTTACTCATTTATATTTCAACCTCATTATTGAAAACATGTGACCATGTTAGCTTAGTATTTGCACTAGTAGGTACACTAAAAACTAGTAAATATTAATTAAAAATGTAAATCGAATTTCATCCGTACCTACATAAAAACAACTCTATCAAGTACATAAGCGAATAGAGAAAAGGCACTCTATTTTCTATATTCTAATTTCCATAAAACCTTCCAAGTTTGTGACGGCATTGATATCAGTATAATGCGAGCAGGCCGGGGCTCGGGCCCTCGCCAAGGAATGCGCGTGCCGGCCACGGATCACTGTTGGATTAATAATTTGTAAATATTAAATATTCATGAGCCCGTACGGGTCAAACATTCATTTTTTATAAGAGCCCGAACTGTACCCGCAATCATATTTATTAAGGAGGTGCAGGTAATTATCATAACTGACTTAACGGAACAACGCCCGGCCTAATGGACGTAGGACAGTAACGTCGGTGGAGATTACATTTTTAATAAGTAGTGAAAATCTCGAACGCAATTGGTTCGTATTTACACACATCAAACCGATTGCGGTAATCTGATCGCTATGATCTATTAATTTAATTTATTATAATTGAACTATACTATATGAACTGAATACTACATAATTCAAATGCAGCGACATAGGAAATTAACTTTAATCCTTTTAACTGGCAATAATTATATTCGTAATGTTACTGCTCTAAGTAATTTAGGAAAGAATTCGGGTCTATGATTTTTAAAAATAAGATAGTCTAGACTTTACTAGTAACATACCAATACTAAGATTGATAGCTAATATAGATAACTAAACATATATTTTAAAAGAAGAGGTTACAGTTTTGAGACCGGAAATAAATAAATATTAATCTAGATTGTAATTTTTACTACCTAAATACCTACGTACTTACGCACCTTTTATCCAAAATCTTCTTGGATTACAAACTATTGTAATCATTCATCCAGGTCGAGAAGGGCTTTATCTATATCTATACAAATAAATAAAATAGGAGTGTCTGTTTGTAATATCAAAATAACACCTTTTCACTAAATGCATATGAAAGTACATACGAAACCTATAACAAAAACGCGATTAAAAAAAAAATTGTCTGTCTGTCTGTCTGTGTGTTTGTTCCGGGTAATCTCCGAAACGGCAGGACCGATTTTGACAGGACTTTCACTGGCAGATAGCTGATGTTTTAAGGAGTAACTTATACAAATTTTATTTTAGAATAACAAAATTTAAAAAAAGTGGGTTCTGACGCGGGGGCTCAGAACGCGGGAGCGGGCTTTTTTGTTAAGTTAAATTCCACGCGGACGAAGTCGCGGGCTCAGCTAGTTTTATGAATAAAGAAAATAGCATTTTGTAAATCATGGAAACAAAGCTGTGTCTGCTCGTGCCCTTTGTTCCTTACCAAATAACAAGCAGGATCACGAATTTTATTTAGTATTTTTTTTCCCAGACCTAATTCAATCAAAGGATAAATACCTAAGAGGTGTAGGAATAAAAATATCCTCATTCTCGATTGCAACAGGTGAAAAGCACCACGGGTGATAAACTTTTTGGTGCTAATATTCTGAGCAGACTACACTTGATGAGTAGTATGTACCAAACTAAATTATACCATGTTGTAATAAAAAATATTACAAAATTCCTCTCCACTCCTTTGCTTTGCTTCGTTCGTGTACACCCTGATTGTCTCTTGATAATTTAAATAAATGCAATTAAGGTCGCAAATTAACTGAACATCAAACAGGCTTTTAATAAAACAAATTGAAACTCCATCCCAATTTCGCTTCGTTAAAAACTTGATGACAGCATAACATTTCAAATATGTAAAGTAGATTTTGTAAATAATAAATTGGGTTGATATCACCACGTCATAAAGTTGGAAATAACATGCTTCACGTACTTATGAAATACTTTAAGCTTTATTATTGCGCTCATTAAATCGCAGTTAAATTTGATACCAGCATTTATAAAGTCCGGAATATAAAAAAATACTGATAAAAAGCAAAACCTTGATCTGTGGTTGGTTAAATATTGTGAATTCACCTTATCGCGGAAAATCTGTAGGTATCATAACTTTAATTTCAACTTTTTTTAGAATTAAGATAACGATCTTCTTGAATAAAAAATATACATATTTAATTACGAATTCTACTATGGCAAAATAGATGTTTTCAAATTAAAATTTAACATACCTATTATTTACTACATTTAATCAGAACGTTAGTAGGATAATAAAAATAAAGCTCAAATTTCTATTAAACCTGATACTTGATATCTTAATTGAGATAGACATAATATCAGAAAGCTTATATTGCCGCTTTGTGGTTATAATTTATCATTTACCTACCCCCGCGGGTCCGCCCGCATGGCACTTCGATATTGATCTCTGAGGTATAGTGGGAAAACAATTTAAAATTGCTGAAAAATTTGAGCATAATTCATCTATACAATATCGACGGAAAATTCCAACTCAAGGTGGTCCAGAATCATGAGTTGAATCCTTGGTATCAGTTATCGTTACAATGCCCTAGGGTAGACCCTGTATAATACGGTAAGAATGTGTATTCATGACTCCTGTTTCCGAGAGTCCTGATGATTTCTGGAAGATCTTTCATGGACCTAATATGGATTGAAAACGATATTCAAGAAAAAGGCACGTTTCCTTCCTCAAGTGGTATCCAATATGTTTTGCATTTCATATATTATAAAACATCGTATGCTGCAATTAAGAAAATACTTACGATCGGCTATAAAAAACCCTTAAATTTTATAAGCAATTAGGACAATAAATGGTGTTTTACAAATATGTTTTATCTGAATTAATGTGTAAAGCGAGCGGATCGTACAGCCTGTGGGCGGAAGGCGCGTGCCGGCCGCCCCGCCGCCGAGCGAGCGAGGGCGCGCCGCGGATGTGGGCCGCCGCCGAACGGTAGCCGCCGCCGGTAGCGCTGTCATATACACCACAAATTAACAACCCGAATAAACATATCATGACGACACATCTAAAAGGATAATATTTATTAACATCCACTTGATTTAACACTCAAATAAAAACCGTCCGACGCGCCCGTTAACCATGTTATCTAAATAATGAACCATTATAATAATATTTTCATAGCTATGACAGTTAAATTATGTGTAGACAGAATAAAAGCTAAGAAAGCGCTATAAAAATATGAAGTCTCACTGCGTGGACATGTCGCTAGTCAGTGCAAGGCGAACATTATCCGTGGATGATATACGGAAGACGAGAGCGGCGACGACGCGGGCGCTCCGGGCCGGCCGCGGCGCGGCGCCAGAGCTGCGCCCGCGCCGCGCCGCGTTTTGTTGACTTATGGCCGTTGTAATGTATCGCAATGCCTCTATCACTCATGAATATTTATTTATAAAACTATATAGATTACATTTAGGGTATAATGCCGTTGGAGTACAGTATAAGAACAGGTTTAAAGCAATAAATATATCACCAGAGAATATAACGCTCAAACATTACATGCGTAATTATTTTAATATGGAAAATAAAATTAGATAGGCGGTTTAAAAAGCGTATTAGGGATGCTGTTACAAGCATTAAAACTATCTCGAATTATGTATATTGGGGCGAGGAATACCCGCCTTGATGGTTGATATTGGACTTGTAACTTTGACAACGGTAATATCACACAGCGTTAATAGGTCAGAAGCTAGGGTGATTTAAACAATGGATGTGCAATCTTACATTTTTTCCTATACCCCGCTAACCACGAACCAACAAACGATGTTTCTGTTTCTTGTATAGCTGCCTAGAAACACGTAACACTCGGCGAGAAAACATATATTATTATTATGCTTTGTGCCCTATGCTGCTCGGGCGGCATCCTGCAACTTCGACCATTACTGATCTTTTGTAGCGATGCACTTTCGTATTATAGTTCACTGCCTAGTCCTGAAGCCTTCAGGAACTTCCAAATACTTTGAGCAGTGAGTGTTTGTATCTCCTCCGGATGCATGATATGCCGCCCTAGGAAGATACTTCTGCAACGCATTAGTGAGCCGCACGAGCAGAGGATGTGCATTGCACTTTCCTCTGCTTCTTGGCAGAGGAAAGTGCAATGCACATCAATCTGCACATTGTGCTGTCGCTCATCTTTAGGTTGAATAAATGTGTGTTTAGTTTGCAGTGCCCGGTGAGGATTCGAGTTACTGCGCACGTTTTATACCGACTGAGCTCCAGGAGCTCTTTCGATTTTCGATTGTGTAGGCTCGCTGTTTAAAGATGCCGCAGAATGGTTCAGGACCGATTTGCGGGTTGTCGGTTCCAGCTCTAGCTAGTTCGTCTGCATTTTCATTTCCGTCAATACCTGAATGTCCTGGCACCCATCTGAGTGTAACTCTGTTGGACTGGCCTAGGGTATTATAGAAAACGTATAGGTATAAATCTCTAAATATGCAGTGAATTGTTGTACCTTAATGTATTTAATATCCGTTCATTATGTGTATACGAAGTAACAAAAATCACCTTCCCAATGTGTATATAAGAGGTAGTGTCAGGGTAGCGCCAATAACAGATAAAGTAAGAGGTAGGAGGCTGGAATGGTTTGGACACGTGATGAGAAGGGATGAGATGCATGTGACTAAAAGAGTGATGAATATGAATGTGGATGGATACAGTGCGAGAGGAAGGCCCAAGAAAAGATGGATGGATTGTATTAAGTGTGATATGAACGAGGTTGGAGTGGATGTGAGTATGACAGGAAAGCGTGATGTATGGAAGGAAAAGACATACTGCGCCGACCCCAGATAATGGGAAAAGGTAAGGCAGATGATGAAAAATCACCTTCCCAAATTAGCCTAATTATTTTGCGACAAAGTTATATTATTAGATAGTGACAGCGCTTCATGCCAAAGTAGTGAAACGACAGATTACATACATACGATAGTGTGTATAATTGAATAAAAGTTAGCAATGTGTGTGTAGTCCTCCCCCCGCTGAAGTTGGTTGGACGTCATTTCATAAATTTTTCATACATTGGTTAAATCGTTCTAAGTTGGAATGTCCTAAAAAATTCATACAATTATCTATGCGATATCACTAATGGCTGACTTAAATCATTATTAGTTATCGTATTATAGTTTATTATTATACTTTATTTGAGACTAGGCCCACCACAAACTCCCACTAATGTTATCCTGTAAGCCAGGATCGACAATGGATCTAACGATGACACCGAAGATTACACCTCGACTCGTCCCGAGGATTGAACTCTGTGTTTAAATTGTAAAGAGCTATAGAGTGTCAATGGTTAAAAACCCCTTCCAAAACGGTAGTGCCTAGGTACATAAACTACCTGCACTTATACACGATGGTTAAATTAATTTCTTGTTAAAACCGTGACTTAACGATTGGTCACAGTAATAAAAATTATGAAAAATAGCATCAAATGTTAACGCACTTTAAATTATGCTAAAACTCCCCATCCTAAACTCCATTATCCGCTTTAATTTAAGATCTCACAGGGCACATATATTTTTGACTCATAAAGCGAGTCTTATTTGCGCTCAATTAATTTAAATCTAAAATAAAAATGCTTGAAGGCAATAAAATAAAACGTATGTGTAATTTTTTTAATCTGTAGCGCGTGGAAGCGATTGGAATAGAGGCGATGCGCCTTCCGTCGTTTTAGTTCGTTCATTTCACAAATACGCGTGCTGTAACTCTTACGACACTGGTATATGGGTCAATTTACAGTAATTCATACGTCTTCGTGATATGAACTGACTATAATAAAAAACATTCGGGGTAGTCATTAAAAGTATATTTTATCGCGTTTTAAATATTTAGATATTCATTCGGTGAAAGTTATCTTGTATTATTATTTGGTTCATTACTAAAGTAAACGTTAGCCGTGAAACTAAATATGTCGTCGCAGACAAGTTGGTGGTGATTCTACCGCAGCTGATAAGAGACGCTCGCCCCAAAAGACAGACTGATGGCAGGTAATGACAGGCTAATTTTAATAAATTATACTGAAGTATACAAAACGTTTTTTCTTCTCCATTATATCGAGAAACGAAAGAACCTATCATATCTTTGAAATCAGAGGAAAAACGTTTTATTTTCTCCAATTATTCATCCCGCCATCATTCATCCATTCATCCAGCTCCCCAATTAGGTAAAAATAGAATTGTATACCATTTTGTGTGTACCTTACCTGCGACATTATATGTGACCTATTTATGTGGTGGTTATATTAGGTGATTACTGGAACTCGTTATGAATATGGGTCTACTGTTTGTTACTCCGAATTTAGGTACCTAAATGTCACGTGTTGTAAGGTGATTTCATAATCAAACGGCACATAGTATTATGATAGCCAAATTAGCAAAGAAACTGGCGCACTAGATATATTCCTATTAGACCGAGCCACGAATGTTTTTTTTTTTTAAATAAGGTATTTATACAATTTACCCTTACTAACAACTGAAATTTGCATCTTAAAAGTGTTCAGATCAGATTTTAACTAATCATACTTTCATAGTCTTTTCTAAAAATTAAACTCTTTAAATGTATCTACGAACTATACAACCGCGTATATAATTGTCCTTGTAGCGATATTCGGTAGTGTGCACGTAAAGAATTGAAATGTGATAGATAGAATAACGAAATCTTGAAAGATTGTTTGTGTTAAATATAATGAGGTGTCAATCGATTCATTGTTATGGCCCGGGTAACTCGATCTCAAGTCTGGAGCGATCTTGGAAATGTCATTCTTATGTCATACCAGTACATAATGCCATGTCAAAAGCGTACTTAATAACACTCCGAGACGTGACATCGATATACTGGTATGTATTTATATAAGCAAAATCAATATAAAGCATTGTTACATCTAAAGAAGTGGAGGTCCCTGAACTTGTTTTTGGCTGTCGTATCGATTGGAATGTTTAATGACGGTAGAGAAAATTCAGAGTTTATAAATACAGTACAAAAAATATACCACGCGACAGAAAACAATTTTTATATGCCAGCATTTATAAATACTAGTAGTATCTAGGTATATCTATCAGCAGTTCTGAATATAATACGTGTAACTAAAAAAAAAACAGAAAAACAGAATTACATACCTATTATTAATTTTAAAATATCACTTATTATCAATAACTCAAGTAATTAGGCTAAAATTCAGAACAACAAAATCTATTAAAATTGGATGTCACTGAGAGCTACCCGAACAGGTCAGACACGTGGGGATTGACGGTCGTGTCCAAATTAGGAATATTTAGCGCAGATTTTTCCGTAATTGGGTTACAGTTTTATAATCGTTTTTACTTGTTAATTTACATCGCAATTTAATGTATTGGTGAATAGCTTAGTTCAGAGAGATCTCCAACGGGTTCGGCGCTCCCAGTGGGCGCTGAAGCCTTCCATAAGGACGTAGTGGGCCCGGAGTGTTGATAAAATAGAACAATATTTTAATATTTTATAGAGATACTTTTGGGAGGGGGATTAAATTTTGTTTTCTTTCAAAGGGGCGGAGGTCTAAGACGGAGGTCTTATAAACAGTTAGCTACTATATACTCGCTTTGACTATAATTATTACTTATTAGGCACATTCATTCTGTTGCGCATATTAATGTGATATGTAATAAAAATATCGTTGAATGTCGTTAAGAGACCGTGTCCCGGGTCATAATGAGGTCGATACGTCTTCCTGTGCGTACGGGCATTATGAGATCAAGCGCAGGGTCAGACGCGACCAATGAATTATTAATTAACAAGTATTCTCAATTAACACAATTAGCTCCTTAAGCTTCTGATTAAGGGATACTCTGTCATTTACTACTACCACTATAATATTGTAAAAATATAAAATGTATGTCACTGAACTAATAGTTTAAAGTATATACTTCGTTTTATTATTTATGAGGGTAGAGATGGCCTGCCAACGTTGAAATAGTACTTATTTACTATTCGTTACTCTCATGTAGGTGATCATAGGTAGGTATAGCAGCTTATAATCATTAATTTAAGTTTCATTAATATTTAAGAGTTAGGTTGTCGTACAAAAATAATAGAGATAGTATCAAATCGTAGGAGTCTACTACACACTGCATATTACTATCCGATTTTCATATATTCCTAAATAATGCAGGAGCTAAATTATTATTAAGTCAAAAAATTGGTTAGGTCAGGTTGTTAAGGTAGTTTATGTTAAAAAACTTATTATTTGACTATAAAGGCTCTAAAGGCTCTATAGTATGAACATAAATACTATTTATCAGAAATTAATTGGTATCGTTCAAAGACACAACAAAAACATCCCGCTTTTAAAACATCAAACGGGAGTCGATAATATCATATATCAATTTCTCGTGCCATCCATCAATAGCCACGAGCATTGTTTGTAAACTACAAGCCGTCTAGTTTTGTTGCGCTGACCGTACTAATTGCGCATCAGATGGTGTTCACATAAATATAATCCGCCGGAGCCGGTGCGCTCATTTGTACAGCGGCGGACGGTTGTCATGTACCCGTATTAATATCGATGAATAAGAAATTCGTTATGGATGGGCTACATGCTTGGCCATTACTGCGCCGATCTGCCTCTGACCGCGCGGCGTCTGCTGGCTACCATTCTCTCCTGTCGTTACCCGTCCTTATCTTCCTCTATTTATGTTGTGCCATGTACAGTGATTATTCATTTCGTTTCATCAGGTGCTCCGTGTAAATGCACTAGGCGTTCCAGTCTTGGCTGTTGATTTATGAACGAACATAATTTTGAAAACGCTCACGCGCACGGATGGAAGGAACGATCTCTGTAAAATAGTAAGGAGTGTTGAACAGAAACCCCAGGGAGTTTATTTAACAAATATGATTGACCATAAACATTTTACGAAACATTTAGACTCTATTACACTAATAACAATACCTTAATCAAAAATGCAGAATCGTACAGAGCTAATTATATTATATTACAAAATCATTTAGAAAATATTACTTCGGAGATCATAATGCTAATCAGTATTCAGGCACGAAGGCAGCATCACGGCAAAGGCTTGTAGCCCGCGACCTTTAACATCATAAAGCCAATTAAACTGAAGAATAATAATTGTAAAACTTAACGCAACACAGCAATATCGGTGAGGCTCAATCGGGAGTAGATCGTGTCCGCGAGTACAGCGCGCCACGCGGGCGGTCCGCGCCGTGATCCATCACGATCCGCCGAATCGCCGCCAAACTATACGATTATTATATTCAATAATCGATGAGCATTAAGTGAAATTAATTTTATTGGGTAATGGCGCGGGTCGTGACGGCGCGCGCGCAAACGAGCCGTATTAGTAGCGGGTGCGGTGCGCCTGCGCTGCGCGCGCTTCGTGACCGCCGCACATTGCTGCGATGTAATAATGCCCCAGTAATAAGGCGATTATTGTTAGCCTTGTGATATAATGTAGATTCGATTAATCTCATTAAAATAGTTTAGTTTGAATTTAGATCTGTTAAAAATCTTGACTTTAAACTAAATAATGTCAAGATGTGGGTAGAGTATTTAGCAAGCAATTAAGTATACGAGTATGCTGTGTAAATTATGTAATAATTTGTAATTTTTTGTCTTCTAGTAGAGTTATCTAATTTAATCTAATATCATGCATGTTAAATTACGATACATGAAAAAATACTTAAACACTGAACCCCGTATTAATTAACGTGGATTAGCGGTTGTGTACTTACACCATGCTTTGTCTTCTTCTTTCGAATGTTAAATTACCGATGACAGAAATAGGTCAGTGTGTGAACTATTCGCCCGCTAATCCATGTCTATACAAATAAATAAAATTGGAGTGTCTGTTTGTAATATCAAAATAACACCTTTTCACTAAATGCATATGAAAGTACATACGACACCTATAGCAAAAACGCGATTTAAAAAAAAATTGTCTGTCTGTCTGTCTGTGTGTTTGTTCCGGGTAATCTCCGAAACGGCTGGATCGATTTTGACGGGACTTTCACTGGCAGATAGCTGATGTAATAGGGAGTAACTTAGGCTACTTTAATCTTTGAAAAACAATTAGGGTTCCGCGTAAAAAAATAAAAACACATGAAACCAAAGAGTATCTCCGAAACGGGTGGACCGATTTTGACAGGACTTTCACTGGTAGATAGCTGATGTTATAAGCAGTAACTTAGGCTACTTTTATTTTATAAAAACAAAATTAAGAAAAATTTATAAAATGGGTTCTGTCGTGCGGCTCAGAACGCGGGAGCGGGCTGTTTTGTTAAGTTAAATTCCACGCGGACGAAGTCGCGGGCTCAGCTAGTTTATTAATAAAGGGGTGTAAGGTTAACCAATTAAGAATTATTTCCTAAACAATACCAACTTAGTAGTTAAATAAATGTGGTAAATTATATTGGCTTTCCATGCCTCCGTCACACCGTTATAGTTAAGATAATGGTTTAGCCATATTGGACAGCAGTTGCCGCAATTCAACTGGGTTTGGCCAGCACGAACTGATTTTTGACCATACAATTGAACGAGAAAGAACGTAGTTTATCCGAGCATGCGCGGATACTATATAAAAGGTATGATAAAGCTACCATAGGTATATTATGGTACGTTTGATTAGATTAAAATACAATGCCAATACAATCTATGATGGCATTTATTGTATCAGTGCCTCAGAAAAAAAAAATAAGATCTCATTTTAATAATACACGATATTTTTCATGGCATCTTAGTACATGCCAAAGATGACCCACTACAAAAAAAAATTGTTTTAATATTTTTCAGTTAATTGGTACAGCCGATTGGCAGCGAGTGATTTAATGAAAGGTCAGCTGTTACGAGTGATTTTATTTAATGGTTCAGGAATTGAGCTTTGTTTGAAATAAAAATGATGTTTCAAAGTAAAATGCCCTGTCTCACCATGGAAAATTATTACCAAGAACTAAAATTGTACCTCTAAAATACTTATCAAGGAAAAATCATAGTCCAGCAAACGAGGTCACGAGCAGTAGTAGGTCAACAAGAGTTTTTTCATTACTCATACTCTGAAAGTAGGTCTGAAGTTGCCTGAGAAGCGGGTTGAAAGTAATACTTTTCCGGCCCGGGAGAATCGCTTTCAACTGACAGCTGTCAAATTATAAAAAAAAAACTAGTTCCATTTTCACATTTCTATGGAACCATGTTCAAACTTTTTCTACAGTAACTCAATTACAGCACGATGTAAAATTGAAATAACATAAAGTTAAGTATTAATTCAAGAATATATATTTTTAAATGACTTAATTATAATTTGGTTTCAACAATTTCTTTAAAATAACATAGATTTGGGCAAAATATTTAAAGATGAAAATGAAAAATAATGGCTAAATAATGAAGTTGGCCGGCCAACGAAAAAAAAACCAAATAGGCGGCAATCCGATTATTTTTTTTCGAGTTGTAGAGTATTGTTTATACTTCCTTGTATTATTTCTTTAGCCAATTCCTGTTTTTATTTTTATTTGCCTTGTATTCGTAATGAAAAGCACAGTGTTTACCTCGGGTGAAAGACTTATTTTGTCCCTCGAACTATTAGCGCCCTCGCTACGCTCGGGCGCCAAACCCCGTCTCGGGACAAAATAAGTCACTTTCACCACTCGTGTAACAATGTACTATTACGTTCTTTAGCAGTAATTAATCGCTCAGGCTCGGGTCAACGTGAAATATTTGTTTCACAGATTATTGCTTCCTAGGATAGTCGGTAGCTCTGCACAAATATATTACGTAGCTACCTACTAGCGAGCGTAAAACTCATGCATGACCTAAACATGTATTCATTGAAAACATTTGAAACTTTTAACAAGTGGAGGTGTCTGGGAGTGATGTAGGTAACAAATGGTGTGTTCCGGCCCGTGTGCTCGTTGCCTGAAGTAGGCAGCTCTTATCGAACAGAACAAATAACACGGAGAACAATGAAACGGTGCTAGTGTGGCAATGTGTGTAAATTATAGTTTTGGAGTCTTGTTTAAAATTTCCGATGTATTAGTTAAAGTTTTCTTGCTTGGGACGTTCTACCATCATTAGCTGTTTATATTCACTAGCAAATTAAAATGTCTGGTTCACAACCAATAAACTAAATTTTCGTTCTATTAGTAAGACGTTGCGCACTTAAAATTCCAGCTAAATATAAAATCATATTTGAAGTCTCGAAATATCGGTCCTTAACATTTAGGATAGTATTTTAATACCCATCGAGAAAGGGTTCTGACTTAATATCTATTATATTTTGGAACGAAATATTCTCTTTGCTAACGAATTTTCAGACACTTACCCTCTAATTTACAAGTAAAACGTCTACTGGATATTATTAAAATTAGAAATTGTAAAATCGTTCCGAGCCGGTGGCGCTCGGTATAGAGAATGGCAGACGAGAGGCGCGCGTGTGGCCACCGTTACTGTCTCACAACAATACACCACTGATATAAAGAAAATATTATTTATTTAAATTCCACAATAAACGCGGCCGTCGTTATGCTCCGCCATATTGTGAAGTAGGTTACGGGTTACAAAAGGCTACATACAAGTTTTGTCTACAGTTATTGTTATTTATAACGCGTGAGGCCTTGTACGGATTACATAAAAGGAAAGTTCATTATCGGTGTAGTACAGAACATTCAATGTTTACTTTATGGGCGACTTCCTAGTGTCCTCGAATAAATGTTGGTAGATGTCTTCCTACAAGGATCCAATCATACGATGATCTGTCTGCAGCGTGTTTGTTTATGTCATAAATTGGTCCTGGCTTACAGGAGGAACAGTGGTGGTGTGGCGGGACTAGTCCCCATTTAAAATAAAAAACCGGACAAGTGCGAGTAGAACTCGCGTCCTGAGGGTTCCGTACAACATTTTATTATGATATTAGATAATTTTTCCATTCCTGGATTCCAATATCGATACCGGCAAGATATTTTAATAATAAATAGTTCCCAAAAATGCTTAAACGAATTCGGGAACCCAATACAAACTGCAACCAAACTGAATACAAACTACAATACATACCCTTATTTTACACACTTAGGGGTGGAATTTTACAAAACGCTGAAATTAAGATTTTTTATTTGTAATAAGTAGCCTCAATACTTATTTTCATGTCTCTAGGTTCATTTTTTTTTTTTACCCCATACAAACTTTCACCCCCTATTTTATGCACTTAGGGGTGGAATTTTCCAAAATTCTTTCTTAGTGGATACTTGCGGTATATAAGGTACTTACTGTCAAAATGTCATGATTCTAACACCAGCGGTTTGGGCTGTGCGTTGATTCCTTTGTATTGATAAGTGAATTTGCGAAAAGTATCAAAATATGTGACATAAATCACCGTATCTTTTGATTGCGTTGATTTAGGAGCCTAATTTTTTTACACCTACAAGGGACCATAGCATTTGATATTTGGTATTAATTTCAACTTGATAACTCTACCCGTTTCTGAGAAAAAAGGGGTTGACAGACAGACAGACAGACAGACAGACAGACCGACAGACAGACAGACAGACTGACAGACTGACGGGCAACAAAGTGATCCTATAAGGGTTCCGGTTTTCCTTGTAAGGTCCGGAACCCGAAAAATTAGGTAATCTACGAATATAATTCCTGGGATCAAGTCTTTCGCCATGCTGAAAACGGATTATGGTGATGGTCGTAGAAGCCGTACGATTGAAATCGAAAGTTGTGAAATTCGAATTTCACAACTTCTAACTAACTGGAATCGTACGGTTTCTTAGATTGTATACAGTTTACCTGTTGCGTATAACCGACCCTAAAATGAACTCTTTCACAATTATAACATAAACGGGCATCTCATTTTTTTACATAAAATACACTGAAAATACTGAAATGAAATTGTTTTAATTATTAACACAGGAAAGTCTTTTATAAACAAGGAGGCTGAGGGAGAAGTATCTAATAGGCTTAACGCGTTTCTCTGTAAGCCTTTAAGTACTCTTACGCTCGAATATTCCAAGATGGGTTCGGCGAAATAATCAAGACTATTCCTTCTTCAGGTTCGTAACAAATCGTGCATCAAAATATATTAAAAGTAGAGCAAATACGTTACCGGGAACAGTATTGCACAGAACGTCAAACATTGATGAATAGATACTTATTAATGAGCCAATGGGAGCGCGTTCCTTCCTTTATCAAACGTCACAACGTTTTAGAATTATATAAATCAGAGCGATCTTCCGCCACACTCAGTAGAGGTCTCATTAATTAGCCACATCAATGGAGCCCACCGGCCCCACGGTAACAGCATTCACCAGTTATGAAGATTGTTATGGTTAAGAACAAGCACAGGTAATATATTGCGCCAAATGTACAGTACAGTGTATTGTTAGCATCGAGATAGTTAAGAGGATGGAAAACCTTTTAAAATAAAATAGGAAGAAATAAATTTAGGAAGTAAATTAAGAAAGGTAATGTATATATTATCGCATCACGGACGTAGGAAAAATGTCTGCAAAGCTGAAGTGGGAGTGGGCTGGTCACGTCGCGCGCATGGACCCACGGAGGTGGGCCAATACCAGCACTAGCTGGATACCTGCCAATAACCGCCGCCGTCGGGGTAGACCAAGAAGACGGCGGCGAGATGACTTAGACACCTTTGCGGGAAAGGCGTGGCCGGAAATTGCCCTGGACAGAGCAGCATGGAAGGTAAAAGGGTAGGCCTTTGCCCAGGAGTGGGACAGCATAACAGGCTAATAAAATAAAAAGTATATATTGGAGAATGGGCACATCCAGACTTTTTTATCGGTATGTAGTTTTCGCGGTGGTAGACGTTAGGCCAAGCAGCAGCCAATAGACCCCAGCTCATACAGGGGTTGGCACAACCAGGGTAGTAGAATATAAAATAATAAAATAACTCTTTATTTTACCTACAACAGAGTTTGAATTTGACATTAACCACCCTCTTACAGAAAATCTGCGTAATGTAGTTTTTAAAGCTGCGTTTGTTACTATGAGTGAGAGGGCCGGAAGCTCAACCCCTGTCTCCCTTCCCTGCCGACTTTGTACTATAAAAAACCGCTTGTAACGTGGAATCAACCTATGAAGTGAAACTACTTTTTACGACAGAATGAAATGCCGTCAGAAGCGTCCGTCGAATTGGTAAACTAATTTGAAACAATTTTAAAGCAAGACTTGAATAATAAAATACTCATCAAAAATATTTATCAAAGTAGACTTGCAGGCAAAAGCTTTTGATCGGAATAAATATATGAAGTAGGTGGACATCTCATAATAAGCCAGACAGAAAATGATTGGTTTCCGAACATTTTCTAAATGTTAAATAAAATTCAATTAATTGAACCCGCTAAGTGAAGCTACCTTTTGAAGCGAAACTAAATAAAATTGATGAGTACCTACTCAACATTTTATCATAAACTACCTACTAACATCTACTATCTTCTTTATTGCTACCTTTGTAGCAGAAAGACGCGGGTAACTATTGAAAAAAAAAACAAATAAAACGTACCACTTAACGTACTAAGCTCAGCCCAAATTGTATTACAAACATAGTATTACTTATTAGGCATAAATTAATTTAAAACATGCTATATTAGTTATCTGTAGTTGGGACTACACTTTAATTAAATAAGTAATTATAGGTAGGTGTCTACTGGTGGCGAGTTCATTGGAGCCGCTCCGATAGGTATGTATTTATCAAACGCAATCAAACCTTGTATCGGTTAGTTTTGATTAAATGTTTGTGTTATGAACGCGGACATGTAGTGGCTATCGCCATTTCAATTTTATCATTATTATTTATTAGTTGAAATAATAAGTACAAAGAAAACCTTCTCGACATTATTTCTGTAATCTTCATAAAGGGCATGGTGCGATGACATAGCATATAATCGACTCGTGTAGATATATCATTCGTAATAGACTATAATTATCTGAACTTGAAAAAGCTCGCGATGTCGTCCGCGTTTATTAGCGGTTAATTTACATATCAATAACCGGCTGGTAGCGTGTAATGTATTATCACTGATCAATCAGGGTTTGACACGTTGTGTAATTATCATCTCTCAGTTTCTTCATAAACGACGTGCAAGTACTGTCGGCATCGTAAAGCAATCCGTTACATTGAAAGGCAGAGGTAGTTATTTATTAGAATTAAATAAAAAGTACCTATCTACAACAATGGTACCAATTTCATAATGAAATTGATGACTACGTCACTTGAAATATGCAGTCATTTACACTACAAAGCCGTCGCCGTCTTCTCTATAGGTAAATTTTTGACAGATAATGGTCGTATTTGACACTCTGGTACAGTAACATTTATACAAATTATCAGTGTCGGGTTAACCGTGTGAATTACCGTTATGACAGTATCCAAAATCTTTATAATGGTCTATCCAATTTTGATATCTCACTGACCCAATATCTACACAAGCTAGAAAGAAAATTTGTTGTTTTATGTTATTGGCAGCTGCTGTTGACTGTGGATCAAAAGCTGGGGTGAATAACATCAAAGCTAGCAGAGTTCAAAAAGGGTATCTACGTATTGGAGACATGTCCTCAAGCAAGCCTTCTGTAGAACAGATTTTTTCCGTCAATTCAAAAACGAGAAAAGGTACTATTTTTCTTGCACGTGACTGTACAAATGTTCGTACATAACATGAAACGTGTAATAAGAACGTCTCGCAGCGAGCACACGCAATCAAACGCTTGTCGTAGCGGTATTAATAGTGTCGCGGGACGCTATCAGATAGTTGCGACACTCGGACACGGTTGCAGGCAGAAAAATGTTTATCTTCTAGAGCTAATGGTTTAGTAATGCATGGTATACACATGCACACGTAGGGCTCGCATTAGTTTTGCTCAAAATAAGACATGGTCATCTAAAGCGAGAACTTATAGGTAGGTACATAACGAAGTAAACAAAAACCATCGCATATAGTGCGTGCATGCAGGTTGTTGTGAATTTGAAAATTGTTTCTATTTTCCGTCTTTAGAAGTCTTGACGGGAAGTGGCGAGGGCATAGACGAAGGAGTCTTTAGTAGGTAATACTAATCCCCTGGATAAGCCTCCTTAGTTGAGACCTGTTCGACGTGAGTTGGCAAACAGAACCTGGCAGCAAGTCATATACCCTCCAGATCCGATATAATTTATCCTTAGTATATTAAAAAAATATTGTCCCTTAAAACATTGGATGGCATTGCTATTAATCGATTGGTGTGGTAATAACCACACCAATCGATATACCGTTGATCCAGTCACCGATCCTTAAAATTGTCAAATAAATAAGGGCAAATTTCAGTATAATCCAAATATTTAGAAAACCCCGTCTCCAGTTTATACCCAAACATATCATTTTGCAATGAAACTTTCATAACTCGTTCCCGACCGCGGCACCAACAAAGAATGGGAGACATTTGAGGCGTTTGCACCGTCGCTTAATTATACCTTGCTATGTCGCTTTAATAGAATTTAATTATAGCATTCGAACTAACATCGACAACGATCAGTTTTAGATCCTGTGAATAGGTACTGCATTCAGAAATAACCTGTTAATTTGTAGTATATTCATTAGAAGTGCATTGATATTGAGATCAATAACCTAACCTTCTTTTGTATTTCTAAGAATTTTCTTAGAAATACCCGTAGGTATATTTAATTAAGAATACCTTAGGCTAAACACAACAAAGTAATCTATTCATTATGTCCCACCAGACTATCAGACATATAAACTGTAGGCCAAACATTGTAATGATTTAATACATCAATAAATATTCAACATTGAAGCAGCAGGGAGGTCTGTCCCGCGTCAGTAAATATGTACGCAATTGCTACGATTCGATCAGGCTGTCGTTATCGCATGTATCGAGCTACTGCACTTACCTACAGATCAAAAACTGCTGAGTTAGAACATCCATCAATGTGAATAAATGTAAATAATGTGAATGCTTTGTTAGGGAACGAACACACAACAAGCCAACAAATCTCAACATGATTGTTTCATTGAATACTTGCAACGCTATACGAGTACTAGAGCTATGATTATGTCTTGGTTTGTCTGCCTGTAAGTATCTACTTATAAACCATCTAGATAATGTGTTTAAACGTATCTATTAATACAGTTATGACGCATGAAATATTAACATTATCAGGGAGGTTTATCATGAAGAAAATGCCTAATGAATATTGAGACAAGCGATTGCGCATGAACATTGTTCTAAGAGGTCGGTTAGCAGCTAAAATATGGTTTGGGTAGGTACCCAATTCATATTTCTTGGAGGTCCAAGAAAAACATTTCCTCGCCTACGTCAGTGTGTTATAAATGTTAGCATCGAGTTGCATATAGCTTGCGCTACGCAACCGCCACGAAAGCGCGACTTTCCTCTGCGCGTTGTCCCGTTAATGCAGCACACGGGGCGAGCTTGTTACGCGCATTGTGCGGCGTCGGCCGCTCGATGATACATTATTTTTATAACAATAAATCGTTGTAAGTAAAGCACCGCTCGCAGTCCCGGTGGTCCACCGCCACGCCGCCGCTCGCTCGTGATGTGCCTTCGCCCTAAAGGTACGCCACACAAAGACGATGAAGACCACAGAATATTATTCTCAAAAGAGGCTTAAGTATTTGAGGCAGATCATTTTTGCCTTTGTGTGAAAACTTATAAGAAAAGACTTTTCCACCACTTGCTGTGAATCCGGCTTATGCAGAGAAAAACACATGTTCGTGTGGAAAACCTTAAGACTACTTTACAGTCTTTACTACTCAAGACGAACAATTAATCTTTTCATTAACATCTGTTCCTTTGATACCGTTTTCATTTCAATTCAACTTTGAGAAATACACACAGAGTTAACATCGTCCGCGAACGACGAACCTATAATTAAACGAGATAACAGATGAAAAAAGCGATAGCTTTTCAATAGTTAATTTATTAGTCAACGGATTGCCAGATACAATCTGTGGCTTGCATACTTAAAGATAAATACAGTGGGACACGTTAGAGAGTGGCCGCTACCAGTGGCCGGTGCCGTGATAGCGATCGTAAAAATTAATAGTCCTTGACACGGGGCGTTTCAATTTGCTTTTTAATTAGTAGCGGTAGCGATATTGTACTTCGGAGATAGTGAAGGCACACCACTATCGGGAATCAATACGATCTCCATACGATACCTGCCCGTATATCTACTCTACCTGAATTCAAATCAACGCGATTAACTTCACATTTACATTTTTAAGTAAAAAGTGTTATACTATGAATATTTATATGGTTCAATGTGTCTGAACTTTCGGTAGTCCTAAATTTAATACTGTAACATTAAACTAAATAAAGTAATGTTAGATAACCCAAACTTTGCATATTAAATCCCGATTAAACCTAGACAGTATTAATTCTAAAATAACTCTAGCGCTGAAAATGGGTACAACATAATAATCTTCATGTTTATACTTCAATTAAAAATTAAAATAACCACTGAGACTGCGAGAACTGTAAATCTCAGTTGTCATTATTGAATTTGTGATCCATAAATGCAATTAAATTCTGATCTATCGTATCGATCTCGTTGCATTTTCAAAGTAGTCAAGTGAATAATTACTTGGATATGTGATGCCAGAAGTGTGTGGCGACCTCACATTCACGTCGACGACAGAAGCGGACAGATGGCGGTAAATGCAGCGCTTCAATACAATGTACGGATTCTTCATAGAAAAACTGAATCACGATATTAAGTCTCGCAAGCATCGTGACTATATATACAAGACCCCGAGAATAACCAGCGGGGCATAGCGGCCGCCCCGCCAGGCACAACACCCGCCTGGCTGGAAGATCTTCCCTTTTCCGCCAAAAGTGTTAATCGCCGTATATAAATTGATTCAATGATTGACTAATTGCAAGTACATTACTCCATTCAATGATATGTGCGCTGTTATGCGCATAGTAACTTAGTAACTAGTTAACTAGGGTTTCAACTGAATTGAATCGCTTTTGATGTTAAGTAAATAATTTAGTAAATAGCTCATGACGTGTCTTATATATTTAGATTCGTATTAATAGTTAGATATTGGCTTATTTATATGGTATATACTATTATTTCGTGTGTTTCTATAAAACCACTACATTACCAGCTCATCGACTATTTAAGTTTCCTTTACTTTCTCTTTAGGAATACCTATGGTGAAGTCAAATACAAATAAATTTTAATATTTGTACTTTGTAATATCAAAATATTTGCGTTTTCATACCTAAATCACATGCATAATGAAAATGCCTACCTATACAGCTTGAAACAGAAAGGGTATACTTTTTTTTCAAAACTTAACTTTGTAATTATAAAACTATCAGCTTTGGAGGGAACTTATAAAACAAAAGGTGTTACAGGGATACAGATGTTGACAGAGTTCATAAGTCTAAAAATCCTTTAGTAATTCAACTGTCCCAAAAAGCTGATAGTGTTAGATTTACAAAGTAAAGTTGCAAAAATATAGTATACCCTTTCTGTTTCACCTAGTATATACCTATGTTGCGGCTAAACTGCAAAACGTCTGAACTGATTTTGACAAGACATTACTTGGCAGATAGCTGATATTTTAAGAAGTTGCTTAAGCTACTTCTTGTGTTTTTAAAGATGGTTCACGAAAACAAAAGTCTGTGTAGGTTTGTTATCGACTCGTCGGGTCCGCGACATTTAGACCTTGTTTTTAACCCCCGACGAAAAAAGAGGGGTGTTATAAGTTTAACATGTGTATCTGTGTGTCTGTCTGTGGCAACGTAGCGCCCAAGCTGATGAACCGATTTCAATTTTGTTTATTTTGTTAGATAGGTATTCTGATCGAGAGTGTTCTTAGCAATTTTTCATGAAAATCGGTTCAGCCGTTTGAAGATCATCAGCTCTTTTGTAGGTTAAAAAAGCCATATTCACGGCCAAAACCCACTTCCACGGCTCGAATCCGTTCGAAATTTGGGCTCATTGGAATAATATCTTTGCATCACTTGAGAACGGCTGAAACGATTACGCTTTATTATATTTTTAAACTAGCTGAGCCCGCGACCTCGTCCGCGTGGAATTTAACTTAACCGCTCCCGCTCCCGCGTTCTGAGCCCGCGCTACAGGACCCATTTGCTTTTTTTTGTTTTCTAAAATAAAAGTAGCATAAGTTACTGCTTATAACATCAGCTATCTGCCAGTGAAAGTCCCGTCAAAATCGATCCAGCCGTTTCGGAGATACTCTTTGATTTCATGTGTTTTTATTTTTTTACGCGGAACCCTAATTGTTTTTCTAAAATTAAAGTAGCCTAAGTTACTCCCTGTAACATCAGCTATCTGCCAGTGAAAGTCCCGTCAAAATCGGTCCAGCCGTTTCGGAGATTACCCGGAACAAACACACAGACAGACAGACAGAGACAGATAGACAGACAGACAAAAATGTTTTAAATCGCGTTTTTGCTATGGGTGTCGTATGTACTTTGATATGCATTTAGTGAAAAGGTGTTATTTTGATATTACAAACAGACACTCCAATTTTATTTATTTGTATAGATGATCGTAATAGTCTGAACTGGATTTTTACAATATTATAAATTTGAAAAGATTCCCGGATTCTGGAAAAAAAATATATTTTATCAATTTTATATGAGATTAGTGTATGAACTAAAGACGTTCCATAAGTCACGTTTCAAATGATGGATACGCGCAAGCGTTAAATTTTGTTTGTTTTTTAATGGTCATGGAATATTACGCAATAATTATTCTAGAGGGCGCTGCTCTGCCATTGAGAAAAAATACAAAAAAACAAATCTAATTTAAAATAATTTTAGCGTCATTGAAAATTCTTCCCCTGGGCTTCTCCCGTCCACCTCAACCAGAGTTATTACATCGAATTGAATCATAATTGATAATCTTTTACTAGGAATTAAACCTCCGAGGCATCAATATTTAGATTCGTTGCTATTCTAATGTCAATGATTATAATGTCATAACAAGATAATGTCTCATACTTTTACACAGATTTTCTGTTGATTATTGCATTGGTTATCTTAGATTATAAATGAGGAAGCCAAAACGAATGATATAAATGGCGCTTTCATAATCTGGCATCGAAACTAGTTGTACCAGATAAATTTGCGAGATGAGCTATTAATACTGAGCTACGGGAGCTACGCAAATCTCGCTAACTTAATTATTTGGAAGAACTAGGTAAAGTATACATTTGACGAAAAGGTCGTCGCATCGGGGGTTTTTAAATTTTCAATTTAGAGTTATGTCAAGTTTAGTTCAGTTGTTTTGTCTAGATAGACGACAACGAGATAGAGCTCGTTTTCTTCACGAAACAGAATTTATATTTACGTCTCTTTAAGAAATATCACTTTCTTCACGGCATAATAAACCTGTTGATGTTATTATTTTATTTTTTCATAAAAGTAAGTAGCTTCCAATATTTGCGACACAAAATAAACGAGCAGGATACCATGCCAGCTGCGTATCGATACCAATAAGTAGGCACCTTGCAATTACTCACATACCTCATTAAGTACACACAAAGAATTAAATCCCCGGAGTCTATCAACTTAGAATATCAAAAAGATGTAGGTATGTATTAAATATACACATTTAGACGAGATGTTCTCTTAATCAAACGTCAGATTTGGTCAATTTAACTTTAATGATAGTGTTGTGTGCGTTAAGCTTCTTTGATTAATCGAAGTGGAGAGGATTCGAATTTAAGGAAAAAGTTTTGTGTGAACTTGCGTGTGTGAGTGGGTATGGCGCGCGGCGGGCTGCGCACGCGCACCGCGCACGGAAGCGCTATCGGCCGCCCATCGACGCTTGATTTACGACATGCCATCACAATACACACTTTTACGTTTCCATAAAATAAAATAAAGAAACTTGCTACCTACCTATTTAGATTTAAGTTATTTTTATATTTTTCCTCTCACCTTAACCTTGAATATTAGGTTCAATTTACAACCAACGTTGTGTTAATAAATTAAGTTCGATCTTGCTGTGTTGTTGCACTAAAAAGGTATGGATGAATACATCCTGCCATTCTACTGGTCAAATAATTCACCTACCCGTCGACCTCCATTTGGATTTGCTTACTTATTTATCTACTCACCTACTAAATAAATAGAAGAAAATCAATTTGTCATTATGTATTGCTATCTCCCGCGCGATAGTGCTATCCGCTCCGAATTCGGCACCATAAATCTCAATAACTTAACGTCTCAAAAGCAAATATCACCCAGGAAACATTTTCGAAATATAAAAACATAATTCATTAGGGCCGAATTGGCCAACACGTTAACGGACCGTTAAAGCAGTAAACGATTGTTAGCAGTACATTGAGGAATCGTTTGCCCCTCTAACAGTCTATTAATGTGTTGGTGAACACAACCCTTAGTCGGTCATTGAGCGTAAGCGATCAGGCGGACCCTGACGAGCCATTACTTGGGATGACGGCGCGCGTGCCCGCGGACACATCACTCCCATTAGTGTCAGACCTCCCCCGCCCTTCGCACCACACTATCACTCAAGGCCCGGGAGAGGTACACACCAAATCTTAAGAGGTCACCCTTCATTGGTAACGCTAACCCGCCGTCGCCTTTAAATAGGAAACGACACGTTTATCCAATTAGAAATTCACCATATCTTTGTGATAGTTGAAGAGGAAATTTGAGCAATCAACTTGCAGAGCGCCCGGCGTTCCTATCACAGTTTATTCAATTGAGCTCGTAATGAAGTTATGTGAGCTATGAACGGTATGGTATAAGCGGTCCATTCCATGTTTAGGCTAGATTATGTTTAGCTATTCATTGAACATCAATATGAAACTGTTCGAATATTAATTAATCGTTTTAATCAATGGAAATAGATACTTACACACAGCTTATTTTAATATCATTTTTATTTTACTATTTTTTTAAGATGCCTTTCCATTAATTTATTTATGGATAAATTATATTTCAGGTTTACTTAAATTCTGAAAAGCACCCATATACTTTAAATAACCGCTATACAAATTGTGTTGATATTGACTTGCTCAAGCATGTAGGCAAATTTATAGTTAATTATTATTTAGTTTCTTAAGGTAAAAAAATACGAAGGAAAAACAAAGTAACATAAGCATCCTATGTTTAGAATTCCAAAGTTAGATAATATGTGGATCCAACTTACACTTTAATTCACACCCAATTAGGACTAACCTCTCAGTTCTAAAGATATGCAAGAATAGAGCCGCAGGCCAAAGAGTTACAGTCCGGTAATAAGATAAGTATGACCTCAATACGGATACCAGAACGAACTGGCCAGTTTGAAATATAGCTAGCATACTAAATAACGTAGGTAGGTACAATAGATAACCTGGCGGACTGTACAAAAGCGTGGACTGGCCACAAGTTGTTATTACAAGGTGTTGAACCTGGTTTTCTGATTTATTGTTGTATGGTATTAGCAATGATCAATGTTGTTTTGAGGTGTCTGTTTATTGCAAGCGTTCTATCTGCGTTAATTACGAAACGAACCGAGATAAATCTCATTCATAACTCGCGAGTAGAATTAGAATATGTGTCGTTTTATTTTAAAATTAAAACTATGAAATTGACTCCAGTCGTATCGTTAAACGTGTCAAGGTAACGTTGACCTTAAATAACGATAAAAGAAGAAGAAATGGCATCATAAATCTTAAAGAATTTGTCTTTATGTTTTGTCATATTGCCACTACTACGGTACGGGTTTGAAAGCGACGAATCATTGTCTCATGCACATAGTCTTGTTGTAACTGAATCTGTATCGAGTCGAGAGCTCTTGGTACCAGCAAATATGAACGAGGAAGTATTTTAGTGGTCTCTCGGACATTGGTTAAGTGGTGTTAGGTTAGGAGCATCGGGCAGGCGAGCGTCTCGTCGTGTGCCGGGCGCGTGGCACACTGCGCCCGCGCGACACGCCGATTGATACACCGAGTTAGCCGACCTCACCGCACTGACCTCATTCATAAATCGTCATTTAAACTTATATTCAAAGAGCAAGGGTCCACAAATTACTCTAGTATTCGACCCTTCAAATTATGTTATTTTTGGATGGTGATATGATGTTTGTTTTTTAGATTTGATGACTCTTAAGAATAGTTCTAAATCAGATAAAATTAAAGTGATATTTAATGATTTTGTAGCCATATTTTAAGAAAATACTTTTCATACATTATCTTCAATTTATACTGATAACTCATCTTACAACCTAGTTGCGTAAAAGCGGCAACAATCCGGTGGAATCCTGCAAAAGTAGTACCTACCTAACAACCATAGACCGAAATCTGTAGAAGCAGAACTAGTTTATTGTGCTAAGGAATGTGGTACGTAATGAGGAAACCTAAGTGGACAATAAAAGCGGATCCTGACGCGTTATGAAAATCGCGTGCCGCAACCATACGCTCCGTCATGCAACAACCACTCCAAATTAATATATCCTGGCTCGCGCCGTGATTCCTAATATTATATTTAGACGTGACACTCGCTCGTTTGTATCAATTGGTCCCGTCTGCTTCGCTGATATATGGCCGACGCTACTTTAGAACAATGATGGCATAAATTGCGCTATTATGCGCTTTAACACTGCCCCGCGACCCCGCTTGACATCTCACTTAATTGACAAATTAGCCTGCACTGATACATTTGTAGACAAAATCACGAACAGCCGATAACCCAACAGCAATGACTCACCCTAGCCAGACCGCGGGTAACGCTCTATTTATTTGATTCAACCAGAAGATTTCAAACTAACGGAAGGCAACACAATAAATGAGCGCACAAACGATACTTATGTCGGAGACAAGCGATTACAATGCTCATTAATAACTACTTGTGCGGCGCCGCTTACTCCTCCAATACAAATCAGTCTAATGAGAGGATCCCATGAAAGCCTTTTAATTTCCCATTTCGTGCGACCACCTCCGATATCGTCTGACTATTATTAATATAAGGCCGGAGCCGGTCGCCGGTGGCTGCGCTCCCGACAACCTCGATTACGTCGAACCTTACGTAGGTATCGCAGACGCTCTCCGCGACTTATCTCCCGCTATTAATTACGCTCAGATATTCACCGGACAAGTTTTAATGCGACCGCTTCATTTGTTGCACTAAGAGTGCCATATCGGGGACGTTATAGCGGCGATAACTTTGTACGAGCTGATGCCGGTGCGAGGGCGCGACACGACAACGGATTGCATTTTGACACCTAATTTATAAGCTATCAGGTTATTCTCGTAGATGACTGATAGCTCCCGGACTACTTAAAATGCGGACTTTACACTTATAAATGATAATCATGTGGCGTTAAATCATTTATTTTGCAAGCAGCACGCGGCGCGGTGGCGGCTCCGCGGTACACGGCTGGTACAATTACTGTGACTATGCATAAAAGAATGGGAATCAGATCGGGCGCAGCTGCGGGCCGTGCCAGCAAGTGGCTAATAACACCCCGCCAGGAATATTGACTGCTGTTGCAAATTGAACTAAACTAGTATTGTGCTCTATTTGAATCGCTATTTATTTCATTATAATTTATCGTTGTTCGATCCGTTTAATAAAAGGCTTTCGATGCAGCGATGCAGTGTCGTAAAAATGTTAATAATTTATGGTGATGACTCTTCTTGGCATTTTATTTTGTAGTCGAGTCAAAAGGAACGTGCTGACCGTTATGTCTGCTACCATTATTCCCATAAGTTATCTTCATCGATTTAACATGTTCGCTATAATAGAGAAAAACTGAGTCATCATTGTCATGCAATAAATAAATAACCATACACAAAAAATACCTATCGAACCTCTACAGGTTTTATTCTTACTACATTGAGTGCTACCTTCATTAGAGAAAGATTATCGATAAGTATCTACCGTATTTACGTTTTTTATAGATCGCATCACGTGGAGGATGCCTTAGAAAATATAATTATTTCACTGGGCATTCTAGCAGATTTTCGTTATTGTATATAGTTAACAAATATAAGGGCAAGGCAATGCTTGACATTCTATTTGGAATAAGTAATAATTATGATTTATTCTCATACGCCTAGGTAAATATTTAGGCAAATAATAAACAAAATATTAAACCGGCTGAAGTCAGGCGACTTAATTATTCCGTAATTTACGACTATTCGAATCAAATTGAATATAATTTATTGACATTTGAGATTTGTATAATTCCTTTCCTTTTCCTGGGACATCTAGTCAAATTAATTAACAATAGGCAGGATATTTGACGGAATATATTTATCGCGGGAAAAGTGCTGGTGAGCTAAATCACTTCGGGCACAAAAAGGGCAGGCAAAATTTAAGGGTTCAAGTCAAAGTCAAGCGGTAGGTACATTACCGGCACGATGATTTAGGCGCATTCCTCTAGTGGTAGGCTGAGTCTTCAGGTTTACTGGCACGCACCCAACTGGACACTCCCAAAGGTTCATAAGGAACTCACAACACACATACACAGTTCAATAAGTTGATTACTACGTTTCGAGGAATTACGTTACGAGGAATTTTCGGCACAGGAGCACGCGCGAAGACGTCTGTGCCACACGACGGTGAGTCAATCAAGCATAAGAATGTGAAAGGGATAATACTACTAAATATCAGGTTAATAGGGGGTAAGCAGATATAAGTTGACAGGACACACTTTAACTTTTACCTACATACAAAATTATAAAGCAAACAATATTTAAAGAACGAATTTCGACTACATATTATAGTGGTATCCCTGATCTAACATGGCTTTGGCATTTAAAGGTATAGGACTATAAGAAGATTAATCCTCAAAGAGAGGTGGCGGATATTTTATTATAATTTCAATTTTCGATAGATAGATACAAGTCAGTCGCAAGGGTACAGTCATAACAAGGTTGTGGAAATGAGCCTAATAATTCCTGACCCGAATGCTCTTTAAGTTACAAATGTGTAAACAACCATTGCGTCGGTTTCTACATTTGTTTTATCCGATCAGGCGGATGATATTGCTGAGGCATTAAGCGGTCGGCGTTCAGTGGCCAGGTGTCACTTATCTCCCGACACGATGACGAACTGGCGCTGTTGAAACTGGAGAAGAGATGAGGAATCTCCCCGATGCGCCTCCGTTGCCATAACTCAGCCAGATAACGCGCCGTCCAGTAAAACTGTTAACGACAAATAACACAGATAAGGTAACGGGCACCTAAACGACCCTATCGACCATTCGATAATATTTAATAATTATTTACATATATTTATCAGATGGATAGCGCGCGTGCGCGTGCGCCGCCATCGGCGTCATGTCTCCGCGATACTTTCCCGGTGATTTACTTTGGCGTTCGGTTACGACAGCCACAAAATTGATTCGAAAATGATGAAATATGTTAATACACTTTATTACATTGCATCACTATTCAAGTGTTTACTATATTATATAGTATGAGTAATAAAATATTAAGGTTCGGTGTTTAATTCAAATTATGCATTTATTAAGGTACAAAATCTCTCCTGAAATATCATTCAATGGGTGGCAATACTTCACACTCCTAACACGTCCTTTAAAACTTTCGGTAACATGATACCAATGTATTTTTCTTTCTTACACTCGGGTGAGAAACAGAAGTGCCTTATTAGATTAATTAGTGTCAAAAGGTTATATAATGGTTTAATAACAAAATACTGTTGAGGTGCGTTGCAAGCGGTGTCTCGTCTTGATGCACCAAGGTACTTATCAGTACCAAAACATTAATGATTAAGGCGAACACGACCGGGAATGGACATAGTAATTACTCAAACTGTTATAATGCTTTACTGAATAACTCAAACCAATTAACGAAACATTGCCTGATGTAACATAAATAATACCCGCTCATAATAGGTACTAAAGCAATATTTGTCAGAAAACGCTACAATTTTATTTTTCTGATACACAAATATACAGGTTAGCAGTGGTCTCGGGGCGAATTTCCTTAAAGCAGGTCATGAAATGAATTAATCTGGGAATCAACGTCAATAATTCTAGTGATTTATAATTTTACGTGGACAAATGATCAAGCCAATTTACTGAGAAAAAAATAATGATATCTAATAATTAATAAACGTATATTCATTACATAAAACTTTTCAGCTATTACAAAATGTTTAGTGAAAAATACTAAAAGAATACTAGGAACTACATCTCTTTTCCTGTCCTGTGCTTGCCCTTAATGTAACAACCATAATGGTTGTCACAAAAATTAGGCAATATGAAATTCTATATGCCGTCTATGATTGACCTTATCATGAGCGGTCCTATCTACCCGTGTACCTTATTACACTCGTCCGGCTTAATAGCGTGCTTTCTAATTTGTAATCATAATATTTTATAATTTATCGAGAACGACATTTTTGATCTGACATAAACATTTGAGAACATGTCGTATAATTTACTAGTGCCGATAATTGCATCGGCACCTGTGTGGAGCGTATTATGGTGATTATGTTTAGATAGAGTCTAATATAAAATTTAATTAAAGATATCATTGTAAGAGCGCCGGCGTGTGGAGGTGCCGCTGCTAAACGTATATCGGCATCATGTTCATTTCAATAAATAGGGATCGTATATTGTACCTATAATACGTAGTACGCATTACACATTATTCACGAAAGCGATAATTGTATTTCCTCGTAACACGTGCGAGATGAACGACTGGTTCTAGACATAGTACCCACGACCGAATTGTATCAAAAAACTGCTACTAGCTACAATAGTGTCAAAAAGTTTTTAGTTAACTACTACATATCGTAAAATTGCTTCCGCTAATCGTTTGTCAAAAGACAACTCAAAACTGGTTTACTTCATGAATCATCATAACCCTATTGTATACCTCTTGTATTAGTCAAATACTTATTAATACATTACCTTTGAGAACATTCCAGTTTTACTAGAGGTAGATACAAAAACATAGCAACAACGTCATGAAGTATTTTTGAAGTCCAATGTTCTATCTACATTACATCGTTGTTTCACGTCACTACTGATGAGTAGTATTATGTTTTTCATTACTCATACACTGAAAGTAGGTCTGAAGTTGCCTGAGGAGCGGGTTGAAAGTAATACTTTTCTGGCCCGGGAGAATCACTTTCAACTGACAGCTGTCAAATTATAAAAAAAAAACTAGTTCCATTTCTATGGAACCATGTTCAAACTTTTTCTACAGTCACTCAATTACAGCACGATGTAAAATTGAAATAACATAAAGTTGAGTATTAAATAAAGAATATATACTTTTAAATGACTTAATTATAATTTAGTTTCAACAATTTCTTTAAAATAACATAGATTTGGTCAAAATATTTAAAAATGAAAATTAAAAATACTGGCTAAATAATGAAGTTGGCCGGCCAACGAAAAAAAACAAAATAGGCGGCAATCCGATCTTTTTTTTTTCGAGTTGTAGAGTATTGTTCATGCTTCCTTGTATTATTTCTTTAGCCAATTCCTGTTTTTATTTTTATTTTCCTTGTATTCGTAATGAAAAGCACAGTGTTTACCTCGGGTGAAAGACTTATTTTGTCCCTCGAACTATTAGCGCCCTCGCTACGCTCGGGCGCCAAACCCCGTCTCGGGACAATAAGTCACTTTCACCACTCGTGTAACAATGTACTATTAATGCCTATTGATGACATGTTGTTGTATTTATTCGACGATTTTTCACAGAATGATCATTAGCTGCCCAGAAGTCTTTTACATTAAAAATAAATACTAACTAAGTACTATTGCAAACATTCTCACGGCATTTGCCATTAGTCCGCCATCGATGTATTTGCGTCTCAATCATAGCTCGTTAAAGGAGAACGCTACAAATTACATTCCACTTCGCCAATTAATTTATGTTATTTACACACAGTGATATCACAACATGCCACACGGCGCTCCGGACAGGCGGCTCTATCAATATCAATCGATTGACAAGTGTATTACGCGGCTGAAGGCAGATGACGCGGGCAGTCGCGCGGGCGCACCGAACACCATCCGCACACGGGCTGGCAATGCCTGACCACTGTAAGCTAAACCGGGGTATCATTTATTATATTTTATGTTCTTATACGATAGTCAGATGACACAATAAAAAAATAATAAAACACAGCTGCTCAAGATTATACCTAGCGTGTAATAAAACAAATACCATATTAATAGGGTACATCTGTTAATTGATTTTAAATTAGGTATACCTACCTACTCTTTGTACAATCGTCAGGATTTCGTTGAAAACGTATAAAAATCATAGGACCTTCTTTCCACTATATCAAATCAATACAGGCAACTCAATCAATTTCAATCGATAAATATGTCGATTGACAAGTATATTACCCGCTGCGACTGACGGCGGTTGACACATGTGAGCGCACGCGCACCATAGTAGGCGCCGGCTATGAACAAACATAGTTGACGTGCGCCTATTTGATGAATATGAATAAGTCTCATATTTGGTATAGATAATTGTGTAGGTACAGACATCTAAGAAATCATAGTGTCGTCTAATCGTCCATCACGTTAAGCTGTCGGTCTCGACTATGCACGTAGTCGTTAAGTCATGTCAAAAGGCCTTGTGTGGCCAGAAAAATCCGACACCAAAGCTGACTCACATATGAACAAACGATAGAAATATAGACAAGACAAAAGTCGTGGGAAATGTGCAGCCAATTCTCTGCATAGGTAGCTAACCTACCTCTGCTTTCCTACTGATAACATTAAATTAAACCACAATCCGCTAAAATGACATGATTAAATTGGGATATACGTGTCCGTGTTTGGTATATAACTTCTCAAACTGCCATCAGAAAAATCACTCTTAATAGAAATAAATGAATTTCAACACTCTAAGGACATCTTCGTACCAGGGCCATATTTTTGCATCGAGAAACCAATTGCACTTTTGCTTTTCTCGGTAAGTGTGTATAAAAACCCAATTAGATATAAATTTGAATTGAAATATAGGTAAGACAAAACACTAACTCTACAATAACACCGATGAGAGTTATGCAAATGAAATTGATAGTAAAAACAGATGTAGTGATGTTTTTCTTTAGTTTCATATTAAATTCTTGGTGAGTACAGTTACGTCGTGGTGTTTATATTATTGGAAGTGTTCTCATATTACGCCGTATTTTCCGGAAACATCCTATAGGTAGGTAAGGATAGAGCTGATTGCAAGGCTGTATGTCCATCGATCTTTAGTTCATAAATCTTACATTTTTATAGCCTTTGAATTAGATTGATGAAATTAAACTATCGATAGAAATGCCTAACTATTATCCATGGTATATAAAATATAATTTATATGCAAGACTGAACAGTATGCATTATTTGTATGTTTATACCTACTATTGAAAAAACTAAAGCTAGAAATTTAATTTCAATATAATGCAATATCAAAGGTGCAAATCGTACATTGTGCGACAAGTATCGTAGCAGAACGCTCGCGAGTTATCTGCGCGCACGCAAAACCCGTCTCGCGGCGGCACTACGAATGCGCAACTACTCACTAAAGTTTCACTTTTATGTTCACACGTTATGTGAGTCGTCTTTTTACTAGAAAATGTTACTTTCCAAAGATTTAGAGTGAAAAGTGTGTGACTGCGGAACAGATGGTAGACGCCTCGGTCGGTACTAGCGGTCACCACTCAGCCCGCTCTCACTTAATGTCATAAATAACTTTGTCAATCTGCTAACTTAATAGCATAATTTATCCGTCGCAGGACAACATAACGAGCAATGCCGATAATAAACCAGAAAAGCCATGAGGTGATAATAGCTGTCCGTAAATAATGATTCCTGATTGCCGTTCCACACCTCTTCGGGCAGGTCGACAGGGTCTTATACCGTTGCGTATAATGCCTGTTACGCGAATTTAATAATTTACGTGTCTTAAATACAGTAATGATATTTTAATACATCTCGGCAGCCTGGGGCTGGAATGAAACAGATCTATTTTTTGTCACTAGTATACTTAATGGTGCTCGTAGGTGTGATTTTTATTTAAATGATTTCAGAGCATAGTTCTTCATGTGTGAGATAATCAGTAATGGCACGAAGGCCTGCATCGAGCGCCCCCTTATAGCAATCTTACGGTCGTAAATTTCTGTATTACACTAACATAAAAGATAAGCTACGATCCCCTAGCGCCGTTAAATTATAATATTTGTCTACTTATATGTCTGTATAACACAAGCTAACCTCAAGAACCCGTGTGCTTGGTCCTAGAATGCAATCGGAGTCTAATTACCGCAGGCCGAGACACGGCCGTCGGTCGGCACCGAGGATGTACCGATTACACCAGCTCGCCCATTAAGGAGAAACAATCACATCTCAAACAAGGAAAAGCAAGATTAGCCTTCCACATCTACTGCTACACGTGCATTCACAGTGCATGATAATCGCTTGTAGCTATTTAGTCCAAAGGGTGATCAGTGTAATTAGGTTTTGTAATGAGTTTAACGTTACTACAAATTAAGTGCGTGCACAGCGATATAATGAGACGAATAAAACTTTTGTGTTTACGTCGGAATGGTGTGCGTTAGTCGGCAAGTAAAGAAAATAGATGACCCGTTATTCTCGTGTATTGGCGTGTTAGACTGAATCTAGCAACGGTGGAGCGCGGGCGGCGGACGGCGCGCGGCGGCAGCGGTGGCCACATCGCGACACGGCCTCACTACTCGCAGCTATGTCGTCGATGTGTTCCCCGATAGCCCCCTTGCGGACCGCACCATTTATTCATGGTACAATAAATTCAAATTACCGGATTAACAATAGTACGGATACCATCTCCCGATACGATATTTGCCTACAGATAGCGAATACATACGCTAACTTTTGCTCCCAACGTAATAAACGTCTATTTACATTTTCAATTAGCTATAATTGGAAAATAAGTGAATTTCTATAGTTATTGCCTATAGGTAATATAATAAAAACCGGTAATATCCTATGGATTAACAGGGGTCGTTAAATTCTAACGACGCTGTGTAATAATCTAGATAGGTAAGGGTACGATAAAGCTGTAAATTAAACACGGGTTCTTATTAAACGATCGATCTGAAACTGGCTTCAATTTTAATACGCGCAATTTACACAAAACATTGGTATAAATAAACGTCAGGGCCGGTGAGGGCCGTCCGCAGACGCCTGAGTGTCGTAGGCCCGAGGGTCCATAGCGCAATGAAATCCTACACCGCGACGAATCGAACGCTGTCCTGTCCCGTTTGAAATTTCTGCAATATTTTGCTCTTTTCACGCAGATATACACGGGCCGATTCTACACAGCCGGACACGAAACACAATATCCCCGAGTGCACTCCATAATTTATAGATACGCACTGCACTGGGGATTATTACAGCGCGTGCTAAATACAATTATAGTAATATTAGTGGTTATATCAAGTATATTGAGGATGAATCACATGCTTCACGTGTCGATACGTTTATTGGACTCGGATGACAACCGCTGCCGTGACGCCCATAAATCGGACGCTCTAAACGCGGGCAATAACAAAATTATTCAATATCGTTATATCACATATTTTATGGTGTTTTGCATGTTACAACGGTTCCAATTAAAAGTTACGACATTGTACAGCATGGCGACGTGAATATAACTCATAAATATTACCAACTAATATAAAGGAATGAGCCTAGACGTACTGACGGCTAGGTACATGTAAAGTTTAGTTGTTTTTTTTTAAATCATGCTCAGAACATGTTCACAATTCTTTAATTTGATGACTTATTGAAACGGAAACTATTTAAAACTCTAAACTATCGGAATCTAGGTATCTTCTACCTTAACTATCCAGTATTTTTACCTGACCGCCACGGAAGGAGACTTATGTTGTTTGAGTTATGAATTTCTACGCCTATTTTTGGAACGCTCTACAACCTAAACGGCTTAATGCATTTTAACATGTAAGTTGTTGTTAGATTTTACTCAATTGTAGGAATGAAAATGGATACATAATATTTAATAAAGACGTATTTTAAGCGACTATTTTGACAAGAACTACGAAAAATTATGTTTAGCATAAGGACGCAGCAAAGGTACGTTATTCCTGGTTGGGCTGGGGTAACTCATTCACTAATAAAGCTGAAAAGTTAATAATAAAAGCTATTAAAAAACCCGTAGAAACCCGGTTGTACGAAAAATATAGCGGAAAAGAGAAAAACATGCTTATTAAGGTATTGCAGGCGGAGACAACCAATGTCCTAGATTAGCTTGTTTTCACTTTTCAGTAAATTGTTTTTTATACAGTCGGGTTTATCGTTTCATTTTTATCCGGAATATTTAATAAATAAAGTCAAACAATATTATACCAAAACAGAAGTTTTTAAGTAACTTCCTTCGAGCTTTGAAAATGCGGCGACACAAACTTCGGTCAGCATTGGGTGTGCCGAGAATCAATCAATCTAGAGGACATGACTACATTGTGTTGCGATAGTCTCACGACACTTCTGCGAGCCGCTGCCATCCATCAAGACACGTCTACCACAAGGAACATGTTTTATACCCAACGGATAGGTTCTTAACTTGGACCAACTCGACTCCAAGCCTTTAAAAAACCTAAATACAGCCATGCGTTAACTATAGTGAGAAAAAATAATGATAACAAACTGAATTTTGTAGTACCTACTTAGTACCACTTAAAGTATTTTTTAAAGCAAATCATTTATGAATACGAAACAATAAGTACATAAACCTTTGCTGTAATCACAATTCGGTAAGCAAAAAATAATAAATAGAATAATGGGAACAACAATAACCATTTTTCGTGTTATTTCTTTTCCTCAGTGTGTAGTTAAGTACTACTACTTAAAACTCTCGGAACGGTACATGATTAATAACTTCGGTAAGTTGGAAAATAAAAGAGTGAGGTATGAGTGAGGTAGGTATATAGGTATTGCGTATGGACACTACAGTTACTATACAAACCAACGAATGTAGAGTCCACGACTGGTTTAAATTGTTTTGGGCATGAGAAGAAATATCAATTGATATAGGTACACCACGAATAGGTATTCGAGTTGTCTATCAATTCATATTTTTCATGGCAGACTCGGGCCACGTGGGCGCTTTGCAGATGCAAATCGCCCACGCGGACCATAAGGCTGCTTTGCACTCTTTACGTTTAATAATTTTGTTAGTCGAAAAATTTACGAGGAGACTCCAAATGTCTCCCATAAAATAGAAAATGGCCTATCGCCCAATATTCCACACCAATCGATCGACCATCGATCAATACTCTGAGAGTACAGATATCGCTATACTTGTAACTTTAAACGAATTATCCGCAGACAAAATGTGTGCCCAACCAATGCGTCGTATGTGCCGAAACAATGTTGCAATCCAAATTACGAGGTGATTATTACCTAAAAATAATCAAAACGACCACAACACTTGGCGTGCATCCAACTCAAAATAGTTTCACGTACAACGTAATTTGTCTCGGCGTTTACAGAAACCGCTGGGTAAAAACGAGTCGTGTAAAAAGAGAAAATACTATAAATATACGTAAATAATTATGAAACCCAAAAAACTAATCACATAACAAATAATAACAATTTATTATACCTTTTACACAATATATGCATGCCATATATTTAATTTTCAAGATGGAAATATAAATTAAAATAAATAAAACATTGATTATCTACAAACCCAAACAGGAAAGAAATTGCCACAGCCACAAGAAAAACAAAATAATAACCATTTCGTAACATGCATATTGCGTACCCACTCAATTTTGAAAACCCAAAAGATTTACAAAATACAATACAATATTAACTTTAGAAAAGCCAATTTAAAAATTAACCCTAAATTTCCCAACATTCTTATTAAATAAGTCAAGTAATATCAACCTAAACGAGGGTTCAGACTTCGTCAGAAAAGATGTGGCAAATTGTGCATAATGTATAATCAATTCAAATAACAACTAGAGTGGACTCAAAGCCGACAACAACCAATGGGATAAGGCTAGGAAGGAGAAGGGCCAATGTGAATACCGCATAACTGAATCAATAAACATGTATTTTTTATGAAATCTGATTAGTTATGTCTAGTCATTTTAAGGTTGCGATCTCATTTCGTAATGAATTTCATATCTTTGAAGGGCTGTGAACGTCCACAAAGCGGAGGACGGACGCTTTCATAAAATATAAAACACGCTACGAAAGCAATTATTGAAGAACTTTGATTAATTTTTAATATCGTTCAATAGATATTTATTCTAATATACTCAAATTAAATCACTTTTAAGGGTTCCGAGGTCAAACTTAGGGTTCACTAGCGTCTGCCCGCAGCTTCGCCAGCGCAGATTTCCAATCCCAAAAAATCGTCACAAAAATCGTAAATTTTGTTCTGCTGCTCGACCCCCAAAGATTCTTACGTGATGATAAGTTAGTACTTACTAATTTTTTTAGAGTACCTCAAAAACGGACCCCTTATAGGATCACTTAGTTGTCTGTTTGTCTGCCTGTCTATCATGGCCCTTTTTCTCGGAAACGGATAGAGTTATCAAGTTGAAATTAATATCTAATATCAAACGCTATGGTCCATTGGAGGTGTAAAAAAATTTGGCTTCTAAGTCAACGTAATCAAAAGATACGGCCATTTATGTTACATATTTTAATACTTTTCGCAAATTCACTCATCAAAACAAAGGATGTTAGAAACATTAAATTGTGACAGAAGGTACATTTTGTACCGTAAATATCCACTCAGGAAGGATTTTGTAACATTCCACCCCTAGGTGTAGGTATAAAATAGGGGAAGAAAGTTCGTATGGGTAAAAAAAAATCTCAACTTAGAGCCATGAATAATAAAGAATATAATTTTCAGCGTTTTATAAAATTCCACCCCTAAATGTGTGAAATAAGGGAAAACAGTTTGTATGGGAGTACCGAATTTGTTTAAGCTGAAAACGTGGCTTTAGGTAGATCTTGCTATAAAAACTTGAAAAAATTAGGATACTAACACATGACATGACATTGCAATTAAAATTATAACAAGACAAATGGGTTAACTAAATGACGAGCTACAGCCTACCAAGTTAAAGCCAAGTTAATTCCCCGTCGATTCTGAATAAACTCAATACTGAGATTCCAAAATCAACCGCAAATACAACTTTGTTTCTTGTGTTTCACTACTTTGGTTATAGATACGATAAATCTTCGCTATTGAAATGGGTGCGGCAGCCTTCATTGTGCATGTCCTGACGTGCACTTGTTTTATTACAACCAGGAAAGATAGGGTAAAAAAAAATGTTCGTTCCGCTCAATAGGTCGGTGTATTTTAATATCATTGCACGCACGCAGTTTCTTTGATATGTTCCAAGGATACAACACGAAATTTGTGACAAATATTCAAAGGCCCGTAACTCAAACATGATAGTTATCTACCTACTTATAGTCTATATTCGCTAGGCATCTTCATATCAGCTACCTTAGCAATATGTTTAAATCTTTGAACTTTATCAAAAGTAAAACTACAAGTTGCTAATTAGCGCTATGAAGTATGCAAACAATGGAATTCTTATTTCGCTTATTCAGTACCTTCATGAGTCATATAGCATAACCTGAAGTAATAGAAGCCAAGAAGAAGATTTACGTTAGAGCAAGAAAACGCTAATTCCATAATATCTTAATGGATTGTAAGTTTCGCAGTTTGACGTGATGGTGGACCATTCAGCCGGTGGTCGACGCTGCGAGGGATTTATGCGCCCGCTACGATAATGGCCATATTAATGGAAATTGACACCGGCTCGAGCGGTCGCTCGTGGGAGACACCGCACCACCGCTTAAGGAAATGTAATATTAATGAACCCATCATGATATAATAATCTTGTCCTCGCACGTTAGCCTTTCGTAGCCAGATTCACAAACATTACTGTGAGCGCTTTTTAAATCCTATTTACATCTATACTAGGTGAAACAAAAAGGGTATACTATTTTTTTTTGCAACTTTACTTTGTAAAGCTAAAACCATCGGCTTTGTGGGACAGTTGAAGTATTAAAGGTTTTGTAGACTTGTGAAATCTGTCAACAGCTACAGCTGTTATACATGCAAGGATACATCTCTGAACCACCTTTTGTTTTTTAAGTTTCCTCCAAAGCCGATAGTTTTAGAAAGACAAATCCAAGTTTTGAAAAAAATACCCTTTCTGTTTCAACCTGTATATTAATACGTGAAGGAAAAACTTTCAAATGCTTAATACGAAAATTGCGCGGACAGAGGAGTATGAAATTTGGCACACTTATAGTTTATATAGAGCAGGAGTGCAGAATACTAATATTTTTTATAGTATAATACTTAGAAATACATTACAATCAATAAATAAAACACACACTACCATGAATTGACACACACACATTTGTAACCTTCACACCGACTGACTGTCTGATTGACAAAAGGTGACAGTTTTTGGAGGGCGGGACTTCCATAGTGCATTCTGCGTGCCCACGTTAATGACGTTTAAAATTAACATTTAAATGAATTATGGTCGAATTTCGACCATAAGAACGGTAATACTAGCATAAGTTAATAAGCATTGACCACAGTCCTTACGTTCCTGCCCGATAACACACACTATTTTGTCGTATAATAATAAGTACATAGTAACGCGGCTCGCTAACTACAGCTTTGTGCTTGTCTGTTGCTATTTCTATTATGAATGCATGGGGATCATTACTGAGATATGAGTTACGGCTCCGTCTTCGGACGAATATAGCCTGACTGTCTGTCTCCCTTACATTATTTATTGGCATATAATGGCTTCTAATGGGGGGCTATTGAATCTGCCACCAGAGTACCTATCTTTTATTTTTCGCGAGACCGCGCGGGGCGGGACGTTTGTTGCATGTGAATATTCATAAAGCAAGTTTCGTCCGGTGATTTAATTGCTGGCCAGCTTGCATCGCCAACAACCACATGTATGGACAAAACGTAATTGCTCGTTAAGCCTCCATTCTCAATTGATTCTGGATTATGAAAATAAAAGATCGAATCCTGAGCGCCACACGTTTTGATAAACGATGCTAGCACGAGTGTTCGATTATTATTTGGAAAATTTATTCGAACTGTAACAAAAACGTCGCATTTCATGGGCGACAACAGAACCGATGAGGACGTGACCAACAAATAACTACATATTCGAATTTATTTAGACCTTTCGTCGATAACACCCAGTATTCAGGTTCTTTTATTTGCACAACCCGACGGACACAAGTGCAATTTATTGATACGGTGTTCGATAACCAGTAGGTGCGTCCCACGCCGCGCGCGCGCAGTGTTCGCCGGACGGACGATGATCGCGAGCGCACCAACATTTACAAGTATTGCGCCCCTCGGAAGGAAATAGTGCAGCAGGCCCATGCTAAATACACGCCATAAATATAGACGGTTATGGTGTCGTAAAAACAAAGTCAAGCTGCGCGAACAGCCTCCAAGGCTATAAAGAACAAGCGTCATCGCACCTCGGCATAAACGAATTCATTTATATATTATGTATGAATATTCTAGTTAATGTTAGGTGCAGTGCGTCAATTGTGAAACTGATGTTTCAACAGATAAAGACAAGAGGTCAATACAAGCTGATAAGTACGTACATATATATAGAAGAATTGAATTGAATACTTTAATCAATAATTAGCCCTACCTAGTTTTAGTACCTTCTAGTACCTTCTTATAGTAGTATATAGGGTGAATATTACTAGGGAGCGTGGAAGGCCTAATCCGAAGCGATGAGCAATAGACAAAAATACTTACTCAAAGGAGCCTCGGACCCGGTTCGATATTTTAAGGTAAACATTTTCCTATAGATAACCTAGATAAATATATTGGCCCATACTTATTTAATTATTTTATTTCCAATTATATAGGTAATATAAAACGTTTAATTAACACACATATTTAACTTGAATTAAGTATAATTATGGTATATTTAGTTTAAGAACCAGAACGTACCACATATTATACTTTTTCATGCATTACAAATGCGTAAACTCATCGCACTGTGGGAACATTTCTATAAAAAAATATATTAACTTAATGAGGGACACATTTAATTCATTGTCAATAAAATTATAGTGCCTACTTATAGATAGGTACCATTTGATTAAATTCACTCGATTAAAGCTGAATAAATTACCTACACTTGTATTAGTTTTAACATTTGAATTCGAAATTGATAATATGAAAACCAAAATAATGATATAAGCACATGGTGTGAACCTCTATAGCTGACCATCACCTACAGAGAGGCGACACATTAGAAGACACCTCAAGCCATTTACATTTTAGTTAATAATCATAAACTATATCAACGGTAACAGGCAAGTTCATGTGCCCTTTAAACTTTGGCCTACTTCTTTAACTCATGATGTTCATGCCTAGACTCTGGATACCTTCCTATTTGGAATTAATGTAGGTACATCGTAAATATACCTAACCTACGTTTTACCAGTTAAAATCGCAAAGATATTCCTCTAAGTTTTTGGGAATAAAGTAGGCACATATTTACAAAGATTGAGAAGGTAATTCTATAAAAAACGACTCTACCATTGGTGGGATTTCGCGGTCAAATAACGTTAACGTTGTGTCGGAAATCTTAAGTTTGCACGAGAAATTCGGCCGTATTTCCGCTGACGATAATACATCTTAATGGATATTAATTTGTTAGACAACATAGGCCTAACAGTACTCACTTTCACCTTGCCATGAAGATTTTCACACGGCGTGTGTACCTACTAAGACAATCTCGAAATTTGTACAATGAACAAAATGTGTACATTTAATCGAATAATCATTAAACTAAATTAACGACTAAAATTAGAAAGAAGGATAAACATGAAACCTAGTTACCTAATTGGCATTATCTTTGATCCATATTGTATTAGTAATTTCATTAACACCTTTGGCAGCCCTGCGCTATGAGTAATGGAAAATGGTGGGAACTTGAGCTTGGTTCTGTCTCTGTCCCTCCCGGGGCGCAATTATAACGCGCCCGCGGGCGGCGCGCTTCGTTACGCGGTTGCGCTCGGCGCCTGCGCAGCGCCGCGACTCCAAACTGACCTATGACATACACTTACCCATCACCAAGGCAATGTTATTATTATTGTAAATACAAACAATACCTACATTTTCGCTTTACTCCACTAATAAATGCATTTCATGTCTTCCAGAGCAGAAACGCAGCCATGCTTTTCACATATTATATTTTCTCCGAAAATTAGATTTTCAGTCTCGCTTGAACCAACGTAATCACATAAGTATTTCATCACACTTTTATATTGATAATTATAAACTAATTCGAATAAGAAACACGTATTAATTTACAATTTACCGTGTGGGAGGCTTTCTGTTTAATGTCAATGTGAACATTAAGTATAACATATTAATAATAAAGTTGAATTACTTCCATCAAATAGAAGCCTTGAAATGTTATATTTGACGATAATTTAAAAACGTGTATTAGTTTAATTAAATCTTGCCCATAAATGAATGAATCGTCCCGTTGATGGGTTGTTAACAGGCCGCTGTTATTACATCATAAACTACAATTTCCGTCTAATTGAAAAAGGAAAAGCGGAACCCAGTCACAAATTACCGACACTATATCAAGTGTTAAACGGCACTTATCGACGCCGAAACGGCGAGAGATCATTGACGACGAAAAATACACAATTTGAGGCAATAAATCAATGTCAACGGATCGCGCTCGGTAGCGCTCCTCACAATGTTTTATTTTATTATTTATTACTCGTAACGTAATATCTGTGAGAGGAAACACTTAATTCCACAGTGATTACGCGTTTAAATGGAGTTTGGATATCTGCCTAACTAATTTCAGTGGATCACCCTACGAAATATTAGCCCGATAAAGCTTTGAAGTTTGAGTAAGCATTTGCGTATTATCTCGCTCGGCGTATACAAATAATTATAATGTTGATAAATACAGTATGTTCGTCGTGGTGGAGTTGCCTTGGTGCTGTGTATACAGCACCAAGGCATTGCATTTGAATGCAATAGGAATGTTTTAATATGGAGCGCGGTCGATCGAAGAGCAATTTATCTTGCCAAAGAATCGAACCCCGAGCTCGAGTTGCAATTGCTTTGAGTATTTCCTATTTCCTTGCATGACACCAAATTACGTCTGCAAAAGGTAGTGAATGTAGATCGTTCTTAGGTTCTATTATTGTTTTGCTGCGAGGATTTGCATTAGGGTAATTTGTTTGTTTTGTTTGTCGGTATCTAAATATATATAACTCAAAGGTGGATGACTGACTGACTGACTGACTGACAGTGATCTATCAACGCACAGCCCAAACCACTGGACGGATCGGGCTGAAATTTGGCATGCAGGTAGATGTTATGACGTAGGCATCCGCTAAGAAAGGATTTTGATTAATTCTACCCCCAAGGGGATAAAATAGGGGATGAAAGTTTGTATGAAACTTTGTCAATTAAATTCCACGCGGACGAAGTCGCGGGCACAGCTAGTTATACTATAAAATAAAGAAAAGTATACTTTTATCGCTCGTTCTGTGAGTTCCTTTCAGTCTATAAAACAGATATACCTACCTTTGGCTATATTCATGAATAAAAAGATAAAAAGTAATATAGAGTCGAAAATATATAATCACCATTATGTTTTTTTTTATACCTACTGGTAATAGGGTAGCTCCCGAGTCTCAACCCGCTACTAGTTATTGGGACCAAAGATATGCCACTATCTTCACATTCACTACGTTAGGACAACTTCTAAGATACCTACCCCTACTTGCTTGAATTGGCATAAACTCCAAATACACAACAACTTTACAAAATAAATGAAATGAATGAAATTAATTTCATTTATTTCAAAATACTTATTCGATAGGTACTTAAGTTTAGGCAGAATACTAAAAACATTATCTTCCTACTATTCGCCACCTGACGTCACCCTATCTTCATCTAATAACCACTGAAGTATTAGAAAGCCAGATTATTCCGTCTAAAGTTGATTGGTATTTCTATTGTGCAACATTTCCTGAAATTGGAAACTTGAGATCCATAAACCTCTACGATTTACGGTCAAACTAGGTTATACCAAATTCAGGAAACATCATTTTAACCAACTCCAATAAAGGAGGTTCTCGTTTTTTGGTTTAACAACTAAATATATAATTCGCATACTGTTATCGACGCATGGATAACAGTATGCGACTCAGAAGGTCTGAAATCAGAAGGTCACGAATGGAGAGGTCTTATGGCAAGTCGGCCAGAACTGAAAACTTATCCAGACCATAAAGCAGAGAAATTTCGCTTACCTGGAGCGCAAGTGACTAGCAAGCCTAAAATACATGGAGTCATGGTCTAACTGAACAAATGGTTTATTAGAAAACGTAGATTCGGTGTTCGACCACTAAGTACACAATAAATCTCACACATTGCGTCATTTATAATTAAATGCGAACACTTTATTAGCATAATACGTACAAACGCGGTCAACAGAAGATTCCAGTACGAACGCGCATGTTACCGTCACTGTAATTGATAGTGAGATTTGCGGGTACCCGAGTGAATAATCATAACCGTCCTGTGGTTAATTGCACCGCCTCTCGTACGCAATTAACCGGCGACAACATTCTACCTATACAATATGTTTCAAAACTCCGATGCAATACTTTGAGGTTTGGATGAGTATCGGATATTAAAATAACTGTTACTTATTATTAGAGTCAGACCGAAACTGGTTTTCCGGCCGAAACCGAAACCGAAACTCACGTGGTCAAGTATAAAATTCCTTAAAATACTGAAATTTGGTGCATTTTACCCATTAATCTGCATTAATTAGGACATGAAATGAAAACACAGTATATTGATTTTGTTGTAATCATTTATTTAATATAATACAAAAAATATTAATAATATCTTTATTATTTTTTCAAATTAAGTTCTCATAGCAAAATGTTTATCAGAACAGTTATCAATAATCAAATCACTAATTGTTACTCTTTCAATAAATACTAATTATTAGTATTTTGAAATCTTATTAATTACTTAATACTTTGGTTTGTATTTGTACTTAGACGAATCATCAATCTCTTTTAGGTACCTCTTATATAAAAATAATAATTACTATTTCACTCTTAGCCCCAGTCTCAACAAAGATAATAAATAATAAATCTGATGCATCATTTCTTAAATATTAAGTAATATTAATTAAATATTAAAAAATCGTCTTTAATAAATTATTTGTTACCTATTAAAAAATCCTTCTATCAGTGTACAACGTAATTTAACAAATTAAACACTTCACATTTTTCATTTACAATCTCTTTTTAACATGTGACTTGATTTTTTAATAACATAACAACAAAAACAAAGTTTATAAATTTAATATTTAACTATATAAATCATTCAAGTACAGAAACGAAACAAAAGCTTACATGTAATCAGTTGACTTGATTTTTGAACTTTTGGCCGAATCTCGGCCGAAACCGAAACCGAAACCGAACTTTCGGTCGGACACTACTTATTATAAATATAACACTTTTTTCAAATAGATAGGTATTTTTTTCCAGACAATTTACAAATATACTTAACATAATATTATATTGGTGCGGCTTTTTTTAAAAAAACCTTGGCAACCTTAGATCCCTATAGGTAGATGGCGAATATGAAATTTGAATCGGTTTGTCACTGTTAAGGTGATGGCGCCTGTCTAGCCCGCGAAATTCAAAATTTTCGAGTATTTTTATAGTTTATCCAAAATCTGAAAACATTTAAGACAACATTTTGTGATTTGCGAAAAACACAGTATGCAGTGCGTTTATTAATACATTTATTTTACTCTAAATATTATCACGGTGGATATGATACTAGTAAGTCACTAAATATACAAAAATTGCCAGATTATCTGGATAGCTGTCGTTCTTGAAATGTTTTAGAGTAAGTTGGATATATTAATAAATGCACTGCACACGGTCTTTTTCGCGAATTACAAAATGTGCCTTTAATTAATGTCAGATTTTGAAAAAATTCTAAAAAACCTCAAATAATTTGAATTTCGCGGGCTAGATGGGCGCTTTAGCCTTAACCGAGTTATCCTAGAGGATAGTATCATTTTTGTTGGGTATCGTTATTAAATATGTCTGCAAATAAGTCTGTGCTGTAAATTATATTTGTTACTTGACAGTGGCGGAATATCTATTAAACTGGGTGGACCGTATTTTTTATTATAGAAGAAGAAGAACGTTATAAATTCTTGTCCGTGATCCTTATTGATTTTAATGTTATTTGCCTTGTCCTGTTATAGCCGTCTCACCTAAGAGTCAGAATGCCTATAACTAAGTATATATACTATATATACTACACTATAGATATATATAGGAAGTATCAAGCGAAAAGTTCCAAAAGGTCGTGCGTAAAGTTCGACCTATAAGTAGGTCAAAGACCTTTTAGAACTTTTCGTATACACAGAAAAAGGTAATGAACAAACAACCACTTAAAGAAATAAATTCGATTGGTAAGTGCCTAGAAGTCAAATTATTTCATTCAGAAATTACCTACTCGATTATTCCGGCAGAATTTAACAGAATAACAATCTGTAGGTAATCACACTGTTCGTCCTTTATTAAATAATAATAATTTAGCCCCTTTGACGTCCCACTCCTGGGCACCGGCCTCCCCTCACTACGGGGGGGATTCAGGCCATAATCCACCACGCTATCCCAGAGCGGGTTGGCGGATTTCACATGTCTTTCGAAAATTGGTTAGATCTTTTAAGACATGCAGGTTTCCTCACAATGTTTTCCTTCACCGTAAGCAAGTGATAATCACATAGAAATTATGATTCGCACATAGATTTTGAAAAATCCAGAGGTGCGAGCCGGGATTTGAACCCAAGATCTGGTGCCCACAAGACGCGTGCTTTAAACCAATCACAGCTTTAGTCCTTTATTATTATTCTTAATTCCAAACTGCTGGGAACACGTGGGCGGCACAGAACTCAATAATAAGACCTTAAAAGTACATGCGAACGAGACCATCGGTCCAAAACCTAACAACGAGCGAGCGTTCGGCGGTTAATCGAGCGGTGACGCTAGTTTGCGCGCGCGCCGCTTCCATATAAGCCAATCTTCCTATTCGCCCCCGCATGCGCACTCCTCACAACTGACGGAACCACTAAATGACGCCGTTGATTTTCCGACTCTTGCCTTTTCGTTATGTAAATGAATAAAAAATGATCACTGAGAGTTAAAAATTGTCAAGACTAGCTGATGACAAATACAGTACAGCTAATTTACCTACTCATACTACCCATATATTTTTATTGAGTTACAGGTATGTACCAACATTCAGAAACATTTAAAATAATTTTGGAATGTTTTTATGGTCCATTGCTATTTGCATTATATGCACAAACCTGAAATAAACTTTTACCTAAATAAATTATATTCAGTAATATAATTGTATAACTTGTTCACTAAAATTATAAATTGGTACTACCATGTTACTATTCCCTTTTCGAATCACAAATAATAAGCTGTAATTCCCTCAACTGTAATAGCGCTACCGATTATACAAAACAGAAAAAAAACTGTATTCAAGAATAAGCATACCTATTAGAATCTGACGAAAAATACTTAGGAGCCGACATCACGAACAGAACGAAGGATTTACCAATAGGTATTTACTCATTAAGTAAATAACACACACATTCCTCGTTATTTATTTACCAAGCTTTATTGTCTAAATGGAATGTTATAAAACGAAAGGACGTCATCGGACAACGGAAATTATACATTTACGTAAAAAATGCGTCACCACGCTTTCGAATTAATGCAGGTGACATCCAGGTAATGATGCAGATATTGAGCACTAGCTTTTGCCCGCGACTTCGTCCGCGCTGAGCTTAAAACAAAAATATGATTCTTATATTATATTATAAGAACCTTTAACATATAGGAAGGAATGCAACGTAACCTGACGTAATTACAAACTTACGGAAAACATCCCCTTCCCCTCGGGGTTCATTCTATAATACCAAGTAAAGTTGAAATACAACTTTGAATATTTAAAATAAATAATCTAACTACCTAGTAAGTAAGTACCATGTCCCTACAGGTACCCCATATTATATATGTAACTTCAACTAATATGTCAAGATATGGATAATTTTTATTTATATCTATATACTAGGTGATATAAAATGGGTATACTATTTTTTTTGCAACTTAACTTTGTAAATCTCAAACTATCGGCTTTGTGGGACAGAAGAAGTACTAAAGGTTTTGTAGACTTGTGAAATCGGTCAACAGCTGTATTCCTATAACACCTTTTGTTTTTCAAGTTCCCTCCAAAGCTGATGGTTTTAGAATTACAAAGTTAAGTTTTGAAAAAAAAAAGTATACCCATTATGTGTCACCTTGTATATATAACTCAAAGGTGACTGACTGACATAGTGATCTATCAACGCACAGCCCAAACCACTTGACGGATCGGGCTGAAATTTGGCATGCAGGTAGATGTTATGACGTAGGCATCCGCTAAGAAAGGACTTTGATTAATTCTACCCCCAAGGGGATAAAATAGGGGATGAAAGTTTGTATGAAACTTGGTCAATTAAATTCCACGCGGACGAAGTCGCGGGCACAGCTAGTGTAATATATAGCTTTTATATTATAGGTACTGAATCTTGGGTCGTTTATCTAAACTCAATATATACTTAAGTAAATAAAATGGAAGGCTGAATACATTTGCAACATCGGGACACCGCGAATTGTGACAATCGCAGACAAACATAGAAGGGATTTAATAAAAAGGAACTTATAGAGGGAAATTAGTCTGAAAACAAGCAATATTTCGCAGAATAGTTATTATATTTCATTTTAAACAGATTGTAATAGTAAAATTCTAAAGGTTTCTTCTACCTACGCGTGTAAACGTGCGTATTTTCCCAAATTTCATATTTGATTGTGTGTAATCTATCGTCTGTACTGTACTTATTGTATTATTATATATAAAGGAGACCCGAAAATCTCTTAATCAAGGTTTTCCAAAGCTACCGGAACTAAATACCTGAAATTTGGCACACGTGTTCCTATTAACCTCTAGATGAAACATAAATTAATATAATAGCACGCAACAGTTTAGACACAAACAAAATAAACAAATAAATAAGAAGCAGTAATTATGGAGTAAGAGGGAATTTCATTATGAAGTTGCATAAAGATATTAGTGTATTGGAAAGATCCTCATTTTAATAAAAATACTCGCTGGCAAAAATAATTACAGGGCGAGTTTAGGGGGCGAGTTATGTAAGCGAAGTCTGGAAAAATTTAAAATTTTAATTTTGCCTGCCTTTGTCTAGCGAGGTTTTACGAAGCATGGAACCGCGCGGTCAGGTCCCTACATTCCTATACATATTAAAGTAGGTACTTATTCTTATATACTTATTGGCAGAATCATCGGTAGTCGATGGGGCCATAAACTTTAATTGGAATTGGAATATACTTATTGTTATTTTGATGGGGAAAGAAACTAGAGGGAGAAGAGGACGTTTTCCAAAGTTTATTACCACGGGTAACGTTGAGTATAACATTCCTTGGATATATTTTACCAGTGCTTTTAATTTTTATATTGAAATTTGGACAGGACAACGTCAGTCGCGCAGTGTCAGGTCAGCTAGGTAGTAGATTATATAAAAGTCAATCCAGGGACTCGCTCTCTGGTTCTCATCAGCGGAGGGCGATGCTGGAGGGCGCGGACAGAGGCCCCGAGCGAGCGGGCGGGCGCCCACCGCCTGCACTTTGACATTTAAACACACCCGCTTCGAACCGTTCGCCGATCAACGCGTGGTTGCCCTGGTAACGCATGAACGCTCCCGTGACCTTTCCTTATTTCGGTATTCATGTAACTTCCCAGTCAGCCACCCGGACATAGGGTAATTAGTTCTTTACACCCCCCCCCCCTTATTTATCTTGGTTTAAAGTTCATAATCCTGTACCTACTACTATAGGTACGTACGTTGATCAACGTAAGTTTGCGAAAGTTCCGATATTTGTAAACTTTCGCCGTTGAGTAGGTTGACTGAAACAACATTATAGACCTCGCTTGTTAGTCTTTCAAATCATAATTTCTAGACACTACAAGAATGAACGTCAGGGGTGTGAGGCGAGAAAAACTCAAATATAACCTCAAGAACATGTGTAAAACTTTGCAACTACTACTAAAATTACGAATTTACTGTCAACAGAAGATACTTAATTTAGGTGAGGTTAGCTTTCAAATTTAACAAATCTATAACCAAAACTAATGGGAAGAAAGGTACAATTTGCTTCGCCTATTAATGTTCCATGTCCATTATACGTCAATAGTACCAATCCACCAAAAACACAAAATTAGGAGTAACACTTTACTTTATGTATTAGATAGGCATGTAGATAGCTACGACTATGACCAGGTGCATATTTTTAGGCGAAGCCAATGATTTATCCGACCTACGTAACGTTCAAACTATTCAGACCGGTTCGTCGACGTCACAGGAACGCGCGTGCCACGCGGCTAATTGTAGCATGACCAAAACGGTCTCCGGGAGCCCGTCACCCGGCGGCAGCGCGCGTAGCGTACGAAAGCGGATCGTGATTCAACGCGGAGAAAGTGGTGAGTGTCAGGAGCGCAACGCGCGGCAGGGTGCACGACGTCACGCGCGTTGCGCGACGAGCCTCCGCGCCCACGCGCCGGCCGGTGCCGCCCGCGCGCTCACGCCGCCCGCTCCATCATTACATTTGCGCGCCCCGCGCTTTTCGCGCGCCTCCCTTCGCCGTCGCGACGCCGCGCCATTTTCTCGCGCACGTGGGCGACGCCGGCTAAGCGAGGACGCCTAGCTCGAACGCCACTAACGCGATCGTCGTGAATGAATGCCGACCTCGACCGGGTGGCTGGCGTCCATTGATAGGGCGCGCGGCAGACGACGACCGCGCGCTCTCACGGGGGCGGCGTGCTGCACGCCCTCGCCGCTCAGATCGCAGCTCAGTAGAGGATATGACGTTCTCCGCGCGACGACACTGGCCGCAAGCGAAAACTGTGTTCATTTATCAGTAGAGGCCCGTGACCCTTCAGTGATTAACGCGCGGCGTACACGTAGTTTTCTAAACGTAATGTTCTGTGATTGTGTCAATTTTGATAGAAAATAAGTTAGTGAGCGTGCGCGCCGACCCAGAGGGTCGAATGTGAGTGCAAGTGCGGCTGAGCCGCTCGTAAAGTGGTGTGGTTTGTGCAGTGCGGGAATGCGCTCGTGCGATGCTCTCGGTGATCACGATGCGTCGGCCGGAGGACGAGGAGCTGGGAGGTCGTGGCGACGGCGACGAGTTTGTGGACATATCGCAGATGCAGTTGTTAATGGAAGCGGGCCCGAGCGGGCTGCACTACGGAGGCCCGCCGCCGCCGCTCGCGCAGCCCCAGCCATACGCGCAGCTGTCCGTGCAGCCGCCGGTGCAGCCACCTTCGCAATCACCAGCGCATCCCGTCACCACCACCGCGTCAGTCGACGACCTGTTCGCGATGTACTTCACCCCCGCCAGCCATGGTGAGACTGCAGCCTTCAGTCAGTTTATTGCTCTTCCTTCCTACTATATAACCTCTTATTAAATAACCGTGCAAAACCGGTTATGCACGGATTTGAATAAATTGTCGTCGGTCGTGAACTTGTTTTGAAATTTTGATGATGGTAAAATGGTTTCATGCATGGCATATTATAAACATATTTTTTTTTATTTGCAATTTATATAGGTATATCTCTATTTCCGTTGGATCAACACAGTGAATTTACTGAGCATACAAGTCAAGCATTGAAGTTAAGCTCATATTCAATAGGGAACATGGACAGTCAAATACAGTACATGAAATATAGTGGCAAAGACCCAAGGATTAACTAGACCCTGAACTCGGGCATGCGTCTTTATTATAGTAGGTACCAGTCATATTGCAACTCCTGTTCACACTATATACCGACGAAAAATTTCAACTCTGAGGGTTCCAGAATCATGAGTTGAATCCATTGTACCAGTTATCGCTACAATGCCCCTTACACCTTGTATAGTAATGCGTTCATCTTTGGTATTATACCAGAAATCTCATTTTAAACTTTTAAAGCATCGCCTATTAGCCTACTTAAGGTTAAGGCGCCTGTCTAGCCCGCAAAATTCAAAATTTTCGAGTATTTTTATAGTTTATCCAAAATCTGAAAACATTGAAGACAACATTTTGTGATTTGCGAAAAACACAGTATGCAGTGCGTTTATTAATACATTTATTTTACTCTAAATATTATCACGGTGGATATGATACTAGTAAATCACTAAATATACAAAAATTGCCAGATTATCTGGATAGCTGTCGTTCTTGAAATGTTTTAGAGTAAGTTGGATATATTAATAAATGCACTGCACACGGTCTTTTTCGCGAATTACAAAATTTGTCTTTAATTATTGTCAGATTTTGAAAAATTTCTAAAAGAACTCAAAAAATTTGAACTTCGCGGGCTAGATGGGCTCTTTAGCCTTAATTTAAGATTGGTTTGGCTTGTCTCGGGCATCATATCACCAATGTATCCAGAAATATTTTCTAATGTGCGTTTAACGTAGCTAATTATTCTGCATACCATAAAGTCAATATATCATAAGAATTACGACCAACCAATTTAGTAGTAGGCACATGTCGTTTGTATGTTCAGGGACATGTATTAAGTTATTCGTAAGCGTCAGGTCTGCGAGCGAGCTCATAATAATTCGGATCAGCATTCCGGTACACTGTTATCTGGACCGGACGGCGCTAATCGGCTTCGTCTGCACAACCGACGCTATCATGTTCACCCGACTTACCACAAGCATTGGCATACGAGTATACCAACAATCATTTAATATACAATAATTATTATTTAATTTGCAGTGATAGCCGATTGGCTTGACACGCGTCTTGCCGACACAAGGTCCTGGGTTCAAACCCCAAGTCGCACCTCTGGGATTTTCGAAATCTATGTGCGAATCAGAATTTCAATATGATAATCACTCGCTTACGGTAAAGGAAAACATCGTGATACCTGCATGTCTTAGAAAATCTAAACAATTTTCGAAAGACATGTGAAACCCGCGTGGTGGATTACGGCGTGAATGCCCCTCGAAGTGAGGGTAGGCCCGTACCCAGGAGTGGGACGTCAAAATGGCATTTTTTTATTTTTATACAATAGCGAAAAACTTATGACTTAAACCAACAAAACCTTTCTTGCTGTAAAAAAATATAACTATGCTCAGCTAAAATTTAGTGTTGATTAGGTACATAAAGAAGATGACAAGACGCGCATTAGCAAACGAAGCAAATTCGAGGCACTCGACTTGACTGGGTTAAGTTAGAAAAGAATTAAGGGGTTAATAAGCGATTTGAACAAGCGAAGTAAGACTCCATTCCCTTCTTGTTAGGTTCCTGGTGACCTTAACATTAATCCCAGAAATAGGAGGCGTCACTGAAGAGGTAGAGGTCAGAGTACACCTGAGATCATTGTCAAATTACGGTCTCATGACCTAAATGCCAAATTTCGGAAAGGGATATTTTTTGTACGTCAATGCCATTTTTTAACCCTTGCCCTTTACTTCATGAAAGTCTGATTAAATGGATAACAGCCCCTCCGGTACAAATCTAGTACTGTGTTGAACCTTCCAGTACAACAGCCCCACTAGCCAAGTATCTGTTACTTTGACAATTCGTAACGCTTCAATGTATGGGAGTGACATAAGTCACGTGATATACTTATCGACAGCTAATGCTCTGCGCATACAGCGAAATGATTTTTTGAAACTCTTGTAGACAATTCCTGTTGGCTAGTGGGGCTGTTGTACTGGAAGGTTCAACACAGTACTAGATTTGTACCGGAGGGGCTGTTATCCATTTAATCAGACTTTCATGAAGTAAAGGGCAAGGGTTAAAAAATGGCATTGACGTACAATACCGCTTGCATTCCTCCCACCGCGTCCACCTTATGTTTATTACCATACTATCCCCATAATCTGAATTGTTAAATAAGCTTGTGATAATGTTCGTACGTAGTTCCACTAGCAATTAATTAGTATTAAGTCTGTCTATGTTTCTCATTTTAAGTGAGTTGTACTCTTATGAGAAATAAATGTCTTAAACCTCAACTATAAAACCATACGATATCAAAATACAATAAATAAAAACATTGTAACTAATGTTATATCTAAGCAAAGTAACAAAGCACCCACTACTTATTATGTATAATGCTCATGTTTTAATTAATGCTTAATTCCGACAGAATTTATCTGGATCCGATATACACAAGGTTAATGGTAAAACACTAACCACCTTACAGGACTACTTACTAACATCATCCATAAGAACCTTTGTTCTATGAGTTTATTACAAAATATGTACATACCAAATCAAGATTCGTTGTTCTATCACATTTGAATTGTTTACGTAACTAACATCACAACAAGGACATACTTATTTATGCCGCGTAAGGGTAGTAGAGTTCTAAATTTAATAAATATTATAAGATTATATATTATAGAATATGATGAATTACTGAAGGTGATAGGACATACATTCTCGGTTATGATGATCATAATATAGGCGTGTTTTTTAGTGTTTTAGCAGCAATCCTGAACAACATACTGTAGTGATTAATACCTGAGTATTTACTTGATATGTTTATTAATTTCATATCTCTCATCTCTGTGATACTACCTAAACCCATTTACCTAAGTATACTACGTCCAGCAGTGGTTACTTAGTAAGCAAAACTAATACCTACCTCGCGGTTTTAATATCAAAACCCCGATCTCAAGTCTGATAGCGATCTTGGATCACATAAGAATGATATTTCCAGGATCGGTCTCAGACTTGATATCAATTTATTTATTCAGACCTTTTTAGCATCACTGCTATTAGTTTTGCTAACAAATTAACCAATGCTGGACGTAGTAAACCTCATATTTATATAATACTTACCAACCATTTTAAAATCGCCTACCGCAAATAAAACAGAATGAATCAACATCCTGTTCACACTGTCTTGGTGCCATTTTCTAACTAAATACGACATAAAAATCGGTTGTTACAACTGTAATAGACTTTTTTTTATAGTGATAGACAAGTACAACACTCACTAGTGCCGTTCAGAAATAATGCACAATTTGCAATTAAGATAATCAAAGTGTATGTATGTAAGTATGTAAGTAGGTACTGTTTATTTTCTTCTTCTGAACTTATTATACTGTATTTTCTGTATGAACAGCTGGTATCCCTATTCACCTCCCTCACATACTATGAGTTCAAGAGATATTTGAGCGTAGCGAACTTTTTTCAAATCTCTTTGTAATACAGAACCTAATACTTATAATTTATGTATAGAACCTATAGAACTTTCCCCTGTTTAAAAAGAGGCGTCGGCGATGAACCTCCTCCGTCTGGGATTGGCTAAAGGCGTGGCGAAAAGACGTTCAATAAATTTTCGTCTGTGTCAAAAAATAGCTACAAATATCTATACCTAGTCTTGCCATAAATACTGAAACAGAGAAATATATTTTTTTTCTATTGCAAATAACATTTATTACTTTTACAGTGTGTTAGTTTAATACATAAATATAAAACAATTTAAAATATAAAAAGCTTATTCGAAGTGGTCTCCATTGGCTGCAATACAGACCTTTAAATGTTTGAGGCCAGTTATCAATAGAAGTACGCACTCTTTCCATGGGAAAATTCTTCACTGCCAATCGTACGGATTGTTTTAGGGACTCTAAATTATCATGGCGTTTAAAGCAAGCCGTACTCTCTAAAACTGACCATAAATCATAATCCAGCGGATTAAGATTGGGACTAGACGACGGCCAGTCTTCAGCTCTGATGAAGTCCGAAACGTTCATTTCCAACCAAGACTGCGTAGACCGAGCTTCATGACCCGGCGCCGAGTCTTGCTGGAAGGACCATAGGTTAAGGGGCTTCACTACCTTCTCAAGAATGGTATCTTGTTACACTTGTGCCGATGTTTTGATACCTTTTTCACAAAAGTATGGCTCAGTCACTCCTTCATAGCTAATACCCCTCCAAACCATCACTGAAGTCGGATAGTGCCCACGTTGCACTCTGTCAACTAATTGGGAAGCTTCCTTAGAGCTTTGAGCATAAATACAGTCATTTTGTATGTTAAAATATTCCTCAATTGTAAAAAAAATTATCATCCGTAAACAATTTTTTTCTGTGACCTCCCTTAGCGTACCGCTTCAGTACTTGTTTCGATTTTACCACCCTATTCTTTTTTAAATTATCAGTAAGGTGAAGGCGCCTGTCTAGCCCGCGAAATTCAAAATTTTCGAGTATTTTTATAGTTTATCCAAAATCTGAAAACATTTAAGACAACATTTTGTGATTTGCGAAAAACACAGTATGCAGTGCGTTTATTAATACATTTATTTTACTCTAAATATTATCACGGTGGATATGATACTAGTAAATCACTAAATATACAAAAATTGCCAGATTATCTGGATAGCTGTCGTTCTTGAAATGTTTTAGAGTAAGTTGGATATATTAATAAATGCACTGCCTTAAGAAATGACCAGTACGTCTCTTATAGGCTGCAAGTCCTAAGTCATCTCTTAAAATACGCGACATGGTTCTAGGTGCTATCTTCATCTCCCGAGATAAAATATTTTGCTTTCGGACAGGATTTCTTCGAATTCTTTCCCTTACTGCTCTGACCACCTTTTTCGTACGAACACTACGTGGACGGCTAGATCTTTTTCTGTCGTAAACGGAGGAGGTCTCATTGTACCTATTAATAGCCCGGTACACAAACATTTTACTAATACCAAACGTATGGAGAGTTTTAAAAATTGCATTTGGCTCCATACCTACTTTGTGTAATGCAATCACAGCGATTCGGTTCTCTCTATCACCCCACTCCATTTTAATATCGCAAAATATTGTACAATGTATTGGCGCCAAAATGAGAAAACTCAATGAACAATCATATAAAAATGACAGATTCAAAATTCAAATGTCATATTTTGTTTATTTTTAACCCCCGACGAAAAAAGAGGGGTGTTATAAGTTTAACATGTGTATCTGTGTATGTGTGTCTGTGTATCTGTGTATCTGTGTATCTGTGTATCTGTGTAATTGTGTATCTGTGTATCTGTGTATCTGTGTATCTGTGTATCTGTGTATCTGTGTATCTGTGTGTCTGTCTGTGGCAACGTAGCGCCCAAGCTGATGAACCGATTTCCATTTTGTTTCTTTTGTTAGATAGATATTCTGATCGAGAGTGTTCTTAGCTATGTTTCATGAAAATCGGTTCAGCCGTTTGAAGATCATCAGCTTTTTTGTAGGTAAAAAAGCCACATTCGCGGCCAAAACGAACTTCCACGGCTCGAATCCGTTCGAAATTTGGGCTCATTGGAATAATATCTTTGCATCACTTGAGAACGGCTGAAACGATTTCGCTTTATTATATTTTTAAATGATCGTAATAGTCTGAACTGGCTTTTTACAATATTATAAATTTGAAAAGTTTCCCGGATTCTGGAAAAAAATGATATTTTATCAATTTTTATATGAGATTTGTGTATGAACTAAAGACGTTCCATTAGGTCACGTTTCAAATGATGGATACGCGCATGCGTTAAATTTAGTTTGTTTTGTTAATGGTCATGGAATATTACACAATAATAATTCTAGAGGTCGCTGCTCCGCCATTGAGAAAAAATACAGAAAAACAAATCTAATTTAAAATAATTTAAGCGTTATTGAAAATTCTTCCCCTGGGCTGCTCCCGTCCACCTCAACCAGAGTTATTACATCAAATTCAATCATAATTGATAATCTTTTACTAGGAATTAAACCTCCGTGGCAACAATATTTAGATTCTTTGTCTATTCTAATGTCAATGATTATAATGTCATAACAAAATAATGTCTCATACTTTTACACAGATTTTCTGTTGACTATTGTACATTGCATTAGTTATCTTAGATTATAAATGAGGAAGCCAAAACGACTGATGCGATGTAAATGGCGCTTTCATAATCTGGCATCGAAACTAGTTGTACCAGATGAATTTGCGACGTGAGCTATGAATACTGAGCTACGGGAGCTACGCAAATCTCGCTCACTTAATTATTATTTGGAAGAACTACTAGGTAAAGTATACATTTGATGAAAAAGTCGTCGCATCGGGGGTTTTTAAATTTTCAATTTAGAGTTATTAATTGTAACAGTATTATGGCCAGACTAAGTATATATTTAGTGTGTCTATATTCTAAATAGAACCCCACTCTTGCTAAAAATTCGTACCGAGCCAACGCTTTAGATCTTTAAAACCATAGATAAAAAAATACAACGAAAGACAGATTCGTTTTCGCCAGAGAACGAGTCTAGTAGATACATGTGTTAATACGATTTAGATAGATACAATTATTGGCGAACATAGTAGCTGCCTGTAACTGCCTGTCATCACAAATAATTACATATACTTATATCTGTAATAGTATCAATATTACCCAATGCGATACGTGTTCAATGCTTGGATAACTCATCAGCAATGAAAACTCGCAAAATTATTGTTTTCACGTGTTACTATGAATTGTTTACCTACGTACCGATTATCACAACAAGGACATACTTTTAAGCCGCGAAGCGAGCGAATTTAATAAATATTTCAAGATGAAGCATGAAAATATGATGAATAACGAAAGGACTTATTTAGTTTTAAAACATTCACTAAGTTTAGTATAAAAAATTCTAGGATGATGTATCGCACCGACAATTGGTGTATATAATAGTTTTTAGTTTTTAGCATTCGTAGACATAACATTGCCCTCTTTCAAAAGAAATGAAAATGAACTCGGGTAGAGGGAAAAGAATTTGATGTGAAGTGCTCATGCGGCTGTCATCGCTTGTGATCGACTTTGGTAACTAGCACGAATCTTCAAATAGCGTTTTAATATTCGGGCGGTTTCATTATCGCCAACAATAAACCGGAATTTAAAGGTAGGTATACTCATACCTACATGAGCAATTTATAGAAACTAGTGGTCGGCCGTGATCGAAATTCGACCATAATTCATTTAAATTTAAATTTTAAACGTCATTAAGGTTATATTGTCAAAGAATATTAGATACTGGCATGCAGAATGCACTATGGAAGTCCCGCCCTCCAAAAACTTTCACCGTTTGTCAGTCAGACAGTCAGTCGGTGAGGAGGTTACAAATGTGTGTGCGTTAATTCATGGTAGTGTGTGTAATGTTTTATTTATTGATTTTAATGTATTTCTAAGTATTATAATATAAAAATATTAGCATTCTGCACTCCTTCTCTATATAAACTATTAGTGTGCCAAAATTCATACTCTTCCGTTCCCGCAATTTTCGTATTAAGCGGTTGAAAGTTTTTGCTTCACGTATTTATATATAGATGTTATATCAACATAATTAGAAAAGTTGGCAATATAATTAGACTTATTTACGCAATTCTAAAACTTCTTTGTTTCTTAACTCCATGCCGAAGTTAATTTTATCTTTGGAATCATTTCATCCATCAGCCTACTTTATATGGCTGATATTAGGGGTTTTACTTTGAAATTAATTAATTTATTACGAATATAGGCACCCTACTACAAACATTTTTTTTTACCGAAAAGTTATATATTAAAATTGGCTGCCATAAAAATAATCTACAAAGGAAGTCGAGCGGCATATGCATGCGCCCAAACGTGGCGCCTATAACGATCGTATCTCATTCAACATAAGAGCTCCTTGTAATCCGTGCTGATACTGTCAAAAACGCGCGTCCCACGCTCAGCGCGTCACATCGGAAGCGTCGGCTCGTCAGAGGTGCCCACATGAGGGCATTACACCTCTCTGGACGTTCCCAGATGTGCGATAGCCGACATTCGCTTTGAGCGGACCGCGCGGTGCCACGGGGGCACGCGCGTGCTTTTGTGTCAACCCGCGCCGTCTCACGTCATCATCCATAAATTGACAGTCTAGCCTTTACTAGACAAGTGAGCTTCTATCGGCGCCTCTAAATGATCTGCTTTGCATCGCCAAAATGCCGACGGTCACTTGCCCGTTAAAAATGATTCATTCTGGTTGCTGTTGCTGAAACTATTTTGCACAGCTTTATTTGCATGGTCAATTTTATTTTCTCTTAAAGCCCGATGCACGCGCACCTGTGGTGTTCAGTGATGCAGAACAATTGCTATCATTAGAGACCATCGCAGTCCGCCAAGCCCAAACGATAAATATTCAAACACTGCAGCGACAATGGCGAGTTTATTTTAAAGTCAATAAATTATTTGCTAATGCCCAATTTGCGTCGACCGGTTAACAATGCCCGTTCCCTCAATTACTTAAACTCATGTAACTGCGTAGTCGCACACGATACGATCTGAGTTCGGTAGTCCAACGTCATTGTCTCACTCGATACATGGGCCGCAATTACCTACACTGTATCGATTACGGCTGACTCAGTCGAATTCGATTTCAACGATTGACTGCTCCTATAAAACATTGGCTTTAGTACTCGTAATTAGTGTTTCGATAAAACGATATCAGCCTTCTTTGTCGATAATCTGGTTTAGAATCTTAAACATGTACATTTGTTGAATCTTAATAGTGAGTTATAAATGTTTAATGTTTAAAAATGACAGTAGTACTTACTAACTGACTCACAAACTCGTCTATAAAATTCATGGCGCGTGTACCGAAACAGCTTCTGGAAATCACAAAGTATGTAAAGGTATTCTTGTCAGTTTGCGATCTGCTTAATCTTAGGCCGGAAGTTGACAATGGCTGTGTTATGTTTAAGTCGGCAATATAAATCTGGATAGAGTTACATTCTGCAAATTATCGTCTGACACTTTAGTGAACAGCGGTATATTTTATTCTAGCAAAACAAGAACAACAAGAAATGTTTGCGATGTCGTCTACATGTTCCTAATGTTCTAAAATACTGGGATTATACCTAACAAAAACCTTAAGTTTATCCTTAAATCATGTTATTAAACAAATGTCCCAAATCCCAATTACAATATAATCATTAGATAGGTACCTACATATACATATATTCAAAGAATTGGCGTGGATTCAGAAAATGGTTCCTGAATTGTTTGTAAATTCAAGAAAAATTTAATTTTAACAAGAATCTTGGCATTAGCGAGCTTTCAATAGTTCGGAATTCTTATAATGTTTGCAGAATGCCTGGAGAAGAATAACATACGCACCGTCCGTCTGCTTGATTATAATCTCATATGAAATTCCTGCGAGCGCGCGAGATCTGCGTCCCGGTTACGTGCGCTCATAAACAGAACGGCTACTATGTGATTATTGCTAGACGAAAACCTGAACTATGAGAACTTTATTATGGTGGTAGAGCCAAGCTGTAGCCAACTGAATACCTACAGCTCATATACGGGCATCCTCAGACAGAAAATCGGAGTAAAGTAGCTATAACCTATAGTTGCGTTTTGTGCGATGAGTATGAGGGCCGGAAGACCAACCGCCCCTCTCCCACCTTTCCCTCTAACCCCTTTAGGTCAGCAACGTGCGAGCAATACCATTGGTATTGCAAGCATCTATAGGCTAGGGTAACTGCTTAACATCAGGCGCTTCGTACGCTTGTTTGCCTTTTCGTTTCACTTTCTACATAAAAAATACGTTATTATAAATTCTATACCTACTTAAATTATGTACCTACCTACACAAAAATAATCTGTCCTGATACTTTCATAACATAGGTATATCTTGGCGGGGAAAAGTGGCAAGAAAGTGGCGGAAAAAATTCTGACTTCCCCTGGTACCGATCAAACATATAGTAGCGATTTATGACGTCGTCGCCCATATTTTGTGGTGTAAAAAAAAAGAGGCATCACCATAAATCGGTGTAAATATTTCGCGAGTGCAAATTGTAAAAAAATCATGTCCCGGAGTACGAAGTAGCTATTAAATGAATCACATTTTATGTGATCATTATTCAATATGACTATGCAACTAAACTAAAATCGTATTGATACAAATGATACCCACCAGAATAGAAAAAGCAAGCAATTTACCCTCGCGTTTGTCTTCAAGTATTTTTTAGAAACTAGATGACGACAATTTAATAGTATCGGTGTTGGATGTGAGCCAATGTTTCACTGGTTTAAAGTTTTGTGCAATCGCCCTATTTTTCTAATCTGAAACAGTTCCACGCGACACGCTCTACAACACCGGTGGTGTATTTAAATAATTTTTATATCGTAAATATCCCTAATAATATTATAAATGAGAAAGTTTGTGAGTGTGGATGTATGTATGTATGTATATATGTATGTTTGTTACTCCTTCACGCAAAAACTACTACACGGATTTGGATGAAATTTGGAACACATATAGTTTATAACCTGGATTAACATATAGGATACTTTTTATCCCGAATACTTTTTATCCTGCATGTTCCCGTGGGACAATTATCGATCCTACTGAACGGATTTGGATGAAATTTGGAACACAGATAGTTCAAAACCTGGATTAAAACATGGGATACTTTTTATCCCGATAGTATGTTCCCGTGGGACAATTATCGATCACACTTAACGGATTTGGATGAAATCCTACTAATATTATAAATGCGAAAGTTTGTGAGTGTGGATGTATGTATGTATGTATGTTTGTTACTCCTTCACGCAAAAACTTCTGAACGGATTTGGATGAAATTTGGAACACGGATAGATTATAACCGGGATTAACATATAGGATACTTTTTAACTCGATAATCCCGAAATTTTTGCTAAGTTAAAATACTACGCGGATGAAGTCGCGGGGCACAGCTAGTCTAATAATATTTCTATTAAATCACTATTTGGTTCCCATAATTAGTAACTTAAAACTCTAAGATTGACTATGTAGGTAACTATTGTTTTAAGTAATAGGTACACGTTTTATGACACCATCAGTACCTATTCCCCAAATGGGTAGGCCCAAATGCACTTTTTATGCGTATCCACATTTGGGTACTGGCGATAGATATCAAAATACATAGGTTTCCATTAATACAGAGCGAGCCTATACAAAACTAAAAAAATCTGTACCTAGTTAAATGTCTACCTACTAAAACTGTCAGACGCGTGCCCTCGAATTTGAGTCATCAATCTAAGTACTTCTCCGAGGAAGACTAATATTTTAAACGACTTAACAGACAAAAAAATGCGGATACTCTAATTGATGGACAAGAGCAAGCCCCTGACCCTAGTGCAATGAATACACTGGACAAATTAACCAAGACAAAGCTGCAACCATGCTCTTAAGAATGACCTTGTCTCTAGTAAATTATTGTAACGTAAAGTGCTGTAAGTACATCCACGAAATGACATGTCATTAGTCTTAGAAACTCATTATAACACAGAATACTTTTGCAGACTTCCGGGTAGATATATAAACAAGTTCATTTTAATTCGGATTTAAAAATGTTTTTTTCATTACTCATACTCTGAAAGTAGGTCTGAAGTTGCCTGAGGAGCGGGTTGAAAGTAATACTTTTCCGGCCCGGGAGAATCGCTTTCAACTGACAGCTGTCAAATTATAAAAAAAAACTAGTTCCATTTTCACATTTCTATGGAACCATGTTCAAACTTTTTCTACAGTCACTCAATTACAGCACGATGTAAAATTGAAATAACATAAAGTTCAATATTAATTGTTAAATGACTTAATTATAATTTAGTTTCAACAATTTCTTGAAAATAATATAGATTTGGGCAAAATATTTAAAGATGAAAATGAAAAATAATGGCTAAATAATGAAGTTGGCCGGCCAACGAAAAAAAAACAAAATAGGCGGCAATCCGATCTTTATTTTTTTTTTCGAGTTGTAGAGTATTCATACTTCCTTGTATTATTTCTTTAGCCAATTCCTGTTTTTATTTTCCTTGTATTCGTAATGAAAAGCACAGTGTTTACCTCGGGTGAAAGACTTATTTTGTCCCTCGAACTATTAGCGCCCGAGCGTATCTTGGGACTAAATAATTCGCTTTCACCACTCGTGTAACAATGTACTATTCACGCTAGCTATTTACCTACCTACTAAGAAATTCTTTCTTTCTCCATAATTTTTTTTTTATTTTTTTTTTAATTACTGCTTCTTATCTATTTTTCTGTGTCTAAACTGTTGCATGCTATTATATTCACTTAGCCATTATGTAGTAGGTATAAGTATATGTTATATTATTTTCTTGTTTATTTAATGTAATGTATATGTTTATAAGTTAATTTTTTGTAAGTACACCCCCCTATTATTTTTCTTTAGATCCTCTCCATCCTAAGGTTGCCTGGTAGAGATCACTTTTAGTGATAAGGCCGCCCATTTTCCACTTTCTGTGTAAATTATTTTAAAATTTGTAATTTTTTTGTCTTGTGGTGGATTAATAAAGAGTTATCTAATCTAATCTACTATTATCGCACTAATATTAGGTAGGTAGTCGAGAAGTTATAAATAAATGATCAAGCTTCCGTCTTCAAAATAAGTAGGTATTAATACGAATGTAGAACAAAACAGATCATTCTGTTAGATAACTATGACAAAATCATTACTTGGCCACTAGCCATTAAACTGCAGTGTCATAAGTTCCCAATACAACAGAAACGAATACGCTAAATTAATGAAGATAGAAATAGGTACAAGCCGTACGATCATATTAAAACGGTTTTATGGATGCGTTCAGCGCTGAGCTAGCCGCAGTAGGTAAGTAATTGTAATTGGTGACCGGCATAAGTGAGTCAGACACAAGTGGCGTTCTATATCGTTGATTATTTACGGGTTGCAGCGCAACTGGTAATTGCGGTCGGGACCCCGCCACACGGCTCGTTTATCTAATTAGCGTCCCGGCGCGAGAGTCTGTCTGTATGCACGTCTCCTTGCGAGCCACGCCACCCGTTACCATAGCTCATAAAGCCTGGGCCCCACGTCTGCTAATCACAAGGTAGGTACTTTTCCATTCCACTAGATAACCATTGACCATTTAAATTATTTTTGTGCTAAAATCCTTAGGTCCTTATCGGTCGATATGTTTTCAGCTTGTGGACTGCTTACAGATTGGTTTGTTGTTTTTTGTAAATTAGGTCTTGAAGATGAGAACCAGCGCCGCGGTTGGCCTTTCAAGCGATGGCGTAATAATCTTGACGCCAACGAAAAGGAAAGGCAAATAGTCGCTGAGGACGGAGATCAATAGAGGCAAATGGAGGAGACCGTAGCCCAGAGTGAAAAGTGGGTTTAAAAAATAAATAAATAATAAACCAAAGTCTGTATGGTTATTAGACTACCAAAACTGTCCAAAGTAATTAAAAACAATAATTTAAATTGTTCCGGCTCTCTCACACATCGTACGAAACGCATCTACATTGTCTTTCCCAGAATCAATCACGTGGATATTAGGTATAGCACAGTGTTTTTCTCTTGATGTAAATAACAAGCAAAATTTACAATGAATAATTACAATGTCAAATGTAACGGAAGGTCAAGCCCGGTCTCAGTCTGTCGAGTGCAGTGTAATCTGCTTAATTACTACGCCGTTAGTTCTGAGCTCAATAAAATAACAAACAAACTTTAGTCACAATTCTACAAGGTAAGTTACCTATGGCATGACGGTTTAAAATAATATTAAGGTAGTTTCGGTTATGCGACCCGTTATTTCTTATTTTTCTTGATATTGATAGGTAAGTAAATCCCTTACAATGCTATGGAAAAAAAACTAAATACATATATACAGACTATGGTACCAACCAACCAGAGCGTCACTAAATTTATTTCGGGCAATCCAGGGTTTTTTAACCTTTTAACTAACAATTTCGACGGAGCTGTCACGCCTAAGCGGGAAGTCTGAAAACGCTGCTCTTGAAACCAGGAGCATCATAGGTGTCTATGCAACGTACGTGTAACTTATCTGATTCACATAAGTAAGTACTTACCCTTCTAAACTTAAATTAATTCGTGTTTACGGAGTTCAAGTCGCAAATCAGGGGTAAGTAATTAGTAAGCAACATAGCGCAGCGGCCTTAAGAAGTAGGTAGATAGCTACCTAGAAATATGACCGGCAGAAGCGAACAGCCGCAAGATAACAATTTAAACCTAAACAGAAATCAAACACTCGGATTTTTTGGGCCAAAATTCTAATAATAGTAAGACTTTGACAAATCTATGCGAATTATTATGCAAGCAAAATTATAAAGTTAGCAAATAAAGTACCTATGTACCTATTAATAGTTTTTGAAGTGCGACGAACACCTCAAATGTGCAAAACATTTAATGCTGTTATTAGCTATCCTTTTTGATGGTACTTATCGGGTACCGATTTATTGATAAATAACACTTTCGACGCTCAACATACTTTGGCAAAAGCTTTTAAAACTAAATAGGCCCTAAATAGGTTTAAGTGCCTATATAAAACAAATGACATCTCCTTAAGGTTCATACCACATTAAAATTAATACTTCCTTAACTTAAGTAGGTATATAGGATATACTTAATTGTAACTGAATAAAATAGTTAAGAGAGAGATACCAACATAACAAAAATATCAAATGAACCTTTAAATAAGTATTGAGAAAACAATTCAGAACAAACCAAGGTGGTCGTTAAGCGGGTACCGTAATTTAAAGCTCGCAAAATACCTTCACTTTGGGCTGTGGGCGGGATTGCCAAAATCGAATCTTTACAGGTCAATTTTGTTCATGGATCCGCTATGTAAGCAAAAAAATAAGAATACATCGACATGAGTCAAATGATTCAAGATGTTCCTGCCATGCCGACGGCAGTGTCTCAGTTAGTGTGTTGGCGGGAACAATGCTTCTAATCAGAGCTGTTTTCAAACCTGCAGACCTTACCTTGACTCCTACGCCGTAACTCCTTTTACTGAACAGAACCTTGTCCAACTGCTTACATATTACTTCCACCTCAACCATGGTCATAGTTGCTTTCAAGCTTTCAGTGCTTTTCTTACTTAATCGGTTTAACATTTATAATACGGTAGGTACTTGAAATAATTATTATATTACTATTAACTACTTAAATCCTTATTGTAAATCGGAATGTTTGTGTGGTGGGTGTTTGTTTGGTTGTAAGTTTGACTGAGCTTCACGCAAGAACGGCAGAATACTTAGTCGAAAGAAATTTGACATATACCTAGGTATTGAAATAAAACTATTTTTACGGATTATATCGCGTTTATTTAATTTTATGTTCCCGACGTTTCGGTTGCTTTACAGCAACCGTGGTCACGGGGGGACTCTGCAATCTGTGAACATGTACAGGACCGCACCCGCCATTATATCAGATTTGATAAACCACAGATCCTCGCAATAGAACACCGATTCCGACCAAGGATGATACGTGAGGCCATTGAAATTAAAAAACATCCTAATTTCAATAGGGAAGATGGCTGGGTGCTACCACCAACTTGGGATCCAGTAATTAATATAATTAAATCGAAAACCAAGCGTACCATTGCAAGACCTCAAGACACAGTGAGCACTTTCTGCGTGGATCGGACCGCAAACACCAACTAAATTTTGAGGGTACCCAGTTTTTAACTATGACATCAGGACGTCTAACACCTCAGTCCCCCCGTGACCACGGTTGCTGTAAAGCAACCGAAACGTCGGGAACATAAAATTAAATAAACGCGATATAATCCGTAAAAATAGTTTTATTTCAATGTGTAGTATTCGCGTAAATATAAGAAAACAATATATACCTAGGTAGGTAGGTAGGTTATAATCTAAAATACCCCAAAAAATATTAGTACGACAGACGAAATTTAGTAGAAGATTGGAGTGTTGGAGTACCTACACCCCAATCTTCTACTAAATTTCATCGAGTAAGGTGTAAGATACAGCTGTCTGATAGAACATAAGTCTCATAACATATTTTGCAGTTTGAAAGTTCCGAGCATGCTTTCTAACTAGCATATCATTTTGTTATTTTGTTGTACCTATCGTATTAAAAGCAACAGAACTTCACTTTGCAATATGCAACAATCTAATAAAGTGAACAAGTCTGCACAGAGCAGATTGTATTATTGACAGTTTTTGTTATGGCATTATTCATGAGGAATGGCCTCGGAGCTAATGAATGAATGGGCCACGCTCGCCGCACCGCCCACGGTAACTTCATTCATACGTAGCCCTGCGTGGTCCCCGACTTGTTCTCAATGTCGCCTTGCATGGTCATCGGCGCACACAAGTCAAACCTATGCTAAGAATCTTGGCCAGTCACATACCTACCCATTCATAATGTGCAAAACTATTAACTACGTACGATCTAACTTGTAGGAACCTAACATATCGCTACTAGAAAATATACATTGACGACGACGATGATGTATGGCACGGAATACAGCCCATTATACAAAGTCTTCATGGCATCACACAAGCCTGAAACTCGATAAAATTATTCACGAGCTACGTGATATTCTAGTACGAATAACATCTGCGTTCCACCTTAAAAACAATAAACTGGTCGCTCAACAGGTTGTTTTATAAAAGGTCAGAATCAATAAGAAATGGCAGAGTTGAAGATGAACAAAGTGTGCCAACAGCTGTAGAGCGTTAGGGTAAAATTTGGGATGAATGGAGGTGAGGGGTAAGGGAGGTGCAGGGTTGGGGGTTGAACTGGGCCGAGATGTACGGGTTGGGGGCTTGGAGCACGTGTATCGTGGCCATGGCCACAGAATGACGTCCGACATTTAATAGCGCATGCGCTATAGAAGAAACCAGGTTCAAGGACGGCGTATCGATTACCCTTAGTGGCCTTCCGCACGGAGCCACGGACGGACGCCACTCTCCACCCGACGCAGGAAATCGATGCCGTGGTCATTGCCACGGCCGAACGGGAACTGTTTAAATTAACAGAAATACGGAGACAGCTGGTACAGGCTGCATGGATACCTATTTAAGTTATTGTTGTTTTTAGACAGTTATCTACGGTAGACATTTAACCTCGTTCTGATGGAGCTAGTAGGTATTTATATGTACATAACTGATCTACTTGGAGTAGCCCGCATATACCTAAATCAAACATGAACAAGTGAAGGCATAAAAGGAATAAATGATACAATGTCGGTTGGACTTCGCGTCTGGGGCATGTGAGTCGTATTGTTCCTTATTCTTTTTGAGCAAGCTGACTACGCGCGTAATGCGCCGTAAATAAAAAGCGCGTGCGCGTGCACGCCCCTGATTACATTACTGGTGGGCATGCACAGCGACACCTTTGAGACGGAATGTGACATACTAATGTCTTTAATATGTTGCGGCTGCTCATACTTATCCCTAGACTTTTCCCATATCTTTATGAATATTATTTTGTTAGCTTTTTTTTTAGCAGATTACCGATAACTTCAAGCTCCTGACTGCTCGTAACGACTGTCCACATGTTATAAAAATTACCGGAACTACCAGTTTAACCTCCTTAACGCTGCTGTAGTACTTTATCTACCTACAGGTAGGTACAAGTAGTGGTATTAGGTATACTATTAGTATTTACTTATTCACAAAACAAAATAACCTAATGCTACCTATGTATACTTAACTGCCAAAAAACGTTTGTTTCGAAATAAAAATGCTGTGGCGAAGGCAGCGTCCTAATTGGCAACGATCGTACGAGCTAACGATGCGATTTCGTCGCCCGACAAGATTAAATAAGTACACAAATCTCTTAAAAGTGTCCTGATTGATGCTCGCAAGTCATTGCAGGAAATGCTTATCGTCCGATGGGTTTGATCGGTCGATCGTGCAATCAAAGCTATGGATCTCTTTTAAGTGTCCTAGTTAGTCACGCGTACATCAATTTAAGATAAATAAGTATATATTTTTGAGAGACATAAGTAGTATCAATTCAAATCATTAGAACAACAATGTATGCATGATGTTAATAAAATATAATCAATGGGCAGCTCCACTGCATCATGTGTGCAAATGTGCACTGATTGCAAATACAAGTGTCCCGCGCGCGTGTCAAATCGCAGCGCGCCCACGCGCCTGCAGCCACAACACGACATAGGTATACCTATACCTAAAGCCACTACACATCAGCATTATATGGATTAAAATACCTATGTCACTAAATTTATACACACACTAAACTTTTTAATATGAATGGGTAGGTAGCTAAAAGGCAATTTGTACTATACATTTTTTTTTTAATATATTAAGATGGCAGATCATACAATATCAGTTCTATCTACGAGTATATGGTTCTTATTTCCCTACATGTTCAACCACAAATTGCAGTTTTTGTAAGGGAGTGGCGCGCGCCATTCATGAAGTTTACACCACCGTTTACAGGAACCCGTGGAGTGGGGAAACGGGGGATTAGGGGTGTATGGGTTGGGTGCCTCCCTATTTATGAATGAGGCCGTACGTCATTGATATCGACCGGCAGGGGCGGCTCGGCGCGGCCCCAGCTAAGGTTACCACACAAGGGCAATTTAGCGGTCGATCTACAGGTGTTCTTTTGACGCACACCGGCTTCGAGAGCTTTCCGCTATTTTTTTGACATATACGTCTGACGTCATAGCGATTGATAAGCTAACAGCGCAAGCTTTTTAACTGACGCAATGGCTTTATCTCCTCAGCCGCTCACTGTAATAAAACACGTAGGTAAACAATCCATTCATAATCGCAAAACATAGTGTTAGTTGTACCAAGCATCAGCTTCATGAATGAGTCACTGAGCCAGATTCACCTAATGCCTATCAAAATCAATGAGATATTAACGAAATTAAAAGTGAACACAATATTCATAAAGTAGGTAAGTTCGTACAATACAACATTCATGGAGTATAAGTACCTATAATAATAGTAATAGAAAATTTAACATACATTATAATATAAGCATTATTGTCGATGTACCGCTACGATAACGTATTATGACTTATAACGTCGTCTTCTCTTATGTTTGATTTTAAGGATTTCCTAAAAGTTTGGTTCCACTATGTAAAATCTTCTAATTCAACATGACGGCTATATGCAATGTTAGGAGTTTCCCAATTCATTTATTTAGCAACAAGAACAGCGTATACCAATTAGGTGTGTACGTATACGTATTATTAGGTGTTCATCTCAGAGAGCAGACTTGCACATTTCCTACATCTCCCCCAGATTTTGCCCCAGATTGCTAGACCAAACAAATTATTGTCAATACATTGATTTGCTTGCAGCATATAGGTACATATTGTATTATGTGCCATTGCTCCAGATATCACATGCGTAAGTAGGTATAATCATCATCAAACATATCTTGAATGACGTAGGTATGTGACATTTAGTTTGTATCAAATCAGATAACTGATCTAAGCACTCGAGATATATATTGAGGAAATAAAAGTGCGCGGTCTAACTGGCGTGCGTCACCCGAATAATTCCCGCCACCGGAGGGTGGCGCGGTGAGTGTGGGGGTCGTGACGTCAGCAGCTGCAGAACCCCCCCAAACACCACACATCAGAGCGTTACTCACTATTCTATTCATTCACTATATTTTATATTACTTAAGACTCTATACCGTTGAAAAGTAAAGCCTTCATGTTGGAATAAAAACAGACTGACTCTATATTCGAATTTATTTGCACAGACTAGTCAATTTGTGCAATAGAATTGAGGTTTTGAGGAATTCTTACTAAGGATCTATACCCCTCCTATCCTTTTACTACTTCTAAAAGTAGCAAATATTGATTGATTGTTTGTTGATGATATAATTACTTACCTGTACCTTTTAAGGGGTTTATATCCTACCTAAGTATAACTTATCTCAATTTTTTGCTTTTATAAGTACTTAAGACTTTCGCTGTAATCCCTTTTTAATTAGGTACCCTCCTATTAATTTACATCCTTAGATAGGTAAGTATTTATTTTCATAAATCTTTCCTCTTTATAATAATTTGTAAAATTCCTTTCCACAAATATTGCCTAGAAATTACCGAATGATAATAATAGAACACATCGCACGCGGCACGACTACGTACCTAAATGAAAATTACGTTAAAGCATCGATTACACAAGGTTCTATAAATGTATCGCGATAAACATTTTTACTTACACAGTAATATTGCGTACCTACGTCAGCACGTGTGATGAATCTGCACAAGATTACAGTTTCGAGTGTTGATCGATAAACTGTAATTATACACATGATTTCGCCATGACGTCCGCGGGAACCAGCTCATCGACATGACGACTCGTTCGCGTCACTTCATGCTATTTTAATGCGTTATCGGTCAACGGGTGGCAGGTGCGAAACAATGTGGGCGCTTTTCCATGTTAATGGAGAACAAAGGAAATACCAAATTGTCACTAATTCAATTGTGTACGGATTCTGTACTGGGACCAAGTCGCGGAATTTGGAACTCCTTGAGTAATAAAGTCGTTTAAATTAAAAGGTGGAGTTGTTGTTATAGCAGGCAAATAGGAATATATTTTCAATAGTACGTGGCGTTTTATGTAGAGCAAAGTTTTAGTATAGATTTCCAATGGAAAGGTTGATCAGTAGGAGGTTACTGGTATAATTTAATTCTTGAGCTTCCCAAAAAAATTGTTTCAACATTCCAGTCCCACGAATATTTACTCACACACTACACATTTTTATTTAGGAACTCGTTATTTAAGAATTTGTCGATTTCTCTGATTTTTTGGCACTTACTTATTCGAATATTATTTAATAAATAACCAAATCCTGCTTGTTCATATGACCATAATATAAAAAGCTTGTATCATTAGTGGTAAATAAGTAAACCTAAGATATATTAATTGACTAGTAAAGAACTACTTTCTCGCCTTACAGGTAGGTCATCTGTGTGATTCATCAGAAGCCCAATGAAAGATAATGTAACCGTTTATATTTATAGTCGCCGGCGGCGTGACACCGTCACCTAGAATTGCATTTGCAACATAAGTGTGTATTATTAGCTCGCGCTCGCACAAGCTGCCAGCGGTGACATAGCGCTCTTTGTCGAACCACTTTCTAATAGAGCCCAGTGTTTACTCGATGTCGTTGTGACAATGATACGTTTACGGGTTCGATAGTGCTACCTACTTACACATATTAACTATTAACGTGGCCAACGACTCGTCAGTGCTTTAAAATGTTTTCACACACCTGTATTTTAGTAGACATTTTGTATCGATGGCATAATGCAAGAAGTACTTGCATATTATTTTTCTAATTTATACCTACTCGGGTCTTCCCTGATCTGACTGACCACCTATGGCTATTTACATAAAGAGACTGCGTTAGCTCTCAGAGACCTAACTAGTCCCCTAGTACAACATAAGTATTAGATCAGTTGTCTGATTTTTCAGGAATCAGGCATAACATATCAGAAAAATCTGAATCACAACCGGTATCTGTATCTACGAGTACTATCCGCCCAAGTTAAGATTTCCACGTTCTATTGATTAGTGAATTTGTAACCACAGATTATCTGGATAATCTGTGATAATGACGAAATTAACTCATAGATGTCCATTTTAGAAAAGGATATACCTATCTTTTATTTTCAAAGTTTTCAGATAAAAAAACAGACTTTGAAATTTATCAAAGCTCTACGCTGCGGCGCAAGACAATTACATATAATAGAACCTTCCTAATCTTCTAATTTGGCAAAATAACAGCATCACGATTCGAATAAGGTATAACATAAACGTTAGATACTAGGTATAAATTGTACGAAAACAAGCTTTACGACACGTGTCCACGTGCAAATCAGAATACTCTACACTGAGCGTCCATCCACCCACCGCCCGGCGCCAGCACCAGAGCCGTGGGAAGACATCGGATTGTTTGGACATAATTATTACAAACACACGTACTTACATTATGACACTATACGACATAGAATAGACGGCGAGTCTCCTAGAACGTAGGTAGAGAACTCAGTGTAACATTACGACAGTATAATAAATAATGTTGCAGTAATAATATTACATTTACTCTGCAATTAGATGAAGGATTAAGTACATTGGTACTTTTAACTCAAATCCCACTAGTTACACGAAACAAAACACTCATGTAAGTCGTATGACCGGATCGCAGCACAACTCAACAGGATGAATAATAATCCAGAAGAAACAAATAGTAGCGAGTTCAAAATAGATAACGATATTGAAGCAACGTTCCGAAATAGAACCCCGCCTCCGAAGTCCGAACCAAAAGTAGTCAAGTTAATTTTAGAACGATTCCCGCAGGGACGTTTTCATCCCGTGATTCACCTGCTGAAAACTCGATTGTTCGCATTCTACGTCAATCGGTTGCGTGGTGTTTACGAGCGCGCGCGCCGCGCGGTGCGACGCTGGCGCAGGAGCGTCAGCTGACGGCCAGGAATAGCCCTGACATCGCGGCCACGCTATGCCGCTTGCGCCCGCGCACCCACAAATAGCGCGCTATAATTAGACGGCGGTGAAATCGTGGGTTTGTTATTTTTCTTTATCGTCTCCGTTACGCGATAATTGGGTTAGCGCGAACGACTGCATGTGGGCCCAATCGGGCGTCGGCGTGTCTCGAACACTGTCGGCCACCACGCACGGTGCTCGGCCATTGTCCTTTCGCATCGGTTGCATACCACCGCATGCCATAGATTACATTAGCCATTTTTATACCTTGGATGCTAATTTTCTTGTCGTTAAATCACGACTAAACTACCTACGTACCTACGTACGTTACAATCGTTATATGAATGGCAATGCAGTTAGTTCGGTCAAATCTAGTGAGTAAGTATACCTCCTACAGAATCAGTAACATGGTATAACAAAAATAACAAGGAATAATTATAACTCTATGCGAGCAACAAACTCATACTTCATAAATAAATATAATTTTGCCATGAGCAAAACACTTGTATCTAAATGTAAGTATCTACCAAATTTTTGATCCGACGGAAACCGTATATTCTTAACATTCTGAATAATAATGAAAACATGCAGACGTCAAAGTTAATTACGTGGCGAGTGACGACCGTAAGCCCTAAATTATAACACGAATACCGATCTGTCTTCGTGTTTGTGAAACCGCGCTTTCATGTTTTTCTCATGTGTCATAGACACACAATAGGTAATCTATTATTAATTTTAGCTATCAGATAACATACCTTCAGCACCTTCAGCACCTTCAGCACTTTTCACCTGTTGAAATAAAATAAGTATATTTTAACAACTATTTAGTAAACTATTCAGTTTGCTATACCTACATAGATAGCAATCAGCGTCACTATTTATCAAATAAGTAATATTTGGAAAACCAATAATACTATAATTATACTTAGGTATATGCTACTATATCTATACCTAATAATATAAAATCTACCTATCCTACTAATATTATAAATGCGAAAGTTTGTGAGTGTGGATGTATGTATGTATGTATGTATGTTTGTTACTCCTTCACGCAAAAACTACTGAACGGATTTGGATGAAATTTGGAACACAGATAGATTATAACCGGGATTAACATATAGGATACTTTTTAACCCAATAATCCAATACTACGCGGATGAAGTCGCGAGGCACAGCTAGTATTGTATATTTTAAAATACATGCTTATCTACACCCACTAGATTTTTTTGTCAATTTGCACCTAGTCGCAAGCCTATCAGTGTCACTGTTTACTTAGCAGCTATCTGCGCTCGCCACTCAGGCCAATTCCCGCCTGTTATCTATGTAGATACATACGTATAATGCAATGCCTAACGTGATATTTCCTTGATCTTGAGTGGTTCAGGTCACTCGGCCGCCCACTAGCAAAACCTACACCCATCGGCTGGTAATTGCTGCTAACCACACGTTTATACAATCCAGCAATTAGTATCCGATCACATATATCTGCCTAACAACATAATTCTAGTTATAAATTATATTTACAACACACTTGCTCGTAAAGTACCGCTCTATAGTACCGTTTTTAGGTTATAATGTAGCTTATTACGCACTAGTGATTTTAACTTACTTAACAGTTTTCTTTCTTAGTTAAGAATTTTTGTGTCCTAAAAATAGTTAATTTTTTTGAGATTAAATAAACTGTTTATACATAAATTATTTAGGTACTTAAATAAATGTACATATTTACATAACATTATTTTTTTTGTAAATACAGATATAAATATATTCGATAAATTACTTTTATTTAAAATACCTTAAGGCTAAAGCGCCCATGTAGCCCGCGAAGTTCAAATTTTTTGAGTTCTTTTAGAAATTTTTCAAAATCTGACAATAATAAAAGACAAATTTTGCAATTCGCGAAAAAGACCGTGTGCAGTGCATTTATTAATATATCCAACTTACTCTAAAACATTTCAAGAACGACAGCTATCCAGATAATCTGGCAATTTTTGTATATTTAGTGATTTACTAGTATCATATCCACCGTGATAATATTTAGAGTAAAAAAATGTATTAATAAATGCACTGCACACGGTCTTTTTCGCGAATTACAAAATGTCTTTTATTATTGTCAGATTTTGAAAAATTTCTAAAAGAACTCAAAAAATTTGAACTTCGCGGGCTAGGCAGGCGCCTTCACCTTAATGTATTTCTGCTTCGCCCCTACCACAGACAAAAAAAAATAACAGGGCGCCATTTTTTTTAAAGTCATCCTGACATTTCCCTCTACAGACCTATATTTGTCTAACAAAGTTATGTTTTGCGATTGTTTTCAAAAATAAGATTAGGTAAATAAGTATGTGATTTTATTTATTTTTCCTCGCAAGTGTGTTAAAGGCGTATGAAACGCGTGAGCATTGATCATTACCTATTCACTTAGCTCCATCACAGCAAACCTAGCTGGTGTGTTGTAATGTAACCAACTTAGCTCACTTGTATCATAATGTAGGTACTAAGTATTATCTAAAACACATGCGTTTTTCAATTGGCACGATACTATCTTTACACTACGTTAGGACTACTTAGGTACCTACCGACTCCAAATGAAAGAAATTACAAGGTCCCTAGTTATTTCTAGCTCTTAAGTGCACCCAGGTTTTTAAAGTCGGTTTCAATAAAATATATTTTATTACAATGTAATTAATTTACATACCTGCCTTATGAGTTGGTACCATCTAGCTATATTTTTATGGTTGGTACTTATCATGAATTTGTTTAACTCCTAAGGTCCTACAGACTTAAGTATTATTGCACTAAGTATTTTAGTACACTTTATGGTCATATTCTCTAATTTACCATTTAATATCTTAAATGTAGATCAACGGAGCATAATATCTTATTTTTGTACAACATCAAATTTGAAACATTAGTATATAGTAACATAAATACCTATGTACTTAACATTTCAATTTCATTTGGGAAATATTATTTAATTTAATTTAATTATATTTATGGATCTTTGCTATCTGACGTAATAAAAAAAATATGGTAACAAAAAAGTTATTTGCATAGGTTACATAAAATTCAATATTTTATTATTTTAATAGGTATACATTGTAAAATGTATATGAGATGCATTTGAAATATAAGATGTAAAGTTGCTTTTGTCTGCTGCATTCTGATGTAAATTATGTGTCTACCTATCCACCCAAATTGTTTTGCCTGCCATTCAATTCACGGTAGTTTATGATTTAAAAAAAAAAAACATAAACTTTTTTATATACTTACCTGATAAATAAATGTTTAGCCATAGAATTTAGGCGTCGCTGTAAAATAATCAAACAAAATTGAATTTCCAATAATGATTAAGAATAATAATTAAGAATTAAGATCACGGTCAATAACAATATGTTTACTGTTTACAGTACCAATTGAATTCGAATCTATCTATAAAGGCGTAATTAGAATGCGTGAAAACGGACAAAAGTATACAAACAAGCATGGGATAGACACAAGAACCAGAGACGCGAAGGCTTCACGGGGCGGCGGCGCGGCGGTGGCTAGAGTCGACGGGCGACGGGCGGCCAGGGGGGGCGGCGCAGCCGGTAGGCGGCGTCGGGCGGTGACGTCAGTGTCGGGGGGGGCAGTGAGCCGCGCGATTGGCGGAGCTGCGCGCGCCGCTACCGAATATGGGACCGCGGCTCCATTAATAAAACTGCGATGCGGGGTCGCGCGGCGCCAGTCCCTTTCGTACCGGCCGCGCGAGAGGCCGTCTTCACGCTGGCGCTGTTTGTGATTCCACTCGGCCCGTGGGCCGAGGAGCAGGTGGTGCCGGACGGGATGGGCACAGACGCGGAACTCCCGAACGGCCCGCACCTGCTCTCGCTGGCGGATGTGGGAGCTCTCGGGTTCGAATGCGCACTCAAGCCTGCGCTGGCGCCGACGCCCTCGGGCACGCCAACTGACCTCAACACGCCCGTCACCACGTCGGACCTGCCCGCCTTCTTCCCGACGCTGCTCGAGCCGCCTCTGATTTCAGGTGCGACAGTACGCTACTCGCCGCCCTTGCGGTCCCGGAGACACACACGCCGACGGGAATCGTAGGCGGAACACCCGCCGGCCGCCGACCGATAACGTTGTAAATAAACAATACTCTCTTCTTCACGGTAGCGCGTCCTTCGATGCCCTTCACTATGCTCTTTTTCCTAAACGGTCTTCCGCGATGCGATAGAGATGGGAACGGGCAATTCTAGTTTCAGTGAAGTGAAATGGAAAGTTCAGCGTACCGTGTCATGTGGCCGGATCGATACGGAAAGCTGAATGAAGTTTTCGTTGCGTGCCTACCGAGCTCTACCGTCGCTACTTGGCTCTACTGCTCATGTATTACGCGAGGTGCCTTTCAGTGATTAACAAAATTAAAATATGTAGTGATAAGTGGGCAAGTAATACTATCTTCTTAGGAATATCTTGGTAAACGTCCAAATACTGAGTAAGTACGTACATTTAAAAAGCCTTTTCGTCCTAAAGCAAACAAGTTTCTAATTAATAGCAGTTCAGCTTTGTTTTAAATAAAAACTTGCAGAAAGTCAAGTATGTAAGTACCTACTATTAAACAAAGAAAAATATATCTATCTATCTACCTTTGAGAAACCAGCACACCTTTTTGATTTAATATCACTCCTACTTATCACATAATATTTGAACGATTCGTTAACTTATAGTATAATATAGGACGATTTCAATTATTATTTGAAAAAAGGATTCTTATTTTTCTTCAATTACAAATATTAAAGTGAACATCACTTTTATCTTTAATAAAAACTAGACTCTATAATAGAATAAGAAAAAGTAGGTATACCGATTTCCCAATGTTTTAAAAACATTTTAACGTTTTAGCTATAGGTAGCTAAGATTAAAATTATCGAAACATGCTTTGTTTTTACGTCTCGTCATAACCAAATATAATCGGAAAACTACTCAACTATAACATAATCAAATGTTTAGGAACGTTATTATTGCAATTAGAAATAATTTTTACTGCCTTCTGAGCTACTTCCAACAACATAATCTGTGTACGTATAATAATAATATTAGGTAATCACATCTTATTATATTTTACACGAAGGCTATAAAATAAGAGTTGACAATCCAGTGATTCGCAACACGCAATTAAAGTTAATTAAATAAACGACGATCCACGGCCACATAGCGTTTGTTTGACAGAGGTTCAGATAGACTGTGTCGATATGCACTTATCAACTTCCGACTGTTATCGCGCGCTGCCTTCCGCTCCGACTATAAGCTCCGACACGCGACAATTACACGCAAAAATCATTGGAACAGACTAAACATAATTTATTCACAGTAACCTATCCAAACATGACGATCCTGTAGTATTATAATTTCTCAGCTCACTTCAATGTCCTTGTTTGCGGTGGCTTTGTGGAGCGGGTCACCCTCTTCCCTATATTATGGTTGAGGAGAGTGATGCCGCTTTTCAAGTCATGCTCGTGCGCGGGCGCTGCTTGCGGGGATTGGTCCACTCACTTTCCTCTTAACAACATTGTCGTTAAATACTATTTATTTACTTAGCATGGAAGGCATCACACCAAAGCAATTATCATAATATCCACCCCTGTTTTATCAATTATTATTTGGTTCGTAAACGTTTCATTTGATGTAAGTATGAGTAGGTATGCACATCACACTAAACTAGCATTCTCATTTTATTTACATTATTACATATATGATTATTATTTACTATTAGCTATTTAGTGGCAATGGTGTTGCCTGCTCATATTATTTTTTTATGCTGTTCCTGAGAATGTACACCATCTTTCATTCATTGAAAAGAGTAACCATTGAGTTTCTTGCCGGCTCTTCTCAGTGGAAGCAGCATTCCGAACCGGTGGTAGATTCTGACTATTCATAAATGCTTTGTTGGCTTACATGAATAAAAACAATTTTGAATTTTGAATTTTTTTGAATTTTCTCAAGATCTCGTAAATCACTTAACCAAAATACCAAAAATAATATCTAGGTACATAAGTAAAAGTGAATTCGAATCCTACCAGTCCATATGGGTCCGCAATCCGCATGGGTCCGTATTTGAGACAAGCCTTTCAAATTTTCTCACGTCTCACACAATTGAATGATCCTTCAAATAATTGTATAAACTGTTTATTTTAAGTTAAAAAGAACATAATCATTAAAAACTCTGTAAATTTTGGTAACAGTGTTTTTAGACACTAGCTCAAAATATTTAACAGCACTCTACATAACTAGGACGATCAACTGCCAAATGCTCTTTGCATTACTTAATTGATTATGAGAACCTACTAACGAAGGACTGTGATTGTTGCAGGTACATTACCAGGCGATGAGCTGTCGCTGGGATGCTCGCCTCGAAGGCACAAGCATGAAGCGTCGCTATCACCGGGCGCGCGCGCCGAGGACGCCAGCAACGCGTCCAGCGCGAGCGCCTCCATGTATGGGCCGGCCGCTGGCCCCAAGCGCGCGCCCTCCCCGCCACTGCAGTGGCTGCTGCCGCCCCCGCCCGGGCCCGGCAGCGTTGACAAATACTTCCAGCAGGAGTACGAGGAGCGGGTCGAGATGCTCCCGCCGGAGTGCCAACCCTACTGCCCTCAGTCGCAACCCTGCCCGCAACCCCAACACTGCGAGTACAGGCCGCCACCGCAGCCTCAGCCGCAGCATACCTGGGAGACGCAGGAGTACACCGGTGCGCCCCAACCCACGCCCGGCCCCTCGGGCATGCCCAAGCGGGAGCCGTATCCGAGCCCCGCCGGAACGAGCGACCGGCCCGTGCAGCTCGCCGAGTACAACCCGTCCACGAGTAAAGGCCACGAGATCCTGTCACAAGTGTATCAGCAGAGTGCGCAGCCGCTCCGGCTGGTCCCGGTCAAACCTCGCAAGTACCCCAACAGGCCGAGCAAAACCCCCGTCCACGAGCGGCCGTACGCGTGTCCCGTGGAGGGTTGCGACCGGCGATTTTCGCGGTCGGACGAGCTGACGCGGCACATACGCATCCACACGGGCCAGAAGCCGTTCCAGTGTCGAATCTGCATGCGCTCGTTCAGCAGGTCGGACCATCTGACGACACACGTGCGTACGCACACAGGCGAGAAGCCGTTCGCGTGCGACGTATGCGGGCGCAAGTTCGCGCGCTCGGATGAGAAGAAACGGCACGCGAAGGTACACCTGAAGCAGCGGCTGAAGCGCGAGCGCGGCGGCGGCAGCGGGGGCGCCGGCCCGTCGCACCACCACGAGCCGCACCACGCGCCGCTCTAGCGGCCGCCCGCCGCGCGCTCGCCGGACACCGACTCCGACGACAGCAGCGGTAGTGACGCGCACGCGGATAACTGAACTTTTATATTTTTCACGTTGAAATTATCGAATAATTTCATCGCTTAGGTGTAAATGAATCATCTATAACGAAGCTTTATTAACTCTATATTTGTAAATTCACTGAAGTTTATATATATCTTTTTATACATATTTGTAATTATTGTAGTAGGAGTCGATCTACTCGATGTGTATTTATTTAATTAAATAGGTTAATTGAAAGTACTCGACTGGGAACAAACGTAGATACGAAGCGATGTGGCCTAAAGTGTCCAGTGTACGTGTCAGCACGTTTCTATGTAAAGAACGCCTATCGGGGGCACGGTGATATTTAAGTGATCGTCTCGTCCTCGGCGTTACATGAACACATATCTTTCTGTCCGAAGATGACAGTCCGGTAGATAGGCCTTTAACAGTGACTCAAAAAGTATTTGGATAATCTCTCGCATAGCTGACATCGATCGGCGGTGCGCTTGAGTGTCTGCATCATCTGTGACCGTATCGGGTTAAATTTGAACAATTAGGTAGTTACGTATTATCTTGACTGACTGTTTTCGTCCTAGCCGACTGTAACAGCTAATTAATAACAATGTGACAAAACTTCTACTTAGGAGTACCCACTAAAGTAGGTATTGTGGGTAGATATATATTTATATTATTCTTATATTTGACAAACTAACGTGAAACTGTGCCATTAATTTAACTTTATAACGTGCCACTGCAATTTTTATTTACATAACTTATGTAATAAGTATAACACGACTGCAGAATAAGTGATAACTATGGTTATTTCGTTATACCTACATATTTCTAGTCGAATATAAAATATTAATGTGAGAATGTCGACTATTATGTTTGTTTATAAGTTATTAATTGTCTGTCGTTAGTAATCTTACGTTGCGACAGCTGCTGTCACCTTTTCTTGCTCAAAGATTTAATTTAACTAAATTTGCTCAATTCTACTTGGTTTATACACAGCTTGGAGCTATCTTCCCTTCCCCGCTCGGCATCGGCCGCGTCAGTGTTCCTGCCGCAGCGAGCACTCGTTTACTACCTTCACTTCATTTCGCAATGACATCTCCCCAGTGGCATATATTTTTATAGCGTGCATCTTATTACATAGACTAATCTTAGTAAAAGTTTAGTATGTAGGGTTTAAATTATGATCTCTTAATCATTAATAATTATTTTCAAATATAGCGAGCGAGGGCCCTTTATTTATAATACTCATAAGTGTCTGTATAGATGTAATTAGATACGTAATTCTAAGATTCATTTTCAGTTACTGTGATGACGATGTGCTCTGTCTATTTTGTGTTAGGAGACGGGTGTCATTTGCCAGCACAAGATAACCGCATTACCATCGCTGCAAGATTAAAATATATTTATCAGGCACCTAAATGTGTAATAACAACAACTAATAATAATTGAGAGTCATTCATAGGTACTTACTGACATTTTATCACGGGAAGAAGAAAAAAAGTAAGTATCAAATTTTAGATCTGGATCTAAGCAAATTATTTTATCGTTTTCCAATGGTAATGCGGTAACTCATATCAAACTTTTATTTTTATTACACACGAGTACAAAATTTAGCATAAATTGTCGTAGCTAATATCGTTAATTACAATGAAAATTTTGTTTGAAAATGCCTTCGTATTCTAATAATATGTAGATACCTACATCAATAGTTCTTGTCAAACATTTTGGTTAAAAATAACTTCTCTAATTTCTTAGAATAAGCTTGGGTACCTAATTCAAGAAATAGTGCAGTCGTACCGAACATGAATTGGTGAAAGTTGCGAACTGAACCTGATAAACAGTGATAAATCTACAGGGTGGGTCCCATCAGTAACGACGGTTACTATGAATTTAAGAAATCTGACAATAATATTACTAACTCTTGCGCCTGCAACTCACTTACTACAAATAGGAGCGGCTAAATTTATATAATCTATTGTTTAAACTGTACACTTTGTTTAAAATTAGTTACTTACCCGAATTTTTTTTTAAACTGAAATGAAACAAAAAACTAGAAAATAAAATAGACAATCTGTAGGTACTACATAATTTCAATAGATTAGTTTCATTTAAAATTGCGAAGTAACTAAGTAGGTACAGACATTTTATTTATTTTTTTAAATTAAACTTAAAAAAAATGAAATTATGTTAGTTTGGGTAAATTTATGAATACCCTTGATTTGTGCTATATTAGACTGACCAAGATTCGCCTCGCATAAAATATGCCTAAGGGTGTAACCACACCAATCGATCGACAGACGATTCCCAGTTGTTCAGTCGCTTACAAAGCCTCTGTAGGAAAGCCGCAGCGCGCGCGGCGCTTCTGCCTCGGTGGCGGCGACGCGCGGCGGCGCGGCGATAGCGCGCGATCCTACTCTCTCGTATAATATCTAAGAATGGTGTACGAGTTTATAATGTTTTACTGTTTTAGAAGAGACCAGGTCTCTCGATAGACAAGGCTAGAGTAGATAGGTATTATTCATGTTATACAAACGAGTGAAAATTGAAACGGAAAAGACTAAATTCTTACACATTTTTACATAATGTTGCAACGCGTTAAAGTTATTGATATACGGTGTTTGTATTAGGTTACGAGTTACGACTTGGTCATTGTTTAGCGCCCGCCCCGGCGCCGCGCGCCGGCGCTCCGGCGCGTGCGCGGACGCCGGGCGGGCTCGGATGGTGGCGCGACTTGCATTGTTGAACCAACGCTACATTACACACAACCCCGTGCTGCGGTGCCGCGCATCGCCAGAACACTTCAAAATAATACCTAGCTCGTAAACAACTTTCGAATAAATACGATATCTAATTTTCATGGTGTTCACATGATTAGTGGATGAGTATGAATAGGTACTTCATGAATTTTGTGTATGAATATTGTTTAAGCTGTCTTATGTATTTCACCTGAGTGAAAGATGTTGTTGATGTTCTAATTATATGGATAGCTAGTTATAAGTAGGTATTGTTAAATCTCACTAATTTACTAAATTCTATTTAATTAATTAATATATTTGTAAATACACTCTGACTAAATTTGGATTTATTGTGTATATAAGAGAAATGAGAATTTTATTTAATGAAAACACCCAAGGTGCAAAAATACAAATTGTTGAAAATTTGAAAGTTGCAGTTTATATTTTATGATATTCCTATTTTAATATTAAAACATTCCTGAAACCTTATAAGTACTTTTAAAAATTATCAAAATATAATTTATTGTATGTATAATACTGTAACATACAACTCAAACTACATACCTACTTTACTATCTACAGCACAGAAGGCAATAGAAACCATAGGCCTCCATTTTGGTTTTCCAAATTGGACGGTCACATTTTTTAATTGTATTGATATTAAGGCTGAAGCGCCCATCTAGCCCGCGAAGTTCAAATTTTTTGAGGTTTTTTGGATTTTTTTCAAAATCTGACAATAATAAAAGGCACATTTTGTAATTCGCGAGAAAGACCATGTGCAGTGCATTTATTAATATATCCAACTTACTCTAAAACATTTCAAGAACGACAGCTATACAGATAATCTGGCAATTTATGTATATTTAGTGATTTACTAGTATCATATCCACCGTGATAATATTAAGAGTAAAATAAATGTATTAATAAACGCACTGCATACTGTTTGTCGCAAATCACAAAATGTTGTCTTAAATGTTTTCAGATTTTGGATAAACTATAAAAATACTCCAAAATTTTGAATTTCGCGGGCTAGACAGGCGCCTTCACCTTAATATAATTGTTATTGCTATTTGTTACTTGACACTGGCGAAATACCTTTTAAACTGGGTGGGCCATATTTTTAAATAAAGAAGAAAAATAATAGAAACCACATACCTATGTTTCGGCTGGATTTTACCTTATACTTAAAAAGAAAAACAGTTATTATAAAACTTCAAATAATGCCTATTTAACTTTCCAAGGATAATTTATTCAATGATCACTTAATTAGTGTTTCAAACGTATATGACTGACTGGATGTGTATCAACTACCGCCATCTGTGTCGCGCATAAGCCAAAACACATACTCGTAGTCAAACCACTCACTCTCACATGAAATAAACACAAACGCCTATAAGAATATATCAAGAGATGGCTCTACTAGTCAATTGTTAGCATATATTGCCAGCAAACACTACGGATATGAGGTCAAGAAGTTCGACCGTAATACGATAGATGAAGCTGTACATAATCTATTAACACTATTAACCAGACCAAATCATTCCGAACGATACGAAACTTTAATCGTCTGTAATTTCGCTAACTTTAAAGTTATTTTGTTTATGTCTTACGATTACTAACAGTGTAATAATTTTCAAAATAACTTTACATTTAGCAAAAATACAGGCATTAAAAATTTCAGAATCTGTCTCCGATATTGATTCGAATGATTTCAAATACCCCCGCAGGCTTAAAAACCAAAGGAATAATCATGAAACGTAAACTGGAGCAGGCACATTTTCTGTATTTGCCTAAACACGACGCTATATTATATACACGGCACACGCACACGAAGGAAACTGTCAAGTCTCCGCACGAACAGGGTCTTGTTCTAGTATATACAAGGTACTCTTGTGGTCTTGTTTACGATACTTGTTTTATGTATCTCATATTAATAACAGAAATTAATATTTAAATTTTTCGAATAAAATTAATTTAAATCGGGAAGAGTCCCGACTTCCATCAATTAAACTGACTGGTCAATTATAGATTAACGAAACGAATTGAAACATGGGTGCAACAGTTTCACGCCTCAATATAATATAATATACTTTTTACTCATAATATTTATATTATACAGACATTATATCCATTGTTACTACAATGTTTATAATAATATTGATAATAATGTACTTATACCGATTCATTTGATTGGATTTAATATAAGTACTTAAAGTCTGTCAAAAAAGATGTGAAAAGAAGCGAGGGCGGAAGTCGTATTATGTGGTAACCCTTTTGAAGGAAGGATGAAACCCTGTAGGTACTATTTATTTTTTATAATATTACTAGCTGTGCCCCGCGACTTAATCCGCGTAGTATTTTAACTTAGCAAAAAATTCGGGATTATCGGGTTAAAAAGTATCCTATATGTTAATCCCGGTTATAAGCTATCTGTGTTCCAAATTTCATCCAAATCCGTTCAGTAGTTTTTACGTGAAGGAGTAACAAACATACATACATACATACATACATATATACATACACTAGCTGTGCCCCGCGACTTCATCCGCGTAGTATTGGATTATTGAGTTGAAAAGTATCCTATATGTTAATCCCGGTTATAATCAATCTGTGTTCCAAATTTCATCCAAATCCGTTCAGTAGTTTTTGCGTGAAGGAGTAACAAACATACATACATACATACATACATACATACATACATACATACATACATACATACATACATACATACATACATACATACATCCACACTCACAAACTTTCGCATTTATAATATTAGTAGGATTAAACTTTTAATAAGTATAAAAGCTAGAATCCTTTTTATTACACCTATTTTAATGGTCTTATTTATTTTATTTATCCTTGTATCACAACTAAATTGAATAATAGAATAAAATTTATATGTTATACAAGCCATATTTGACTTTCAGGTTGTTTATTTTAAAACTGCCAGGCGGAATAAAAATTAGTTTCTCTACTTGACAGACTGTAGGTACTTACCTAAGTTTAATTATAAGTATATTTTAGACACTAATTAGGCCAAGCGTATGCCGACCCAATGGCGACGCCGCCGCACATCATATAAAAGAATTGGCAGGGCAGCCATTTTGATGCAGATAGTAAGGCTAAAGCGCCCAGCTAGCCCGCGAAGTTCAAATTTTTTGAGTTCTTTTAGAAATTTTTCAAAATCTGACAATAATAAAAGACAAATTTTGTAATTCGCGAAAAAGACCGTGTGCAGTGCATTTATTAATATATACAACTTACTCTAAAACATTTCACGAACGACAGATATCCAGATAATCTGGCAATTTTTGTATATTTAGTGATTTACTAGTATCATATCCACCGTGATAATATATAGAGTAAAATAAATGTATTAATAAACGCACCGCATACTGTGTTTTTCGCAAATCACAAAATGTTGTTTTAAATGTATTCAGATTTTGGATAAACTATAAAAATACTCGAAAATTTTGAATTTCGCGGGCTAGGCAGGCGCCTTCACCTTAACTAGCGTATGCTTCAACTATATACGCAGCTAAATGACAGTTATAACCTGATATTCTTAACTAGACACATGTCAGTGTGATTTTCCACAAATTATGTCCACGCGGCGCGAATCTCTACTCTTGTCTATAGGTATGTTACGAAATCTGGGGGGTAGGTATTCACAGTGACAGGTTTCCGCGTCGTGAAAACAAAAGCTTCCATCCTTATTCTAATTCATTTGTAAAAAAAGGATGCAAGCTGTGTTTCCGACATCAGAAATGTTCTGCCCTGCACTGAACTGTATGGACTGCGTCGCCTGCGTGTCAACATTCGCTCACATATAGCGGGCGCGCCTTTTTTTACATAATAAAGTCGGCAAACAGGCGTAAGTACCACCCGCCTGATGTTAAGCAGTAACCGTAACCTATAGATGCTTGCAATCCCAAAGGCTTGCTCGCACGTTGCCCACCTGAAAAAGAGTGGGACAGAGGGAATGGAAAGGAGGGATTGGTCTTCCGGTTCTCTCACTCTTCGTACGATACGCAACTATAATAGACTAGCTGTGCCCCGCGACTTCATCCGCGTAGTATTGGATTATTGGGTTAAAAAGTATCCTATATGTTAATCCCGGTTATAATCTATCTGTGTTCCAAATTTCATCCAAATCCGTTCAGTAGTTTTTGCGTGAAGGAGTAACAAACATACATACATACATACATACATACATACATCCACACTCACAAACTTTCGCATTTATAATATTAGTAGGATACTTTACTCCAATCTTCTGTGAGAGGGTGGTACTACCTACTACCCCAGTCCAGCTGGCCTGTATATGTGGTGTTGTCAAATGGCACAGCTTGGCTCTATCAATCTCTCTCCAGGTGAGCTGGACATTTTGCTACCAACATCACAGAAATTTATAAAAGCAGCGCCCGCTACGCGCCCGACCGCTCGCTATATATGTATAGTCTTTAGTTCGTATGTATATATTTATGTGGTAGGTATTGCAGTGTAGCAATGGTACTTTACTTACCTATGGGTTTTGTAATATCTTAGGGATTCGTAATACTTGTTTAGTCATTGTGTAATTCAATATAAATTAAGTAATAAAAATTCCAATAATAATATAATGTAATTTCACTTTTAAATACGTTTGTAAACTCTAAAATCGATGAATAATAAAACAATATAAATATCATCACAAAACAAAACACGAGGAAATTTCCATTGATGTATTTACATCATGGATATCGTAATTTATACGCCATTGTCAAGGCAGTATTATTATGCATTAAAATTAAAAAAACACCGTGATTTTAAATGAATTTCATTCCCTGAAAGAGTGATTCTCTCTGAGACTTATAACGAATAGGTACCTACCAGTTATCGACAAATCATCAATCGTCTGGCGATTTCAATTTGTGTTTAAGCAGTTAATTTTTTTTCATTCGTTTGGGAGCTCTAATGCCACGGACACATGTGTGAAACTTATAACAACCTTCTGTACAATCATTCAGATGTTATGAACAAAGTTCAACTTAATCAGCAAATTTGATTTGCGTAAGCGAGGTGTCGATAATGTCGAAACTACAAACAAATCATCACACAAACATCATCATACAAATCATCACTGACCAAAAGTTCTTCGAAATGACCAGAATTACACATTTAGGGAATGAAACGAATGTAAAGTTACGATTAATTGTAAGTTGGTGCGTATACTTTCCTACTAATAGGTAAGTCTATTTACTATTAGTTTAACTAACTTAACTGTACCAATGAACCACTGAAACCTTTTACGCCTTAATTAAGAATTTCCCAGAGGAATACTCTTAGATTGCCCTGTAATGTCTAGACATCAGTACTAGTTCTAAACATAGGTACATCTATTTCAAATATATAAACGAACAATTTAGTTACCAATATTCAAAAAAAACATTTGTAATGATGAGAGGAGGGATAGGTAATGTATTTTATTGTTTTCTAGCTGTGGCCTGGACTCTGTTGGAAAAGATTTTCGGTTTTAGATTGAAACTATCATTTTCCAGGCTAAAATATTATACTAGGTGAAACAAAAAGGGTATACTATTTTTTTTGCAACTTTACTTTGTAAATCTAAAACTATCGGCTTTGTGGGACAGTTGAAGTATTAAAAGTTTTGTAGACTTGTGAAATCTGTCAACAGCTGTATTCCTATAACACCTTTTGTCTTTTAAGTTTCTTCCAAAGCTGATAGTTTTTGAATTACAAAATTAAGTTTTTTTTTTAATGTTTCAACCTGTATACGTTGATTTAGGATACGACCTACCACCACGCAAAGTTTTAGTTCCCTGAGATGCTTCCACAAACGAGCAAGCAGATAAAGATTTGCACAAGAAAATACAGTACAATGTACACAATTACAGTGTCCAGATAAAGTGTACAGAATCAACTTGTTACAATTTTATACGTAAACAACTCTTAGGTTAAAATGAGAAAACAAAACAATTTGTAGTCGCCATTTAGGAAAGAACATTTTAAGCACCTAATTGATATCAGTCTTAGACCTTAAGCTATAGCGTATGTCCACTGACAATCGCAATCGATCCTTACGGGCAATTTAGACTACATCTAGAGATATAAAAATATGTTCAATTTGTACAAAACCAATTCAGCCCGAACAAAATTTTCATGTTATATACAATTTAATTCACTAGCCACACAAAGCAACGAAATACGTTTACACGAAATATTTTCAAATCAAACCTAAATAAATTGTCTCCTAGTAGTTCTAAAGTTCTAAAAACTATAAGTAAGTACTTATTATTAAATAATAGAAAATAAGATATCTTAAATAGTTTACTTTTAATTACTTATATAAGTAGCTGTATTCGATTTTGATCTCGTTTTTGACCAATCGTTTGTATTTATATAGTTACTACCAACCGTCCAAAAAGGAAAATCGATAAAAACAATCTACAATTATAGTCAGTTCATTTCACGGAGACGCGTGAATTATTACAAATTGACCCATTTGCCATAACAGTCACAACACGCGTCTTCGTAAAATAAACTAACTTTATACGTATCTAATAACAACATATAAGTAAATATTCCTATAAAACTATGTCTGGTGTCTGATACTTTTATGTATCGCAGCTTACTTATGCGCCCATAAGATAAAACTAAAATAAATAAGTTAATTACTAATGAACCATATACGGCAGCGTCCTAATTGGCAACGATCGTACGAGCAAACGATGCGTTTTTATCGCGCGGCGAGATTAAATACACAAATATCTTCAGGGTGTCCAGATTGAAGCTCACAAGTCATCGCGCCAGCACACTACGATAACGACAATACGATAGGTTTGATTGTGCGATTTTTCAAGCAAAGCTAGAAATCTCTTTTGAGCGTCCTAATTGGTCACGCGTCATCGCGTCAGCACAGAAACGCGACGAGGCGCGGCGGCACCGCGCGACAAAATCGCATCGTTTGCTCGTACGATCAATCGCCAATTAGGACGACGGTTTGGTACGTACGATGCCACAGTCTAAGCCAAAATTGTATATGTAATTCCGATAACAACATTAAGATAATTTTATGGAAAACTCGGTAGTTAATAATGTAGAGTTGTATGTTACCAATTGTTATTGTTAAGTAAATTTTTATATATATTAAAGTAATTACTGCAAAGGTTTTGTACTCAGCACACAAATTATCAAACCTTGTCTTCATGGATTTTGTATCGACTAATATAATTTTATTTCTATAAAAAATACACACATATAATATTATATATATAATATAAACTTAAACTGTACCAAAACAGGATGTGTATGTTGTAAATAAATTATAAAACATGGAATATATGTCGTGCACTCCATGTTTATTACATTTAAAATAACGAGCTGAGAGTGCGTCCATTCGTATCAATCACCTTGAGTCGCGTTTAAAATAATTTATCGAAATAGTACCTTAAAGGAAATTGTCTGATTATACCTATGTAAAGAAACCAATCAACCACAAAAGACTAGACTGTTAGGGGTCGATTCACCCCGAAATGCCAGTGGCCAGCAGCGAACCGGAAATTACATAGCATTTTTTAAAACTTTATCTGCATTGTTATAACGCTTAACGAAGCCGTGACCATCGAGAATAACTAGACATTTTACAATGATGATAAAAATTTAAAAATGCCGGTAAATGTCTCTTCGGTTCCTGCCACCGCCATTTAAGCATGAATTGACCCATAAAGAAAGTTAAATGTTTACCAAGCACAGGTTATGCTATGTTGTTTCCTCTTCCGCTTTCACTAGGTTAGGCTCAGATTCCGAACGTCGTTTCAACCCTTCCGCGTCGGGAGAGAGTGGCCGCTCGTCGACATCGGGCGGTGTGCCCACATTGGCCGCTGCTTTGATATCAGGGGCGCTTCTGCTCACATCCACCTAAAAAATACCGTACTCTTAAAGGCACCAGTCGCCTACTATGGACCTCATAAGAAGGATCATGGACGCTGAACGAACAATGAAGAAAACAACACAATATCTCAAACTCCGGGCTACGCAATAGGATCAGAAATCTGCAGTTGAATAAGAGTAACCATCAGCTTTAAGTATTGCAAAATTTGTGGCAATGTGCGGGGTACATAGCTCACAAAACCAATTACTGTTGGGAGAAAGGGGTCTAGAATGGCAATACGAACTGACAAGCGCAGTGTAGGACTACCATCACTAATTAGACAGATGACATCACACGCGTAGCAGGAAAAGGAAGTGGAAGCGATTGTGGAGAACCGCGATTTTCAGGAGTCATTAGGGGATAGATTACTGAATATTCTCAACTCAACTCAAACTCAAAATTGTTTTTATTCGTGTAAGCCAACAAAGCATTTATGAATAGTCAGAATCTACCACCACCGGTTTGGAATGCTGCTTCCACTGAGAAGATCCGGCAAGAAACTCAATGGTTACTCTTTTAAATGAATAAAATATTGTGTAGATTCTCAGGAACAGCAACAGAATATGAGCAGACAACACCATTGTCACTAAATTAACAAATAGTAATCAAATCTCACTCAGATTTAGGTATTGAAACGTTTAAAAACCAAAATAATAATTAATAAAACAGCGGTGGAAAAGAGAATAATTGCTTTGGTGTGATGCCTTCCATTATTTTAAATTACTAGTCTATTATTTTCTAGAATTTTTTAGTGACAATGGTGTTGCCTGTTCACATTGTGTTGCTGTTCCTGAGATTGTATATCTTCTTTCATTCCATTGAAAAGAGAAATCATTGAGTTTCTTGCTGGATCTTCTCAGTGGAATTCCGAACCGGTGGTAGATTCTAGATACTATTAGTAAGTGCTTGTTTGGCCTCAATGAATAAAATGATTTTTAATTCTGTATTTTAATTTTGATGTTTATGTCTAAACTAATTGTGCCCGCGACTTCGTCCGCGTGGAATTTAATTGACAAAGTTTCATACAAACTTTCATCCCCTATTTTATCCCCTTGGGGGTAGAATTAACGAAAATCCTTTCTTAGCGGATGCCTACGTCATAACATCTACCTGCATGCCAAATTTCAGCCCGATCCGTCCAGTAGGTTGGGCTGTGCGCTGATAGATCACTATGTCAGTCTGTCAGTCAGTCAGTCAGTCACCTTTAAGTTATATATATTTAGATAGACTCGCTCCCTCCCGATAGCATCGGAACCAACGACAAACCTTGGGACCTAATACTATGTTAGCGTGACGTTGAATGAAACCACAGGATAATAGATGTTAAAATCCCCGTGATTGACTATTTTATTTCACAATCGTGACGTACGACATCCATACAATAGGTATTTCAGTTGTAACAAAGGTGGCGAGCCTCGATTTGAGATTACGCATATCTACAAATGGAACTATTCATGAGCCCAGCCCGAAAACTAGCACGTTAAAGATTTCTTACCATCTCTGTTTCAAGGTAGTCGCCGTCCTGTTTGACTTGTGCGTTCATTTTATCGTTTAGATAACATACACCGTTTAGGTCGATAGCGCTGTTGGAGAATATAGCCGCTGCGCCCACTGATGCGTCTACCAGAGGCTCACTCTGGAATATGTTGTATGTCCTCTATGAACGGTTTTAACACTAGTGATAACATAAGGCCCTCTACTTAGTTGTTATGCTATTAACTACAACCACTTGTTGTTAAAGCAAAATCCCGTAATTATATTTCTTGCACATTTTTTTTATTACACTTCAATTTACTTTTTTTTTTGTAATTATATAACAAGTTCATTTTTTTTTTCATTGTAAAACTTACCAGAACAACGTTTTCCGGCACAACAAACTTTAATTGCGTCGGTTTTTTTGGCGACACCATTTCTGCTTCCGGTGTTTTGTACACATAGGAATTATCTTTCGCTACCAAATCTTTTTGTTCTCTGAAATCCAAATTATTGATATCGTACAAAGTGAAATAAAATTCAAAAAAAGTTTGGTAATTAAAAATGTATGTGTGGTAATATCTAAATTGCAATCTTCTTACTTCTTCGGTGTTGTGTGGTGGCTTTCACTTTTGTCCATCTGATGTTGCGTTATCAAATCGCAAGCCTTTCCCAATATTACGATGGATACAAGTACTCTAACTGATATTAAACATAAATATGCAGTGAATATTAAAAAAATTGCTGCAAATCTGAAAAACACAAAACTACCTAAGTATTAGGCTTTAAAAAAGATGTCATATTGTACATTAAGGGCAAACATTGTGAGGAAACCCAATCAATCTGTGAAACCCGAAAAGGTGTCGAAAGGCGTATTGTCTGCCAAATTACACTACACTAACTGAATTGAGGGGAGGGCCCATAATTACTTTTCAAGGAATATTTTTGTTATACTATTCTGCAATGTTTTTTTAAACCTCATATTTTACTTACCCATCTACCTTAACAGCGTGGACCAACACCCGAGTAATAACTACACCCAGTGGGAGTGGTATGAAGCCCATGCGGCGGGCCACTAAGTCGGAATGATCACTGAACGCGTACTTCTGTCTGGTTTGTGCAACGTCATATGCTAGACTCACTGTGTATTCCCTATACACACCATAGGGTATTTCATTAAACCTGAAATTAAGGTATTAAGGTTTTAAAGAATTGCGGGAATTATCGTATTATGCTACAAAAATGGGCGATGAAAAAATTTAAAAATGAATAGAAATGTTAACCTTTAGAATTTAATTTTTATTTATTTATTTTCTCAATACATACAAATATCTTTATAGGCTAGACCCAATGTGATATGGTTGCAAACTTAAAATTAAAATAATTTAACTGTTTATATTTAACATAGCAAATTCTATATGTAGCTGTTCTTGTAAATTCACCCAAAGTGCAACAGAATAAGTCCAAGTCCTCAGCAATGAGGTTGAGAGTGCGGAGTGCGCTCGTGAGCGGCGGGTTAATATAAAAAAGTGACCCCGAAAAAAGATCACATACAAACAGACACTTCATTCAACAAATATAAATAAATAAATAGTGGCTCTTGCAATAACGAAATAAAGGTCAATTCAGCTCACACATCACTGCATGCCTAAAATTATATTCACCTACAAGGGTCTCTTTTTCTATCACGTTACTTATATTTTCTGACGCACAACACATGGAGTGGGTCCAAAGTTCAGAGTGCACCTGTTTAGCCTTGCGTAAGCATTGAGGATTCACGACATAATGAGAAACAAATTATGACCTCTGTTTAATCATTTGTGGAAATGTTACCTGGTAATAAAAGCATGCTTGACCCAATCAATGATGACTTCAAAGGTGAGAACAAGCACACAATCGGGCGCAAGTATCCAGAAGCGTTCCTCCCTCCACATGTACTCCTTCATGGTTTGCAACACAACTATAAACAACAGAACAGACAGGTGCAGCCGTTCCCTCACATCACTGCAGGACACTTGGAACAAATTGTTCTTGTCAAACTTTTTAAAAACGCTGCCCTTCAATTCGACAAACTGTAAAAATATATAATAATGTTAGCAAATTATAATACAGAACACCTTCTGGAAAATAATTGACCACATATTTTTCACTTCTTATTTAAATTTATTATTTTATTAACGATACTAGCAATGTGTAAAAACGAGATGCAACATTTCTTGTCAGGGTATCACATAATACTCACATTATTTGACATCATTATGATAAGAAGACTTTTATTATTGGAGTTAAAAGCCACATTCAGAGTTGTGGCTTGAAATAGCACCAATAAGCTGTGGAGAACTGTCAAATTTGTGAAGGATTTAATTAAAATATATTGAGGAATATTATTAAGTATTGAATATTATTATATTATAAAACTCTGAATAAAGTTCCCAATTTAAAAATAAGGATCTCAATCATATTATCAACTCATTTGATGTGTGTGCAGGCAGAACCAAGTAAAAATAATAATCTTTACATAGCAATATACTTAAGGTAACTACCTACATTTTACATAATGTTAAACCATACATTTAGTATTTAAAAAGGATACAGACATAGGTCATTGCAAACAACAAGTGGGGGATTAGACCCAAGTGTTCCCGCCTACGATCCCGAGGCTCTGTAGCTGTCCAAAACAATGCATCAATAGTGTCCTGTCCGAAAGCTGAGAACAGCCGGTCACCAACCTCCAACATGTTGTAAAATATATACAATTTCATCACACTCTGGCTCTTCACTAAATGATACATCATATTTGTATCTATATAACACATTAAAATACTGCAAACCACCAGAATAAACCCCTTGAGGACATCACATGTCTCTGCTGGCTTTAGTATACTTTTACCAGGATTTGAATAAAACCTATAAAAACAAATAATTTTATTTTACTTTTGTCTTTCAATAAATATTTCAAGTCCAGGGCTATTTTAGCAATACTTACCCAAAGCATTTCCTAAATAATCTATTAAGAAAAGACCAAAATGCCATTATGAACCTCATAGGGAGGAATGTGTAAACAAACAAAAGCGAATCGGCACATTGAAAAAACCCATAGGCCATAAATTTCTCTAATTCCTGGGGTATCTTTATAAAGGAGTACACCTTCTCACGCCTTGCTGAAAACCTTTCCTCGTCATGTTCTAACAAATACCCACGCGTTAGCTCAACATGTAAAAATGTGAATAGTGATGCCGCTTTTTCTCCATCTGCAACATGCATAATAAGGGTCAATTTGGACAACAAAGAATGTAAGATTTCGTAAGCTTTTTGACTTTACCTTTGCATTTTTCCTTGGTGTTTTTAATATCAAAGCCTAATTCGCCGGAAGAATGTTGTGTATTGGTTATAGTCTTGAAACGTAACCTTTTGGTTTGTTCCTGCACATCTTCCGTTTTCATGTTGATATAATTTTAATGATGTCTATATAATAATTATAATCACATTTGTATGTAATTTACTTATCTTATCTAGCATTTATTATTGCTGAACTATGAAACGCTTCACAGAATAGAATTTATAGTGCATAATCTACACAATTTACTTTGATTACGAGTAGTGACGTCGTTCTATAAAACCGATTTTCTCGGAAACCGGTACGGACCTGTTTTTTATTTATAAACCTACTACTCTTATTTTAAGAAAATGTGCATCTGAATTTTGTAGCCTACTTGAATCTTAGTCATCATTATATTTATACAGGTTGCGTGTTCCAAATAGTTCGTTTTGTCTGAATAATGTAGAATCTCAATTGAAATGTGCAAACACTTAATAATTGATATTTGATTGCGATTAGAGTAGCTGGTATCAAGTCATGCACCATGCTTGTTTTTGGGGTTTCGCAATAATCAACTCTTTTGTTTTGTCATGTGCACCACGCTAAATTCAAAAACACGGGTTGCACCTCTGGAATTTCTGTAATCTATGGGTGAATCATAATTTTAATCACTAAGTGACATTACGGTAACCAAGTCTTACCGTGAAGGATAACAATGTGAGGAACCCTCTATATTGTGAAATCTACAAACACGCACTGGGCCAGCGTGGTGGATTTTATAGCCTAAATCCCACTCACAATAAGGGTGGGGGGAACTGTCCAGTAGTGGAGCATTAAAGAGCTCATTATCATTATTATTAAATTTTCGTTATTTATTTGCTACGAAATCATAACTTGTTCATGACCGACAGGCACTTGGCCGTTTTTTTGGTTATTTTAAAATAAAGTATAATTCATAATGGTTATTACTAAGAGATATTAAAGTAAAATAAAGATTTGGCTTGCGGTGAGACATATTTTATCTAATAAAAAAAAATAAAAAACGTATTTTTCAAAAATAATCCATTTCAAACCGGTTCACAAAATTATAATCGGTTCACAACACTAATTGTGACAGTTGCAATTGACATTTGACTATGGAATTTTATTTGACACATTTTTTTTCTAGAGTGGAGAACATTTGGAAAAAAATAATGTTGCTGTTGTTACGTCCAATATTACAAGTAACCTTTTTTTACAAAAATCTTTCAAACTTTTTTTTATTGTTCTATCCAGTTGCCACCGCGTCTAACGCTATTTTGCACAGGTGTTTTGGATTACCTCTTACCACCTTACTTGCGTTACCACCTTAGTTATCGATGATAAATAATTGATTGGGTACAACACTAACTGACTGACTGGCACGCCATCATTTCGTTCGCCTTGTAAAATTGAAGTCCGTTGCCTACGTTAGCGGATTTTACTATTTGAGCCTAGTAAAATACCTAATGAGGTAGAAATATAGTCAAATAGTTATACTAAAATAATAATACAAGGAGTTTATCGAATACTACAATCATGGCTTCGAGTGAAGGGCGAAGTGCTCAATCAAACTTGCATCAGCAAGACCTAACCAAATTAGTAAGTAAAGTTACATATTTTTAGGCTCAATTTTACTCAGAAATGATAACCTTGGTACCGAACAGTACCAGCTGATCTTTTCAATTGATGTTTTCAATAGTTGTAATAACATTCTAATCTTCCTAACCTATAACCTAAATTTGTTGGTAACAATTTCATCAGACACAAGTACGTGCATTAATTTCACTATTATATGTGTAGAGAAACATTATAAAATCTTTATATTGAATTATGGCATTGTTATACCAATTTTACTGTTATGAAAAAAAACAGATATTATTATTGTTTGCAATTCCAGGATGTTACCAAGCTATCGGCCCTGTCTCCTGAGGTGATATCGCGGCAGGCAACCATTAACATCGGTACTATTGGCCATGTAGCTCATGGCAAATCAACTGTTGTCAAAGCTATCTCAGGAGTGCAGACTGTCAGGTTCAAGAATGAATTGGAGAGGAATATTACCATCAAACTGGGTATGTATATGGTTCATTATTACATTTATAGGTACCTAGTTATTTACATAAGTAATTATTCAATTTACAAATTAAACAAACTGTGGTAACCATGTTTTTGCGATGGCGAAACATAATACAGATTTATGTTGTTGTCTCTTTTTATACTACACAAAATAGATACAATTTATAATGATTTATCAGTGCAAACAAGGAGTTACAAAACAATTTCAAGTGTTAATTTTATGCTCTCTTATAATGCTTGTAGTTGCTATACATTATTAAAATCACAACAGACACAATTAATAAAACTGAAAATCCTTTTGAGAATATGATTTGAATAAATTATATATTAATAACATAATCATAAAAAATATAGCTACAGAGTGAATTCAGTGAATTATAATAAGTCTATAAAATAGCTGCTAAGCAATATACCATGTGAAAAGTATACAAGTTGTCCTTAGAATTTACAATTGGTTTTAAAGTAAGTTAAATTTAAATATTAGTTATTTGATTTAAATTAATCAAACACATGGTATGTTGCAGAGCGCCTCTCCGACTCGGTTGTTAAAATGTATCAAGACAGGGCAGATGAACGAGATGAGAACATATTCTTTGAGAAATCTATACGATCAAAAAAGAGAAACTTGTCTTTTAATTCTGATGATGATGATATGCCTGCTCCCAAGAAACAAAAAAAGAAACAAGAGCCTGGAGAATACATTATTGAGAAAATTCTAGATTTTAAGTATGAATTGGGTAAAGAATATTTCTTTATAAAATGGAAAGGATGGCCTGACAGTGAAAACACATGGGAACCTATAGAACATCTTGATAACTGCCCTGCAATAATCAATGAATTTCTAGTTCACAAAGAGCTTAAATATTGCAATAAACTTGAAAAGCTCAAAGAAGAAATATCATTTGGAGACTTACTCAGTGAGGAAAATCTTTTAAAAAGATTTGATGAGATAGAAAACAATGACTTATCTAAATTGAAGCATAGCCTTATACTAAAATTACTAGCAATGATCATTTTGCCACAGAAATATGAATGCTTTGCATCAGAACTTGTCCAAGATGCAAGAGATATTTTACAATTATATGTTTTAATAAGACAAAGAAGTCGACAGCTGATGAAGTTGAAGAGTTGGGAAGAACATTTGAATCAAGTGGACAAGTCAAAGAAGCTCAGTGTGGAGAATATCTTTGATTTGGCTGGTCCTCCAGAAAATTTTACATACATCAATCAATGTATACCTGGTACTGCTGTCACCATTCCCGATGAGCCTCCTATTGGCTGTGAATGTTCAGCTTGCAATTGCCGCGCCAAAGCATGCTGTGGCATGCAAGGCGGTTTATTTGCTTACACTGCCAATAAAAGACTTCGTGTTGCATCTGGCACACCTATTTATGAATGTAACAAAGCTTGTAAGTGTTCCTCAGACTGCTGTAATCGGGTGGTCCAAAGTGGTCGTAACGTAAAATTAAGTATATTCAGAACGTCCAATGGGTGTGGATGGGGTGTGAGAACTGAACAAAAAATAAAACAAGGTCAATTTCTATGTCAGTATGTCGGAGAAGTGATCACATTTGAGGAAGCTGAGAAACGAGGAAGAGAATATGATGCCAATGGTCTCACATATCTGTTTGATCTTGATTTTAATTCTGTTGAAAATCCATATGTTGTAGATGCAGCACATCTAGGCAATGTGTCTCATTTTATAAATCATTCTTGTGATCCAAATCTGGGTGTCTGGGCTGTATGGGCTGATTGTCTCGATCCCAACCTGCCTATGTTAGCTCTGTTTGCAACACGTGACATTGAAATAGGTGAAGAATTATGTTTCGATTATCTCCAAAAATCTGGAGACAATGATGAAATTGAGACAAGTAGTTCTAGTTTGGTTAAAGATAGTCCTGGCGATGACGACATCCCCAGTGCATCGGAGGCCACCACGCCTGTATCACCGGTATCTCCCAGAAAGTCCAGATTTGAAATTCAGCAACAAAACAGATCAATGCTTAGGAATCTTACAGAATGTAAATGTGGTGCACTGAAATGTAGAAAGTATTTATTTTAAAATTTTCATTACAAACACAATTCATTACAAACCAAAAAAAAAGAAATGAAAATTACATTGGACTGTATTAGTGAATCTCTAATATTTGATTCTGAATGTCAGTTTGCAAATACATATTATATATTATGTACTATCATGCAGATGTATATTATATGAATACTTTCACTATCATCAAAGCAGTATATGAATTAGTGAAAATGAAAAATAGGTAAACAAGTATTACTTATTTTACTGCAATATGAATGGAATGATGTAATTTATTTACGATAATTTAAAAGTATTGGATTTAGTCATAATAATTTTGCCTTTATAATGTATGACATGCCTTAATAAATATAATATACGTATTGTGTAACCTCTCGTTTACTCTGACGCAGCACTGGTTGTGATCAATCATAAACACCATAGCTTAAATGCTTTTGTCTCTATTTATGAGTTGGTAAGAATGAAGGCAACTCTATATAATAAGTATTGCATTAGTATAAACGAAAAGGAGTGGATGCACTGCAATATTTGTTTTTCTTTGTACATGTTTTGCAAGTAATTATTTTAATAATTGATAAGAGCTTCATGTTACATTAATAATGTAAGTATAAGAATTGAACAAATTCGAGTATTATGTGTGAGCATACTTAGATTATAAATATGAAGTAATGTATTCTATAAATCCTTGACAATACATGGTTATAGTGCCTTTTTAACTCAGATAAGGCAATGTTTGTGATAAGTACTTCACAAATTAGGTTCTATGTCATTGTTAGTGACTGTTCCACACCTCCATGATCAAACTATAAGACTTATCGATTTCCTAGTGCGCTCGTCTTTTCACTTATAGTTGAGTGGGTGGGTGGTTGTGGGCTGAAATGTTAGGCAAGTCTTATAGTTTTTAGTCAGAATATAGATAAGAACTTATTTTGATAGAATTTTACAAAATTTGATATAATTACATATTATGATGTACATATTTAGATTAATAAAATTACATATACAATATATTTCATTTCATAATATTTCATTCCATTTGGAAAGCTGAAACAATAATATCCCAGATATACAGTTTTTTGTAAACCATAGATGCACATAACAATTAATAGGTGATTGATGAAGCACTCTTCTTGCGTGCCCGAGGTCCTGGATTCAAACCCCGACTAGCACGAAGCGAATAGTGTGAATCATCAGACTAGTGCTAATCATAATTTCAATTTTATTGGTAACTTACCGTGAAGGAAAACATCGCGCATCGTGAGGCAGGTATCCATGGCATAGAAAATCTAACCAAGTTGCGAAAGACGTGTGAAATCCGCCTGCTCATACTGAGCCAACGTGACGGACTGGCCTTAATCCCTGTCGCATTAATGGGGAGGTTCGTACCCAGTACTAGAACATCAAAAGGACTACTTATTATTATGGAAAAATCGCAAAGATGACTCAAGGTCGCAGAACATACAGAGCATGAGTGTGAGAGCCAGAAGACCTACCCCCCACTCCCTTCTCTCTATGACCCGCTCTCGTTCGGTCGGCAACACGCTAGCAATTGCCTTTGGTAATGGAAGAATCTATAGGCTGCGGTAACTGCTTAACATCAGACGGGTCTTACGCTTGTTCGCCGACTTTGTTATAAAAAAATAGGTACGTCGAATTACCCGTCCAATCATGTGTGATTAAATATTTTTTAAAGGTTACGCGAACGCAAAAATCTATAAGTGCGACAATCCGAAATGTCCGCGGCCCACGAGCTTCATATCGGGCAGCTCGTCGAAGGACGACAGCTTCCCGTGCCTGCGGCCCGCGTGCACGGGCCGCTTCCAGCTTGTACGCCACGTCAGCTTCGTGGACTGCCCCGGCCACGACATCCTCATGGCCACCATGCTTAACGGCGCCGCGGTCATGGACGCCGCACTGCTGCTCATCGCTGGTGAGTCACGTCCAGTAACAACAATATGGTGCAAGCAAACGTATCATTGCTTCAAATAGTGATCTACCGGCCAAGCATGGTATAGACTATGCAAATTAGTGACATGTTTATGGGTAAGAACGAGTCGTCGTTTCTAACAAATATTAAAATAAACCTTTTTTTTTTGTAAAGGTTGATGTTTATAAAACTCTTCAGGTAACGAGTCTTGCCCCCAGCCACAGACTAGTGAACACTTAGCCGCCATCGAGATTATGAAGCTCAAACACATACTCATATTGCAAAACAAGATAGACTTGGTAAAGGAAGGCCAAGCGAAAGAGCAACACGAACAAATCGCGAAATTCGTGCAGGGAACGGTCGCCGAGGGCGCGCCGATTGTACCCATCTCGGCTCAGCTGAAATATAACATTGAGGTAATTTTAATTAATAATAGGGAGGTATTTTGGCTTACGAAAACCCTTCTCCCTCTAATCTCTCTCTTAATATGTAATGCCGCAAGATTCCGCTAGTAGCACTGCTAGTTGAAAAAAAATAAAAAAGTTGTGGTTTATATGCAGAAAAATCTAGTTTTCGTACTAGACCCCCCGTTGGTGGTGGGTGGTGGTGATAACTGGTTGGTTTCATTTAGTTTTTCGCAACTTCCCTAGTCTGATTGGTACTGAGATCACCTTCAGTCATTGCATTGTATGGAAACCATAAGGCGGTGTTTTATAAGTCTTCCAAAAAATAAATAAATAATCTGGTTATCTCGACTAACCTCCAGGTTTTGTGCGAATACATTACGAAGAAGATCCCTGTGCCGCTGAGAGACTTCACGTCCCCGCCGCGCATGATCGTGATCCGTTCATTCGACGTGAACAAACCTGGCTGTGAGGTGGACGACCTGAGGGGGGGGGTCGCGGGCGGCTCCATCCTCCAGGGCGTGCTCACAGTTGGCATGGAGATAGAGGTATGTTTTATTAATTTAATCTATACAAGCTTCTGCATTTCTGAGAAAACCTACCCGGTTCTCTAAAGATGTGGGGAAATTTGGCCTGAGCCATCCTAGTTTTGAGAAAAGGAAAGAAAAAAATAGTTAATGTTTAAATGGTCAGTTATGTATAATTGTTTTGCACGCAACGTGAATCTGTACCAAATTATTTCAATTATTGATGGGGAATGAAAATGTTCTTCTCTATAATTATTCGCATCGCTTTCATAAAGCATGCAAACTAAAATATTAGTTTGGAGCAATAACTCAACACCTAACAGCCTGGAAGTGTGCTAGGTAGATCGTAATAAGACTAATCCCCTGTTATATTGCCTATTATTGAGACCAAATACTTGAATCCAAGTATCTGTAATGTGGATGTACACCACCATAATGGCTAGAAGAAACTAAAAATAGGTACTCATTTTCATTTTCAGGTGCGACCCGGTTTAGTAAGCAAGGACGCCGACGGCAAACTGACTTGCCGGCCGATTTTCTCCCGCATCGTGTCACTGTTCGCCGAGCAGAACGAGCTGCAGTACGCCGTGCCCGGTGGGCTCATCGGCGTCGGAACGAAGATCGAGCCTACACTCTGCCGTGCCGACAGACTTGTCGGTCAGGTATGAAGAGCTACTTTCCAATCTTTGTATGGTCAACCCGTCCCGCAGTAACCTATTGTGCTATAAATGTGTTGCTACGTTTCGTAAATATTATTATTATTTATTATTAGGAGCCTGTAGTGTCCCACTGTTGAGCAAAGGCCTCCCCTCCCTTCTTCTATTTGTCTCGGTCTGTTGCGGTCTGAGACCAATGTGCGTCGTATGAGTCGAGCTCATCCCGCCATCGTCTTTTGGATCTGCCGCGTGGTCTGTTGTTGTGTGGTACCCACACTGTGGTCACTTTCGCCCATAGGTCGTCGGGCATGCGACAGAGGTGTCCCGCCCAGAAATAAATCATTTTAAATAGGCACTGTATGGAGTTAACCTAGGCCCGTATTAATAAAACGATCTGACAATGATCTTAAATACGCTTTTGACATGTAATATCGTACTGGTTTGACACAAAAATGTCATTTCCATGATCGCTTTCAGACATGAGATCGAACTATTAATACGGGCCTTAGTTGACTAAGCCGGAAATTCATATTATGGATCGTGTACTAGAGTCGTACGTATCGCACTGGAGCGGTATCGAATTTAAATACATTTTGTCAGTTCACAACCAGAATAGAATTGTACTCGTCTTAGCCCTGTAGTCTTTCACAACCGCCAACGTAGTCATTCACCCTAACGAAATACATATATATATATATAAAGTTATTTTGTAATTATTTGTATTGTTATTTTGTTGTTTGTAAATATAGTTCCAAGAAATATTTCACATGACGTCTCATATCTATAATAACTATAATTCAATCATCAGTTTGTGTCATTTTTAAAACGTTTTTCTGTTTATTATGACAGGTATTAGGTGCAGTCGGCGCTTTGCCCGGTATATTTGTGAAACTTGAAGTTTCGTACTACCTATTGAAGCGTCTACTCGGCGTCCGTATGGAAGGCGATAAAAAGGCCGCCAAAGTACAAAAGCTAACTAAAAACGAGGTTTGTTTTATTCCTCGGTATTGAGTGGAGAAGAGAAGAGAATTGTCTCTGCATGCATTTTTTTTAATGCGGTGGTAATGTAACATTTTTTTTGTAGGTTTTATTAGTGAACATCGGCTCTCTCAGTACCGGAGGAAGAGTGATTGCAACTAAAGCTGACTTGGCGAAAATTGCTTTAACCAACCCCGTGTGCACTGAAATCGGAGAGAAAGTGGCGCTCAGCAGAAGAGTGGAAAATCATTGGAGGTGATAACCAGAGCAATTTACAGTTATGGGCTCAGTGATAATATGCTGGAACCAGAAAGTCATGAGCAGGAATTTTATTATTTAAAACCACATGATGGCTTTGGTTCTTTCGTGGCCCTGCCTGGAAAACATAAGTTACATGAAATTATCTTGTTTTTAGGGTTCCGGACCTTAAAAGGATAAACCGGAACCCTTATAGGATCACTTTGTTGTCCGTCGGTCTGTCTGTCTGTCTGTCTGTCTGTCTGTCTGTCTGTCTGTCTGTCTGTCTGTCTGTCAAGACCTTTTTTCTCAGAAACGGGTAGAGTTATCAAGTTGAAATTAATACCAAATATCAAATGCTATGGTCCTTTGTAGGTGTAAAAAAATTAGGCGTCTAAGTCAACGCAATTAAAAGATACGGTGATTTATGTCACATATTTTAATACTTTTCGCAAATTCACTTATCAATACAAAGGAATCAACGCACAGCCCAAACCGCTGGTGTTAGAATCATGAAATTTTGACAGTAGGTACCTTATATACCGCAAGTATCCACTAAGAAAGGATTTTGGAAAATTCCACCCCTAAGTGCATAAAATAGGGGGTGAAAGTTTGTATAGGGTAAAATAAATAAATGAACCTAGAGACATGAAAATAAATATTGAGGCTACTTATAACAAATAAAAAATATTAATTTCAGCGTTTTGTAAAATTCCACCCCTAAGTGTGTAAAATAAGAATTTGTATTGTAGTTTGTATTCAGTTTAGTTGCAGTTTGTATTGGGTTCCCGAATTTGTTTAAGCTATTTATTATTAAAATATCTTGCCGGTATCGATATTGGAATCCAGGAATGGAAAAACTATCTAAAATCATAATAAAATGTTGGACGGAACCCTCAGGGCGCGAGTTCTACTCGCACTTGTCCGGTTTTTTTTATTGATTGCATTATTTACACACATCATTTTGTTCACAGATTAATCGGCTGGGGTCAAATTCAAGGTGGTGAAACTATCGATCCGGCAAAAAATTAACGTTATGTATTTTACTTTTATACATTATTGAACTATTTACATGTATTTAATAAAAGCAAATATGGATGTAAATAAAATTATTATTTTATTTCATTTAACACAACTACCTGACAAAATCAGATCAAATAATAATTAAATTTCATTTTGATTTTTAATTTATCCTTGTGATTAGGCCATGTATATAAAAGTATTGATATCTTCATCATCCCGCCGCATATATTTATGCTCGATAAGCCATTCTAACTGCTCCTTTATCATCTTCTTAGAAGGTAAGAACATGTTCTTCAGTATTTCTACTAATTCACTCTGCAACAAAAACATAAATAAATATGAAAACTACAAGACATGATTGATTGTGCAATACAAAGTCGTTGTAATTTTCGAAAAATACCCTAGATCCTATATAACCGATAAATAGCAGAAAATCAATTATTTTTCGTTATTGACTGATACAATAGTTATAGTGAATTAATCTGATCTTTACCTGAAGTGCAGTGTTAGTAATTCGTTTCCTCATCTTCAAAATTTTTATGATAGCTTCTTGAGTGCGCAATATCCGCAACTGAACAATGGAATGATTGTCTTCTATTTGAGATCGTTCAGTACTCAGTTGAAGTCTACCAATCAAATTGATCTTGCCCCTGCGCTGTGGTTTGGCGTTTTTGACAAGAGCAAACTCTTGATTTACCCAAAATGTGGTGTTCTGTGTAAAATCTTTCGGATTCTGTACACAGGGTTCATAAGCCAGTAATTGTCGTTTGAGTTTCGGGAAAGCGACAAGAGACCATAAAGTTCGTCTTAATTCGGGATCTGGAAGTTCAGTAGCGAGCCTTAGATTCTCGTAACTTATTTTCTCCATAGGTCTTTGATTCCACGCAAATAAAACTGCCATTTGAAAAGTGGTAACATCCAAGTCAAATCTGCCAACAGAGTTGGCAAAAGTTATTGTGCCATTGCTCATGTGGTGATACCATTGCAGTTTTCTGCCTGAGTGCTTTTTCTTGTAAAAATCTTCAACCTCCGGTATATAGTCTTCTAACTCTAAGGGAAGACTCACAGTTACTCTTTCTGACCCGCGAGCCCAAGCGCCAGCATTAAGTATTTTGATGTTAATAGCATCATGACGCGTTGTGTCAGCTCTAAACTGGGTATTAAGATCTTCACTGACTTTTATGTCTTGGAACATGCGTGCAAGTTTATTTACATAATCAGCAGGCATCCCTACTTCTCTAAGCCACTCAACCATGTCTTCTTCTTTCTCAGAATCAGCACTTGAATCCAATATTAATCTGCGAGTCAAATGTGCTTTATGATATCTCATAAAAACATCTTTATTTTCAATATATTTGAGTACAAGTAATACATCTCTTAACCTGGATTCAATTTGTTCACTGGTTAAACGTTTACTCAATGGTGTTTTTCTTAATAACATATCACAGTAATTAGCAAGAAGTTCAGGACACTTGCTCTCAGGTGCTGTACCTTTACTGCCCCTAATTAATGCTGATGATGGGAGTTCCAGCTTAAATACTGTTGTATCATTAACAACACACTTGTATGCTTTATCCCTAGCTGTCAAAAAACGAGGATCATCCATGAAAGCATCCTTAACTAAAGTACTAAAACGTTTGAACAAGTCTAATAGACGCTCAACATATTTCTCTGAATCCAAAGTGATAATGTCTGCTGACGCAACCATGTCTGCCAATCCAGCTGACACTATGTGTGCTTCCAAATCTCGAAGTATTGGTACAACTCCATCAGGTACTCTGTCAAGAAGACGAAACATAAGTTGTAGCTTATCTGTCACACCAGCCTTGATAAGTGGTGCACTCTCAGCCAGCAATGTAGGCAGATGTTCCCCAATCAGCACTTTCTCACAACATTGTGTTAGGGCAGCCACACTACCACTTCCTGGCTCAAGATATCTATGAGCTCGGGCTTCCTCCTCCTTCAACCGTTGATCCGCATATTTCATATATAATTGCACTCCATTGGCCACCAAATGTTCATTTGCTTGCAATTTATAAAAATCCTCTGTAGCTTGCATATAAGCAGCCTCAAAGTTTTCTCTATAAATTTGAAGCTTGTCAACAGAGTTTGAGCACAAATTAACTGTAAGAAACATTATATTTTTGTACATTTACTAATATAAACAGTAACCAACTAACCATACATTTACAAGATACTTACCATAAGATTCTCTTACACCAATAACAAGTTGTGAATCAAATGATTCACCATTGCGTTCAGCCTGCACTAGCTTCATGGCTGAATCCTGTAATCTTTGTTTAATATCCATAAAAATACTCTGATTCCATGAATCTAACATTAATTTCCGCACCAAGCTGTCTTCTATATTGTTGTTGTTATTCTTCTTCTGAGCACTTGATGCGTTGGAACTAGCCACTTTGCTTATATTATTTATAGACGTTTCTAACTGACGGAACGGAGTGGGTAAGTAATTGCATTGAGTGAAGAATTTACCCCACTCTGCAATGTATGCTTTTAGAAGTGCTTGATCCTCTCGCTGAGCCAAGACTCGCGCCTGAGCTTGCTTGATATACATCATAATGTCTTGCTGAAGAGCATCTCTTAGCTTGTAAGCACCTCTCTCATCCCACAAGCATACATTGTGGACAGACACAAAAAGACCTTGCCACTCGCCTGGAGTCACTGGCTCTTGCTCTAGTAGTTTCAGAACTACGGGGCGCATGGAGAGCCACTTGTCCTCAAAGACGACTTGTCCCTTTTCCTGCAAATCAAATAATTTCGGCACACGATTCATTATCATGCAGCGGGGTAACTTATATCGTAATATCAGATCATAATATACCTAATAACAGACCGGGACGGACGGACGGACTGGATGATCTTATAAGAGTTCCTCGTAGGGACTACGGAACGTTAATAAGAAAGATAATAAGTCAAAGCTTATATCTCGAACTGTAATAGAAATTTTGCATTAGGCTTACCTTTAACATCGTTCTGATTTGGTGTTTAAGATATACAGATACTCTTCACACAAAATAACATAACATTATATCGAACCAGTAAAGGTATTAGTTATAATATTTATTTTAATTTATAATAGAAATTCTATTATAGAATCACTACAATACCTGCCTTTGATCAGAAAGTAGGGATAGGGATACAGTTTTTTTTTGGGTTCGGTCGAATAGGTATGGGCTTTTTTACAATAACCATACCAGGCATCGATGCCACTTGCTGATACCGATATCCGATACCGTGTTATATTGACAACGGCTGCGTATGAAAATAATGACTGGCGTACAAGGCTGAAAGTGAAAACCTGTCTCCTTAAATTGTAATACTATGTTAAGATAAATATATTTTTTGTTACTTACTACAAACCGTAGTCATTTAATTTTTAGTACCAAAACAATATTGCATATAACACAAATTCTCATAACTTTTCGATTAAATGCGTATAGGCAGCCAGTAATGGTATTTTCACTGGGTACACACACGCACTGGTAGGCATCGATGTCAAAAATATCCAAAAATGCACATGACTACAGTCAAGGAACATAATACTCAGGAGAGTAAAGGAGAGAAAGAATGTACTATATGCAAAATATAGACAAAGATAATAAAATACTACGTCCCACAGACTTCTTAATAACTTATAAGTTTGTGACTACGTCCATCCATATAGTCGAAATCTAAAATTAATGTTTCAAAGTTTTTTTTAATGTACTAAAATTGCTGCCCCCCGCGCGGTACCACCCCTGTGGAAATTAAAAAAATGCCTATTTCACTCAAGTGTGATAGTGTAGCTTCCTATAAGTGAAAAAAAATAGTACAAAATCGGATTAGTAGATCCAGAGATTACTTCCTACAACTATTAATACTATACTCACAAACAAACAACGTTACCTCTTTACAATATTAGTATCAATATCAAAATAATCGGTTACTATAATAGGTAAGTTTTAAAGAAACGACATAGTACATACATCACTACTAAAATAAACTATCTGTCAAAATAAATAGCATGTCATGGTGAACTTGTTTTCATTTTAAAATTTTTGTTTTTAATATTGAACTTTTTTCGTTACTTCGTTACAGAAAATGACTTCTTTTGGAGAAATAGTTGAACCTTCAACTCGGACTGCTTGGGAAGACTGGGATGATGTAATTCAGAGCGCAAGCTTTCCGCAGTATGTTTGGAAATATTTCTTATTTTTACCAGACTGCCCCGGCAGGAGACTGCTCCTTGGTTTTTTACTACTTAATGGAGATTGAATACACCTACCTGGACTATGAATATATGCATCAATAACACGCGCATTACTATCCTGTAACTCCTCAAACTACACGGTTTTTGTATTTTTGTGTCTAACCAAAGATCTACCATCCATACCTACGTCTAGTCTAGAAAGTTTTCATATCCCTACCTCATCTATGCCCTTCATACAGTGACTTGTAAAAATAATCAGTCCTTATAATTTTCAGATTGCAACTAGAAAGAGAAATCATACAGCCTGACGTAATTGATACTTTATTAATATTGGAAGGGAAATATTTATCTGACTATATTAAAGCTCAACAAAACTTGGAACAAATAAATTCTATTCCTCAAGTAAATTTAAAGCTCTATAGGACAAAGAACATGAACAATTATGTTTGTGTTATAAGGGACTATGATTTGGTTTTAAGCAGTGAAATAGTTGAGTTGTTGAGACCCTATGTCACAGTTAGTAATGATGTTATAGCAATATTGACAAAGCCAATAGTTGAATATCAAGTTTCAGAATTGGCAATACAAGATTATATTATCAGAGGCTTGTACACAAGCAAATTCACTTCAAGATCTTTAGGAATTCATTTCCCGAAATTGGAACAGCCCAACATTATATCTGGTGTAGCAGCTGGAGGTAAATTAAATTTTTCTTTTTAAAAAAGTATTCATACATATTACTGTCTGCTTCTTTTTGTAAAATAAATATTGCCAGACTAACACACCAAATGTATGGTGCCAAACTATAGAAGGCTTGTACTAATTGGACTGTGGGCAATCACAGTGTCATCTGGATGGTGCCAAATTTTCTTTGATGGGAATCAAACTCCCACCCACTTGGTGCAGTTAGCAGAGCTATGCTCAAACCTCTATGACAAAGAGTTGTGATTGATATCCTTAACCTTTGGTATGCTGGATGCATATGCGTGCATTTACATCACGCAATATATAATTGATTGTCTATTGTGTCTTAAATCGTAGCATACCAGTGGTCAAGTAAAATTTTCTATTTCCAGTGATTTGCTTGAGGGAAGTCCTTGAACTACCTGCAGCAGCAATAGTGTGTTATTTTGAACATCCAGTTGAGCAGAATATAAAGGAGTTAGATAAGCTGTTGCAAAAATTTAAAGTTGTGCCCAATGTTGATCCTGAACGGAGTAATTTGTTGAATTCAAATTTATACATATGATTGTATTATTTTAATAAAATAAATGTGTAAACTATATGGTGTAAAAATAAATTGGTGGAAAGTAAGAGCAGCATAACTATTTCGAATAATTATTATGGCGCTTTCGTTAACATTTTTAATTTATTTTATTTGCACTCGGCATGTTTATACTCACAACTAGCGATTGTCCGCGGCTACGCACGGTTTTTCTCTATTATGTATACATTTATAATACCCTCCATAAGAAATTCTCAAAATTATAGTAAAAACCGCATCAAAATCCGTAGCATAGTTTAGAAGAACTAAGCAGGCAAACGGACAGATACGGATAGCAACTTTGTTTTATACTACCTACCTATTTTCAAAACGCGAGAGCAATTAATAACTACATCAATATCTCAGGGCCACGGGTACATTTGAAAGCAGGTAAATAAGTGTATTTTATTTTTACATACAGTATGTGGGAAGGTATTGAATAGTGGAAAAGTCTATAATTATTGTTATATCAAAATTTATTCAACATGAATACACTAACATAAATTTAAAATCACTTAAAACATATTCAGTAAAGCAATTAATTTTAAAGGTAGGTATGTAAGTATTATAAGAAAACTTATGAATTAACAAATAACCACAGCCTATTGGATCGCAGACCAGTTTTGAGTTTGGTTTATGTAAATAAAATATACCTACTGATTTATAGATACGTTCCTATGGTTCCTATAATGTATTTTAGAAAACTATGTCGGTACCTAATATCATACACTTTTTGTGTTACCTTCAGTAGAACCCCCGGAACCCCCAGGGCCACGACTCACGACTACACTTTCCTAACAATGATAGGTTGGGCGTACCCAGCTTTGGGCTCACGGGGGGAGGATCGGGAATTTTCTGTGGGTAAAGGACAAATATTTAAGTTCCGAATTAAAAAGGCGTACATTAAATAACAAAGCAAAAGGAATTGTAACATCTGGTAGGCCACATCTGAATGTCTGAAGTAGGTACATAATCAAAATACCTGTAGAAACTAAAAGAGATTATTAACCAACATGTATTGAATTGATTTGAGTATTTTCAAATGCCGTCTGTGTTGAAATTCGAAATTCTAATGCCTTTCATTACTTTTCACACACCAGTTGCCTGCCACCATGATTCTCTATAGGAGTAAAGTAATTTGCCCACTATATATAGACGTAATCATACCGTAACACAACGTACAATAAGTGTATCCAAGTATTTGTTTTAATCGCAATTTAGGTCAGTGCTATTTTAACGCTCTGATTTTTGTCAAATTCAAGTTTTAGCTTCGCAAGCGCAAATTCTAGGTTTTGTCCTACAGCTTCTGATCTATAGAGCGTGGTGATAAGTATCCTATATTTTAAGTCTTACCATAGGCTGTCTAAGAGTGAAAACCCCGTTGAAATGGGTTAACTGTTAAACATAATAACAAAGACAAGAATAATAATAAAACACTCGATTCGGACACAGACTTTCAAATAGCCTATTGCACTTTTTTACAAAAATACCTTGTACATAACTGCTCAGTTACAGTAGTATACACGCTATCCCCTTACCCAGTTACAAGTATCATAAACATAATGTATGTACCTATAGGCGTGCAATCTACAATTATTGTGGACGGTCCATCCACACTACGGTTCAATTAGGTATTGTACAGCAGAAAATTGAACAATAAGCCACACGGAAAAAGTGTGTGTAAAGGGCATAAATGTAATACCTAGGTAGGTGAATAAATAAATAATAAAAACTGACATTCCTTAAAATAACTTTTAGGTATACTTATTAAAAATAACCGATCGTTGAAAACTTGTCAGTTAAATAACGAAACAATACAGATAAACAATAATATTGATGCAGAAAAATGTTTTACATCGAAGCCGTTACTTAGCAGTAAGTAGACTAATAAAAAAAATAACTTCATTAGACCAATATATTCACATATTATTTAAAACAAGGTAGTTTTTTATACGATGACTTTAAGGATTGATGAAGTGTCAAAAATAAAGTGAATGTGTAATTAAAAAGAGGCGAACAGCAAAATTCTGAATACTGCTCATAAATGATAAAAAATTATCTTCATCAACCATACTAATCACTTATAGACACAATGTACCTATTGTTACCTGCGATACAATAAAGCATCGCAATATAGACTCAATTGCTTAATATTAATAAGAAACATTAGATTTGCACTTAACACATTGTTTATAAAAATAAATGAGGATATAAGAATAAAAACAATTCCCTCAAAATACCAAGTAAGTCATTCATGTAATACTATGTACTATGCTGACAGTAACCCCAACCGAGACGCAGACGCGTGTGATGATCATCAGCAAACCGTTGCTTTGGGTTATACTTATTCAAAAAACCGATCAAGTGCTCGAATGTCTCCATGCATCCACCTATAAAGCTGTACGTTTACGCTAGGAGCGCTGATGTTCAATGTATAGAAAGATTCGATCACTCGAAGAAGAAACAGTTTTGATCCAAATTTATCCCCTAGCAATAATTAAATCCGGTCATATTTATCTAACCCAGTAAGTTATAGGTACTAATGTCTATGATTAAATCTGACGCTGATGATATTCTGTTTCATTATCGATATTATAGGTACCTACCTACTTCAAGCACTTTAAAAGTGTTCGAAGTTCTGTACCTATATTAATTAACACATACTTCAAGCTTCTTGACCTTATTTAACATTAGTCTATGACTTTTTTTCATCAGTGTGTAAAGTAGTTACTTCCATGATCAATAGTAAAGTACGATTCACATCGAGCCATCATGAAACAGATCGCGTTGGAAAGCGTCTGAGAGCAGCGCAGCACATACGCACGCGTCTGCAATCATTAAATGCGGGTAGATAAAGTTCATTTTTCCATGGAAGCTATGCATCTTAGATAGATGCTACACTGTAATTTTCTTTTCCGCATTGTAAATGCACTTCGCCCAATGTGAAACATCCTTTATAGTAGCAGATCAGTTTCAGTTTCTATGAAATAAAATGATTGTCAAGTTTAATTTATATCTTAATCACTATATCACAAAATATTCTAACTCGTATGATCAAATAGTATGATCATCACTCTGCGACTTCAAAGAAATAAAGAAAGATTTTTCCGTGCTTCGCGATGTGATGATCCGACTGATTTGACCTTTAAAACAGTTAACAAAACAAATACATATAAATCCATCTGTTCCAATTAAATTTAAAACATAACAATAATGATTTCTTAAACCAATAAGTAATATTTTTCTTATTTTTATCTTTTAATTCAAATCGTACACTTGCCCAAAATTATGAATTCGCAAATTGAAACAGAACTCTTTGCGCCATTATAGAATTTATCATTATTTTGCGTATAGGTAAGTATATAAAATATTGTTATAGAAAAGCTTACCTGTTTATACATTTACTTAATAAAATATATCGAGGACATTTATATTATGCCATAATTTAAATTCCTATTAAATGAGTAATTTATTTTATACCTAACATGTATTTTAACTTTAATGGGATCCCCAGGTAGATGGTAAAGACGTTTCAAGTAGAGCACGTGAACTATACTTGAAAATGAATTTCGGCTGGAATTGAGTTATTTCGGTAAATTGAAAGTTGAATATCCAGAAGACATGAACATTATCTTTACAATCAGTTATTTAATAATCTTAGGAGAACTTCATTGATCCATATTTGAAGAATGTTTGATTTGACATATTTCTACCCGATATATTGCGGGACCGCTGTGCCATGCATGGCGTTCATAAAGATGTTGTAAAGGCCCATTCCGACATAGTATGCAGATCGGCAAATCCACCTTATTTTTATCACATTACACCCAGACACAGAAGTTGCATAATAGTGGGTTTTCTACAATTCAAGTATTTGATTGATTAATCACCCGTATGACAAAACTAAATTACTTATAGTCGTATAATTTTCATGATTGCATGCAATAGCTATGAGCTAGCCAACAGTTATATTATCAAAAAATAAGACGACTATAGCCATCATAAAATTTAGTTTAGCCGTAATTTGTAGACAACATAATTGGGCGCCTCAGAATCTTTGATACTTTTAGTACTTCAATTATTACTAATATGTAGTATGATTATAGTATTGTATGTACACTCAACAAACTCGACGCTTGATCACCTTAAGGTTATAAAAACAATTTAAACAAATGGCTTTCCAATAAAAGGGCTTTGGTCTCATCGGACGCTTTTGGTCTCATTGGACAACAACATTATGGGCGAGGCAACCTATGATTACTGCCTGCAAGCGAAAAACTGATCAAGCGTCAACTTTGTTAATGGTACCTACAGCTCTAATCAATCTTAATGACAGCTCTGTGGTTGGCTTAAGCCACGTCCCAATACACGTTTTTTGCTAGATATGTGTACACCCATGGAACGTAGCAAAAAATAAACCTATGCTTGGAATATCGGACAGAACGGCCATTAAGGTTGGCGAGTACTGTACGTGTCTTATACTCAGACGAAAAGAACAACGTAGACGGACATAGAACTAGTGAGTGAAGCCAGAAAAGTAATACATAATAGCATCCCAAAGAATTTTTAAATAACAAAATCTCTGTAGCATTCATTATCATTTTTTAAATTTTATGATTTTCTGAACGCTATTCACGATCACATACAACATAATTATTGTATTTATGGAGTTTAAAAAAAAGTTATAACACATTAAGCTAATCTGAAAAAGAATTTGGATTGATGCTATTTTGTATTACTGTTGCTGGCTACACCCACTAGTTGTTCCTGTGCTCCGTCTACATTATTATTTTCGTCTGAGGTCTTATATTACGATATACTAATTACATGACACTGATACATAGCTCATGGCATATTAATAGACGAGGATTACATTAACATTACACCTAGTTGCCTTGTAAAGCTTCTAGTGACTAAATCTAATCTTGTTACCATACAAAAATAAAATTGTCTTTGACAATTCAGCTTTTATATGATCGATAGACATAAACTCTCTAAATAACTTTGGAGGTACATAGAACAGCCTTTCGTTTTTTACTCACATCTGAATTTTATTCTTATATATCATTTAATCCACCATGGTGTTGTCCAGATTTAACTTTGTCCAATACTTTGTTGACGAATTCTGACGTCTTTCCGGCTATTTTCACCTCTGTAATATGACGAGAAATTTAGATAATTATGATTTTAGAATTTGTAGTGTTTTACAATCTTAGATTGACATGCGTTTTATTGGTTCTTTGAAATGTAGAATGAATTCAACATAATAATATATTACGGTAGTTTAGGTTTGGGTAATTTAAAAATACTGATAATATTACACCTATGAAATGGTTTGACAATGGGGTACACTGGTTGTACACCCACATTTCATTGACGACATTAGGTTCCGAGGCTTATTATTGCCGTTTATCAGGCACTCTTCTATACTGGAGTGCACTAACAGAAAATGTATTATTATAAATACCTGTGGCTACATCGACAATATTCTTGATATGTGAGCCCCAATCAGTGATGTTCTGTGAATTTGTTACCCTGCTGCCAAGAACTTGTTTCATCTGTTGAATGCCATTAATAAGTCTTCCTGAAAATTAATAAATTTAATGTTATACAAATGTAACAAAGGAGTGGTATTTTCCGTTGAATGCTTTATATATTGCCATAGTGTTATGAAATTGGATATTTAGGCACTTACTGTGTTCCTGCTCCAGACCATGCAATTTTAGTTTATTTGCCTCATGTTGAGCTTTCTTCTTCAGCCGGCAGGCTCGAGACGCCAGCTTGTTTTTCTCCTTCCTCGTTTTAGGTCGAATGTTGAATGGCAACTCGCTAACTGGGATCATATCGTTTATTACTTTGCCTAAATTGTCCAATTCTTTTCCAATCACATACAGCTTCCTTGGATTCGGCGTTAAATCATTACCATCTCCTTTCCGCGCTTTGCCGCTATAAAATATAAACATTTTTCACGACTTAAGTCATGTAAGATCAGACTAGGGATAATCTTACCGCAGAAAGCGGCAGACTTTTTTATACGTTGTTGTAGGTCGAAAGTCAAAACACATGCATCTGCATAATTTTCAATAAACAAAAAGTCCGTGATTCGCGTTAAATGGCATAACTACTTAAAACAGTTATTTCTAGGACTATACCTGTGTTTGATTCCCCTCACACTGCAACTGGGGCTGAAGACTGGATCAGTGACCAAGTTTAAAATATGTGGATCCTCTGATTTATTTTTTAAAACAAGTCTCTGGCCTTTCGGCCCTTTTGCTTGTACATTGTACTGCCAGAAATATTTTTCCCTTTTCGCCATACGTGATTGTTTGCTTTCAGATTCATCATTTGATTCTGTAACATTTTCAAGTGGAATTTGAGTACCTACATATATATAGTCATCAAGTGATTTTAGTTTGTGACATTTTTGCCATTGAGGGTGCAGATTCACAAATATTCCGTCACATAATATACTTGATAAATAGGAGCAGGTCAGTAACTACCTTTCAGCATGAACCTAATTTATAGTTAGAATTTCCTTCCCTTAGGTTACACAAGAAATTGTATTTTTTATTTTAATTTATTAGGCCAATTGCCCAGGGCTCAAAGAAAGTTCTCCTACTGCAATGAGTCCAATCTATATTGTACAGGCCTATGCCTGACCGAACAAGACGCCTGATCGGTAATGTGATCTTATATTGCTAATGTGTTGAATAAAAAATGTAAACTGTACCATCAGAAGAGAGGTCTTCATATCTGTCACTGTCCTCGTCTGACTCTATGTCATGGTCATCCTCATCCTGTGAGAGTTCTCCAGTGCCAGGGCTCAAGAGACCTCCAGATAGTGAAGATATAGAACCCGCCTCAGCCAAAGAGCTTGTAGAGAGTAAATGCTTCCGAGGCTCTCGACGTTGCCAAATCTGTCGAGCATTATAATACATTTACAAAGGCATAGCAAAACACTTTTGTTCCCAAAATATATGTTATATAAATTGCCTGCCATTGTAATTGGATTAAGTTGTTTTTTTCTGTTTTCATATGAAATCTACAAAGACTTAATTTGTAATTATTTACAAGACAAAGTCGTACTTCTACATCATTTAGAGACTTTTAAGTAATCACAATACATTTTGAAACTTATGTCAATATTTAATTTGATTTAGGTAAGCACATTTTGTTTATATGTAATCCAAAGAAGTTAAAAAGTATCATAATTCTTTACAATTTGAATGTATATTCTTAATAAAACACTACCTGATCCATAGTGAGGTGAGTGGGAGCAGATGTGGACAGTTGGGTCTGTTGCGGCTGCACACTTGTTGGATAAGGTGGCAACACAGTAGAAGCTGGCACAGACTGGCCCAGGGCTATCTCACCACTGTACCCGTCCATTCTAAGAAGGAGCTCAGGTAACTGGTTCATTGGTTGGGCAAAACTTGATGATGCCGAGCTGTGTTGACTTGCTGGAGAGAAGGCCAGCTGTGCCCGACTATATGGACTACACGGGCTGTCTGAAGGCAGTATGCCACTCGGCTGCACATTAGGGCTACGACAGGAGCCGCTCATCGCCCCACCAATCTGCACGCAATATCCACTCTCCTCGGGCAAGAGTAAATCATCAAAATTCAAATCGTCCAACAGTGTGTCCGGATTTGCATTTAGCTCAGCAAGTGTGGGTCCCAGAATTAAGTCAGCTTTGTCAACTTGAAATATGTCATCATCATCCATCTTAAAGCTCTCCCCTTTGGATGTGCTGTCGGCTTCGTATACCAGCTTGCCGTACTGAGTTGTGGGCATATTATTATAGGAGCCCAAGCCAACCAAATTGTCTTGGAAGCACAAATCTAAATCCGTATTGAAGTCGCCGAGGTCGACGCGTCGCTGTGGAATCGGCACGGAAGCAGACATAGTTGTGCCCAATTCCAACGACGACTCTTGTTTTATCTCTACACCTGGCTCGAGAAGAAAGTCATGTGTGTAAATAGACTCCGACATCGCACGTGTTTGCTTCTGACCTTGAAGCGTAAGTAATAGTCTTGTTGACACGAGATTGGCGCACGCGTCTGACGCCTTTATCGATTTATTCACAACGAAACCCACGTGTTGTACCTATAATATATTGATATTTACGTTAAGTTCATTTAGTTATAGAAGCAAACTTAGAACATAAACTTCTAAGGAAGCAATGTAACAGGGTATTATAATAAGTAAATACATAACACAAAAATACATACCTACATAGTTTTGATTGACAAACATCTCATCTTTCGATTACATAACTGTACATAACAAAACACAATCTAACTAAAGAAAATGTATACGCTTGCTATGCACAATGACTTTTCGATAACAAAATTAACCAGTCAGTAGATTGTACTGATCACCCAACAACTTGTGATTACAAACAAATTATATGAATAGCTATGCGATAATAAACAAGGTGCCTAAGTTCATAGTATATTTCTGAAATATTGGAATAAGTTCGAAATACACACAATAACAAAAACACTAGGCTGGCTGGCTCACTCAACAATCAATCCGCATTCCGTATGAAGTAAACAAAGATTTTTATTCAGTAGCAAATTCAAAGGTCAGTAAAGTGAGAAGGCTTGATGTAAGGCATAGAAGAGGAAAAGAGATGTGTACATAGTATAGGTAGGTACACACAGATATATGCTGTGAGGTAGGTACATGTTTTGATCACGGAGGAAGGGGAAACGGGGATACTATTAGAGAGAGAGTACCTACTTACCATAAAGTATGCCACCAAATATTTTAATCAAGGGACTATTACACGTGTACATAGGTAACACGACTTGTTTACCAATTTAATCGAATTGGCGATCAAATACAACGGTGTGGAGAGCCATCGTCAACAATAATTCTGAAATTGGGCAGATCGGGCGGGCGGACCACTAATCACAATTGACGGAAAGTTTCCGATATCATAAATAATTGTTTCCTTCCTTCTTTTACATATGAAGGAGATGGATGAGAGCTATCGTTTCGCAAGATACTTATTTATTATTAATCTATCATAAGTAATTCCATAAAGATTCTTGTAACAATCAATTGGCACTCCACTACTGAAATACCGCCGATCTTTATTTGCCATTTTCCACATGTTTAAGGTTCCAAATCCGTTTCCACTATAGATTCGAACGATTAAAAATACCTCCACCCCTCAGCCCCCCGATCTGCCCATTTTCTCTCCCCAACTGCACACGGTACAATTTGAATGCCAGTAACTCTGTGATGCCAATTTAATGAAATCGTGTTGTGTGGAAGCCTCTTTATGTGTGCCTGGCTTTTATACTTTATGGCTCTATACAAGATACCATTATTTTGTATCATATATAATCTTCTTGATTTTACACTTTGTTGTACCAAAAGAAGAATAGACAACAGAAAAGATAATGTAAAAAAAAAATCGTAACCAGCTGAACGTCAAAAGTGCAGTGACAATACTGACAAAATAATACAAGTACTAATTATTCAATTTTTAATATTATGGGTGACGAAAATTTAAATTCTAGTAAAAAATGTGATACAATTAAGTGTAATGTACTCATTATTGGCGCTGGTATGGCTGGACTATCCGCCGCTAATTACTTTCATAAAAATGGCATGTCAGACTATATAATTTTAGAAGCTAGAAAACGTATCGGTGGTCGTATAATATCTATACCATTGAATAACCAGAATGTAGAGCTAGGAGCCAATTGGATTCATGGAGTTTTAAGCAATCCCATTTTTGAAATAGCTATGGCTAATGGTCTTGTAAATATTATAAATATACCAAAACCGCATAAAGTTATAGCCGCCACAGAAGATGGGAAACAGGTCCCCTTTGGGGTGTTGCACGAAATACATGAGGCCTATGTTTGCTTCTTGAGACGTTGCGAGGAATATTTCCTATGTCAATACCTACCTCCACCTGACATACACAGTGTTGGTGAGCACATCAATTTAGAAGCTACGATTTATTTAGAACGTTTGCCATCTTCAGAGGAAAAAAAATTAAGAAGACTAATATTTGATTGCCTACTGAAAAGGGAAACATGCATATCTGGTTGCAATTCCATGGATGAAATTGATCTTTTAGAATTAGGCAGTTATACAGAACTACAGGGTGGGAATATTATGATACCAACTGGTTACAGTTCAATTTTACAACCTTTGACAAAAAATATAGCACCTGATAAAATATACAGAGACCACCCTGTAAAGAAAATAATCTGGGATTCAGATGAACACAGCACACTGAGGCCTCTGGATGACTTGGGCGAAGAATCTGAAGACTCTGACCAGACTGTGATAGAAGATATTTCAAAATCATCCTCTTCCGAGAAAACAGTGGACCCTGGGGAGGGCACTACACTGACGGCTGTTTTACGGAAACCAAAGAAGAAGTTCTCAAACTATATTGAAGTAGTGTGTGAAAATGGACAGTTGTTTCATGCCAACCATGTGATATGTACAATTCCACTGGGTGTTCTAAAAGATAATGCGACTAGTTTATTTGAACCGGCGCTCCCCCAATACAAAATGGAATCAATCGAGAGATTATTGTTTAGTACTGTAGATAAAATTTTCTTAGAATATGACAGACCATTCTTAAATCCGGAAATAACAGAAATCATGTTGTTATGGGAAAATCCCTCCACTCCTGAGGATATATCAGATTCATGGTATAAAAAAATCTATTCATTTAGTAAAGTGTCAGAGACTTTGCTGCTGGGATGGCTGTCAGGCAAGGAGGCAGAATACATGGAAACATTGTCCAGTGATGAAGTAGCAACAACATGTACAAAAATACTTCGTAAATTCTTGAATGATCCATTTGTCCCAGAGCCCCAGAAATGTGTTTGGTATGTGTACTAGATCAGTTGGGTAGTTCTTGATTTAACTCACTCAACTATAAGCCACATAAGTCTAAAGCTATCAGAAAATTAGAAGTTTACAAATATTAATTTTATACCAGAATTAATAAAATGTTTATTTTGCAGTACGAGCTGGAAGAAACAACAGTACACAAGAGGATCATACACTGCCATTGCTGTAGGAGCCAGTCAGAGTGACATTGAAAGTGTGGCACAACCATTATTTAGGAATGTTCATGACAAAAAGGTCAGTCAAAACCTCTTTAACATAAGGCAAATAATGTACTCTGCTTAAAGAATAAAGAACAGGAGGTTACATACATAATGGGTAGCCTTATTCAACTACATCTTAGTTGACCTTCACACATTTTATTAAATTTGATTGCCATCATGTGGTACTTCCATTTCAGCCTGCTCTGCTCTTTGCTGGAGAGCATACACACAGCAGCTTCTACTCCACGGCTCATGGTGCTTATCTATCAGGTCAAACAGCAGCGCGGCGCCTTTTGACCCCAGAGGATCCTACTGAAAACTTCTTAGAGTGTCCAGGATCAGCTGACCTAAGCTCCTGGATCCAAGGAATACAATTGGAAGGTTAAGTCTTCAGCTAATATGTTTTTTGATATGCTTCGGTGCTTAGGTACAATTTAATAGTAATATTGTATTTACCAATTAATACATGACAAGAGGCTTTGCCCATTTTATTTTTAAGAATTTATTGTGATTTTTGTTTAATAATGATGTAGGTAGTGATAGATTTCTTCTGCTGTTATATTTTACATTAGTGAATAGACTAAATTATTTATTTTGAATGATTCATTATTATTGTATGGCTCTTTTGTAAGTTACGGATAATGTATTAATTTAAATATGTAGTTTGCATTTACACCACACACTATTTTTGGAAATGGAAATCCAGATTGTACTGGCATTGTGTAAATACCTACAATGTTATATCCAAAACGAAATTGGCTTCTATATTTATATGGTTCTCAAATAAATATTGAAATCTCCACAATATTTATTAAATAGGTACCTATTATTTATGACTCTAATTTATACTTTTTGATTATATTATTAAAACTAGCTAGTACCATACCACTAGCTGGTACCTACTTACTTCGATAAAATAAAAGTAGCCTAAGTTACTCCTTATAACAGAAATTATCTGCTAGTTAAAGTCCAGTCAGAATCGGTTCAGCCGTTTCGGAGATTAGGAGTAAACAGACAGATAGACAAAACAATTTAAAATGTTTTTTTTGTTATTATGTACTTTGCTATTTAGTAAAAAGATGTTATTATGACTTTACATACAGACTCTTCAATTTTATTTATTTGCATAGATATTCCCATTTCAATCTAAATGAAATAATCCTGTTTGTGTCAAAACTTACCTGTATATAGGTACCTACGTTTTAAAGTTTTTACTTGTAAGAATGTAAGATTTTTTCACATGTGTGTTGGCTTCATTAAATGGAATATAAAACCAATAAAATAGGTATCATTTAGATTCTTTTGGCACAAAATGCAACAATAATACCTATAAGTATCTGTAATTATAACTTTATTCTTGTAAAAGTTATTTAGCTGAACAACTCCAGAATAATAATTTTGTTTTTTACGATTTCTATACCAACACTTAGGATATTATCGCAGGAGTTACTCTTTATTGTAGGGTACCTACGTTTTCCTTTACTTTTAAAACATGTACATACATCATAGGTATAATTTTCTTCTTTTATTTTGATAAAGCGGGTTTAATGCAAAAAAATGTGTTGTTTATACCTAGTAGTAAACCTGGTCACAGTTTTGTTTGATACCATAAAAGAAAGAATAAACCTTCTTATACAAAAATAATGTTACATCTTTAAATAAGTACTACAAGGAGTAACATGATCAGGGTTTACTTAGTGTTACATACTGCATAGCAAATTAGCAAGATTTAGAGCCCATAATGTTTGCAGTTCATGTTATAATTTTATGCATTTCCAGATTTTTGTCTTTATTAATGTAATTAGGTTACATACATTAGATTTTTCTAGTCAGTGCAATGTTTTTTGTATCGCTTTAATAAATCATTAAAGAAAAAAAAATGAGTTATCATTATTAATAAAGGTACTTAATTGTAAGTTGTTTTTGATGAAAAAATAAAGTAAAATGTAATTATTTCAGAGAAGGTATAATATTTAAAAGAATACCAACAACAACAACAATTTCATAACATTTATTAAATTAGTAATATACTTGCAATTTGTAAGACAAAAATATTAGTAAGATTATAGACATAACAAAAAATAATACTTAAAAAGTTACACACTAAAATTAAAGTTAGTGGTTGTTTTGTTATTAAAGCCTGTTATTATGATGAATATCATTATTATATCTTTGATAGGTAATTTATCAGAATGGTTAAGTTATATTAGTCAGTAACAGTCCAAGTTACACAACATTTTGGCAAACAAAATACATCAGTCACTCATAATAATATAATATGTAAAAGTATAGCTCTTATACATAATAAAATTGGAATGTTAAATCAGTCAATTATGTATAAATGAAAACAATAAAATTCTGTCTCATAAAATTAGACAATATTCCATTTGATTATTATAATATAGCACCATAATACCTATGTATATATTTTTTTAGATTTTATTCAAAGATAGAAGCAATAACATATTTCTTGGTAAAGTAAATTCAAAAGAAACTTAGTTTATAATATTATACTTATTAATTTTGTATAAAACATTTTAATGACACAAAAAAAATGTTCATATTATACTCAATTAGAGTTTATAAATAAAATAATACTGTTCAAGACAGATCTATAAAATAGCAACTATATTAATTTTAAAATATGGACGGGTTAACATATTCCTAAAGGGTTATACTAAGTACTAAGTATTCATTAATTTCAACAATGTCATGGTTAAATAGTTTTGCTGGCTACATTAACGAACAACATGGAGCTCTATTGATGAATGTTTTGTGGTTATGATAGAGAGCAGTTTGTTTTCAACATCAGATGAGACCTCTTGCCACACACATTTACCAATGAGTGGTACTTCTTCAAGAGGTGCCCGAAATGCTACAAGCATGGTGAGACAGCAGCCGTCAAGTGATGGATCATGCTCCACATTGAGCAGTCCCAAAGGCCTATGCTGACCCACATCAGCCCCAAACATCTCCACCATAAATCTTCTCAAGGTTGAATGTATACTTTTAGCAGGATTTATTTCACATGTTGGAAAGTGTATAGCTGTTTTTTCACTCAACAGGACATGCAATTTGTTTGTACTTCTTTTCTTTATAACAACAATCAACCGCAATATGTCTTTTGTATGAGGTGTAGGTGCTGGTAGGGTGTCATTGTGCCACAAACCACCTTCCAATTTATTTTGTTTGTACAACTGAGCTTTTTCAATTAAATGTAAAATATCATTTGATCTTAATGAGATTTCTTGCAAATTAGCTATCCATTTTGCTTGCAATGATTCCTTGTCAGCTTTAGCAGGGGTTTTTAATTCACCTCTAAGCACTTCTCCAATAAAAACGAATCTGTACCACATACCACCCGCTGATTCTACCACTAATAGAGTGGTAGGTTTGCATTCTAGACCAGTTTCTTCAAGTACTTCTCTGGCTGCAGCCTGTGCAATAGTTTCACCCTTCTCCATGCGCCCTGCAGGCAAATACCATTTCCCTGCACAGCTCTCCTTAGCTTCTTGCATCATCAACACCTCGTTAGATTCATTTATAATCACACAAGCAACGACGTATGTGACGTTGCTGCCAAGTACCGGTTTAAAATTTGATGGTGTTGTAGGTGTTATACCTTGAGATTCAGCAACAGAGTTTTGATCAGCTATCGTGAAATCACATATGCTATTTTCTTCTCCATCTAAACCCAGGCCGTCTAACAATTTAGCAATATTTGAATTTACTTGTCGCGACATAATTATCTATGCCTAGTAGTGAATAGCGAAATAATGTAGGTCGATATAACAAAATCCGTTAGAAATTGGTTACACTGTTACATCAAAATAACTTAAACATTGACATTATTCACTCGTTGCGTAAATAATTTAAACTGAGTGACTTAATAATCGAAGAATGCAAAATGATTAATTATTTTATGTACATACAGACTAAGGGATTGTAATCTTTGATACAGACAATGACACAAACGAAGTAGTTATAGGTAGGGATATTTAATAAACATCGATTTTTCGAATCACTCGATATTTATAATACGATACATCGAATCGATCCGATGTTTTGACAAACTGTTGATTCACTCGATGTATTTTCATAAAACATCGAATACCAGATTTAATTAAAACTCCGTTTGATCTCTAAATTATTCTCATACATAGTTTTTACTTTTTTTAATAAACAATATTAGAATCAGCGATGGTTACCATGTGTACGGGGATGCCTGTACTAATTTGTCTGATAGGGGTATGGTTGGGCTGATAGAAACACTGATATAGCTGATATGATTAAAGTTGTTATATTACAAAACTGACATCAAACGTAAGTAATGGGAGTGAATTTAATGAGGGGTGAGAACGTGCGGTTTGCTTGATGACCGATGACGAACTGATTTTGGTTACAATACAATTTTCGTAAATGTGAATTTGGGTCAGTGTGATTGCTGCTTCGGCAAATGTACGTGCATGGTCGTACACCATGAAAAGTTGTATTTTATTAGACATATAGATTTCTTGAAAATTCAGTATCCTTGAACACACGCGATAAATGTGCAGACATGGAGAGTGCTGGTGTAGGAGTAGTATATAATTATAAACTGACGCTTGTATGGAGTGTCTGAGGGCTGACTAGGTGAGGGCTTTGTGTTTTGATGTAATGTTAGAAAAATTACTCGATTTTCAGTAAACATCGATGTTTGTAACCGATACATCGGATGACATCGATACACACTTCCGATATATCGCATCGAAAAAAACATCGATGTTTTTTCTAAGTGGACACCCCTAGTTATAGGTAGTAGGCTAAGAGGTAGTAGGTACCTACGTAGCAGAGTTCGGTCCACAGATTAGAGATATGTAGCAGCCTAGTTCGGTTATTGTCAGTGTCAGTCAGATCCAAGAACTTTATACATAACACGTCAGATCAGAGACACAGCTGGCTATCACAGATTAGCAAAGACTTAGGATTCTTTATCTTAGCCACAGATTAGAGATATGTAGATCTTAGCAGATTAGAGATAATAATGTACCACTGGCTATTGATGCCAGAAAAAAAATACAATGTTATTATAGTCTTGAATATTATACCAAACAAACTCTCATTATACACCACAACATATTATCAATAAAATATTAATGGATTATTAATACAAAGCTTCGAGCCGAGTTTGGTTTATTTCCACATGAAGGTACTTATTTCCATTCTCACATAGGATAGACACGGACAGTTATACACTTCTTCACGACAGCCCGTTACTAGCTCGCAAGATAGACGAGCAAAATTAACCCGACATTACACTGAAGACATCCCGGACATCAGCCTATACGAGATTAGAATGGCTCTCAAACAGCTTAAGAACAACAAGGCGCCAGGCGATGATGGAATCACGGCAGAATTTCTGAGAGCGGGTGGAAAACCGGTACTAGTAGTCCTCCAGAAGTTATTTAATTTCGTCATCTTTGTGAGCATTACGCCAGAGTCGTGGCACAGGAGCGTGGTGGTCCTTTTCTTCAAAAAAGGAGATAAATCCTTATTGAAGAATTACAGGCCCATCTCGCTCTTGAGCCACGTATACAAGCTGTTTTCGAGAGTCATTACGAATCGTCTCGCACGCAGGTTTGATGAATTTCAACCTCCCGAACAAGCCGGTTTCCGAAAGGGCTTTAGCACCATAGACCACATACATACACTGCGCCAGATTATACAAAAGACCGAGGAGTATAACCGGCCCTTATGTTTAGCGTATGTGGACTATGAAAAAGCCTTTGATTCGATCGAGACGTGGGCGGTACTGCAGTCTCTTCAGCGATTCCAAATTGACTATAGGTATATCGAAGTGTTGAAGTGTTTGTACAGTAAAGCCGTCATGTCAATTCGACTCGAACGCACGGAACCAATCCAATTGCAAAGAGGCGTGAGACAGGGAGACGTAATTTCTCCGAAACTGTTTTCAAATGCATTGGAGGACGTTTTCAAGCTTTTGGACTGGAGTGGGTTTGGCATCAACATCAATGGCGAATACATCACTCACCTTCGTTTTGCCGATGATATAGTCATTATGGCGGAGTCGCTGACGGATCTCGGTACCATGCTCAGGGACCTCAGTATGGTCTCCCAACAGGTGGGTCTTAAAATGAACATGGACAAGACCAAGATCATGTCAAATAACCATGTTGTACCCATACCGGTAGTTGTTGGGGACGATACTCTCGAAGTTGTCGACAAATATGTTTACCTAGGACATACTGTCCAGTTAGGTAGGTCCAACTTCGATGAAGAGGTCTCTCGACGAATCCAACTCGGCTGGGCAGCGTTCGGGAAGTTGCGTAATATCTTCACGTCCGAAATTCCGCAGAGCTTGAAGACTAAGGTCTTCAATCAGTGTGTGTTGCCAGTGATGACCTACGAAACCGAAACTTGGTCCCTTACAGTTGGCCTACTGCATAAGCTCCAAGTCACGCAGCGAGCTATGGAGAGAGCTATGCTCGGAGTTTCTTTGCGTGATAAGATCCGGAACCAGGATATCCGCAAAAGAACCAAAGTCCCCGACATAGCTCACAGAATCAGCAAGCTGAAGTGGCAATGGGCAGGCCACATCGCTCGTAGAACCGACAACCGTTGGGGAAGAAAGGTTCTCGAGTGGCGACCTCGAACCGGAACACGCAGAGTTGGACGGCCCCCCACTAGATGGACCGACGATCTGGTGAGAGTCGCGGGGAGCCGTTGGATGCAGATAGCGGGCAACCGTCCATTGTGGCGTTCCATGGGGGAGGCCTATGTTCAGCAGTGGACCATTCATGACCAATCTTTATATTATGCTGAATGCTCTTATCCTTACACTATTAAGCGTATATCTCTGCTCTTATCCCAATTTGCCCAGTTTAGTTGCCTGACAAGCAAATCATGGCATGTCGTTTGGAATTCCTTTAATGGGATTTCAAATTTAGTAGTTTAGGAGGTCCCAAGGGCGGTCCCATCACAGACTTATAAATACTGATGGGTCCCATCCACTCGAACTGCCCAATTTCAAATTTATCGCCAACTATTCTTGAGACGGTACAATTTGATTGCCAATCACTATATACCATAGATACAAAAATAGCTGGCCTACCTGACGGACTGTGACGGACATTCTGTGCTGTTGGTTCATTTTGGTATCGAAAATCTTGAGTTCCCTTTGCAAGTGTCCCTCACGTTTTCTACCTTTACTTAATATACCGCCATGTCGACCATGAAGGGAACTATGCTGGTGAAGTTATTTTGCTCTTTAACGCTGTATAATCCTATCATATAAACTTGTAAAATAACATTACGTAATATTCGTAGGTGCGTTCCTTGAGCACATCGGCATACAATGGTCAGCTGGTAAAGGCTCCCGTGCAAATTTTTGGCTTGGAAGGGAGATACGCATCAGCTCTGTACTCTGCGGCCTCTAAAAGTAAGGCCTTGGATGCGGTTGAGAAAGAACTGAGGCAGTTCCAACAATCGATCGTGACTGATGCTAAGCTGAAAGAGTTCATCATCAATCCAACACTCAAGAGGAAGTTGAAGGTTGATGCTTTGAAACATGTCTCGAATTCAGTAAGTTACTTAGCAAAATATTGGTTACCCTCCTTCCTTACATGAAAAATCAAGTTTTAAGAAAGAAGCAAAATGATAACCTCTTAAAACTGATGATTATTATTATTAGGAAAATAGTTGTTCGTTTACCAAAGTCTCTATGGTATTTTTTTCTATTTGAACATATTTTCTGTACAATAGCCTGGTTATTATTACTGATTAGACTTACAAAACATATTCAGGGATTAATATTGGTTTCCCTATTTTTTGGAAGCACAAAATAGAGACATCATAAATATGTCACCCGAGACTGTGAGTGTACTGGTGATGTCCTTTGTTCAAGATTAAAATGTCTGCTACCTCAAGCAACTTGCTGAGTCTTCTAGCTGAGAATGGCCGCTTAGGAAAATTGGAGAATGTCATCAATGCATTTAAAATCATAATGGCAGCTCACCGTGGTGAGGTTACATGTGAAGTGATTACTGCCAAACCTCTTGATGATGCCCAGAGACAGAAATTGGAAGCCGCACTCAAGGTAATTATTGTATTGTATACAGGATTTATGGCTATTTGTTTGGTACTTATGCCTTTAACAATCTAATTTTGGCTGAAAATTTATGCTGCAGCTCTGTTAAACTATTTGGAATGACTCTGAGCAATCCTTCAGGGTATCATCAGAGATATCATGTTATTTTGTGATTAATTCATTCATTTAAAATAAAAGTAAGATATTTAGATTAAATAATCTGGTTCAGGTATGCACATGTTGACATTCATGGATTGAATCTGACAACACTAGTTAAAATCATTTAGTCACTTCTAAGACTAACATGAACACTAGGTGACATACTGGGACATTATTTTCTGTATTTTATGAGTGGTGAGAGAGATAGTGAAGAGTGCATTGATGGACACCAACCAATACCCTACAGGAATTTTTATTTTGTGACATTTTATTTCAGAAATTCCTTAAGGGCAATCAATCTATTCAGCTTACGGCCAAAGTGGATGCTTCCCTGCTTGGTGGAATGGTTGTTTCAATTGGTGACAAGTACGTAGACATGAGTGTTGCCAGCAAAGTGAAGAAGTACACTGAACTCATCAGCACTGCTGTTTAAATGTAAAAATAATCAAGGTTCTTTACAAAATTAGCGAAGAATAACATTATAATTTAAATCAGTTACACTTTAGAATTACTTGTTTTATTTGAAACTGGTTCATTGAGACAAATCCTAGCTCGATAAAAGAGGTGAATAAGCAACTGATTACCTATGATGACGTCCTGAGAAATTTGAGTAAAGCCAAATAGCCCTTGTTAATTTTTCAGCTAGTACTTTTAACTCATCTAGTAAAATATAAGTCAATATGAAAGGGTCAATCCATACTAATATTATAAATGCGAAAGTTTGTGAGTGTAGATGTATGTTTGTTACTCCTTCACGCAAAAACTACTGAACGGATTTGGATGAATTTTGAAACACAGATAGTTTATAACCGGGATTAATACATAGGATACTTTTTATCCCGATAATCCTGAAATTTTTGTTCAAGTTAAATACTATGCTGACTAAGTCGCGGGGCATAAACTAGTAGTAAAATAATAAATACTACCAAATTCATAGCCTTGGTAAACAGAATAGATTCCCAAATTTAGGGCGACATATTGAAGAAAGTTTTCTGGCTACTGTAAACTGAATGAATTATTGTATATTATTATTATTTAGTAATCAACACAGTGTTGTTTTAAGTATCAGAGGGGGTGAGTACTACAAGAAATAAAAAGAGATGAAAAATATAAATGGGAACAAAAAATTTAATTGTGCTTCCTGCACTGTCAAATTAAAATATCCTTATAACAAAAATAATACTCTCACAGTAATCATAACACTAAGTTATATTTTTCTCTAGAATTAACAAGAATAGGTACTTTATCTGAGATCATTATTGAGATATAGATTTTAAATGTTAATGAGCAAATTTTTATCCTTCCGTGGGAGCAGCTTCACCTTTAAGTAGTGCGTTTTCTGCTTCAAGCTCAGCAATGCGAGCCCGTGCAGCTTCCAACTCATCATCACCACCATCTGTACCCAAATGCTTGCGGACATACTCCAACGCATCCTCTGGTTTGTCTGGCTCTTCATATAAACTAACGAGGACTTTAGTCAGAGCATCCATTACCCCAGCTCGCTCCAAATACCTTCTAAATTCCTCTCTTTTGGAATCAATGGGCTGCAATGTAAAATTAATGTTGTTGACATCATAAATTATTGTGCCGCGATAGCTAAATGATTTATCAAAATTTCTGCTTTGTAAAATCTAGTATTGCTGGTTATTGTGTTTACGGCTAAAACATTAGCTTTTTTCGTGGTTCAATGTTAATTTGTGTAGATTTTACTTACCTTGTATGAAGACATATTGGATATTTCTCAAAAGAAAATCCTAACACACAAAGAATGACGATCAAATTATTAGGTATTTCTCAATTCAAATATTTACTTATTTATTTAATAATTTGGTTGCCTGCCTCTGTCACAGATTAGAGATATGTAGCAAGGCTAGGCTATATATTCTGATCAGATATATCGATACAAAATATGCAATATCGAAAATTGTATCAACAACGATATATATTTTTTACCTATCTGACCAAAGTCATTAGAATCCACAACCGTTAACGTGGTGAGCCTCAGCGACACCAATTGGTGTCTTAACGCCCGTAACGTTGAGCCTCGCCGACACCAATTGGTGTCGGCTGGACAAGCATTCAATATTCAATTTTCTAGTTAGATATTATGATGTATTTTGGCTTGAAACAAATTGGTTCTGATGTGGCATGATTTTCCACGACCGTAATTATCTATAAAATTAATATCGTGGCTTGTGATCGTCCAGAAATCAAGTTTAATTTTTCAGTCATTTCGCGCGCGTAACATTGTCACGGCCTCCAGCTAGTGACTCTCTTTTAGTGTGAATTGGTGTTTTTTTTTACCGGTAAGTGGCTTTATTTTCATTATAAGTGTTTATTTCAAGTACTCAGATATTAGTTTTGATAAAACAATGCCAGAAAACGTGTTTTTTGAACTAACAATTCTAATGTTGTAGAAGTTCGGCAGAAATTCTGCCACACTGAATGTTTTTTTATTGTGTTACTACAAATTAGTGGCTTTATGATGTAAATAATAGCGTAATAAATAGTTATTATTCATATTTCCAATAATATTTGGTAGATTTCAACAGTTTTGTGTACAAATATCAAATTCCAATTTAAAGTTTATAAGGTTATAAAAAGTAAGTAATGGACTTTTTGTTATCTATTTGACAGTTCCTAAAGCCAATAGTGACATTTCCGCGTATGTCAGCCATTGTATTGAGCTAACCCAGTAGTGCGTGGTCATGTCGATAAAATTATCGATAAACGATTATTTTGATTTTTGGATTTATTTGAATAGTAACGTAATCTATACAAATAAATAAAATTGGAGTGTGTGTTTGTAATATCAAAATAAGACCTTTTCACTAAATGTATATGTACATACGACACATATAGCAAAAAAGCAATTAAAAATAAAATTGTCTGGTGTTTGTACCGGGTAATCTTCGAAACGGCTGGACCGATTTTGACGGGACTTTCACTGGCAGATAGCTGACGTTATAAGCAGTAACTGAGGCTACTTTTATGTTAGAAAAACATTTTTTTTTTTAAAATGGGTCCTGTTGCGCGGTCTCATAACGCGCGAGCGGACTTTTTTGTTAAGTTAAATTCCACGCGGACGAAGTCGCGGGCTCAGCTAGTGATTCAATATGTGTAAAAAAAAACAATGACACCTACTACTATTTATATTTTCATTACTGTCTTTTATGTATTTTAGGAAATGGCCAATTGGAATGTGGGAGAACGCGTGGTGCCGGAGCACATTCTAAGCCTTCTAGCGGACTCGCGACTCGGAGGGCAGTGACGTCGAGGAACCCTAGTACCTCGACGTCGAGGCGGTATATTTTGAATACCTGGAGGAGTACGAGTAGGCTCCACCAGGTCAAAATGTAAGTATATTTGAATAGTTTAGTATATTTGTGCTTTTATTTATTACTTTTGAATTATTGTGTAAACTAATTGTTAATTGTGTTTATTATTTCAGATCGCCTACATTTACTTTTTTATTTTACAGATCCGCCTCCACCTCCTTGGCGCGAGGTTCGCCAGGTCCTTCCAGCTCTGCCCCCCGCGAGTCAACACTAGGGCTTGCAAATAATCGATGATTTTAGATATTCGAATATTAGACATTTTTAAGGTGGTATTCGAATTATTCAAATAGTAGCAAAAATGAATATATATGTAATTTTTTGTGAATATTGTTGTTTATTTATTATAATAATAACTTTAACATGATAAGTGAATAATACCTTGTATATTTTTTAACTCTATACGAAAAAATCAGGAAATAAATGAAAATATGTTTATTTTATTGAATTTAAGTAAAATTTTCAAGTCACAGACAACTTTGTTAGGCACTAGCTTCTGCCCGCGACCGAATACCCCGAATATTCGGCTATTTTCAGTATTCGAATAATAAGGGAGGCTTTATTCGAATACTGAATGTGTAAAATGTATAGGTACATTTGTGCAAATATGTGAGCATATAAACTTTTACACACTTACAAACATTTTTAGCGGTTCAAAATTCGAAATACATTAGATTTTTAAATGAACTGCCATATTGCCCTTAAATGCAAAAATCGTTTCTTATTGCCTAGTTACCTAAGTTATAAAATATACCTATAGTCCAAATGTTGTGTTCGATGAGTCAGTCAATCAGGATAATTCAATATGAAGAGGGCTTATATATTAGTAAATACAGTCGCGGACTGAAAATGTTTAGCAGATTTCAACTTCGATTCCATCTCAAATCAAACTGTGAGCAATAGGATCTAAGATATTATATCAACAAACATATTACAGTTTATGAACTGGTCTACTCATGCACGTCATTTAGAAAGGTAGGTCAAGCCCTTTCGGAGGAGAACAATTACGAACTCACGCACACCAAAGTTTCATATAAGAATTAAAAAAAAAGTTTAATCGTCATTTACACCTAAGCCGTTCGTTGGAGAAAATAGGTAACCTGAATGAAAACCTTATATTTTTGTTCATATTATACAAATTAACAAAAAATATAATATCATCACAAAAAAATACACAGAAAATCGTCTAATTCTTGACTACATAGCGTCTTCAATCGCCTTTAGCATTTAGATTGACATTTTAAACTACTCCATGGTCGATATATTAGTAGTAGATGCAGGAATAACTAATGACATTGTACCATCAATGATAAACTATTATATTTGACAATAAATATTACCTAAAATATGATCATCAAAAATGTATAATATTATAAATCGAATAGTCGAATATTCGAATAAAGCCTCCCTTTTATTATTGGAATACTTAAAAAGGCAAGCCCTAGTACGCAAAACAAATACTTTTATAAATGTACAAAATAATTTATTCATTAGTAGGTTCAGAAACGCTCTTTCGTACAGTCAGCTTATCGACAAGTATCGTAGCGGCGCGCCCCCCCATCACTACGGAGTGTATGAGTGTGTGCGTGATCAACATCAAAACATCAAAACCATAACAAAAAAAGGGTCACCATATCATTGTTTATTTCTATAAAACGTCAGACAGAGTGAGTATTACATTAGAAGAGCTATATTGTTTTGATTTATGTTTTACATTTTGCAAGTTCCAATAACGTGTGATAATGGAAAATAACAGCTGGCAAAAATATGATTTGATTTGTTCTCTTGTGCCAGAAATCGCGGAAGTTCGTGAATAAAAGTGGTTTATTTTTACAAATCATGCATGGAAATTAGATAATAAATGTTTGCAGAGTATTCTAATAATATTTTCTCTTATACACAACACGTCAAGACTCTGATTACGATATAAACATTCATGCGTTGAACTACGCAATTGCATATGCGCGGCCGCGCGCACTGTGTACTTTGAGTTCGATTATTATAAATCTCTTCGATAAGATATGTAAAAAATGCTGTTGTTTGATTACTTGTATGTATATTCATTATAATAAATCCAAAATTTCGTGTCAATTAGTACAGTGATTATTTCAGAAACCTACATAATACAACAAAAATGCAATTTTATCCCGTACACTGACTTCAACAGATGATTGATAATTCATGAGATGTAATAAAATGATTGGTTATTCTGTAACATAAAGCCTATTTGTTCAAGAAACTAAAACAGTCATCAGAAAGACGATAGTGGCAATAGAATTTGAATGAGAGGGTATTTTACGACTCATAACATTTACCACCACGGGTAGGCAAAGTGACAGCGAGGCTTGACAGATTGAGCGTATTATGACGTTGGAGCGGGAGTGGTTAAGGATTAGAACAGAATAAAAGTAACTGTATTGGGAACTGACTAATTGGGTGACATGAAATCTGGAGGTTGAAATTATAACTATTAATAGCTTACAAATCTTTCTTACAAGTCTTTGCATTAGTTTTTGTGATCACTAATACTATCTCATATGTGTACATATAGAAATGTAAGCTATTTTCCGCCATTTTTTCTAACCTACTGCTGTGTTGGTTCAAATTGTCTATATATTCAAATTGTTTGAGTTGAGTTGAGTCTATGACTATTGACTAGTTTTTTGCATTGCGTGTATCAGTGTGTACAGCCGTCTGTCATTCATCAACCGTCATGTCACTCACCCGTGAGTTCTTTTGTTATGTTAGTACTGTGTTCGCGAGTGATCACGGTACTTAAATAACCTTAATCTCGTGAATTATTTACTTTGAATCTAAATCGGAATTGGTGTTTCACGACATAAACATAAACATAAACATAACATCATGTTGTCGTCCAGCGGCAGAAGTCTTTTTTATTGAGATTTTTGTACATTTTGTATAAAAATTACTATTGGTATTATATAAAAATAAGTCGGGTTTTCCTTCCTGACGCTATAACTCCAGAACGCACGAACCGATTTCCACGGTTTTGCATTCGTTGGAAAGGTCTCGGGCTCCGTGAGGTTTATAGCAAAGAAAATTCAGGAAAAATTCAACAGAACGCGGACGGAGTCGCGGGGCACAGCTAGTTGGTATTAAATATTGAGCTAAATACACTATTATTTAAAAAACGCAAAATCTTTTAAAAATGGACAATATATCGATATTGTTTTTCACTTCCCAATCCCTACAAGCTACTGCCCACAGAGCTACTGCCTCACGAGGTGACAGTGACAGCTACAAACCGTGTTGCCAGATGGTATTTCGCAGTCAGTATACAAAGCATTCTATGGCAGTCACTAATCAGACAGAGCCAACCACAGAGTACCTTGTATTGGAGCCAAAGACTACAAGCCAACCGACCGTGAGTCCATCTCTAATCTGTGCCGTGAGTTGAGTTCACAGAGTACCTTGTATATACTAGAAAGTTGAGTTTGCATTGGCGAAACATTTGTACATCGATTTGTGATGTTTATTTATTTTGTGCTGCCAAAATATAGAGATAACATTATAAATCGTTTTATTTGTTTCAAACTCAACTCACGGTCACCTACAATTTCTTCCAATCAGGTTATTAAGTATTTGCACTCAGCCTTATTGAGTTCATTCTAATGATTAAAGTAGGCACGGAGTCACAAGCCAAACGCGTGTGAATTTCTTTTTTCCTTTTTTATCGTTCATGTTGCTTATTCACTACGTACGTAAATATTATAATTCATTATTTATAACAAGCTCAGCAAGCGTAGTGTAGGACGCCCTCCGACCAGGTGGGATGACGATCTGCGAAAGACTGCAGGCAGATGCTGGATGCGGCAAGCTGAAGACAGGGCGCTATGGCGCTCATTAGAGGAGGCCTATCTATGTCCAGCAGTGGACAAGCATAGGCTGATGATGATGATGATGATGATGATTTATAACAACTTCAATCTTTCTGAGAATAATCGTAGACTCCTTGTTGAATTTAATTACGTACAGTGGCGGATTTACCAGCAGGCTGAGTAGGCTGGAGCCGAGGGTGGCAGATTTTTGGGGCGGAAAATTTGGAGACCAATCGTTTTTGCTACCTCATAGAAATAAAAAAAAAACTGTATGACGGTTTTCTGATGTTTTACAGATAGAACTCTGCAACAAATTTTGCCGATGACTCATTTACGTGCAATTTCAACGAAATTTTTGGATTATAAAAATAATCTAGGAAATGGCCGTTGTAGAGGCAAGGGCGCCAACAACTTTACTGCAAGCCGCGTAAAAGAACTTCGTTCTAAAAATAATTGTACGCACGGTCTCGGCTGCATATCTCAGGAAAATTGTCAGCTGAGCTCTCTTTATTGCTGGTATTTATATAGATGTCGCAGTCAACTAGCTTAATTCGCCGTTCAGTTAACAGCCTCGCCAATTTACTAAACAGCGCCGTTCAACTAGCGGCCTATATGATATTCAGCCGTATCGTCTGTTACAACATTTAATAAACTGGCTGGCTATGCTAATGCTTAGGCAACTGGTTGACATTTAAGTACTACAAAACTTTTTCTAAATACTACCCAAGTAGAGCGACCCGGATGGGTATAGGTTAGGGTTATTTTTTTATGACCCCACAGAAATCCCACTCGGCAAGTAGGTTTGGTGGATCTAAATAATTTCGTAAAATACCTAAGTACGTAATAAAATTATTCCATCAAAGTTGTTTTTTGCCGACGGCATATTGACAGTTTGGTGAGTTTCGGCTCTAGGTGGCTGAAAGTGGAACTAAATTGAAATGAACAGGCTAGGCAAGTATTTAAACGGCCAGGCAAGTAATTAAACGTCATCGATCCAAGTAATTTGCCTAGGTGTTTGATCAAATGGCTGAATATCATTCAGGCCACTAGTTGAACGGCGCTGTTTAGTAAAGTGGCAAGGCTGTTTATTGAACGTCGAATTAAGCTAAAGTCTGTCTCACGAAAGAAGACCTACGGCAATAAGTGGAACTAATTTTCGCTACGACGTCAATCTATTATATTTTTCTGTTTTTATTTATATAAATTTCAATAAATTACTGTAATAATAAAATTGAATTCGTCCTACAGTGATAAAACATTAAGTTTTTGGGGAGTCTAAAATAATGGAGGTTAACAACATTTCGTCGCATGACTGTGGCGCCGCGTCTGCAGGACTTCTTTCGTGAGACGGACTTTAGTTGGCTGCGACATATATATGAAAAGAGATATAACTTCGTTTTGGGAAACGATTGTGCTGCCGTCTGGACACGTGTTTCGGAACTACTATCAGTATGTATAAGTATGGTGTATCATACAGCTTACAGGAAATCGGTAAATGTCTTTGTTTTGATTTGTCGGCTTTGTCGCTTTGTTTGTTGAGGCTCAAAAGGGCTTGTACCCAGGCCGTTAAACTAAAAAAAACTTTGTTTGTTGTGAGTTAACAGTAATTTCATTACAATTATTGTAGAATAAAGGTGTTTAGCAATATTAAATAAAGTAAATATGTCGACTTGTGATTCTCAAAAAGCTGATGCTTCAAAGGACAATATATCGAACAATTCCATCGACGAGGGACTGCCTCGGGAGCTGAGTCAGCTAAGTCTTTCCAGTGCTTCAAGCCAAGATGAATTCTTTTGTGATAAAGGACATTCCGAATCGACACTTAAAAATATTTATGGCTACTACCAGTCACAGAAATTGTGCGACGTGACTCTTATAGTTGGAGGATGCAGGTTAGTTTGTTCACTTCTGTAATATATAAACAAAGGAATGGCATGAGGTCATGCACCTGGGATGCTACTTTCAACATCAATTTACCAAGATAGTATTGTGGCAGTGTACCAATACATGCATTGTAGGGACCTTACTGATTCTGGAGCTTTCCTATGCACTTACCTAATGCATGGTATGACTGACAGTAATTCAACCAAAAATTCTACCCTCGAAATAATAAAAACTAATTATATAGTTTAAAAAAGCAGTGATAGCCGATTGGTTAAAGCACGCATCTTGCGGGCACCAGGTCTTAGGTTCAAACCCGGCTCGCACCTCTGGATTTTTCGAAATCTATGCGCGAATCATAATTTCTATATGATTATCACTAGCTTACGGTGAAAGAAAACATCGTGAGGAAACCTGCATGTCTTAGAAGATCTAACCAATTTTCGAAAGACATGTGATATCCACCAACCCGCACTGGGCCAGCGTGGATTATGGCCTGATTCCCCCTCGTGTTGAGGGGAGGCCCATGCCCAGGAGTGGGATTTCAAAAGGGCTAAATTATTATATATAATTATATAGTAAAAAATATAATTTGACAATAAATATTTTTATCTTGTCTAAAGTAGGAATATTTTATTTATTCACTGCCACACATTTCTAATAGTATAACATATACCATTTAATGTGGGGTTAATTAAAATTACCTCGTTTTTATGTTTCTATTAGGATCCCAGCACACAAAATTCTATTAGCATCTTGCAGCGAGTACTTCGCAGCCATGTTTACTGGCTCACTGAGAGAGGCCCAGGAGCCTGAAATAACACTTGAGAGAGTGGACCCACAGGCACTGCAGGCTCTCGTGCACTACTGCTACACCGGCACTATAGGCTAGTATTGATCGCTTTGCAACTGACTGATGGTATGGCCTATTGCGGACAACAAAATATAATAGGGTTTATGACTTAACTTGCTATTTTTAATTTTACTTCAAAAAAGATGTTCTGGTTTCCCCTGCAAATTTGTATGTGCATATTTGTTTTAAGAAACTGCATCAGTTTTTATTACAATACCTACAAATTATTAGATGGTTATAAAAAAAAATAAAATACATTCATAAAATAACTCGACTTAAAAAAATTAGCCTAGTTTTAAGAGGTCAGAAATAATCCATTCATAATTTTATTTGGAGTTGGTGCCAGAGCCAATTTAACATTGCAAAGTTTTGAGTAAATACAAAGAGATAGTTTTTTCAATTATATTAAATTTAGATTATTTGCCTTTAAGCCTGACAAATTTTGTAATTCGCGAAAAAGACCGTGTGCAGTGCATTTATTAATACATTTATTTTACTCTAAATATTATCACGGTGGATATGATACTAGTAAATCACTAAATATACAAAAATTGCCAGATTATCTGGATTGCTGTCGTTCTTGAAATGTTTCAGACTAAGTTGGATATATTAATAAATGCACTGGACACGGTCTTTTTCGCGAATTACAAAATTTGTCTTTTATTATTGTCAGATTTTGAAAAAAATCTAAAAGAACTCAAAAAATTTGAATTTCGCGGGCTAGATGGGCGCTTTAGCCTTAAGATGATTTTTTAAGGACGATGTGGTTCGGCCCTTGCGAGAATAGCTTTTATTGCATATTTTACAATTATCTTAATCCTGGTCCTCTTTATTTGGTTCAAAATTATTCCATATACCTACTACTCTTGGTCGGTGGTGACATTGTTAACAATTTACCTTGCTAATGTTATAATCTTGCCATCTTATATTAAGTAATAATTTCTAATTTAAAGTTCACCCATAAACCTTATTTTGTAAACTCTTTATTTAAGTACACAAAATGATCACTGTATCACAATATTTAAAATATATATTTATACGATAAGTAGTCCACAACGCAAACAAAAGCGTAATGATTTATTTACAAGAAACAATAAATTATGATGCTCCACAACAACAAATGTGTCGAACCTTGTTGTCACCAATTTCTTCGCTCCCATTGGTGATTGTCACGTGCGACCGGCACGCGCCATCCGCCGGGACCCGCCCATTTCTTTCTTGTCGCTACTTGCATGATATTCGCATCCGCATAAACATCCGCACTGATTAATGCGGATGTGGATGCAGATGCAAATGTCCAAATCTATGCGGAAGTTCCGCATTTGCGGATGCGGATGCGAATGTTCGCAACATCCCTGGTGTAGACACCTTAATAATATATGACTTTAGGTTACTGATTGTTATTTGATTTGCAGAACTGAGAGAGGAAACAGTTGAAGTGCTCCTTTCGACAGCAAGCTTATTACAGCTTCATTCTGTTACAAATGCATGTTGCGCTTTCTTAAAGAAGCAGTTGGATCCCTGCAATTGTCTGGGGATAGCTTTATTTGCTGAACAGCAGTCGTGTTTGGATTTACACAAAAGTGCTTTAAAATACACATACCAACATTTTATGCAGGTGCATATTATTTCTGTTATTTTTTTTTGCATTATTTTCAATGTGTCGATCGACCATCGATCAAACGTTGCTCTGTATAAAAACTGACGATCGACGTTGACTCATCCCACCCTACCATTGATCGATTGTTGTGGTGTAACACCCTTATCCTACTAATATTATAAATGCGAAAGTTTGTGAGTGTGGATGTATGTATGTATGTATGTTTGTATGTATGTATGTATGTATGTATGTATGTATGTATGTATGTATGTATGTATGTATGTATGTATGTATGTTTGTTACTCCTTCACGCAAAAACTACTGAACGGATTTGGATGAAATTTGGAACACAGATAGATTATAACCGGGATTAACATATAGGATACTTTTTAACCCGATAATTCCGAAATTTTTGCTAAGTTAAAATACTACGCGGATGAAGTCGCGGGGCACAGCTAGTTATACATAATCTCAAAGCCTGACTGGTAACGAAACTGACATGAGTGAGTGATTAGATCAACCCTTCCTGTAGGCTCAACCCACGAAACTGGTGCAAGTGCATGGACTGGTCAGGCTTTGTCTTAAAATTTTCCTATTTTTTTTTGTCATTCCTGTCTGTGTAGCATATTAAAACATGTTTTTCATAGAAACAAATTATATTTGCTTTTATTATATGTACAGGTAGTGAAACACCAAGAGTTCCTAGCCTTGCAGGCGGACCAGCTGGCAAACCTGCTGAAATCTGATGATCTCAATGTGGTTACTGAGGAGAATGTGTTCGAAAGCCTCATGACATGGGTGCAGCACGACAGTGCTAGTAGAGAGCAACACTTGCCAACATTACTTAAGCTCATTAAATTGCCACTTCTCTCTTCAGAGGTATACTTCATTTTTTATCTGTTGAAGTAGCATGTCACACAGCATAAAGCAGTGTTAAGTACTCCTGTACTGTCATTGAAGTATTATTGATTGTGTTACCATATTGCAACAAAGGTTGAGCAATTTTGGGGGTTTAGTACATGTTTTGACACCATCAAATCTTTCTGGCCATACATTGCATAGCAGCTCCCCTAACGGAAATGTGCCGCTTTATTGGTGAATGTATGGAGACGTTAGATCACTCGATCGGTTTACTAAAAATAAGCATAATATACTAAATATAACTAAACAAAATCGTCCTTTTAATAAGTGTAGGGTATGAGGAAGAAGTCAATACTTTTATTTGTGACAAAATTTATTTTAGTCTTAAAGACAACAGAATAAGGTTGCTCATTTTCCGTTAAACAGTGTTTTTTTTATTTTTCATGTTACAGTACTTAATCGACACAGTGGAACAGGCATGTGGTAATGTACCGGAATGCCAACCTTTAATTATGGAGGCTGTGAAGTGGCATCTGCTCCCAGATCGGCGATCTCTCTTATGCTCACACAGAACCAGGCCTCGGACCTCGACTATAGGGCGTCTGTTGGCTATCGGAGGCATGGACGGATATAAGGTTTACAGGAACTCATCAATTTATTTAATAGAATATCTTCTTGGTATCAATGCTGGACCCAAAACTTTTTTAGGCGAGAGTCTTTATTGTACCTTTACATTAGTCGCCCAGTCGATCACATGGTTAAAATTACCCGAACAACTTTTTTAATTGATTGCATCAGTCTTTGGTGTAACCACCCCAATTTGACCGTCGATCGGCAGTTTCTTCATAGAGCAACGTTCGATCGATGGCTCATCGATCGACAATCGTACAATTTTCGTGGTACCACCTTTTGACTTAGCAGTCTATTTAGAGGCTTACTTAGTGTCGTAATAAAGTGTGTATAGCCCACGTTAAACTCCAAATTTCAGTTTGTCGGAAGCAACACGACCGTGCATAACTCGCCAAGCACCTCACAAAGATATCAATCACTTCCCAAAGTTGTGAGTTTCAATCAATTATCGCAGTTTAAAACAAAAAACTGTATTTGCTTTTATGTTTCTAATAACTGTGAGTGATGTTAACTCATACATACCCTAAAATTTACATTATATTACAAAATAAAAACCCATTTACCCACAACTTTATCCGAGTTCCTACTAAAAGTTAACCAAATGAAAAATCTTGCCAATAAAATTGTAAATAACCTACATCTGTTTATCAGGGTGCCAGCAATATGGAGATGTATGATCCCCGAACCAATACTTGGACACCTTTTATGAGAATGGGCGCAAGACGATTGCAGTTCGGTGTTGCGGTAATGCAAAACAAACTTATAGTAGTCGGAGGGAGAGATGGTCTCAAGACTTTGAACACGGTATGATTTATTATTATGTTTTTATTGAAGTTAAACTGAGTAGGTAGTTATGATTGACGGGCTCTGGGCTTCAAAAGTATTATGCAAATTTGAAGGCATTAGTTATCTATGCAGCTTAAATTACTATTCAATTCAAGCGGAGCGCGGTTTAATGTAATCGTACTTTACACTGAGTAACATTTTTTTTATCACCTTTATATTGTTGCGACCTTGGGACTGTTTAGTCAAATATCTCGAAAATACTGATCATACCAGCTTGATACAAAAACGCATTGTTAGTCTAGATGTACTCCATCGATTCATTAAGGAAAGTCTGGAAAGTTCGATGTTCAAAATCCATTGTAGGTATGTAGGTATAAGGTGAACGCCCTTGCGTTATCAGCACGACGCGACGCGACGGCGCACGGTGGTTCAGAAATTGAGCTCCCTAACTATAGAAATCGAAAGTCAGAATTCGAAAAAAATTTGAATGGGAATAGTTTAAGTCTATTAATATATATAACATATTATGATATGGGTGCCATAGAACGCTGTATGTGCGAGAAATTTAATATTTAGTTTTTTTTTGTATGGATAATAACATAAAATTTCATTTTTCTCGCGACTGTTTCCAACTGTAAGCTTGCCACTTATATGGCTTATTAGGGCTCTTACAGCAATTCGAATGACATATAGAACGTGCGCCTATCGTTGCCGCTTCACCAGGTACAGCATCTTGATTTTCGGAAAATTTGGTTGGTCTAAATAGGTAACTTATTGTTATAAAACATGCAATAATATGGATAAATGTGGTCATATTAACTAGTATGGGACCAATATACCCCACATAACCCCTTTCAAAGTGGTCTGCAAGAAAGTACTCATCAAAATTTGGATTCATTACTATCCATCTTTGATTGGCCTCTAACACACCACTAGCACCATAATTTCAGCAACATTTATTTATTTGAGGATAGAATGTACTAGTGCAGTACGATACAAATGAAACCCACGTATTTTCACAAGATTTGGTAAGATGGAGAATAATAAATGGGAACAAATGAGATGGCATCAGTGAGATTAACTGAATTAAGTTACCATATAAATAGTTACAGTAGATAGGTAATAACAAATTAAGGTTTTATATCTAAGGGGCGTATTAATAAATCTATCTCAAGTTTGTAAGCGATCTTGAATACGCTTTTGACATGTAATTTGGTACTGAGATGACGTTATGATGACATTTCCAAGATCACTCTCAGACTTGAGACCCATAATCTTTTGTAATTAAATATGTAAAATAATATGGGAACAAATGAGATGGCATCAGTAAGAATAATATAATATAAGATATGTAATAACAAATTAAATTACAAATATTGAATAACGGCTCGACTTCCAGAAATGGCAAAAGAAGCATGCAAGTAGTAAGGAGGGACTGAATAATAGGAAACAAAGTATACAACAGAAGTTTCGTAATGAAATGGGTGTCTTAGTAGATGTCGTGAAACAGGGTTAGTTGGTATTATTATTCATTCCATTTATGTTTTGCTTACTATATCTATGTTAAGTTATAAATTTAGATTAGGTGTTTCTTATTCTTTATGTTCTTTATCTTTGCTATAGGGTCTGGAACTATTAACTATAGATAGCAAAACAGCCAGTTATGAATGCCTGTTGTATACAAGGATTGAAATTTGTTTCATATGGGGAGGTAATTCCTAATTTTACAAACCAGACTGCTCAAATGTCTTTGGAACTTTATGAGTGGTATTATTATTCCATCGAGTATTCACAACGTTTTGATGCATGGTGCTGAAATTAACACACATTTCGGCATAATGCTTATAGGAAAATTGTCAGAAGAGGCATCTGAAGCTCGTAATAAAGATTTCCGAAAAACTCAAGATCACACGTCAGCAACGAAGACATATTCACGGTTTTCTCATATCTTCATATCCTTTCACATCAAGTAGGTATTAGACCTGATTTAAGGAAAAATAACAGAAGAGTAGTCATGATATGATATGCCTTTCTATTAATTGATAAGCATGAAAATAAAATCTTGAAGTAATTGATATGAGCATTATTATTTATGCTCATATCAATTAATTCAATGCATCTGACTTAGAAGATGACGATATTCTTGCATGGTTTTAGCACTCTTTGTTAGTTTTTGTAGTTTTCATAATATATTTATTCATATTATATTTTTGTAAATCATAAAATATTACAATTAGGAGTTCTATTTTATTATGAGCTATTGTTCTTCTTTATTGTGACCTTTATTTACTATATTGATAACTAATAATTATATTAATCTTACTGATGACATCTCATTTCTTCCCATTTATTATTCTCCCTCTTACCAAATCTTGTGAAAATACGTGGGTTTCATTTGTATCGTACTGCACTAGTACATTCTATCCTCAAATAAATAAATGTTGCTGAAATTATGGTGCTAGTGGTGTGTTAGAGGCCAATCAAAGATGGATAGTAATGAATCCAAATTTTGATGAGTACTTTCTTGCAGACCACTTTGAAAGGGGTTATGTGGGGTATATTGGTCCCATACTAGTTAATATGACCACATTTATCCATATTATTGCATGTTTTATAACAATAAGTTACCTATTTAGACCAACCAAATTTTCCGAAAATCAAGTGCTGTAACTGGTGAAGCGGCAACGATAGGCGCACGTTCTAGATGTCATTCGAATCGCTGTAAGAGCCCTAATAAGCCATATAAGTGGCAAGCTTACAGTTGGAAACAGTCGCGAGAAAAATTAAATTTTATGTTTTTCTCCATACAAAAAAAACTAAATATTAAATTTCTCGCACATACAGCGTTCTATGGCACCCATATCATAATATGTTATATATATTAATAGACTTAAACTATTCCCATTCAAAGTTTTTTCGAATTCTGACTTTCGATTTCTATAGTTAGGGAGCTCAATTTCTGAACCACCGTGCGGCGGCGTCGAGCGAATACAAAAGAAAGCCGACAATGGGTCTCGGGATCGTTCGATTGCGATTATTATTACATACCTACATCGAGAACATTCGGGTAGCAACTAGCGCAACTCTTTATTCGATATAGCGGCCCGCCCCGGTTTCGCACTGGTTGCATTATTAGAGTTCTAGTAAGGATCCCTAATTTTTTTGAAAATATAATATAGCCTATGTCACCCGGGGATAGTGTAGCTTCCCAACAGTGAAATAATTTTTCAAATTGGTTCAGTAGTTTCGGAGCCTATTCATTACAATCAAACAAACAAACTTTTCCTCTTTATAATATTAGTATGATATAAGGAGTCGACGTCACGCAGCGAGTTGTTACTTCTTGGAAGCGACAGTGTACGGAACTCAAGGAAGCGAACGAAGAGCAATATACCAGTGACCTAGGCGATTATATTGGAATACTGTGCGACTGCCAAGTGATTCGGAACAGTGATTGTTGTGTGTAACTAGTGTTATTGAAGTAGTGTACTAGTGTGTATTTGTCAAGTTTGTGGAGAGCGAAATAAACCCTTTTTACACCTCAACGGCGTTTAGTACCCTACGTTCGTAACAATATTATAACCGTGTCACGTGAAAAAGTAAGGTTTAGTCATATTCAAAAAATATCACGATATCCATTTTACTAGATGTCCTTTGCGTAAAAAGTACCTTTTCATTACTCATACTCTGAAAGTAGGTCTGAAGTTGCCTGAGGAGCGGGTTGAAAGTAATACTTTTCCGGCCCGAGAGAATCGCTTTCAACTGACAGCTGTCAAATTATAAAAAAAAACTAGTTCCATTTTCACATTTCTATGGAACCATGTTCAAACTTTTTCTACAGTCACTCAATTACAGCACGATGTAAAATGGAAATAACATAAAGTTAAGTATTAATTAAATAATATATATTTTTAAATGACTTAATTATAATTTAGTTTCAACAATTTCTTTAAAATACACATAGATTTGGGCAAAATATTTAAAGATGAAAATGAAAAATAATGGCTAAATAATGAAGTTGGCCGGCCAACGAAAAAAAACAAAATAGGCGGCAATCCGATCTTTATTTTTTTTTTTCGAGTTGTAGAGTATTGTTCATACTTCCTTGTATTATTTATTTAGCCAATTCCTGTTTTTATTTTTACTTTCCTTGTATTCGTAATGAAAAGCACAGTGTTTACCTCGGGTGAAAGACTTATTTTGTCCCTCGAACTATTAGCGCCCTCGCTACGCTCGGGCGCCAAACCCCGTCTCGGAACTAAATAAGTCACTTTCACCACTCGTGTAACAATGTACTATTAATCTATTGTATTTTTTTAGGTGGAATGTTTTGATCTTACTTCTTTGAGTTGGAGCACATTAGCACCAATGAACACGCACCGCCACGGGCTGGGAGTGGCCGTCCTGGGCGACGGGCCCAATTCACCCGTCTACGCGGTCGGCGGACACGACGGGTGGATCTACTTGAATTCCGTTGAAAGGTGCGCATTACAGCTAACACTTCTGACTGCTCGCTTGCACTGAATTTGCTAGGAAGGGGATAGTATGAGCACTGGCTAGGTCGGTCTAAAGCGAAGTTTACATGTAGATGGGACGCGTGCTCGCGCACGTGGACGATAGTGGCGCCGATGTCGGGCGCGCGCAGCACGTGCGGCGTGGCGGCGCTGCGCGGGCGGCTGTTCGCCGTGGGGGGGCGCGACGGCGGCGCCTGTCTGCGCTCCGTCGAGAGCTACGACCCCGCCACCAACCACTGGACCAACTGCGCGCCCATGACGCGCCGCCGCGGCGGAGTCAGCGTGAGTCGCCCTCACCTGCACCTCTAGGGACACCTCCCCCGCCACCAACCACTGGACCAACTGCGCGCCCATGACGCGCCGCCGCGGCGGAGTCAGCGTGAGTCGCCCTCACCTGCACCTCTAGGGACACCTCCCCCGCCACCAACCACTGGACCAACTGCGCGCCCATGACGCGCCGCCGCGGCGGAGTCAGCGTGAGTCGCCCTCACCTGCACCTCTAGGGACACCTCCCCCGCCACCAACCACTGGACCAACTGCGCGCCCATGACGCGCCGCCGCGGCGGAGTCAGCGTGAGTCGCCCTCACCTGCACCTCTAGGGACACCTCCCCCGCCACCAACCACTGGACCAACTGCGCGCCCATGACGCGCCGCCGCGGCGGAGTCAGCGTGAGTCGCCCTCACCTGCACCTCTAGGCACACCTCCCCCGCCACCAACCACTGGACCAACTGCGCGCCCATGACGCGCCGCCGCGGCGGAGTCAGCGTGAGTCGCCCTCACCTGCACCTCTAGGGACACCTCCCCCGCCACCAACCACTGGACCAACTGCGCGCCCATGACGCGCCGCCGCGGCGGAGTCAGCGTGAGTCGCCCTCACCTGCACCTCTAGGGACACCTCCCCCGCCACCAACCACTGGACCAACTGCGCGCCCATGACGCGCCGCCGCGGCGGAGTCAGCGTGAGTCGCCCTCACCTGCACCTCTAGGGACACCTCCCCCGCCACCAACCACTGGACCAACTGCGCGCCCATGACGCGCCGCCGCGGCGGAGTCAGCGTGAGTCGCCCTCACCTGCACCTCTAGGGACACCTCCCCCGCCACCAACCACTGGACCAACTGCGCGCCCATGACGCGCCGCCGCGGCGGAGTCAGCGTGAGTCGCCCTCACCTGCACCTCTAGGGACACCTCCCCCGCCACCAACCACTGGACCAACTGCGCGCCCATGACGCGCCGCCGCGGCGGAGTCAGCGTGAGTCGCCCTCACCTGCACCTCTAGGGACACCTCCCCCGCCACCAACCACTGGACCAACTGCGCGCCCATGACGCGCCGCCGCGGCGGAGTCAGCGTGAGTCGCCCTCACCTGCACCTCTAGGGACACCTCCCCCGCCACCAACCACTGGACCAACTGCGCGCCCATGACGCGCCGCCGCGGCGGAGTCAGCGTGAGTCGCCCTCACCTGCACCTCTAGGGACACCTCCCCCGCCACCAACCACTGGACCAACTGCGCGCCCATGACGCGCCGCCGCGGCGGAGTCAGCGTGAGTCGCCCTCACCTGCACCTCTAGGGACACCTCCCCCGCCACCAACCACTGGACCAACTGCGCGCCCATGACGCGCCGCCGCGGCGGAGTCAGCGTGAGTCGCCCTCACCTGCACCTCTAGGGACACCTCCCCCGCCACCAACCACTGGACCAACTGCGCGCCCATGACGCGCCGCCGCGGCGGAGTCAGCGTGAGTCGCCATCACCTGCACCTCTAGGGACACCTCCCCCGCCACCAACCACTGGACCAACTGCGCGCCCATGACGCGCCGCCGCGGCGGAGTCAGCGTGAGTCGCCCTCACCTGCACCTCTAGGGACACCTCCCCCGCCACCAACCACTGGACCAACTGCGCGCCCATGACGCGCCGCCGCGGCGGAGTCAGCGTGAGTCGCCCTCACCTGCACCTCTAGGGACACCTCCCCCGCCACCAACCACTGGACCAACTGCGCGCCCATGACGCGCCGCCGCGGCGGAGTCAGCGTGAGTCGCCCTCACCTGCACCTCTAGGGACACCTCCCCCGCCACCAACCACTGGACCAACTGCGCGCCCATGACGCGCCGCCGCGGCGGAGTCAGCGTGAGTCGCCCTCACCTGCACCTCTAGGGACACCTCCCCCGCCACCAACCACTGGACCAACTGCGCGCCCATGACGCGCCGCCGCGGCGGAGTCAGCGTGAGTCGCCCTCACCTGCACCTCTAGGGACACCTCCCCCGCCACCAACCACTGGACCAACTGCGCGCCCATGACGCGCCGCCGCGGCGGAGTCAGCGTGAGTCGCCCTCACCTGCACCTCTAGGGACACCTCCCCCGCCACCAACCACTGGACCAACTGCGCGCCCATGACGCGCCGCCGCGGCGGAGTCAGCGTGAGTCGCCATCACCTGCACCTCTAGGGACACCTCCCCCGCCACCAACCACTGGACCAACTGCGCGCCCATGACGCGCCGCCGCGGCGGAGTCAGCGTGAGTCGCCCTCACCTGCACCTCTAGGGACACCTCCCCCGCCACCAACCACTGGACCAACTGCGCGCCCATGACGCGCCGCCGCGGCGGAGTCAGCGTGAGTCGCCCTCACCTGCACCTCTAGGGACACCTCCCCCGCCACCAACCACTGGACCAACTGCGCGCCCATGACGCGCCGCCGCGGCGGAGTCAGCGTGAGTCGCCCTCACCTGCACCTCTAGGGACACCTCCCCCGCCACCAACCACTGGACCAACTGCGCGCCCATGACGCGCCGCCGCGGCGGAGTCAGCGTGAGTCGCCCTCACCTGCACCTCTAGGGACACCTCCCCCGCCACCAACCACTGGACCAACTGCGCGCCCATGACGCGCCGCCGCGGCGGAGTCAGCGTGAGTCGCCCTCACCTGCACCTCTAGGGACACCTCCCCCGCCACCAACCACTGGACCAACTGCGCGCCCATGACGCGCCGCCGCGGCGGAGTCAGCGTGAGTCGCCCTCACCTGCACCTCTAGGGACACCTCCCCCGCCACCAACCACTGGACCAACTGCGCGCCCATGACGCGCCGCCGCGGCGGAGTCAGCGTGAGTCGCCCTCACCTGCACCTCTAGGGACACCTCCCCCGCCACCAACCACTGGACCAACTGCGCGCCCATGACGCGTCGCCGCGGCGGAGTCAGCGTGAGTCGCCCTCACCTGCACCTCTAGGGACACCTCCCCCGCCACCTGATGATGACAAACTGAGCTGAATAGGGTGTACTTTCCTTTATTTAGGCAGATAATGGCGGCCGACCACCGGCGATGTTGATCGATAATCTCTTATTTTGTCACAACAACAGAGAAAGCTAAGCTTCCTAGCTAAATCGTGATATGTATTGCTAGGTTTGCGCCGCTGGCAATTACCTGTACGCCCTGGGCGGGCACGAGGCGCCGGCCAACACGGTGGGCGGGCGGCTCGCGTGCGTGGAGAGGTACGACCCGGTGGCCGACACGTGGCTGCTTCTAGCGCGGCTCTCCTACGGAAGGGATGCGATTGGGTCCTGTCTGCTCGGTGATAGAATAATTGCTGTTGGTGCGTATAAGTTTTTCGCCAAACCCTGTATAATGTCTACCAACAAACCATTTTTAGGGTTTTGGTCGATTTACTTGTTTATATTGTAATAATGTTAACATTTCTTTAACATACACATTTTACATTCGCAGTGTTTTCTAGTGATCTTCTCAGTCGAGGTCGCGTTCCGATCCGGTGGTAGATTTACCCTCGCCACCTCTTCTGGCAGCGGCCCAAGCCGAGGTCGTGTCCCTTGTGGCGCCCTTGAGCTAGCTGCCCCCCTGCCCCTCTGGCTGGAGCGCACTCGCGCTCGCCCTCTGTCCGGGTGAAGTTGTTAAGGCCACTCTGGCCAACAACATATAGTCAATAAAAAAAAAGTGTTTTCTAGATGTGATTTAATCATAAAAACAAAACTAGGTTCCTTGATAATATCATTCTGTATTGAGTTTGGCTTTAATATGTATTAGTGATGTAACGAATATTCGCATTCGCATTCGCATTCGCGAATATTCGCATATTTTTTGACATTCGCATTCGCATTCGCAAGAATCTATGCGAATGTTTGGCGAATGTTTTCTTTAAAACAAAAAGGAAATGATCTATGGATGGAAATGGAATTTTAATACAACTAGTAAGAATTATATATTTTTTCAACAAACTTGCTCGTAGGGTTATTCCACGGCTCTCGTAACCTATTAATTTCTCCGAAATTAATAAATACCGTACCGCTACCGCTACCGTATAAATAAAATAGTTAGGAATTATGTTACTAAATTTAATAAGCCGGCATTCATAGACATCTTAAGCAAAAGTGACGTAAACCTTTATTTTATTTTTGGACTGATGAAAAGTTCTTATTAGGAGATTTAATTCAAATAATTTAGTCGTGATTAGACTGGGTGCACAAGCAGTGGTGCGTGGGTTTGAAACTCAGTCCAAACTTTCGTTTTTTTTAAATTAATTATATTTATTTTTAAAAGTAAAGAACTATTTATTAACCATAATATCCCATTTATAATGTTGTTCTAAGTCAAATCATGAATCTTGCTACTCACGTAAAAAAGGCCACTTTGAAGTTCAATATTTCGTAAAAGGAAATTAATATTGAAAAGCTGTCAGAGAAACCTTTAAATTATTTTAAAACACCTACTTAACAATTCCTCACTCGAGGGGGTGAGTAAACATTTTTTTCACTCCCCTTTCGTAAGTACGGGAGGTACAATGGCATGACTTTGCTTTCAAAATATAAATACACAGTTTTGTAGTGGTACATAAACTCTATTTTTTGCCAATTTAATAGTCTCTAAATAAAATTACTGTGATGTCAGCGAGACGAGCAGACGGACAGACAGACGTGGCGAAACTATAAGAATTCAGAGTTTGACTACGAAACCCTAAAAACTTACGGCGCGCCATCTTGTTTTATTTTTCATTCATACTGCAATTCTCTAGGTCGTAAACAAATTCGTGAGCTGTGATTTTTCAATTAAGATTGTAATATTTTAATAGTACATTGTTACACGAGTGGTGAAAGTGACTTATTTAGTCCCGAGACGGGTTTTTGGTTGGCTAATAGTTCGAGGGACAACATAAGTCTTTCACCCGAGGTAAACACTGTGCTTTTCATTACGAATACAAGGACAGTAAAAATAAAAACAGGAATTGGCTAAAGAAATAATACAAGAAAGTATGAACAATACTCTACAACTCGAAAAAGAAAATAAAGATCGCATTGCCGCCTATTTTGTTTTTTTTTCGTTGGTCGGCCAACTTCATTATTTAGCCATAATTTTTCATTTTCATATTTAAATATTTTGCCCAATCCTATGTTATTTTAAAGAAATTGTTGAAATTAAATTATAATGAAGTCATTTAAAAATATATATTCTTTAATTAATACTTAAATTTATGTTATTTCAATTTTACATCGTGCTGTAATTGAGTGACTGTAGAAAAAGTTTGAACATGGTTCCATAGAAATGTGAAAATGGAATTAGTTTTTTTTAATAATTTGACAGCTGTCAGTTGAAAGCGATTTTCCCGGGCCGGAAAAGTATTACTTTCAACCCGCTCCTCAGGCAACTTCAGACCTACTTTCAGAGTATGAGTAATGAAAATATTTTTACTCGCAAGTGTATTGTAAAATGCCGTATGAAACGCGTGAGCATTGTGCATTACACACCTTGACTCCATCACAGCCCTCGCGTTAGTTTCGTGCTGCAAACCAGCCGCGATCGTAATGTAATGATCAACTTGCCTTACTTGCACTTATTTTCTTATACTTATTTGAATTAAAAAAATATATGGGATTGTCTTGAGGTATGCAGCTAAATTATAAATAGGATCTCTCTATTGTTCTTGTTAGTTTAATTAAAATATTAACATACTCATGAAATTTGAATATTAGTTAAATTTGATTAATGCAATAATACTAAACTACCCTCATATCAAAACAAATCTTTTCGAATTAACTTTATGTGAATAACTTCGTTCTTTCAACCTGTATGGGTTCGGCTATGTTCGGCCGACACGAAATGTCAAACCAGTCTAACATTTTGCACGCTCTTTATTAACCCCCGACGAAAAAACGAATTGTGTTATAAACTTAACATGTTTATACACAGATACACATGTTAAGTTTATAACACATCTCTTTTTTCGTCGGGGGTTAATAAACGTCAACGTTAATAAGCGTCTGTCTGTGGCTCTAACAATCTGTCGTGTTAAGGTATTCTGATCGAGAGAGTTCTTAGCTATGTTTCATGAACATCGGTTCAGCCGTTTGAAAATTATCAGCTCTTTTGTAGATTAAAAATAAATCGCATCGGGGGTTTTTAAAATTTTCAATTTAAAGTTATTTGAAAGTCAACATTCGCATTCGCATTCGCGAATGTTGGAGCCAAATATTCGCATTCGCGTTCGCGAATGTCAAAAATCTAACATTCGTTACATCACTAATATGTATAGATTCATTGGCAGAAGTCTCCGAGTTGATGCCAACTGAACATCATACTTCGATGGAAGTATGAGTCGACGTCGATCGATAATTTCTATATAAAACAATTGTTGATCAACAGTCGATCCATTAGTGCGGTAACACCCTAAGGTCAGGGACACACCGGTAAGGCGATTGCGATTTCTAAATAGATTTTCTATTGAACATTTAGGTGGATACGACGGAGTTCAATACCTGTGCGTGGTGGAAGTGTACGACTCGGAGTCGAACTGCTGGCGCAAGCTGGCGCCGCTCAGCACGGGGCGCGCCGGCGCCGCCGTGGTGGCCGTGCCGCCGCCGCGCGCGCTGCTCTGATGCGGCGCCTGCCGCCGCAGCCTGCCCGTGGACGCAGGCGCGGACGCGGCCTCGCACCATTCGCACTCGCACGCGGTCATGATGTACTTATACACTCAACTACTGAGCTAAACGCAACTAAGTATTTACAATTATAACCTTATTTTATGTGTGCAATGATACTTTCTTATACTAAATATATATACAATACAGTTTAGATGACGGGTAGGAAGTAATTAGTAATATGCTTACCATAAAATATGTAAGAAATATGTATGTTCATATTTTAGAATGGGTATAGTTGCACCGCTTCCTTATGAATTTACTTATATCAATTTATCGGAGAAATATTTGTACAACTAGTAAGACTGTTTTAATTAATATTAATTCCATTTTCGAATTTATTATCTAAATGTTAGAAGAATATATTTATAATATTCTATTTTTACTTTCGACGTCTCGAATAACATTAGTTCCAATGTCGTTCTAGAACCAATCAAATTAAACAATTTCTTAAAATTGGTAACTGATCTCAATATGTTAACAGATACATTGCGAAAAGAATAACTATCAGGATTCGATCGATCTACTTAGGACTTTTTAGATTTATTTTATGTAAGAGACTGTTAGTAATATTCTCATAGATGTGTACTTAGAGACTGCTATAGTATAAGTTGTCTATTGTTTTGAATAAAACGTGTTTCAGAAATGTGGAATAAATACAGTTTTACGCATAAGGACGAGAATCGGAGAAATAATGAAATAGTAGAAAATAAATTATTTCATAAATCTTTTTGACATCACTTCAATGAACTCGTACTGTTATAAGTTGTACGCGGAATATTCACCTGTTTATGAAATATTAATGGCTGCTACCCCCTAACACAGTTTACACCGTGTTACAGTCATTTGCATATGTTCTAAGACGGTAACACGAAATTTGTGCCAGAAGTAGAGTAATATTCTAATCCAGGATAGTTATGTAGTCTGTCTTCAATGAGCAATTACTGGGCTACCTTATATGTATTTAATATATTATTTCACATTTCTGATGCACCTGTAAAAAACTTCCCAAATCATTATTTTATTATATATTTTGGTATAACCGAAAATAGATTAGTGATGATTAATATAGAAAATGTACCAGTGGAGTATCGATATTTTTTCTTTGCTTTATGCGAATACAATATTTAAGTGTTTGGCTGGACAATTTATATTTCGGTCCCCTTAACATACACGAGAGGCTTTACTATACATTTTATTTTTATAGTAAGTAGTTTTATTTTTAATTCGATAATCGATCGACAGTTCCTACATCGAGAAACGTTCGATCGATTGCTGTAACACCCTTATCATGTGTGTAGCTGAGTAATGTAACTTTCTTATTAAGTACTCTTCTATATCAACCAGTATTACTTTGTCTACATTTAGTAAACTCGTGCGTGACTTAAAAATTATATAAGGGGACTATTCTGTGATGTTAGTGATAGTGAGTCGCTAGATAATTAATACTGAATAGCACTGACTGTGTATAAAGCGTTAAGGTTTTGTGAAATTGTATGTTCCTTATCTAAAAGTGTAGAGAAACATAATTGATTTTTATAATAATAATCGGGTAGTTACTTTCATTCTTTTATTTACTTAATTATTTTGGAAAACAAACTAACTGAATATGCCTTTCACGGTCTTAATATTATGATCGTGTGCAAGACAGTCATCTTTGTGATGTAAAATTTAGTTTACTCGTATTTTGTAGGCAGTAGATACTACTTTTGTCTCGGATAGGTATTGATGGTAGAATAATGCCTACTTTATATAGGTAGGTATTTTAAATAACATATCTAATAAGTTATCAATCCTTATCCGCTTACTCCCATCATCGCTACTAGTAGTGCGTAGAGTACAAAAGTTGGTCTTGTATTTTGTTTTTTATATCTACTTGCCTACTGTTTTCTTTATAAAATTTACCTACAAATACATGTTAGATATAAAACGTAAATAAAAAGGGACAATGTTGCCAAATTAATTCATTATGTATCGTAATTCCCAGTGGTGACTTATTCTAAATAATAAAAAAAATATTTTTGTGTTTTAATGTTTATTAGTGTAATTAATCGTTACAAAAAGCTAGTTATGTTGTACAAAACATTTGTTTTCAGAATAATACGAGAGCGTAATTAATGAAAATAATAATCATTTGGACATTGGACCATGTTATGAAACTAAAACATGTTACTAACAAAATTAAATGCAACCATATAGCTTACTTTATCCTGATAAACTAGCTAAAATACTTTGTGAAAATTATTATTATTTTATTGTGATAAGCGCCTAAGATTCGTCATCACTTCCTGGAGCGGCTTTCGGTTTAGGCCCTCCCGCTCGCTTGGCCATGATGATTTGGTCGACCTTAAGAATAGTAGTGGCTGCTCCAACGGCGTATTTGAGACCCCAGTATTTCAAAAAATATGAATCAAATATCTTCTTTTCTTTGGCGTCACAGACTCCGCTGTTTTCCGATTCAATGTCGTATCCTGCGTTTTTCTTGCCATCCTGAAAATGAAAACAATATTCGTTCATTATTATGGACGATAAATAAAATCACTTCTCAACTCTTGCGCGTCGTTTCTGTCGTCTTTGGAACTACAATAATTTATTTTTTATTTTCACCTATTCGCTAAATATTTTTTTTAAGTTATTTTATAACCCTTGGGAAGCTCAGGCTGGCAACGCTAGCTAATTGATAAAGAATAAGATATCTCACTAAACTTATGTCGGAAGGAATGAGGTGGACTATATTTACCTTGTGCGCCTTGTAAATATTGTTTACGACTTCTGTGGCGTTGGCCCCAGAGTTGTCTGCGAGTGCTCGAGGTATGCTTTCGAGGGCGACAGCGAACTTCCTCACTGCGTATTGCTCGAGACCTGGCAGCGTGTCGGCATATTGCAGTAATTGTTGCGCCAACTCTACTTCTGTTGCACCGGCGCCGGGAACAAATCTGTGAAGTGACAAAACATTATTTATTAACATACTAGCCATTTATTAGTAGACTTTAACTAGGTACTTATTCCTCAAACATCAGTCATGATAATAATGATTGTATAATCATATACAATATTAATTACCTTCCATCCCTAGCGATGCCTTTGAAAGTGTTAACACCATCATCAATAGCCCTCTCAATGTCATCCATGTAGTTGTCGGTGGAGCCTCTGATGACCACAGTGGAAATACGCGACTCGGCGCTTTCCATGCGGAAATATACAACGCGCGTGTCACCAAGTTCCTCCACACCGACCACATCACAATAGCCAAGTTCTTCAGCAGTAGGTGTTGTGAGTCTTGGCAGCACCTTCAAGGTAATTAACATTAGACATGATGATCAAAACAGTTGCTTGATTATATTTATTCTAGCTACAAGAACTACTTACAGTTGCATTGACAGTTCTGGCGAGACGACGGAGATCAAATTTAGAGTTGAGACGAACAGCCATCACATCATATTTGTTCAAAAAATGCAATGCCATATCCCCAAACTTAGCACCGGCAACAACAACTTTCACTCCAGCATCAGCAATCTCTTTGATTTGCTTCTCTAGAAGAGATTCCTCTCCCCTGCTGAAGTTTAGAAGTTCATCAGCAGACTTGATGAGCACTGTTCCCTTAGTTTCAGTCTGTGTGATATCCACAGGGCAGGAGAACACAGCAACCTTTGCTTTAGCAGCTGATGTGACATCACCTTCAACTTCTCTCTTGAAAACCATGCCAGATAGGACCTCTGATTGTAGGACACCAGATCCAAGAATCTAGAGTGGAAAAGTAATGTATAGTATAAAATCAATAACCAACATGACACATTGAATTTTGTAAAGTTTGAATAATTTTGCTACTAAGTATTTGTTGGGATGATCTCATGACTGGTGGGGAGATATAACATAATCTACACATATTCATCATAACATAAATAACCAACCTTGCATATCCGGACGTTGTCAACATTAAATGTTGTCTTCTCAGGTAGAATGGCAACACATGCCTTAGCAACAATCTCAGCTATAAAATCTTCATAACCATATTGCTTGGACATTATAGATGGTGTAATTCCCTCAATCACAGCTTTCATGTCCTTACAATCTTTTATTTCATGGCAGACTAGGTTAGGGAGGATTTCCACACACTTCTCAAGCGCCTTTTCATAACCATCAGCTATTTCACTTGGTGTGACTCCTAACCTGAGTAGTTCGTCAGCAGCTTCCAAGAGAGCTCCAGATAAGACAATAACAAAGTTGGTACCATCTCCAACTTCAGCATCTTGCATCTGACTTGCTAGAACCATAAGTTTTGCAGCGGGATGCTCAATATCAAGCTCTCTGATTATGGTACCAGCATCACTAGTCACAAATTGTTTATCTATGTGGTTTATGATCATTTTGTTCATTCCATTCGGACCATAGGCCGAGCGAACACTCTGTGCAAATTGTTTGCAAGCGTTTATGTTGCGGTACACAGCTTCTTCCAAACCAGAGAACATCTAGAAAATAAATTAGTAGATATTCAGCTATCAAGATTTAGCATGAGGGCTAATAGTTTTCTCTTAACTGGAACTCAAAGGCACAAGTGTAATTTATTTATGTTTGACACACATCCATATGAATTTTATATGATTATATTAAACCTATAATAATATGAACTTGTTATTCTTTATACAGGTGATACATAATACATATTTTGATTATAATTTATTATTAGTAATGCTGATGCAAAAACCCATTACATACAGCATGTGAAGTAGAATATTCTAAAATATTATTGATTGTTATAAAATTAACAGAATATTTAATTTTCGGCTATTGAATGAATTGTAACATAAAATTATCATTGTATCAAGACAGTTAGAGAAGTTATTTCATTATATATTAACATGATGTGACCGATGAGTCTGTGGTTAGGTAGCGGAGTTGGTTATGAGTAAAATTTTCGGTCTTACCCGTGCCCCTTCTTTCATCATTTGGGGTACGCCCGGAGCTTTTGGTACATGTAAAGCCATTTTGTGAAAGTTATTTTCAATACTTTTAATGGAAATATAGTTTAGATTCCTTCCTCGTGATCGGCGATATTCAACAATGAATGACAGATGACTGCCAAAGAGAAAGAGAAAATAAATGACAGTCACGGATTACTAGCTAACTATAATCGACAATGGCAATCGATTATTAAAAATAATCGAGGCTTCATTTAAAAAAAAAATAGGTGGTATCAAGAACTTTATACATGGTATTCTAAGCTTCTTGGGTGGTATGCACAATGAATAATTAACACCACAGAGACTGACACAAGAAAAGCAAGGACGTGGGTAGGTTGCAAAGGTATAATAGCAAACATAACTTTGTGGTAGCAACATATATTTTTATTTATCTATGGGTATCAGCAAACACCGCACCAAAGAGAATATAAATATCAATTATCATTGTCAAATGTCAGTTAAGTCAACCAATGTCAAGTATCAATAGCCTGCCTCTATTGGATTGGATATCTTTGTTATAGCTATAATTTCGATGACGGATTTCGTATCAATTTTGCAATAAATACGAAACCCTGCAATTTATAAGCGTCGTGAGTGCATATTTTTTACAATCGAAAGTTATTGAGCTAAGAATATCTTATAAGATTCCTAATAAATATGCTTGGTTTCAGAGTAAACATTCCGTGGTGTACGGCTACGCCCTGTTTTACATCTCAAGGAGTATAATTTTGCGTTCAACATAGGCCTATCAGATACTGCCGTTATGGATATGATGGTATCAACATTGCAACAGCAGAGGGCTGTAACAGAACAGCTGAGACGGGAAGCAGCTATCAAGAGAATTCCTGTCTCTGTGGCTGTTGCTGACATAGTCAAATACATCAACGATCACGGACAAGAGGACTGCCTTCTTATTGGCTTCTCCAGTCAAAAAATCAATCCTTTCCGCGAAAAGAGTTCCTGCACTGTTCTTTAAGTATTATTATAATTAACACCAATATATCTCTTTAGGAATTGCTTTAATAACATTGTCTGAACAAGTCAGAATATTGATGAGTGTTTAAATGTGAGTTGACTGTTTCATTTTAATACCGAATTGTTTAACACACCTACCTTATTTTGAATTGTGTGAAGGAAGTCCCTTAGGGGGTATTAAATATGTGGCAGTTGATATCTATGTATAATATTTATGATGATATTAAAATTCTTACCTTATTTTACTAATATGTTGTTTAAATAAAAACAACTAATTATCTAATTTATTGTTTTATTTGTGCACATAAACCAAACATACATTATGCAATTCCTCTATTAGGGAATATTGTTGACTACCTACCAATTCCATAGAAACTGGATGTATTAGACAGTGTGTTCCAGTTGTATTAAAGCATCTAACTATACATGCTATGATAAAAACTAACTTTAGAAAACAAATTGCAGCAAATCTGCATTACTACTCAAAATGGATCAATTGCTTATAAATTAGTTATTACATACAAAGAGAATATACCGTTACATATATAAGTTATTTCATATACACATTGATACAAGGGTTTGAAATATTGGTGTCAATCGTTCTCATCTCACATAACATCATTACTGTGAATATCATCTATGTTTATAAATGTATATCAATAGAATTAGCACATATTTATGGTATATTTATTTCTAATTATGCCATGCATAACCATATTATGCTATGGTTATGTGGAGATCCTTATTAATCCGATGGTGATTGGTAAAAACACAGTGAATTTTTTTTTTATAATTATTTACTTTTGTTAGCTGGTATATAGGTATAGCCATGCACTAAGGGTATGTTTCAGATGCAAATATGGTTTGAATTACTTTTTGATGCCACATTAATAATAACATGAACAACATTTATTATCTTTAATAACCCATAAAAAATGTGCAATTAATGTAGTAGGTAGGAGACCTAGTTGACAGCATTTTTCAGCAGGTATATTTTGACAAGGATTAAGTAATTGATCTCAGCAATCCGCCCTACTATTTATGGGTTAACCATATCAACTAAATTTTCCTCCGCAGAAAAGGAAACTAGAACATCAATTTTTCGAGATTACTCCAAACAACACTTGCTTTAAGATACGACCACTACTTACACATATATTCAGTAAGTTAAATGCTAGTTTTGTCTGAATCAAATATTCTTCAGAAGTTCCAAATCATCCTAATAGCAAAACACGACCAATTTATAAAATAGAAAGAAAATTGGGTTACAGTAAATAATAACAGATGGTTGTAAATGTACACTTGGAAATCTAGAAATTTAGGATTTATATATGTTTCACCCAAATAGGTATTTTATAATGGACTTCCCAAGTTTTTCATGTCAAGGGTTACTTGTAATTCGGCATATTCCTTGCAGGGTGTGATAGAGAAGCTAAAATAAATACATCAAATTACAAGTAATCTTGTATACTGAATTCAATTCCTTTTCAATACACACACTATTCACACCCATATTCTCTGAAGATGGTAGGCAGAAGGGGAAAGTTTTTAATCTTTTAATTAAAAAAAATACTAATCCTTGTTCCAATATCAATGATCCATGACTTTACTCTCACATTGTTTAGTGAGATCTGCTATAATAATGTTCAATTTAGCATTATTTTCGTGGCAGAGGAGTTAAACTTAGAAAACTTATTAAATATCATTGTAAATGTTTGAGCAAATTTGGAATTAAAAACAATAATCTTACTCTAGGGGTAAAACTATATAAAAAAAAATTGTTTACCAACTATCAGTCTTTTAAATTGATGTTGATTATCAACCATGGCAAATTTTATCTCAAAAGTTTACAAAATAATAGAGGAAAACTTAAGAAGATATTTTCTGTAAATTATTTTACAGATGATGTTTTTGTTGGGTAAAATTCCATACAAATACAATTCTAAGGGGCCTTATACATGTTGGTAGAGTCCGGGCGAACACAAGTAATGCTAAATCGGTAAGCATCACATGTTTCGGCTATCACATAATAAAGGTGGAGAGATAATGTTGTAATTGTAAAATCCAAGCAAATGTTCAATCAAATGTATAGGTACTGAGTAGATAGGTACCTATTTAATGTGACTTACTTATATTCGGCCAGGTTTGTACTCTGCTAGGCCTGGACAACATGTATAAATATCCCATTAAAAGTATACTTGACTAAACATTCAATGGGCGAAATTGTATCTTTCTACAATATACAAGGTATAGGCTTACATTATATACAATTTTATACTAAATACAATTACATACTTAATGATTCTTACAGAATGTTATTATTACATCTTTCAATTTCAGCTCATATTCATAAGATTAACGTTTTGTTATCACTAATGTATTAGGTATGTCTAATGTGTTGCTACAAAGACATTCTCATTTACATAACTGTGTAATACTGCCTCCATATCATCAAATTCAGTAAAACAGTATGAACAGACTAACTTGGACAGACTAGCCTTAGGTTAGTTCTAGGGGTGTTAGTAGTTGTATAGACATTTTGTATATAAAATGTTATCTTCTATACCGTTAGAACTATTTCCATAGAGTCCATGTTAGACCATGCATACTGTACATGGTTTTTGTAGCAACATAGTTGTTAAATAATAACTACGAGTTTATAATGTACTCTCTTAATCATTATTCAATTAACAATTTAACATTAATCAGAAGTACTGTACCTATCAGTGAAGGTATACTGCAGACAAATAAAATGTATAAGAATACAATCAAAGCCTGAAATAATTTCTACATAAAATATTAATTACAATTTAAATAAACAAGGCCCCATTATTTGGTGTTTCATAAATGTGTGTAATTCCATCACTGTAAAAGGTTAATATTATTATGTATAAGTTAATAGGTACTTTGTACCTAAATAATAATAACCATTTGTTGATAGTGCAGAAATACATACACTATTAAGTACTATGCCTGTAGTTCTTTTGTAAACTTTTGAGCTGAACCATTCCTTAAAATAAATTGAGGGTTACATTCAAATTTATTCATCATAGCTTGAATTATTAACATCCAAAATGTTGATACAATATGAACAAGATATTGAATAATTCCTTCAAGTTTGCCTTACTCCACATAATAATAATTATTATTGTTAAGTATAGTATTCTATATACTGAAAAATCTCTGAAACTAGCAGCTGTATCTATGCACATCTAATGGATAAAGATCTATTATAAATCTTTATCTTAGTCGCAAAACTTAAAATGAATCGAAAGAACATTTCAACATAGCATAATCAAGGTATGATGAATAAAATAAAATAATAGATTATGATTCAGAACCGTCCGTTGGTCTAAACTCTCTCCTGTTTGGGCGGTGACATGTCCTCCGTGCCATTAGATACACTCTGATGATATAATTTTAAAAGCTCCATTGCATCTTGTGCTTGCCGCTTCTCTAGCAGTATTCTGTAAAAAAATACATTTTTATAACACATTGTCATAAATCATTCTAATTAAACACTGAAGAAGTTGATACGGATTCCATTAAACTTGGATGAAATTAAGAATCTCAAATGATGAATGTGACATTTACAGAATAAATACTTGGAAATTAAATACCTTCCAGATGCTTCTTTGATGTGTTCTAGGATTATCTTATTATCTCTGTCTGTAACAATGTCGGCGAGGCTATCTGGATCCATATCTGATAAAAGCTCCAAATCTTGACCACCAAGGAGTGAAATATGGCACAAATTATGCTGCAGTCGCCCCACCAGACTCGCGACCTGCCCTTTGTCACCCAACGCGACGTCATCAGTCTGGTCGAGTGAGACTTGGCATTTAGGCATATTAGGAGCCCACTTCTCATTTCCATGTAGTATCATGAGAGAGGTGTCAGGATCCAAAGTCGAAAAGTATTCTTCATCATCCACTTCTGTGCCGTCCGATTCTAGAACCACTGTCAGGTTCTCCATAGGTAGGCCCAATTTTTCAGGAACTTTGGTCAAAAGATCCTCGAGGGAAGAAGAAACTATGCCTTTCTTTTTGTCCCGATTCACATCACAAATTTTATATGGCTTGTTAATATCGTGCTCCATAATTTTGATATTTATAAACTACAATTTTCCAGTAATGTAACAATTTGCTTTTATACGATATATTTGTGTCTGTAATCGTTATTTCCAGCAGACAGAGCACAAAAAAACTTTTTTATACTTGACTTGAATTCACAATTTGGTAGATATTTTTGACGTTTAAAAAATATTGCCAGATTATAAAAATATAATAATTCAGTAATTTTTTGTATGGTTATTATAGTATGACAATACACTCTAATACTAATACAAAATAATTCAGTAAGCCTTGCAATTGCTCAACACGTAAATTGTTATTATTTTTAAAATACGACTGCCTTCCACTGGCTCTTGAATATGACTCCCGGCCGGCTTGTCGGTTGGTTGCCGCGCGCGACGGCCGTTATGATGATACATTATATAGATGCCTACCTACTTACCTATACCTATCTATTAGGAATATAGGTATCATTACCATATCACCATTATACCTACCGAACGACTACTATCAGATCTAATTCGTGATGATACCGCGACCTCGTTGAATAGGTAGATGCGACTACCACATCATGATCCACGACTCCCTTTCCTACCTTGCTGCCATATAATAATTTCCTACTTTATTTACTTAGGTAAGTAAGTGCTTCCTGTACTTATCTAAATAGAACCTGTAGAGGAATTGAACTCGTGGCTAATAGCTAGGTACCATTAATCCACATCCTTCCCTACCTATTTGTATCAGATCCATCTCCATAATTTAAATAGGTACCTAGGTACCTAGGTACCTAGTTACTGCTCCATCGTGCTCTCTATATTTAACAACCTACATACCTACCTGCTTACACGAAAACGGTAAATATAATAATTCGGTAGATAGGTCAGTAAGTATCTGCTAATCCCCAATAGTATAATAATATTCTAATGCAAATGAGCGAAAAGCGATTGCCAGGTACATCGCAAGGGCGGTCGTGGGGTCACGTTCGGTCAGAGCGCGTCGCGACGCGCGAGGATCAATATACCCCCCTCCCCCCTACGCGACTCATCCTGCAACTCACTCTTTATAGAAAACATTTTTTAATAACACTTGTTTTAGTTTACCTACATTTTCTAATTACTTAACGCAAATGAGGAGTGTTATAAGATAAGTTGTCAAAGTTTGTCTGTGTAACTAAGGCATCCTATCTCAGGACCGGGTGAATAGATTCCAACGCGGTTTGATTATTTTTACTAGCCAATCGTCTCCTACCGTTCCCTCTATCCCAATTCCCACTCCCCATCAGTTCGGAAACGTGCAGTTTAATAATAATAAGAATCACATTATTTTGTTGAAATGGAAATTTCTTAATGTAGGTAAATTTTAGTAATTTAAAACAAAACTTACCTCTAAATATAGTGTTAAAATACACAAACATTAAATTTGAGTTTGCTTTAGCAACGGCTGTTTTCATAATTTCAGTCACGGCAAAGGCATTTCCGTTATCGAGACGAATTGCAATGAGATTATAGTCATCGCTTTCATCATAGACCGGCAGCGCGGGCGGCCGCGGCGGCGGGGTATGTTTCGCAAATCAATCATGTGACCAGCATCAATTAGGTATTACAAATCAAACAGTACGTCAACACTTCAATTTGGAACCACGACTTATTCGCTATTAGCTGGGCGTCCTTCGTTCAATTCCGTCTGTACAATATTGTGAGTCGAGATTAATCTCTCCCACTCCGATTTATAACTACCGTTGTTGGCTTGAAAAAGCTCTTTTGTCCAATAAAGCATGGTGCATTTCTAGGTTTGTGACGAACTTTCAGACCGCTCGTAGCAAATGTTGAACTTCATATCATAAATAATGTTCTTGTATCACATACCTAATAAGATCATAGTGGAAAGCGGTAACCACCACGTTCAGTTGAATTTCAATTTACCAAATGGACTTTTTAGTTTATAATTTACGTAAGCCGTATTCGTACGTGCATGAAGCTACACTTAGAAATAAATCAGTTGGTGGGCAATATGTAAATCTTCGCGTTTGCATCTAAAATCTGAGACAGAGAGTTAGATGCCTACCTATATGCTTACATATACACCATGGCACCCTAAAAATCTTGCTACGTTTAGCGGTGGTAGAGACAAGCTATAGCCATTTTGACTACAGCTCATAGGTATAGGTACGGGCTGATTCGACCGGGGTTGTATCACCATTCAAGATCGGCGTAAAGTAGCGATTATAGCTGAGTTTCATACAAGTAGGTACGTTAAGGTGAAGGCGCCTGTCTAGCCCGCGAAATTCAAAATTTTCAAGTATTTTTATAGTTTATCCAAAATCTGAAAACATTTAAGACAACATTTTGTGATTTGCGAAAAACACAGTATGCAGTGCGTTTATTAATACATTTATTTTACTCTAAATATTATCACGGTGGATATGATACTAGTAAATCACTAAATATACAAAAATTGCCAGATTATCTGGATATCTGTCGTTCGTGAAATGTTTTAGAGTAAGTTGGATATATTTGTTTAGACATTTTGTTTGCCAACATTGTTATATAAAAAACGCATTGAATTCTGACAGGACCATTATTAAATAACGTACAATGTGGGACACTTTATTCAGCGAAGTAGCAAAATTTATCGGGGTCATATTTCTCAATGACATTGTACTTATAGCCAGCTACTCAGGTGGGCGGGCGGCAGGCGGGCGGCGGGCGGGCGGTCTCGGCGGTGTAATGTGATGTCGGTAAAGTCTCGTTGACATGGTAACTGCATCAACGGAACATCTAGTTGCGATGTCCGGATCTCGTAATCCGCAATTGGAGACTGCCGTAAACATGGGACGTAAATAGGTACTCTGGAAAATAACCGCTCTTTTAAAGTGCGTTTAACGCGAGCGTGTGCACCGATTACATGTAGGTAATTCATTAATCAAGGATTTTCATGTAGGTTCACCTTACCCTGTAACAGAGGTTAGGTATGTTTATTTCGATTTGAGCGCCGCTACCGCTACAGCTACAGCGGGACAGATATAAATAATGTAGATCTTTAATCGAGAAAAACAAGCTTTAAGTTGAATGCCTTCCACCGGTCACCTCTCTTCAGTAGAATTCAGGTCATCATTGGAATAGGTCATACCTAGTTATTGGAAGAATACCAATAATCGAAATGTTTACACGACTATGCTGCTGACTAAAGTTCTTTCACGAAAGAAAGCATAATGGTAGAGGTTTGATTGAGTGTGATATATGTATATAGGTATGTTTCACGTTCGTTATGCTTGTAATTTACAATTATTATTTATGATTGTGTGCTCACGCCTTTGGCTGCAGCCCACATGACCTTTGTAGCTCGGTATTCGGGTCGAGGTCGCGCTTCTGACCCCCGGTACATATACCCACGGGCACATTACCTCCCACACCGAAGTAGAACAATTTGCCACCACACCACGAAGGCGCAGCTTGCATCGGAAACCGATACGGAACCAATTAAACTAAATTGAGATTAATAATACAGAGGGATACAGATCTCTGATATACCCACCTTTTTTAGCGGGACTAGGCCCGGCAAACATCATGTCCACCACTGTTACCCCTGTAAGCCAGAATATAAAATATTGTCCAATGATGACGTCGAGGTTTGACCCTCGACGAGTTCCGGGGAAAAACTAAATTGTCTTGGAACTCACACGAATTTAATAGTAATAAAGAATAGGAGGAGTTGGAAGATCATTATCCACTTCCCTCCGTTGCAAAGCAAGGGACTCAAATAATTGTAAAGGCTTTTTGTGTGATAGGTAAATACTTACCTAGAAGGTATACACCTTCATTAATCTTATAGTGTAAATACCGATCTCGCTATGCGGTATAAACGAATATAGGTAAAGTTCTGAAATTCGAGAGACGTTCGACGGTCATAAATCTTTGTTATGTACGTGCTTATGACGCGCCTTTCAGGGAAAATTCTACGTGGAGGCGACGCGTTACAAGTCACGGTCTATTGTTACCTCGGTTTTGCCAAAACTATGGACACCGACCTACTCATTGTTAGATACCAGAACAATTACCCGGTTTAATAGCATTTGGGTCAAAAATAGAAAAGTCATGGTAATTAATTTTAGAACTTGTACAATACCTCATTCCTAAAACAATTAGGTACTATGGATCCAGAACTAGAAAATGTTGCTAAAAAATTGGTACCTATAACTTGCTGAAATTTAAAAATATATTGCAAAGCTTACTCGAAGATTACGGCAGTTTCCCTTTTAAGAATCCAAAAGACATACGATGTAGTGAGTGAACAAAATGAAACACGTTTTCTTGCGTTACGTTTCGTGCCTAGAGATCTTTTTTACTTGTGAGGTGATGATATCTAAGGATAATACCAGGTAGATAGTATCCAGCAATCAAATACATACAACAAAGTCGGCAAACATGCGTACGACTCGCCTAATGTTAAGCAGTTCAGTTACCGTTGCAATAGGTAGTTATCAAAGGCATTGCTCGTACTCGCACGTCGCCGATTTGAAAGGGAATGGGATAGAGGCTGGAGAAGGGAGTGGACGATGGGATTCCGGCTCCACCTAAATACTCTACTTATTACTTACAGAGAAACAAGTAGAATAACGGTTATGTTCTGCTTTTCTATTACTACTTACGTATAAGCACTCATTCTCCGAAATGTTGTTCATACGAAATGGAATAAAATAAATAAACGAAACAGTAACACATGCTTGGATTCAATGATTTTAAATTTGAATCTAGTAAAGTGGGTCAGCTGGCACTAGTCAGTGGAGCGATAGGTCCGCCGAAGCTACTGGTTGCGAGAACTCCGACTGGGCTCTGACGAAATCATATACCGTATTATGGTAATGTTGCTTCTTGAAGTCTGATAATATTGAAAGTAGTCGGATAATATCAATTTATACATAGATCCAGTCTATCTACTACACACCTACATTATGTTTATGTAGCGTAATAGATAATTGCGTTGACATAACTACGTCCCGTAAACTCCCGTATATACGGGACGTCGATTATCATCATGTGAATACTGATTCCCGTATCGCTACGTGTCCTATTTAGTCCCATGTTTCATCAAAATACGCGTAGAGGCGGACGAAAAACAGGACTAACTTACTGGTGGACTTCTACTGTAACTGAAATTGTTTTATTATTTAAACTGATTGGAGTATATTGTTTTCTTATATTTACGCGAATACTACACATTGAAATAAAACTATTTTTCATTACTCATACTCTGAAAGAAGGTCTGAAGTTGCCTGAGGAGCGGGTTGAAAGTAATACTTTTCCGGCCCGGGAGAATCGCTTTCAACTGACAGCTGTCAAATTATAAAAAAATACTAGTTCCATTTTCATATTTCTATGAAACCATGTTCAAACTTTTTCTACAGTCACTCAATTACAGCACGATGTAAAATTGAAATAACATAAAGTTAAGTATTAATTAAAGAATATATATTTTTAAATGACTTAATTATAATTTAGTTTCAACAATTTCTTTAAAATAACATAGGATTGGGCCAAATATTTAAAGATGAAAATGAAAAATTATGACTAAATAATGAAGTTGGCCGACCAAAGAAAAAAATACACAATAGGCGGCAATCCGATATTTTTTTTTTTTTTCGTGTTGTAGAGTATTGTTCATACTTCCATGTTTTATTTCTTTAGCCAATTCCTGTTTTTATTTTTACTTTCCTTGTGAAAGACTTATTTTGTCCTCGAACTATTAGCGCCCTCGCTACGCTCGGGTCGCCAAACCACGTCTCGGGACTAAATAAGTCACTTTCACCACTCTTGTAACAATGTACTATTACGGACCCGTGACCATGGTTGCTGTAAAGCGGTCGAAACGTCGGGAACATAACAAACTAAATAGACGCGGTAAAATCCGTAAAATTGTTTTATTTCAATGTGACTGGAGTATGTTAATTTAATTGCTTTTTCAATGTTTATTTGTTTTCTCTATAACATCCTGTATTGGCAATCCTACCTAGTTATAGAACATTCTATAGTTATAGGGTGTTTTCGGCGCATGTGGACGACGTACTTAAAATTGCCATATTGAGGCTAAGTATCAGCGTACAATAGAGTGTAGTCGAGAAGATTTCTAGAGCTTGACTTATATCGAGCTTCTTTCCTTATCATAAGCGGATAATTGCGATGTGGTTAAAATAGAACCCAAACATAATGTTGAACCCAATGAAACAATATTGATTAATTTTTATTTTGTTTTAATAAATAAAGGACACTTTTATAAAATAATCTCACACACAATAAAAATAGAATTAATAGATAGTGTAATGAATTGTCTGCATGTGTGTTGCATGAAAATGAATTTAAATAATGCAGCAAGTAGGTAGCGCCAATGAATTCATGACACCACGCTTGCCGGCTGTATTTTTAACACAATACGTGATATATTTGATTAAAGCAGGTATTTGCAACGTATTTCATCCAATGAATCGCGTTTGTGTAACGTGAAGTGATGCTATTGTTCTCCAAATGATGATACAGACAAATGATAATGACACAGCATTTGGAAACCAGTGCTGGATTATGTCCCAATCATACAATTTTCTGGTGCAACTCAATACAATACAGTTCCAGTATTCTGCAAATGTGGTGGACGACTTTAAGATCAATTACTAGGTACATTATATTTGTTTTACTTGTATGTCACATAAATGATAAGTATAAGTCATTTTTTATTTAATTAATTATTTGGTAATTGACAATCCGGCACTGATGAATAATAATAACATTTACTTAATACTAATAGGACATATAACATTTCACATTCTATCTACTCTTATAACTACTTTATATAGTGTATAATGAAGGTGAAGGTAGAAATGAGGTTCAGGTTAGTAACATACTTGAAGAATCTCACTATATCATACGAATATAAACGTTGATGATAGCTGACATTATGGTGAACCAAATATTAAATGCTAAAATTAACCAGCACCGTTAACAGCTGACAGATTTGATAAAGTGCCAGCACATAATAGGCTCGAATGGACTGGCGCGTAAAATACGCGCGTGTAATGGAAAATGTACATTATATAATTAACGATCAGGAATTTCTTTCAAAAAACCTGCCTAATTGATGTTTTTCGCAACATTGTGTTGACCATTATGCGTATTTTAAGAAATGCCGTGCCCAATGCAGATCAAAATAAGGTTTGTTTTTTATTTTGGTAATGAGGCCAACGCGTATTATACGCATGTGATATACGCGGGAGTCGGTTGGAGCCTAATGAGGTCAACCTGCCTCTAATGACAAGATATATTTTATCTACTCGTCGAGATTAAAAATACTAATCTGTAAAACTATAATTTCACATGTTCATTTTAAAAGTGTTTGGTATATATGTGAAACGAAAGCTTCAGATCGTTCTGCACTGAAAATAGATAGGTACTAGGAAAGCATATTTTACTTTTGTTAGACAATGCGTTGCGAACGTGAATTTAAAAGCGGTCGTTTAAATCTTTTGTTAATCATGAAATGTCAACAACAGACACTATGGCTCGTATCGAGATAACTTTACAAAGCCCAGCCCTTTAAGCTAACAGGGTTGGTAAAATCAAATGATAATGTCGGTACCTAAGAAGTTACCTATATGTATTTGATATGTGGTTGCTCGTTCGTGCGGAAAATTTTCGCTACCGAAGTTTGCCATAGGACCCGTAGCAAACGTGTTCAAGTAGCGTAGAGCCGGCCTAAATGGTCGGCAAACTTCCTTTAACTTATATGCTTACGTAACTCAAAGTGCACTGCATATGTGGTCTCATTTGGAACACGCCAACTTCATTAGCCGCATGTTATGTAACGGCTAATTGTTTATTACGCCGTGCTCGTAGCAGCGGGAATGTTTAATTGAGTTACAAACAACAATCTCCGCTTAATTTTGTGGAAATATTAACATTGAGCCATGATTAATCATTCGATCAGAACCATCGATCCAATTGTGGTTTAATGTACTAATTAATTCACTCGATGAAATATTTACCTACCGTGAATGGGAGGTAAGTATATATTCCTTACAATGCCCGAATCAAATTTCAAAGTTAGGAGTGAAAAGTAAGTTCGCATTTCTTTCCACAGTAGGTACTACCTACAGCCAGTGGTGGCACTGGCCATTATACTTCGATAATTACGTAAACCTTGTTGTGTCGCGAACATTAAAAATCATAGCTGTATTTTTTTATTATTTAATTTAACGGCCCTGGGTACAAACCCCTTTGAGTTTTATACCTGTATAACGGGCAGTGTCGCCGCGTAGTTAATAGGATCAGTGAAACAGGTATTCCGAGGTATTCATTAGTTGTTTGATATTGAGCGGGGTTCTCGTTTAATCGGAGTAAAGGCCTTCGTAGAGTGAGCGCGGCATGTGCTCGGCCAGCAGGGACTTGAGCTTCTCCCGCGGGGCGACCGGCGTGTAGCGCGCGAGCGGGAAGGTGCGCGTCACGCCGTCGCTCAGCGCGCGCGTCACGGCGGTCAGGTCGGCGTCCTGGCGGAAAATCATAAACCACATTAGTTACTTACAATTACGTTTTATATAAGACACACGTCATACGCTAATACAATGTGCTCTAAAAACAGCACATTCAACTACATACCTACAGGTTGTTGAGAAAGTCCGACATAATACTAGGTCGGACCTTTCCTTAAAACCGGAGGGATTTGGGAAGCCATACGCAGGACGACTAGGTACCTATACCTACTGGTGGTGTGTCGGTTGGCTGATTCCACGAGGCACTTGAATTCCTTGGTGATGTCATAGAGAACGTGCTTAATATCAGCATACTTCCCTACATTAATACTGACGAAAATGGTAGAGTGAGAGGGTACTTACCCAGTCTTGACAAAGAGGTAATTCAAAAGTCAGGTCGCGGTTTTGTTTTGCGAAAGTGTTTTTTTTTTTTGAATGACTATATGTTGTTGGCCAGAGTGGCCATAACAACTTCACCCGGACAAAGGGCGAGCGCAAGTGCGCTCCAGCCAGAGGGGCAGGGGGGCAGATAGCTCAAGGGCGCCACTAGGGACTCTACCTCGGCTTGGGCTGCTGCCAGAAGAGGTGGCGAGGGTAAATCTACCACCGGATCGGAACGCTGCGAAAGTGGTGTCTCTAAACCCTGGCTATACTCTATACAGGACTATAGGTTGACAACGATTAGGCAAATCACAAAAAAATAAGATCACAAAAAGTTTCATATAACAAGAATACTCGTACCTACCTACATTTAGCTAGATGTCGTTGTTCCTATACTTTTGAACTTAATTAGATATAGGTATACAAATTACAAAAAAATTACAATTTATAATATGAGTAACAACTTAGATTAAAAAAAAATATAACAGCATAATTTAGTTATACAGTTATCTGGGCTCCACATGAAACTAAGTACCTATAGTCTCATGTTAGAGCGAGTGCAAAATAAATTTATCAGATACAAATATATGAGGTAATACGGGGTATATCCATTTTATCAATTAATGTATCCAACTCTATTTGTCTTGGGAATGGTCGGATATAATGAACTAAGGGTCAGGAGGCAACTCACACTAGTGACTTATATCTTTAAAGTAATTAGAGGGAAGATACACAATGCGGATATATTGCGAAGGGTGGAGCTAGCCGTGCCAGACGGGTATGTGGGTCGTCGTCGTCAGCCGCGGTTGCTGGTGGAACCGTACGCGCGAACTAACTTGCTGCGCGAGGCGCCGCTCACGAGCGCACTCCGCACTCTCAACCTCATTGCTGAGGACTTGGACTTACTCTGTTGCACTTTGGGTGAATTTACAAGAACAGCTACATATAGAATTTGCTATGTTAAATAAAAACAGTTATATTTTTAATTTTTAAGTTTGCAACAATATCGCATTGGGTCTAGCCTGTAAAGATATTTGTATGTATTGAGAAAATAAATAAATAAATAAATATACACATTCACAATACCAGACTCAAGAAGTTGTCTCGACTCGACACCACAAGCTAGTCTAGTGTAGAGCGGTTTACAAGTTTGAATAGCTGTCGAATGTTAGTCTAGTTCAATCTTAGTTGAATAAGTAGTTTTCAAACTAGGTACAAGCACAATTTCAAACAACGGATCTAGCTTTAAATATAGATTAGGTGTTAACTTGGCCGGGTAACATTCGGTACCTACTTGCATAGTGTAAGCAAGATTGGGACGGTACTGAAACCAAATTAACAAGATTCTAGAAAAATGCAGCTACTGAATCGCACGTTTTCACCTTGTACTAAATATCGCTACACGATATACTTATATACCGCGTAGCTATAAACGCTATCGCTTGAATATGAAAAAATTAAGCGTGGTCACGTCTCCGCTACTCACAGCATTTTTAGTGTATTTCTCGAGGCTACGCAGGGCTTGCTCGAAGTAATCTTCACCGTAGGCGCCCTTCTGTTCGTCGCTAAGCCGCTTCCACATATCACGGGCTTGTTCCAGAAGTTTCTCCTCGGAGAGCCACGCGCTGCCCGTCGTGTACTCGCCAGCCGCTACAACCACCTGAGAAACACTTAAAACTTTAAAAACAGAACCACAAACATCCCCATCGATCAAATATTCGTATAATAATAACAATAATAATAATAAAGCCTTTTTTATTTCCGAAAGTGTGAGTCCAAATCGATTGTTATTCTTTTAATTTTTTATATAATGTCCCGCACTTCGGTATGCCTCTTGGCATAGGCCTCCTCCAGCTTTCTCCATTGGGCTCTGTCCTCTGCAACTCTGGTCCAGTTTGGGCCCAAGGTTAGGTGGATGTCATCACTCCATCTCACTCTCGGACGTCCTTGCTTTCTTGTAGCCTCACTTGGGTACCATAGAGTTACTTGCTTGCTACATTTATTCAATTTGCAGCGCAACACATGTCCCGTCCATGTCCCTTTTAAATATTCAATACGAGCAACTATATCTGTTACTTTAGTTTTACTCCTTATTTCCAATTTACTGATTTTATCAATTAGTCGGACTCCCAGAATGCTTCTTTCCATTGCTCGTAATATTCGTATACACTTAAATAAAATGGAGCACATTTTCAATGTTGCTCTAAAAGTGTTAGTCTTATTCAGTCTAAACTAAATAAACCAGTAAAATAAAAATGTTTAATAGAAGCTGGCTATTACTAGACCGTTGAACTCGTAACACGTTTAAAATAACTGTATAAACAAATATAAAACTTTATGAAAGAGAACATTAAACAATGCTTTATGCCTTTTCACGATGTTGATGAGAACAATTACTAACTATTTTTTACATGTTTTAACTTCTGGTTGATAACAATAAGGCTAAGCATCAGTTGGCACATTTAAAAGACATCAGTTGGAAGTGGATGGGAGTGAACTATTAATACGAGTAGTTCTTAATTGACTCAATACGTTAAAAGCTCTATTATACTGAAGTATTACTTAGTAGGTAAGTTCTGCTTGCGTGGTACTTCAATAAAATAAAAGAAACTCAAGTTAATGCTTATAACAACGTCTATCCGCCAGTGAAAGTCCCGTCAAAATCGGTCCAGCCGTTTCGGAGATTAGCCAGAACAAACAGACATACATACATATCGACAAAATGTTATAAATTGTTTTTTGTTCTAAGTCCCGTATATTCTTTCATACGCATTTACTAAAAAGCTATATCTATAAATAAAATTGGAGTGTCTGTTTTTTAAGTCTGTCTGTCTGTCTGTATGTTTGTTCCGGGTAATCTTGGAAAAGGCTGGACCGATTTTGACGGGATTTTCACTGGCAGATAGCTGATGTTATAAGCAGTAATTTAGGCTACTTTTATTAAAGAAAAACAAAATAAAATTGATCACAAATGCTGCCTGTCGCGCGCGCTCAGAACGCGCGAGCGGGCTTTTGCGGTAGGTAGGTATATAAAACACGAAACATCGACTCGCATTAAAGATAAATGAGATTAAACTTAGCATAGGTATTTCTTTATTAACATAATTATTAACTCTGCGAACTGAACGAATATTTTTTGTCAAATTAAGTTTTGCCAAGTTAAATTCCACCCGGACGAAGTCGCGGGCACAGCTAGTTTTTAATATTATTTTGATATTACACACTGACAATTCAATTTTAATTATTTGTATAGATGTGAATTTTACTTTAATATCTCCTTAATAAATGTAGGTATCATCTAATAATAGATATTATATTGCTGGAATATGTAAATAGTTTCAACTTTGACCTATAGCAAGCATCTAAAACGGGGAAGAAACCTGCGCGTAACTAAGCGTCTATATATTGACATACCTATGTCGCCGTTGGATTTAGGTCTATCCTCGCTTCGTCTATTTTTAATCGTACCTCCATTTGTCCCATGAGTATTGATTTGAACTTAACTTATACGTACAAGTAATAGAGGCTAGTAGTGGGTTTGAGCGTCAAATGTTACTGACAAAAAAGACGGATTTGATTTAAAAACTTTGGTTTTATGAATGCTCATAAATCTTGAGAGTGACTTAGAACCATTTATTTGTAGAGGTTTATACGTGGAAGATTAATTACACCGATATTTATCTTTAGTCTCGACTCTCGACACCGTGTGGGTGTTTGTAGTGACTCTCTTGTTTCAGCGCGGCTGTGACTTGTGGCCGGTCAAATATATTTTCTATGTTTATACGTAAACATTTTGAAATACAAAGTGAAAAAGATTGATGTTATTTATTTTATTCTCCTATAAGAATTTCAACCGAAGTGGTTTATTAGCCGTTAACATAAAATAAAAATATTATTATTGACGTTAGAAATTCGATAGGGCTGCTTGGGTTTTCGTTTTGAATTGTATTTAATAAATAAATAAGTTGTTTAATAAAACTGCCACTCTAAAACTTTATTAAAGGGTGTCGTCTTTTAAATGCACACGACTAGACTGGGGCGAGGAAGGTAATTACGGTATTGATCTAAACTAGATTTGAGAATACTAAATAATGTATTGTGTATTTTATAAAATATTGACACACCTGAATATAATATACCCATACATCATCACGCTACTAACAAGGACAAGGCCGGCGGAAATACATTTCACCAATACAAGGTTATTTTGTGTACTAACGAATTAGCAGCATCGAGCACCTATAGCTATAACCCCAAATTATTAAAATCTAACTATCTATAACTTTGTACGTACTAGGTTTAAATTACCTTACAAAGGTCGAGTCTTGCATTCCTACGAAGCCTACTCAGGAAAACATCTCCTGAGCGCACTTTCTTGAATAAGTTATATGATCCCTTGTACAAATTGTATGCGGCCTTTACGGACAGAATGTAGGTACCTTGGTTTTCCATACTTAAATTCTATAATTGAGAAAACTGTACCTAAAATACGATACCTACATAATAAAGTAATCGATAATAGCTTTAATGAAATGGTAAGTACCAAGAGACTTTTATAGATTTTGTATTCAAACATATCGTTGGAATCGACCTTAAAATTACACTAAACAAGCCCCTAATCCGGAGTGACAATGATAAATGGAGTGAAGCCATCAGCGAATATCCCGACGTCGTTTTAGGGAAAAGGAGTCGGCTATCCCGTCAGCAAAATAGGTCGACGACCGCACCAAAGAACTCTATGAGTACCTACTGAGGTAGGTACTTATAGGAAGAAAATTATGGATAAGTATAATTGTACTGAATTTGTAAAACATCATATATACCTACATGTTTTTACAGTAGGTATATTTTATATCATAGGCGTCCACTAAGGAAGGATTTGTCCAACCCGTGAGGTGGTAAATTAGGGGATGCAAGCGCAAGTTTATATCTAAATTCTGTTCCAAGGTCCATGTGGACGAAGTAAGAGCAAAAGCTGGTAAATATATATATCTCTTGCTTCTGAGTCTAGTTCTGAATGCTTAATCTGAACGAATGTAACATATATAGGTACACACGGTAGGTATACACGGTAAAAGGGATAAATGAGACGTGATAGACTAGACACTAATGCGTTAACTTACAACATCGACACCTCGTGGTTTGAGCTCGCGGCGGAGGCAGGCGGCGAGGGCGTCCAGGGCGGCCAGGGACGCAGTGTGGACTCCGCGCACCGGCGCGGCCACGTGCGTCAGGATCGAAGACGCAAGCACCACGCGGCCGCGGGCGCGACGCACCAGCGGCAGCATGACTTGCACCAGACGAGCTGGCCCTGGAATTACGGCAAAAATGACGCAAGGCGGCGCCACGTTGGCGTGGATTTCATAGTATCAGTGACAGAAGGGAAGTTACATATGATGACAGGCCCAGTGCAATCAAGCGACATCTGGTGAGCTGAATTTGTTGTCTCTCCATTGGAACATCAAGATTTGTATTTTGTTTTGATGATATTCGGTAGCTTCTTCAAGTGCATCAAAATCTAAAGTGCTGATACACATAGAGTATACCAGCCCAAGTACTTTCATGAGTAATAAACAATAATATTATTGAAGAAGGAAAGGTCATAAAGTCATCTGTGCACGCATCATGTAGAAAACTCTGGATGGATTTTATATAACGAGGGACTTAATAGCATTATTTTTATCCCTGAATAAAACAGAGTTTCCCGGGTTTGGTCAAAAATTATATTTACATATTCTTTTACATGTAAATGATTACTTTACTTTACCGTTAGGGTTGAAAAAGAAAAGAAAAATATATCCTTCTTTGCCCAATCTCCTACAGTGTAATTTGTATACACGGGAGAAAATTAAAATGTTAATGCAAGGTACCTACCTCCCTCTACGTGAAGGATATTTAAATCTAACATGATTAGGTAGGTAGGTACCTATTATATGAAACTGATAAGCATATTATATATCACAACCAGGTAATTTTTTTAGATAAATAAAACTATAGTTATATTACCTACGTTGAACTTGCATTCCTAACTTAAATAGTTAAATATGCGTGTTCGAAGTATGAATGCTAGACTAATTTATTTAAAACCAAAATAATATTATTAAAATTCCGTACTCATATTCTTTGACCTATTCGCAAGTATTTCACGACAAGGGATAACTAAAATTTTCATAAAATATGTTACTAATGCCATCTAGCGAATTCCAGTTAAAACAATTACGTAGCAAGTAAGCGATGCCGGCGTAGCACTCCGTAGCAAAGAGCTACGTAGCTCGTAGCAACTTACCCAACAAGTTAACATCCATGGCTCGCTTGATTACGGAGAACGGCACCCATTCTAGTTCGCCCAGCGCACACCATGACTCGCAGTTGACGATAGCCCAGAGGCCCTGCGCGCCCTCTGGCAGGTGATCAACGATGTACAGAGAAGCGGACAGAATCTAGCAGGGAAAATAAACGATGTAACAGGAAAGTAACATTTCAAAATGTTGTCGATAGAAGTCGGTACTCAGAAAAAATATCAACAAATGATTTTTGGAAAAACAACTCCTAGTATAAGTATTTCTTACTAACCGTTTTGTAATTACAGGAAATATTTATAAAATGACTCTAATTAATAAATTCGTTATTTGCCGTAATTACAAAATGTTTATCACAATCATATTATGTTGTCCCTTTTTTTCTCGGTGAAGAATATCTTTAACAGTTTTTCTTTTTTCTGTTTTCTTTCTTCATCAAGTGTCAATGTTTCAAAATATTCTAGAATTTGTTTATTGAATTTTTTTAATTAAATGTTGCACTCACATAGTTTTTAAGTAACTTGTGCTGAAATAAGTCTAGATGCCTGAAAATGGTTTTACCATTTTGGCAATTTTGCAATAAAAGTTTAATTGAAAGTTATGATCGTAGCATGTATATTTTTGCAGTACCTACCTAAAGACTATACCTATAGTCAACATTTAATGAAGTGAAAATTTAAATAAATACAAAGTAAGTAGGTAGGTGCATGAAATTGACTTGCAGTTTTATTTCAAAGTTATATAAATAGTACCTTTAAATACAGTAACACAATAACATAAACCAAACGAACAAGTTTGTTTATTATCTCAACAAATTTGGGCAATTAATCTTATCGAAAGTTGAAACATTGTTTGTATTATACATAATATGACTTTAGACTAGACAATGATTATCAGTCGTGCGGACGAGAGATACGAATATAAAAAAATAAATAACAAGTAAATCTACTAATATTATAAATGCGAAAGTTTGTGAGTGTGGATGTATGTATGTTTATTACTCCTTCACGCAAAAACTACTGAACGGATTTGGATGAAATTTGGAACACAGATAGATTATAACCGGGATTAACATATAGGATACTTTTTAACCCAATAATCCAATATTACGCGGATGGAGTCGCGGGGCACAGCTAGTAAATTATATATCCGACCGTTTGGCGTAGTGGTTACAGCTTAGGTCGCTCAGCTCATTGCACCGAACGGTTGCGGGTTCGATTCCAATCAGAGTAAATTTCGGAAAGGGTTTTTCGTAATTGTCTGTGTCACTGGGGTCGCCCCCAGTCGTTTGCACGGCACCCATAGTGCAAGCGTTGCTTAGATTGTGTGTGTGTTCGTCTTGCAACATTTATTTACATATTTAAATTAATAGCCGTTGTATGACATAACTCGGAATGTTTCGTGTCCTGCTCTATCTACTCCTAAGACTTATATTAGAATAACTCTAAATTGAAAATTTAAAAACCCCCGATGCGTCGACCTATTCATCAAATGTATAATTTACCTAGTTCTTCCAAATAATGAAGTTAGCGCGATTTGCGTAGCTCCCGTAGCTCAGTATCCATAACTCATCTCGCAAATTCATCTGGTACAACTAGATTCGATGCCAGATTATGAAAGCGCCATTTACATAATTTGTTTTGGCTTCCTCTATTATAATCTGATGTACAATAATCAACAGAAAATCTGTGTAAAAGTGAGACATTATTTTGTTATGACATTAGAATAGACAACGAATCTAAATATTGATGCCACGGAGGTTTAATTCCTAGTAAAATATTATCAATTATGATTAAATTTGATGTAATAACTCTGGTTGAGGCGGACGGGAGCAGCCCAGGGGAAGAATTTTCAATAACGCAAAAAATATTTTAAATTAGATTTGTTTTTTTTTTATATTTTTTCTCAATGGCGGAGCAGCGCCCTCTAGAATTATTATAGCGTAATATTCCATGACCATTAACAAAACAAACAAAATTTTACGCATGCGCGTATCCATCATTTGAAACGTGACTTATGGAACGTCTTTAGTTCATACACAAATCTCATATAAAAATTGATAAAATATACATTTTTTCCAGAATCAGGGAAAAATTTCAAATTTATAATATTGTAAAAAGCGAGTTCAGACTATTACGATCATTTAAAAATATAATAAATCGAAATCCAATAATCACAAATTTCGAATGGATTCGAGCCGTGGGAATTGGTTTTGGCCGTGAATGTGGCTTTTTTAACCTACAAAAGAGCTGATGATCTTCAAACGGCTGAACCGATTTTCATGAAACATAGCTAAGAACACTCTCGATCAGAATGCCTATCTAACAAAAGAAACAAAATTGAAATCGGTTCATCAGCTTGGGCGCTACGTGGCTACAGACAGACACACAGATACACAGATACACAGACACACAGATACACAGATACACATGTTAAACTTATAACACCCCTCGTTTTTCGTCGGGGGTTAAAAATCGTATTTAAAGTTTGGGTTGGTTAGGTAGTAAGACTAAGTTTTAAAAATTACATCGTTTTTTAGAGCGGTAGATTATCTTTTTCAGGGTTCCGAAGTCCGACAAAGGAACCCTGTCGAACGAAATCAAGCGCAACATCAAAAAATTTTTTTGTAATTCAGGTTTTCAGTTATAGGTACATTAGGTTTGAAATGGCCACGAAATATTTCCTTGTGCGTGACCCGGCACACACTTCGCTGATTTTTTATTAACCGCGGGCAACAGATTCCGACCACGTGATTTTTTTCTTTTTTAATACAACGTGAATTCATCATGACAGTTCATCCCCAAATTGCGTGTTGCTGGGAGCGATATACGTGAAAATTAATTTACAAGGGCCTTCAGAAATGTATATAAGCCTTAAATAAACTTAATTATATTTTTTTACTAACTGAAATCAGAACTGAATGTAATAATTTGTACACTGAAAAAAAAATGTGATCAAATCTTTGAAATGAAATTTTAACCATGTTTGAATTCTAAGAAAACATTCTACAACCTTACTAAGAACTAATTCAGATCTTGCTAATCACTATCCCAAAGGAGATGTTGGATCTTAGATTACGCCCACGCACTTGAAATTAACTAGTTACTGTAAATTTCAACTGAAGCCTTCAAATACTTTCCCATAATAGCTCAATAATTAGGTAAAACAACAGTTATATTCACAACACTTTATAATAAACACATACTTTAATAAGTACGAAGTTAGTTTTAATAATGTATCAGCCATTTTTTTTTGCCAATAATAAAATACTCTTGAATTAAGCGAATGTTCACTCGACTCGGTTCCAATAAGTATATTAATAAATAACGGGTATACACTATTTGTTTCAAAACGTTAACATATTCCCCCTTATTATTAAACGTGGTATAGCGGAAGAATAGTTAAACTCCGAATTATCTTTTTCTGTCATCAGTAATTATACATTCGAAAGAAGAAGGCAAAGCATGGTGTAACTATACAACCGCTAAACTAAGTTTATTAATAAGGATGATTAAGGCCAAATCAGATCGCACCTGTGTTTCAGAAGTGATATCCAGTTGAAGAGTGTGCAGTCGGCCAGAACAGTCTTCTTTGAGCATATCGGCATCTATGTTCCCCGCTTTGGTTTGGAAGCCAGCGAACACGTGGTAGCCAAGGTCGTCCAGCCGCCTCGCAAGAGCGTTACCCAGGACATTGTCGCAACCAGTCACTAGAACAGCTTTCCCGGCAGCCGTCACCTGTTCCAGAACCATTGATTAGTAAAAAATCACGGCGGTAGACCAAACTGTAGTCAATTGATATACCTACGGGCTGGCTCGGCAACACCACCCTCTCACAGAAAGTCGTCGTGAAGTAGTAGAATTAGAGAGCCGGTAGATCAACTTCCCTCACTTCCCCTCGCTCTGTCCCACTTCCCTTCAGTAGCAACGTGCGAGCAATGCCTTTGGTATTACAATTATTTATAGGCTACGATTACTGCTTAACATCAGGCGGATGGTAAGCTTGTTTGCCGACTTTATTATATAAAAAAATAACCCTTAAAAATAACCCTTAACCTTACCCACAAACACCAGTGTTAGTTTTACTTATTAAGTAAATATTTAGCTATTGTTATGAGGATAAGTAATATAATTAATTCTCATAAGTTTAGTACCAAGAAGACCCTCAAAAGACTTTAAAACTTTCTAGCCCATGTAGCCGGCTGTGAGAACAATGGTTTCGCTGGCCTTCGCAACGCGAATGTAGAGCCGGCTTCGGCGTTAGCAGGGGTTTAAGCATTAAACTAATAGGCTCCAAAAGGCGCAGGGCCGTTAAACTAACTAATTAAAAAAAACCAGGGGTATAAGCCCGCGTCAAATTCGCACTGCAAACGCCTGCGTACCCTTGGTTCACGCCGCGTAAACAACAAAGGTTGTTTTAATTATATATGCTACTTAATATAACTGTCTGACTGACAGACCACGCACAGCCTAAACCAGTGGGTCTAGAAGCAGAAAATTTACACCGGAGTTCGTAATATAACTTAGATTTTATAAGATTAATCCCATGAAGGGGTTAAGAAGGGGATGACGGTTTGTTGGGAAGTTCGTCATCTTCACCCGATACCTAGTAATATAATAATCAAATAGCACCTTATTCTCTTACCTTTAGGTATTTTCTCGTTTATTAAAACAAATGTGAAAAGAAAATCGCCGTGTTCGTTTCCGCGGAAGTTGTTAGTGTAAGAGAAATCGTGTTAATTTGGTGCTTGTGAGCGTGCAACACGGAAAATTGGGTGTTTGTCTAATATCTAATTCTGTATAAGTACTGTTTATATACTTGTCTATCCTTTTTAGGGTTCCGGACCTTAAAAGGAAAAAACGGAACCCTTATAGGATCACTTTGTTGTCCGTCAGACGTCTGTCAAGACACTTTTTCTCAGAAACGAATAAAGATATCAAGTATCAAACGCTATGGTACCTTGTACGTGTAAAAAAATAGGCTTCTAAGGCAACGCAATCAAAAGATACGGCCATTTATGTCGCATATACATACTCTCACGCATTTTCTGTTATCCAAGTGTTTTATTTTTTGTTTGATCCTAGTCACGTGGTGTGCTTCTTAAATGATGTATATGGGTGTATGATACGACACACATTTTATGCATTAAATAGTTTGATTCAGCTTGTTATATCATACTTATCTCAAATGATTATCGAATTATAATAGGGTCACCCGCGGAGAGATGATAGGATTACAGGTTACATCAGAAACGTCGCTATGTAGGTCGCTCTTCGTTCCGTTTATTTACAGACGTTAGAAATGAAGCCACTGTGGATCCGCCTCTTATCATAACAGTATTGTATCTGTGCTTAAATTAATAATATCTCATCAGGGGACGAATGTTTTGTTATATCAGATATAATGGGCGGGCGACGAAATTATGTTTTCGTAGAAAATAGACGGCGACAGGCTGATTGATGTCCGTTATAATAACTGCTGAGTGAATATTTTATTCAAGCATTTGTACCTACCTATGCGTGACGCAGTGACGTTCGAGGTTAACTATTTCAGGGTTGCCTGATCGTTAATTCTTAATCTTGTGTTCCTCTCACTGTTGAAAGTCACGCACCAATCACAAGCTGTTTGCATATATTTAGTAATCATACAAACGGCCTAATAACTGTTCCAGCTCGTTTTATAAATAATTTTTCACAACCCTATAAAATGGGGTGGAAAAGCTGTATTTTTATTTTTATTTTTACCTTTCCTGTCCAAAGTTGTAACGTTAATTAATTTTCTCAAAGTCGTTCATAATGGTATTGAAATAATCAACTGATCTGCGTAATCAAATGAACAATAGCCATTGTTTATCCATTCCGCCACTTAGCCTGTTGTTTTTAATTAATTACTTTAGTCTATAAGATCAAAGTTCAGATTTAGGTTGGTAGTTTCCGTCATAAAAAATATTTGAAGTTCGAAAAGAAAACACTATGAATAGTTTATTCATTATACTGTCTATTCCGTAAAAACACAACCATTAACCTATTTTAAATCGGACTATTGAATGGATTGATGACGCAAGGACGGAGGCTGGCACAATGCAACAATTGTTGCAATCTTCTTGGCAATTTATAATACGACACACATTTACACAGACATATTAAGGGTAGTATTACTCAATAATACTCAACATGTGCTTATATAATAACAATATTATGATTATCAAGTGATAACCGTAAGCAAGTGCTTACGGTGAAGGAAAACATCGTAAGGAAACCTGCATATCTTAGATGATCTAAACAATTTTCGAAAGACGTGTGAAATCCGCCAACCCGCACTGGGCCAGCGTGGTGGATTATGACTTGAATCCCCCTCGTATTGTGAGGAGGCCCATGCCCAGGAGTGGGACATCAAAGGGCTAAAAAAATATTATTATATGTGTTTATAAGGTGTAGATCTGTTCTGGTTACATTACGACATTTTAAGAAATCTTGTGAAATTCCTTGTTCCTCGCCGCGCACTGCCGTACTATCACTTTGACGCATTCAATCTTAGTTTACCTATGGAATAAACCAACTATTGCAACATGAATTATGGTGTGAGGCAACATTTCGTTAGTTTACAATGTTTCTGTACCACAATAAACATTGTTTTCCTTTCTAAATCATGTAATACTGTCATTACTATCTCACATGGTGGGCTGCATTCGACGAATATCGCATCGTTAGATAATAATCTCTACCATAAGGAGCATTGTTCAACAGGAAGTTTCGTATTATACCTGGTCAAATGAGGACATTAGTTGAGTAGGGTCTCTTTCAAAATATATATATGTAGCACTAAAAATTTGGGGAAAGTTGAAGACCACAAGGTATTTATAGAGGTATTGCTGTTTAAAGATTTCATAAGTCTAAAACTAGCTATACTTTTTATTCACCTTGTACTATATCCCTATGCATTAAATAGTTACGTTTAATTTTAAGCAGTCATTGCACAAAATTAGACAAATGTCCAATGTAACAAAAGGTAGTATTTTTAAATTTGAAGAATCTATGATAATTTTCTCAGTTCACTGCGTCTCGCCACGGAGTTTCATTCACAGGCGCTCTCATCTGAATCGTAAAGCACTTCGTAACGAGCTATTTTTAGCATTGAGACTAACATGTTACGATTTCAGCAGATTCGACAAAAACCATCACGTACCTACCCAATGGCAATCTCTACTATTCTGATACCGGTGAAAAACTCGAAATCATTATTATTTTATTTACCCATTCACATTGTACGTAGGACACTTTTTCGTGAATTAAATGTCGGATATCTACTATATAAAAATAAGTCGGGTTTTCCTTCCTGACGCTATAACTCCAGAACGCACGAACCGATTTACACGGTTTTGCATTCGTTGGAAAGGTCTCGGGCTCCGTGAGGTTTATAGCAAAGAAAATTCAGGAATAATTTCAACAGAACGCGGACGGAGTCGCGGGGCACAGCTAGAACCTTAATAAATATAACCACGAATTGGTTAAAGTCAGGCTCAGGCGAGATTTTGAATAAGTAATATTCCTTTGTGTTTGTTAAATTGTCGATCCCTTAATTATAATCTCAAATTAGGATTGTTGGTGTTTGGGAAACAACTATTTATAGGGTATCCTACGCTCGTACCACATGTATTAATGTTTTGGTATAAATAGCTGTGGGTATAGCAAATTATTTTCTAGCATCACTATAATTAGTAAGAGATGATGCTCATGCATGAGCTACCTACTTCAGTAGGTATATATTTGATAAGTCATAAGTATTTAATTTTCATTTCGGTATATTTGGAAATGTGTTAGTATTTTATGGGGTTCTACTACCTACTCTCACTAAGGCACTTTGAAAGATTTTAATAAATAGATTTATTTATTCATAAGTTGTTTTATTGTAACCATCTCAAGAGACATTACGACCTGATTTTAATGCTCTGCTCAGCATAGGTAATCTGTAAGATGTTTACTCGTAAAAAGCGAGGCAGATGCAAATCCTTAGGGAAAGGTGCGCACCATTTTCAGATTCCTCCAAGTAAATGATCTCGTAGTACCTATATGTATACAGGGTGTAAGGGGCATTGTAACGAAATGTGATACCATGGATTCAACTCATGATTCTGGAACCCCCCAGAGTTGGAATTTTCCGTGGATATTTTAATGAATTATGCTAAAAAAAATCAGCATTTTGAAATCAATTATATTCCTCCTTTATACAACCAGGAGGAATACAAATGAATGACAAAGGGGCAAATATAACTCGGAACAAAGGAATAAAATTAAATCAAGACATATTATAACTTACTTCTGCGTAACAATAAACTTCCATGTTTGTTGCCGAACTTAGTTGTAGTTTGTTCGTCAAGTCTCAAGTCTAATTATTTAAATCTACCTACCCACGATTATGGGTAACGTTAGTACAATACTCAGTTTTCTGTACATCATTTATGCCCTATAAAATGAAGTAGGCTACATGCCTTAAACTAAATAATTTTGATTGCAATCAACGTACGTATCTACATAATAATAATATTTTTTCTTCTAACGAATAACAGCCTTCAGTGTTTAAAAGAAAAATACGAAAAACTTGCAGAGAGCATCGTTTTGAAAATCAAAGATGACGTCCCGACATTTTATGACTATAACATTATGATAGGTATATATTATTAACCCTCATTATCGATTTATTTACGATTTCCTCTACTTACAGTCCTAATCCTAACTAATGATTCTCATCTCATTACGCTCGAACATATGCGACGGATTACCTATCAAAGCAGGGTTTAGTATTCGCATTAGGGGCGACCGTCCACTTGGCTGTGCTATGAAGCGGGTCCGTCCGCTTCGACAGAAGGATCGCTTTATTTCCTTAGCTTCACCCGGGTTAGCTCAAGTTAACAGGGCCCTAAACACGCTAGCTACCATACCATATCAATGTCAGTAGAAATCGTGAAGCTCGTGTCAGCAAAACTTCAAAAGCGGAGCGTTTGAAACGTAATCGCGAGCGTTTGCTTTTCTATTAGGATTTGAGTAGCTAGCGTGGTTAGGGCCCAGGAAATTAACCGATCCTATTGGTCCAAGCGGGTGGGCCCGCTTCATAGCACAGCCAAGCGGACGGTCACCCCTAATGCTGAGCCCTGACGGTCACCCTAAGCCCTGTTTGGAAGGGCACAAACACAATGCTTTGAACACAATGACGTATTAAACCTACCTGCCTGTATTGACGTACCTGCTTAATGTCACAGGTAAACAATGTTTTTAAAATATTCATTGAAAGAGCATCGTATTAGTTTAAGATTGCATACTGAATTCTATATCTGATATGTATTTCTGGTATGTAATTTAACTTCTAATCATAGAAACTGAACAGAACGAAGGCCACGGACGTTTCCAGGTCGCGAATGGTAACACGTTTCTTGAACTAATAATACGTAGAGTGCATAAACGTGCGTTCCCGACGCCCGCCGAGGACGCCGGTGACGCAAGAGATCCGCAGTACTCTGTGCCCGGTTTGGGGTGTTTTGGCATTTCGTATTTTATCTCGTGGGAGTTGGCGAATGAGACGCCAACAAACACACCGAGTGGGCGTTAACGACTTTCTTAAAGGAAATATCTCTAATCTATGTGATGAGAATTTTAATTTAATTTGATGCCATTTAAACACTACGCGCACGTAGTTCATGTCTCGTACTCGATTGTAGGTAGAGTTGCCATACATTCGGAATATACCGGACATGTCTGGAAATTTAGTCCTTATAGTCCGCAATGCACGGGGATTTTGAAGCTGTCCGGAATTTCGACAGTATTGGTAAGAAATAAATAATAAACGCTATAATGAGGCTACCGACTACCTACCTACTATATACCTATGTAAGAAAGTTTTTTTTTTTAATTTGGTAACCCTAATTGTAGGTACTCGCACGCCTTTGTGTTTGTTGTAGCGACTAGCCTGGTGTTCTCAAATGCTCCTCACGGATAGTTCATAATGGTTGATTAAGTCTCAGGATAGGCAATTTAATACTTAACATAATTCTTGCCCATAGGTCGAGGGCACCGAGCAATGTAACCTACCGTAGCTTTGTTGAATTATTTATTGTTTATTCTAAAAAAAACAATCATTTATTAAACTAAATTAATAAAAAATACCAAATTATTTTAAAAAATACTATAAGTTAAGTAACATAGATTTTATTTATCAGCAGCGTTTTCTTATCTGTTTCCAAATCAATTTGCTGAGGGAAGTAAGTCCTGCTTATCTACAAAGAGAATACAATACTACCTCTTATTTAAAGATCATGTGGCCAATTACAAGCTGTCAATTATTTTGTTTATTGGTAAGAAGATCTGGTTGCGTAAATCATGTTAAGGCAATTTAAATTGTTGCAGAGGAGTCTCGGAGGCGTGATATGAATATTCATGTTTATTTACGGTTTAATAAGATCTGCAGGTCTCACACCAGTTCATATGAATTTTCAACCTGGAATATATTCCAACATGACAATGTTCAAAAGTTTTTTGATCCCAGTACCTACCTACTTAAATACATTTTTTTTCACGGCAAAATTATTTTCTTATAAATTATGTATCCCATTAAGGCAATTTCACAACGTCGAATTATGATAATTTCCAAATAATGTAACATCTTCAAGAACGCGAGTACGAACATTTTATTTGTGATGAACATGCATGACAAATGAGCAAACATGTTATGCGTTGAGTGGTGTACATTTGTGTTTTATTTTTCATATATTTTCATGTTCCACAGAATTATGGTATACTTACCATTTAAACCTGTACTTTATATGATTTCAGATCTAAATTACCTATAATCATTTTGTCTAGAAACTACTTACTGTCTGTGGACAGAATATTATAATGATATAATGATACAAAAATGTAAATATTCAAATTCAAATCGTTTATTTTGTGTAGGCCTACGGGGGCACTTACAAATTGTCAATTTTACATAATTTTTTTCTTATATCTACAACTGGATCGGAACGCGACCTTGACTGAGAAGATCCGGCAAGAAACTCAGCGGGCTTGTCTTTTTACATGTCATATTTTTTTTTATCGCCAGTTGCTTATATTCAATAATTACAAAGGGTAGTAGATATTAACATAAATATTATAATAGCTCCAGTGTGTTGCCTTTTGATGTTACCAAGAATTACACAAATAATTCGGACTAGTAGGGCAATACACGCTATTACGTAGCCTTACCTGCAAATTGTGGTAGAACCAAATGGAGCCGGTGACGGAGATGGCAAACCATAGGAAGAGGGTGAATACGGACACGGAGCTGAGGTGCGTGGCGTTGAGGACCGTGGAGAGCACCACGGCGAGCGCGTGGCACAGCACCACCGGCAACGCGCACCGGTCGATGATGTCCCATGGCACCTCCTGAAATAGCGCAACACTTATTTCAAAAAGTCAGCGTCTTCGGACTGTATAATTAAATCGATCTCAAGTCTGAGAACGGTCTTGAGTAGGTACCACCTACGCTACTGTTGGTATGACATAAGAATGACTTTTCCAAAGTGGCTCTCGGACTTGATATCGATTTATTAATAAGGGCCTTCATAATTATTGTTCCGAGTTTGAATGTAATTATATACCGATCGACAAAAGACCTTCTCCTTTGTTGAAGTCGGTAAAGACCGTTTAAAAACCTAAAATATTTGCATTTGTTTCGACTGTATGGCTATGTACCATTTGAAATTGATATAGGTACCTATTGCTAAATATGGTGCCTACCTTAAGGTTAATAATAGGTAGGTATTAAAAATCTTTGATTATCGACTAAATATAAGTTCTACGTGGTATTCCGTGGTTCAGTTGCGGTAAAGAAAACTCAATGCAAAGAAAGCTGAATCAGAAGTATGCTAGTGGACAGATAGGTAGCTATGTCATCACCCTTTACTTTAGGTATCTACTTGAGCAGAAGCTTTGAAGTCCCTAATGCATCTTAAGAATAAAAATGCAAATTGTCTAAAAACTAATCTATCGCATAGCTGACGCCCTTCCATCGCGTTAAAAATGTCACGGTTTATGTATAAACTTTTAACAATATGTACTTATTGAGTTATAGTTAGTGAATCCGATGCGACATGGAGCGGCGTAATTTCTTATCTGAGTTTCCACTCGGTATCATTTGTCGCGGACTTTTGCGAAGTTTGGTTAAGACTGTTTACAATGGGGACAAGTTTATCGCCGTATTTTTTCTGTCAACTGGTGAAAGAGACTCCAAGCGGCGTATAACCTACTTTGTAGGTAGGTACCTACTGCCGTTTACAGACTTACAGTCGTCAAATAAATTGTCCTGGAAAAGTAGAACTTTTAGCGCCCACGCTGGTCGTTCGCTCGATACGTATGTGGGTGTACAAAACCCATGAATATCCAGAGAATACTGGGAATACGAGTAAGTACATTATACTGGAATATGCCAAGAGTGTGGTATGACTAAGCAATCAGAAACTGATATTACAACAATCTATTTCGTACGTTCAATAATATAATCTGGAATGTCTGTTAACTTGTAAACAATGCTGATTTTTGAAATAACCCATACTATCTATGTCGTAGGTACGTTCGATTAAGTATATAATCTATAATGTATTTTATCTTGTTAATAATGCTGATATTATCTTATAGGTAAATGCACGAATATTACATTAGGATTACGAATAAACTACGTAGTTTACCTATTTATGGATTTTACCGCTTAGGTTTTTGTTTTTGTTTACAGTACCTACACATACCATATTCATAGAAGGGCAATGACCGTGAGTGATATAAGTACAACGCTTGAAAAGTCGGTAACATAAAAGATAATATACCTACGCGATAATAGTACCTAGGTACATTATGATACAAGTTGGCTAAGTTTGTAATTACACACAAAGGTGGTGTGTTGTGATGGAGCCAGGTGTTATCTAATGACCAATGTTCACGCGTTTCATACGACGTCCCCCAACACACTTGCAAGGTAAATAATATAAAATAGGTAGGTATCATAATTTTATTTTTGAAAACAATCACAAATGTCCCCTTGGTTTAGACATATATAGCTCGATTTAATTATCTGTGGCCAGCGGGAATTGCAGAATGTGCAGTATGTATGAAAAAAATGTCTGTGGCACTGGCGAAGCCGCTAAACATTCTAATTATTAAAATGTAATACATCGAAAATGTATGTTTTAATAATTAAATTGAATGTTAAATAAATTTGTTTAAACAATTATTGTTTATTTATCATATTATATATAAATACAGTTTATTTACTATTTTTTTTATTTTATAAAAAATTATCAACCCATGGAGTAGGTAAATTATATTTCAAACCTCTCCAGACTTCATGAAACTTACTCGTGTAGATAATATAAGAAGTCGACCTTTAACGATTTCATTTCTAAATGTTCGCTTCACTAGATTCCACTAACAAGGTATGAATAAATATAAAATTGTTAGTATAAACTAGACGATTATGGCTGGTTAGCTTAGAATATGGCTGCTGGGTTTAACGTTTAAAAACTGTAACCTTACTACGGAAGGAAATAACAGAAAAAGTAAAAAAATCTGTAAAACAATGTTTTATTTCTCACTTTGTATATTTTATTTACATTTAATAAGTATTGTTCCATATTTATATTAATGAACTCTAAATTTTCACTTATATAATTTGATATCGATACGATAGCCAAGAAAATGTTTCAATGAACTCCACTCTTTGGATGTAACATCCGTCATATTGTTGTTTTCTTATATTTACGCGAATACTACACATTGAAATAAAACTATTTTTACGGATTATATCGCGTTTATTTAATTTTAATGTTAACCGAAACGTCGGGAACATTAAAATTAAATAAACGCGATATAATCCGTAAAAATAGTTTTATTTCAATCCGTCATATTGACTTTGTTCGTATGAAATGTATCTACCCTATGTCTCCCGGACCACAATAACGATTAACGAATTATTTGACACCTCTATCACCACCTGTTTAGGTGCTACGGTAGAACATTAAGATACTTACAAACATACATATACGTACATAGACTGCTAAAACATAATTATATTAGCGTTTCGACAAATTCAAACCTGATCGGCAAAGTAACTGTGGCGACCTCACATTCACGTTGCCGACAGAAGCGGACAGATGGCGCTAAATGCAGCGCCTCAATACAATGTACTGGTTTTTTCATAGAAAAACTGAATCACGATATTAAGAATCGCAAGCATCGTGACTATATATATAAGACCCCGAGAATAACCAGCGGGGCATTCTGGCTGGAGCGCACTCTGGCTGGAGCGCACTCGCGCTCGCCCTCTGTCCGGGTGAAGTTGTTATGGCCACTCTGGCCAACAACGTATAGTCATATCAAAAAAAAAAAAAAAAAAAAAAACAGCGGGGCATAGCGGCCGCCCCGCCAGGCATAACACCCGCCTGGCTGGAAGATCTTAATCTTTATCTTTGTATAACTTTTAATAAGAATTTTCAAGAATAAAAACCTGACGATAAAAATCAGCTTCAAAACTTCCGCTGCGTGACTGACTAAGTCCGGCTCTGTTTAGGTATTTGCTTGTTAATTGAACAAAAAAATAACAATAATTAGTATAGACGTCATGCATTTTATAAAGCGTTTTTTAATGTCGCGCCGGTCGCGTCTGAAATGTTTGCGCGCATAGTTTTATTTTCGTGCACAGAGCAATAAAGAAACAATTTTTGTATACTTGTGTCACTGTGTTTATGAATCGTATCCAGGCTTCACAAATAGAACAAGTGAAATATAGTTTGAAAATAATATACACGATATTTTTATAGTTCATACCTACTGTGAAAAAACGTCAAAAAAGTTGATTTAATGAAATAAACACTTTTTAGGTTTTTGTAATGCTGATCCTCCGTCATTGCTGAACAACCCATGAAACATATTCTAACGGGAGAGATCACTGCAGCACAAAAACGAACCGAGTGAGAGGATCATGGTGGGACTGTGTCATTTTCTACTAGGTTGTCCACGAGGGAAGGTAGGAACAGTGGCGATAGGGGTATTTCTAATACAATATAATACTAACCAAAAAAACAAGTACGCGATCCAGTTACATAGGTATAATATAAGTCCAAGGTACAACCTCAATGGCGAGAGTCAGATATCAACCGGAAATGCAACCTTGTTTCTTGTATTTCACAACTTTAAAAGGTAGGTACACTAACTGTTCATTGCTACATTGGCTACGGAACCGGACCTCGGGCGTGACCCGACATACACTTGACCAGTTCTATTAATTGCTATATGATTATTTCAGAGCCTGTCAACTTTCGTGCCGTGTCATTGAATGCCTCATTTGTCTATATTGATTCTGTAATTTATGAGGCACAAGGACACACGCACCCATTTATTTAATTATCAAATCTATCACATGATTGTTATGTTTAAAAGTAGAGTGTGATTTTATTCAAAACGTTCATCGAACCTAGGTAATTTTGGAAATTGTCTTATTGTAGTTTGCCCTCGTCTATCCCCAGTCCATTGTACGGATACCCCTAGTACCTGCAAGTTTGGGACAATTTAGTTGGTTTGTTAGTCTGGATATATTTGTTATTATTATTATAAGGTATAATATTTTGCAGAAACGGGCCGAATCGGTACACATCGACTGTTTACATGTTGAGACAAATACACAGTTCCCTCTACCTATCTAATCCTGGAAAAATGATAGTGGATATTCCATATCCATATGTGTATAGATTTTATTTCTATGAAGGCGAGGCAAAAGCAGCTCTATAGTCCCTTAAAGGCCGGTGCCGCGAAATGCCCTAGGCGACGGTTACCACCAGGTTTACCTTCTGTCAGGGTCTGATCTATTAAAAGAGTTATAAAAAAAAATGAATGTATTTGATGAACGCTTCGGGGATTATTTTATTATAATAATAAGCCTATAGAAATCAACGGGCACTTGGGTATGATATGATTCTGAACGAACGACTAAATGATAAAGATCAAGCTCTAGACCTAGATAGAGGTAGGTACCTACTAATCTATCTAACCTAGCGATCAAGCTAGATTCATCGAACAAAACGCTACTTGTTTATCCAGACTTTTATGAAGTGGTTTAGGTGACGTATCTCGTATATATGACTCACAAAATTTGGTAAACAAATGAGGTAAAATAAGCATATACCTAAAATAGGACTATTTTCGTCGTTACATTAATCTTGGCAGAGTGGTCGTGGTCATCACTTAAGGGTTATTAGTACCATTGACGACCCGTCGCCATTCATCTCGCACTATTTCCCCTCTACAATAGGTGCACTCATAAAGGGGACCATCAATTGGCCGATCGTAAGCATAGGAGATCACGCGCGTGCTATAAAAAAAATAACTTTGTGCGGAAAGAGAAGCGTCGTGTTGTTGTGCTAACAACACTTGTAGCACAATTGTTCATTTTCATTGCCTACCTTTTAACATTTATTTTAAGTGAATTTTCAAATAACTATTTATTGTAATATCAACTATATCATTGGTCACTGGTCACATCACGATCCTCTTTTCGCACAGACTCTAGAGCGAAAAAAGCAGTATCTATTGACATTGTTTTTCGTACAAATTTGAGACAGTAGGACTTAGAAATAAAATTATCTTGCCTGAGACGTAGACTGTGGGTTTTTAATGAGTGAGCCGCGACGCGCTGACGGCCGCCGGTGCATGGACGGCGCGGTGATAGAGGCGCGGCGGGTGACGTCGCCCGCAACCATGGCTGCTCAACCAGATCACACTCCACGCACGCTGTATTCACAACATTACACTTTGAACCGTTCCATCTAACTATTGATGTCTACAAACGGCACGCGCCCAGCAAGCAATTTACCTAAAAGCTATGAAAGTTTTATGGCACGTTATTCGAAAATAATTCGTTGTATCAATGAAAATGTAATGTGCGTCAATAAAGGTAGGTAGTCGAGTCCCTAGGCGGCCCGGGTGCGATGTCGCAAATAGAAAGTGCAGCCGATGTAAATGTCGCGGATCTCTGTCGAGTGCGCGACCGGGGCGGCCGGACACGCGTTTATTTTTAAGCGAACGGACGGTCACTGTGGCCACCTAAACCGTGCACGTGCCAAATTTATAGGTATGATTTTTGATAGACGATGTGTGGGCGCCGCCAATTTGACATTTAATCGAAATTTTACTGAGATGCGAATGATTGTGACCCAAAGGTCACAACGGTCGACTATACCTCATACATGTAAATGGGGGACTTTTTATTTGCAATTTATTTTTAATGACGGTATTCTGGAATTACATGGAAACGACAAACGATAACTGAATACAATGTGGGGCCAATAATACTCGTATACCTTCTTCCTTATGTTATATTCGAAACGATCTAGTTTATGCCTACTCGTATTTACCTATCTGTACCAGCAATTTTTTATTTTGTTATTTGCTTTCAATTGATTTCAGCCAAAGCCATTATTATTTTAGCCAACTATATAATTTTAGTATTAAAACTTACGTAGGTGACAAAATTTGTGATAGTCTTTGAATGATAATAAGATTTTTGTGATTCAGTGTTGCCGATAGGAAAACATTTCTTATTTAAATGAATGTTGAGGTAGGGTACTTACATGTTTTTAAAATTACAGTGAAGTTTAAAAATAAATATTATTATTTTTTAGTTGAATCCGGTTTGGACTAGGAATTTTTATTGAACATCAATATCGACTGGAAATATATATCGATAACGGATCCAAAATATTGGCTTATGTCCAAATCATAAATATTTATCTTGAACGGGTATCAAATCATGAACAGTTTGCAACTATTTTAAGTCGAAAAGTAAATATCATACGTTGAGGTCCACTAAAAATAATAAGGTGTTTGTTGTGCATACATCTTGGATTGATTTATATAAGCAAGCTTTTTAACCAACTCCAAAAAAGGAGGAGGTTCTTAATTCGGTTGTATTTTTTTTAATATTTGTACCTCAGAACTGCTACGTTTATTAACCGGTTTGAAAAAATGCCAATTCAAGTAAGTAGGGTAGGTAGGTACCTAAGAAGTTGTCCCAACGTAGTGTAAAGATGGTGGCACCGACTTCAAATGAAAGAAATTGTTAGGTCCCTAATTAATTCTAGCTTTTTAGTAAAGCCAGATTTTTTTTGAACGTCTTTATTATTTTTTTTTTTTCTGAATCAGTTCGGTGTTTCAGCAATCTCCGCCCCATGTAAACAATATTCTTAAATAAAATCATTGTTTAGGCGAGCATATTTTTCTCCTTTTGAAAATCTTTTATAAACTTAACTAAGGGAAGCTTTTTTATGGTTTTAGTTTTCTCAACTCACGTTTTGCTGGCGGTTGTTAGCGAACCTATTCCAAAGTTATTTTTGTGTATCTAAAGGAAACCTACATTACGATTTCAAAAGCTCATGAACATTGTTAGCATTTTATTGCAACATGTTTGTTCCCATTCAAAGGATATTTTGTATCAAGAAATTTGACTAAATGAAAATCTACACAAAATTTAGCTTTCACTGGCATTTTTTTATAAACACCTAGGTACTATCATCAAACTATATACATATATATATTATGAACTTTAATAAAAAATACTTAGTAATTATATAGATACCTACCTAATAAGTACCTACTATAAAATATATTCGGTACAATAATGTATAACCATCTAGTAACAAGTTTCCTTCTTAGGTCAATTAGTTAATAAATTAGGTACTTCATAAAAAGGTACGGATTTCCTTGTAGATTCACAAAGACATCAATTATTATCCGAAACTATCACAAATATTGCTTTGAGGCACAAAATAACTTTTATAACAAATTAAACTGTAAGTATATGCACCACGTACGTTTATCGAATAACGTGACTGAATGTAGAGTTAGGCGGTTCGCGGTGTAATCGTGCGTAGGGCGCGGCGCGTGCGCAAGCTTCGAGCTTGTTCGGGGCGGGCGGCGCGTGGCGGATGCAGACGCTCACTGCGCGCGCGCACGCTGCTCGCGCTCGCGCCCGCGCCACCGCATTCGCGCATGCGCCTAAATTAAACACGCATTATTATTTATTACCACATTTTCGCCTGGATTGTTAAATCAGAAACCTATTCAATGCTTTAGAGAGGAATGTATTTTTTGGCAAAACATTCGCCTAGAGATGATAATGGTATTTATAACGAAATATAAACATTGAATATTATACATAAATACACATTTTTTCATATGTTAAGACACTTTACAAACGAAAATTTATTGCCTACGACTCTTACGAATTTATTTCAATGCATTTTTAACCTTCATTGTGTGTTTGTTGACAAAAAATCTGGCCCACGTATGATGTGACTTTGCACAAGAATAATGTGTAAAGACAATTCGTGTCATTCACCGTAATTCATTCGCGTAATTCAATTTACCGCGTCAAAAGATGTATAGAACATTTCAATATGATGCTCTATTTAAGTGGTTACCTACTCTGTTGTGTGTGATCTGCCCACGCACCTACCATCCGTGCTACTTAGCCAGACAACCATTAAATGTTAACTGTTTAAATGCATATCCAAAGCTCCACCTGATAGAGTTGTATCAAAATAGCAAAGCCTTGGAATCAAAAGTTCAACTAATATTGTAAATGTGAAAGGGTGATTGTTTGTTTGTTTGCTCGACGGATTTCAATGTTTGGTACAATATACACTTTTCACCCTCTCTCTATACTAACACGCGGTGAAAACAAGTAAAATATATTACGTTGTGTTTCAATCTATTGTGTGGTAAACTACATGATTCGTTTTATTTAATTATAGGGCCAGATTTAGTAAGTTGGTGTATAATTTGATATTTTTTGGTGTACTACGAAATACGAAAGTACTAACCTGATCCCCAGTATGTGGTTCCAATTATTGCCGTAATGTCGTCACCACCCTGTATAGCTACGAACACGTCAACGATAATAATATTATAACCCACCAATGCATCTTCATACGAATCATATTGTGATAGACGAGTGCATGTGCGCATTTGTATATAGTGCATTTATATTAAACAAGTTAAAAGCTTTGATAAAGGAAGAAAAAAGGGTTTCGTTTATATAAGTACGTTAGTTAGATATCTATATGGGCACCAGCAGCAGGGTGCAAGATGGTGCACTTGCACCCCCGTGTCAGGAAAGAAAATACATACATATATATAGTTTATTAAGGTTTTAAGTATTGATATTAAGGATGTTTTCTACATAATATACATGTATAATTCCATATTTTATATTAGTTATCGTATAATGTGTAGATGCAGATTCACCCCGCTGATAGTAATTCTGGCGGCGCCCATAGATAGATAATAACGTCCTTTGTCCAAACACCGCCGGTTTAAATTGAAACCGCCCAAGTCTAACAGGCTGCATTATTAAACACTCCGAAATTAAAACAATATTGATTTAGGTATATACATAGAGGTCTATTGGTCTTGCAGCGACTCATTTGCATTCTCTCATTTCCAATAAATTACCTGCTTCAACTGAATCGTCACCATAGAGTAATGGAAGTAAGGCTTTCATTTGCATTTGCATTTCAAACAGTACCCAAGTTATGCAGGGTAGGCTTGCGGTTCTCTGACGATGAACTGATTTAAAGCTAACTCATGACTGTTCTTCTGGGACGACAAAACAAACAAACTTTATCAGTAAACTCACTATTAATAGATTCTCGTATGCTTTTAAGGCAAAACTACAGTCTAAGAATTTTAAATTCATTGTTAAGTTGTGATACAAATTATTCATTGAAGTTTGTATTTAAAGGAAGAGTCCTTAAAGCGGGCAGCTGTAGGTCTGGAGGAAATACCATAGCTCATATATGGGCTGGGTCGATTGGGGTAGTACCTCCCTGTCACAGAGAGCCCAAAGCCCAACCCCCCCTTCCCCACTATATTTTCTACTCCTCTTCAGGCCGTCAACGTGCGAGCAATGCTTTATGCAACACTAATTCAGACTTTTACTTTATCTGTGCAACATTCACCTAAATCTTAGGAGTTAAATAAGACAGTGCAACGTTTTGTGTTTACCAGATTCACGCAAGCCTGGACGCATTCCAATGAAATTCTACCCATCTACAATATATTTTGTCCTCAATTAAAACTATTTTGTTTTGTTATTTACTACTTAGTATGCACATTATTATGTTCTACTTACACATTGTATTTTAGAATCCTAAAATAACATCTCTACATTTACAGTTTTATTTAAAAAATACAAGCACCTAACCGCTCCGTCTCATTGATGACAGCCGTGGGTTGAGCAGACAGCGAGTAGGTACCACGCGAGTACCTACACAGTACACAATGTCGTCGGAATGATTTCCACAACTGCCTGTTGCTATTGTGCTCCCGGAAACGGTAGCTATTGTGCCGGCCGTCTTTCCCCGCTCGGCTCCGCTCACAAAACGACCAATTTTTTTCTTTACCTCGGACTGCTAATAAAATTTCTTTGACATCTCGATCACAAAAGGTTTTTCTTGAACTGTGAAGTCTATGAAATTTCATTACTTACGATTTAATACATATTTTATTTACGCTTTCATTGGCATATACAGAAAAAGGTATTATTCCATTTTTTTCAGTTCTTTTCCTTTAATAGTTTTACATTATTTGTAAGTAAATCTTAGTAAGCTTTGTTATTACATTATTCATACATATCTGTACTATTCATATATGTTAATCATAATGAAAAAAAAACCAATTGAAAATACTTGTGAGTATGGGTATCGTCAGTCCTACTATATATGTAAATATATATAACTCAAAGGTGACTGACTGACTGACTGACATAGTGATCTATCAACGCACAGCCCAAACCACTGGACGGATTGGGCTGAAATTTGGCATGCAGGTAGATGTTATGACGTAGGCATCCGCTAAGAACGGATTTTGATTAATTCTACCCCCAAGGGGATAAAATAGGGGATGAAAGTTTGTATGAAACTTTGTCAATTAAATTCCACGCGGACGAAGTGGCGGGCACAGCTAGTCCTACTAATATTATAAATGCGAAAGTTTGTGAGTGTGGATGTATGTTTGTTACTCGTTCACGCAAAAACTACTGAACGGATATGGATGAAATATGGAACGCAGATAGTTTATAACCTGGATTAACACATAGAATACTTTACTTAAGTCTATGCGGACGAAGTCGCGGGCAGCAACTAGTTTATAGTAATTGATTTGGTAGTTATTTTAATAATTAATAGCTAAACTTAATTCAATTAACATTTTATAACACTCTGTTGCTTGTATCAGCGGTTACGTAAACATCTATACATACACAAATCGGGCGCGTAAATTCATGGCACAATTATATAAATTCTATAAACGAAACGTATCCACTATGGTGTTTCACAATCGCGGCGATATTTTGAGTAAGTATGTCGTGTATAGTGTAGCAGGGTTCGGATCGAACATGTAGGCGACACACCGCGAAACTGTATCCGCCGCGCCGTCCGATTGAAACGGTGCCAGCCGCCGAACCACCAAAATAATTTTCACTCCACACTCATCAACCGGTTACTACTACACAATATCGATATTAGATTCCGATCGTTTTGACGTCATTTAATATACACATCTTGGTATACACATATCAATTAATAACAATTTCTTAGAACGAAGTCTCTGGAATTTTAGTTTCATCATCAAAAAGTGGCGCCATTTTAATAATCACATCCATTCAATTACCGCGAATGCATATTTACAAAAACCAAATGTGTTATTGTGTCTCGAAAATACCATAGGTTTTACTTAAAACTAATGTATGCAATTAAGTAAGTAACATATAATTATCACCCAATATTACATCTTGCACAATTTCAAAGGTCGTAAAGGACATTCATTATAGCCATAGAAGCGAGAACCGTCAAGTCTCTGATTATAGCTATGAGAAATAAAGGCGATGAAGCAAACGTTTAACGTGGACGCAAACATTTATCTGAATAAAACAAAGCGAACGAGGGCGGCGGTAATCGCGAAAGATATTTACGAGACGTGTCGACGGCGGTGCGCTTCCGATCTCAGTACTTTCTTCCGATTAACTTGCAACTACTGCTGGCCGTCCCATGAGAAATCTGTCCGTTATTTACTGTCCGTAGGAGACGACCTTTAATTTCAGAGGATTTCGACAAACGTGCTTCGAATACCGAATGTTGTAAATGAAATTTCATCTGGAGCAGTATTTCAGATGTAAGCCGAGTAATCAGCCACTTGAATCTATACAAATAACAGGTGGAATAGTAATGCCGTTACCTTGAATTGAAAAGAAGGATTTGAATATATGCAAGGAACTGGGACTGTTCGTTAACCCAGTGTGGAATATAGTTTGTTCCATAATCTTGGCAGAAGATACGGTTTTATAGTTTGTATGTATGAGTCCCTTCGTCTGTTATCTCTCAATGGGAATAATGGTTTGGCAAAATATATTGTGTACCTATATCAGCTATATAGCCCATATTGCTATATACCTACTGCTGAAAGTTCAGTCGAACAGAAAATGTTTTTACTGAGTTGCAGTTCACAAATGAGATTGAATTTAACTCAAGTAGCGCAGTTTTCTTAACTGGCTGAATCCAGTCACGTGGAAGTTTTCGTATCGTTATTTGAGGCCTTGGAGAATGTGCATCCAAGTGAAACCTTTTGATTTGCTTAGTTACTAGTTCTGGGTACAATAAAACTATTAAAGGTTTGACGCATTCATGTAGAATTAAAACGTTGGATTTATTGTCATTATCCTCTTTTCTTTTACGCGTCTTCCCAATATAAAGCGTCAAATTTTATAAAATCTCTGAACTTAGTTATTTTAATGATCGGCGGAAAGGCGGGCGACTTTTTTTTGTTTGTATTATATTTAAATGAAAAATTTGTACCTAAAACCTAGATGCACAAGAAATATAAATTATCTTTCAATTCAAGATTCAGGATTTAACACGAATTGTCAATCTAGATAATAATGTAAGCATACGTAAAACAAAGTAGGTATTTACTAAAAACTTCAAGAATTATGACGCTACAAATATTTAAAAATAATCATAATTTTCTTACTAGAAGAATCAATCCATAATCTAAATAACTATCATGGGTCAAAGTTGAGCGCCTGAGGCTTACACGAAGCAGATAATACTGTATGCAACAGTATGAAGACAGTAGACGATGCTCGCTCGTGTAGGCGTTAATAACTAAACATTATCTCGCTGCGAATAGTGTATTAACGAGCGCCACAGAATTATGGGGCATTTGCCTAAATGTCAGCCTTGTTAGGAGAGTTCTCTAAGAGCGTATTCACATTATCCGATCCGATATCGGTGTCGGACGACGATAGCTGACATCCGATAGCCGACACCATGTGCTATTTTCACATTTTTCCGACAAAATCGTTCCGATACGGCCATTTGCTCGATAGCTTAGTGCGGGCAGGTTATCATGGCAGACTATAATAGAAAACTTTGTTTGCTGTATCTATTATATTTGAGACGCAAAAAAAGATCTGTCCACAGACAGTACTGGATACATCCCATGGTGGAAGCTAGATATTCAGAGGGAGCATTTTATACTCTTTTTAGCAAGCTACAAAACGCACCTAGAAAGTTTTTTAATTACTTTCGTATGAGTGAATCCACATTCAATTATTTGCCACCGCGCATCGGGCTCTACGCACACAGGGACAATTTAGATACACATATAGCACACATACAAACATTATCGCCCGACGGCTCACGGGCGTCCGATGGTGCCGCCAGCATATCGGTGTCGGCTCCGATATCCGATATCGGGCCGGACAATATGAAAGATAGGTACATATTTCATACATTTTACTTACCCCGATATCGGATCGGCGTCCGACACCGATATCGGATCGGATAATGTGAAAACGCTCTAAGACCCGTATTAATAAATCGATCTCAAGTCTGAGTGCGATCTTGGAAATGTCACTTCATTACAAAATTACATGTCAAAAGCGTACTTAAAATCGCCCTCAGGCTTGACATCGATTTATTTATACGGCCCCAACCTGAGCTGAAAGTGGTTTTCTTATTACGTATCGACCATTTAAAGTTTAGTTTAGTTAATATATAGATTGATAGGTACTGTCGATAATCTATCAATCTATATATATAAAAATGAATGTTTGTCTGTATGTCTTTTATAGAATCGTAAAGGATGCATTTGATCATGTCATGATCTTCAGCAAGGTGTTGTGCATGAGCCCACAAAGGTTTCTGAGTTGGTACGACCAATCTTTGACAGCGTAGCAACGCGCGCAGCTTACAGCTAGTCATACTAATATTATAAAGAGGAAAACTTTGTTTGTTTGATTGTAATGAATAGGCTCCGAAACTACTGAACCGATTTGAAAAATTCTTTCACTGTTGGGAAGCTACACTATCCCCGGGTGACATAGACTATATTATATTTTCAAAAAATTTGGGATCCTTACTAAAACTCGAATAATGTGACCGCAATGTACCTACCCGTGCGAAGCCGGGGCGGGCCGCTAGTTACTTATAAAACCAAGACAAAACCCAGCTCTCCAAGCGAACGCGTGATATGAATTTGGCTAGATGGGGTAAAGGTTTTCAGCAACGTTACATAATATTATTAAGAAATCCAGTCTAGTCTTAGGTACCTGCTATTTAATTAAATCCATACAAATAAATAAAATTGGAGTGTCTGTTTGTAATATCAAAATAACACCTTTTCACTAAATGCATATGAAAGTGCATACGACACCTATAACAAAAACGCGATTTAAAAATGTATTGTCTGTCTGCCTGTCTGTCTGTCTGTCTGTCTGTGTGTTTGTTCCGGGTAATCTCCGAAACGGCTGAACCGATTTTGATAGGACTTTCACTGGTAGATAGCTGATGTTATAAGCAGTAACTTAGGCTACTTTTATTATAGAAAAACAAAATAAAAAAAATGGGGTCCGTCGCGCGGGCTCAGAACGCGGGAGCGGGCTTTTTTGTTAAGTTAAATTCCACGCGGACGAAGTCGCGGGCTCAGCTAGTGTACAATATAATATGGTCGTATTTTAATAATACACGATATTATGCATGCTCGGCGCCTCAGTAAATACTAAATACCGATCACAAACCTATCACAAAAAAAATCCGATACTATTTTGTGATTGCAAGTGAGTGATTTAATCAAAGGTTAGCTGTTAGAAATACCATCATATTATTATTTTTGTGATAGGTACAGCGTCTTTGGCATTTCCTTAGGCACCATACAAAATATCGTACATTATTACAAAAATACCTTATACATACTATACTTATATTATACAGGTAGGTATACTAAAACAATACTGCACAATAACACGACTGCCCCTTTAAATTTTTACTGAAATAATATCTTTAATATCATAAGACGGCATCAATTCAATAATGATTCATTTAAATAGGTAAGTAATATTTAGGAATTGTTTGCGTTGAACATCTTTGAAATTTCATTAAAAAAAACACAGGGTTATATTAGCGAAATAAAAACATTATTTATGACTATACAGGCGTTAACGATTAGGTACCTCAAGCCGGCAACAGTAAGAGAAAATCTAATAAGAGCGCGTTTATAGAAGGCGTTTATCATTCGTTATTAGTTTCATTTCATCTTTTGCCGGAAGTCAAGCTAAATTACGTGTTGATTACCGTCATATGTTTATGACGACGATAGATTACAAAAATATTTAATAATTTTTGGCAGATTTTCTAAGTTCAGTCTTGTTTAGGAAATATTGAGCTATCTCCTTAATATTGAGGTGTCTCCGTGGTACTTACCTACTGTAGGTACTTCTTGTGTAAATAAATATTAGTATTTTTTATCGTGTGGTGATACAATAAAGAGTTGTTAACTATCTTTTTACATAAGTAGCATGGCCCCCTAATTAGTGGTGAGTCACATTTAAACAAAACTACAAACATTTAGACAAGCACATAATAAATACTACCTACAAGGTAACTAGGATAATTATAACAACAATCAAGGGTCAATATGATCACAAGCTGACCAACAAGTTTCCGCGACATTTCAGAACAAACTCAATGTAGAGGGCCGCCGAGTGGGAGACATATAACCGCAAATACAACTTTGTTTTCAGTAGTTAATGACTTTGCTTTGCGGTTTTCGTTATTAAGGCTACGGAGCCCTTGTGCCTGGCCCAACACGCACTTGGCCCGTTTTTATTTATATTTGGAGGTGTTTTTACCTTTTTTGTCGCGCCCACCCTACGTACGAAGATCTTTTCGATAGCAAACACGACTATCCTGTCCAGAATAAAATAACGCATTAAAAATAGTTCTAATTACAATTTCTTTGATCTAAATCGTAGCACGTAAAATCGCGAAGAGGTATTGCTTGACAATGCTCCAACAAAGTTCTGTATTTGTCTTTCACCGTATTCACAAATATTAATGGGCTCACAGTGCGCGCGGACGCGCAGTGCGTTGAGAAATGTCGAACTTTCTATATTATTGGTCAAGTATCGTTAATAGTACTGACAAGTGTCGTTTGTAAATACGGGCAAAGTTACGTAAGTAAAACGGACTGAGCATATCCATAATAACAACTTGTGCATTCAGTTGTATACATTGTTTTGATTCCTATTAGTTGTTTTTATAATGTAAGGTTTTTGACTGCGGTTCTCTGTGTCTTCATTAACCATTCAGGGCCCCAGTCTACTAATTTAAAATCAATGGCAGTCCTCTGGCTGACAACACGTCGAACGCCATGAAATTACGGCTTACAATAAAGAATTCACGACGACAATATTAATGACCAAGGTTTTGTAATTTCAAATTAGCCGACTTGAGTGCTGTATATTCTGTGATCGTAATATTACATCGCGGCGAAAATTATCTCGCACATAGCAATAAGGAAGCATATGCAGTCATTGTTGTCAGCTAAAGGTAAAGTAGGTAAGCGGTATTTAACTTCGTTATATTAGGTAAGTATCTTGCAATTCAAGTTTACCTGTATTACAAAATAAGAAAGGAAATGTTATAAAACTTAAAAGGCCACGTACAAGATGTCCTTCCCATGTATAGTGTAGGTAGGTAATACATTTTTTCAGCCAGTTATATAAATCAGTTTAAGTACTATACCTACCTACTATACCACATTATTATTAAACTGTAACTGAGCTGCGTCTGTATATTGAAGATATATTTTTATATAAATGGGTTCAATAGACTCCTTGAAGGTCTCCGAGTCCAAATTCAGTGTTCTTTTATCTTTCTGAATGTTCGAGCATTACGGGAATACGTCGAACTGCTTTAACGGGGTTTTTACTATTAGATAACCTTTATTTAGATTTAAAGGGAGGGTACATATCACACCAAAACTATAGGGAGTCGTGCTGTCAAAGTAAATTTTAAATTTCTGTGCCCATTTTTTGGGATCGGAAATCTATGCTACCAAAGTTGTGGTGTGAAGCTAGTAGGTACCTACAATTATAACGTATATGACCCTAGGGACATCTAGCGACACATATTTGGAGCACAGAGATAATAAACAATGATATTTAGAGATCCGTACTGTTCTTATGAATGCTGTAAATAGAAATGATGGTACCGTTAGTCCATAAAACGGCAACTACCTATTCTAAAGCCAAATTCGACATGGAATGTTTTTCCCCAAATGTTATTAAGTTTTTTGTTGTTATCAAATTTATATTGTTGGTTTTTTCGGTGTTTTTTAATTTTGATATAAATAGTAAATACCTAATAAAATTGGCTACTTTATGCCAATCTTCTGTGAGAGGTTGGTACTACCACGGTCGAGCTAGCTCATATCTGAGCTGTAGTCAACTACAGTGGCTACAACTTAGCTCAACTGCCGTAAAGTACTTACCTACTTACAAATAGCAAAATACAAACATTTTCGCCTCCGTGAGCTCAAGGCCGCGTCGCCAATTACGCTGAAGTTCCCTCAACATGTTATAAATGTATTTGTACATAGACCCTAAAGTTGATATTTAATTATTCATGGAAGACTCACTCCATAGGTAGGTATATTCCACTCAATTAGTTCGCAAAGCTCAGGATAGCCGTTGTACTCGTCTTGGATAAACTATTCTGCTCAGTTATAGTATGTATCTATTAATAAAGTTACTGTGTTTTGTGTGAAGGGTTAATATGGACTCGCGTACATTAGACATAATCAGTATTAGTTAACATTCGTGCTTATGGTGATTATGTGAGTACCAAGTAATTATGTTACAGCTAAGCTATAGCCGACGGACTACAGCTTATACAGCCTGGCGCTACCATGGGCGACTTTAATTTAACACACAGGTAGGGCTAGTGGTCAATAATCATAATAGTAATAAAAAAAAGAAGTCCATAAATAAAAAAAATACAATTTTCGAACAAAATAGATAATAAATAAAGTAATCAAATTGGTATCACCCTTGAAATCCGATTCATTCAGCTACTCTTACGCTCTTACGTACAACTCGGAGCGGGGCGAACTAATAGTATTATTATTATTTCTAATAGTACCTATTTCTTTGTCGTTTTTATTTCATTGAAGAAATGTTATTATCCGTGACCTCGGCAGATGACCTCTGCGCTAGAGTTATTTACGTACAGGCTGCTCCAAAATGGTATTTCAGAAAATGTTGAATAATTCAATAAACAATAATGTTTAATAAAATCTAAATATCTCGAAAATCTGAAAATGCGAAGCCTAATACGTGTGTTAATTTAAAGTCGCCATGGTAGCGCCAGGCTGTATACGGGCTGGCTCGACCGGAGAGTACCACCTTCTCACAGAAGATCAGCGTAAAGTAGCAATTATATATAGCTGCGTTTCATATGATGAGTGTGACAGCCGGAAACCCAATCCCCCTCCATTACCCCCTCTATTCCGCTCCCCCTCAGGTCGGCATAGCAAATACCTATAGGCTACGGTAACTGTTTAACATCAGGCGGGTGAACGTACGATTGTTTGCCGACTTTATTAATTAAAAAAAAGTACCTACACAAACTTAACTTGGGAAAATTAACTGCATGCCCATCCTTGACGTGGTCATAAATTTTAAACTAGACATAATGCTTAATACTTTAAATCTTAGGTGTTAAAGTGGTATCTGCCCCCGCAAATTAGCTCGTGAGTACCACACTAAAATTATTAAAAGGAAAGTTAGGTTTCTTACAGACACTTCTACTACACACAACATAGATACATAATGATGACAGTGCCGCATAGTGATGTATCCGTATTTGACTCGAAATAAAAATCATTTTTGTAATATTTACTTCTCATAATAGGTAGGTACAAAAATATAATAAAAGTATTAATTTATTACCCAATAGTTACAAAAATGTAATTAAAACAAGCGTTTCTTTTTAATTTAAAATTGTAAAGCAGCAGATAAAACAACTGTTGCGGCAATTATTCAGAAATTCAACTCAATTGTTGTATGCGATAGCGAAGTCTTGCTCTGTTCCAAAAATACCTGCAGATGGTAAAATAATTTCACAATCAATTCCCAAATGAAAATAAATTAACAACATTGAGTTTTGTGAAACCTCAAATCAGATTCAGTCAATCAGCAAAAAACAGTGGTGCAGTATTTTCCATCAAGTATTGTGGTGAAACGCGTGTATCGAATCTATACAAATAAATAAAATTGGAGTGTCTGTTTGTAATAACAAAATAACACCTTTTCACTAAATGCATATGAAAGTACATACGACACCTATAACAAAAACGCGATTTAATTTTTTTTTGTCTGTCTGTCTGTCTGTCTGTCTGTGTGTTTGTTCCGGGAAATCTCCGAAACGGCTGGACCGATTTTAACGGGACTTTCACTGGTAGATAGCTGATGTTATAAGCAGTAACTTAGGCTACTATTATTTTAGAAAAACAAAAAAAATGGGTCCTGTCACGCGGGCTCAGAACGCGGGAGTGGGCTTTTTGTTAAGTTAAATTCCACGCGGACGAAGTCGCGGGCTCAGGTCGCAGGGCTTAATAAATGGATTCCTTGTTGTTAAATTATGTAAGCCCAGTACATCTATTGTGTAGATCGGAAAATCACAGTGTTAATAAGAAATGTTCCGTATCTTTTGAATCCAAAAATGCACCGTTATCATATAAATTAATCGTAATTACAGTATTGTGTAATGTAGGTAGGTAGGTAGGTAGGTTTATACCTATTCAGCTGCGAATAATAATTTAATTTAAAAACTGAACCAGATCTGCCTTTTTTATATAAAAAAAGTATTGTGCACTAAGTTTAACTAGATTTCACGTATAAAACATTCTTAAGCATTAAAATTGTATGACAACGTGTGCATTACAATTTATTGAGGCCTATGTAGTCACACTTAAAAGGAACCACAGGAAATCTAGTTCTATTATTTTGGTTCTCTCTTTAATTGACGTCAGAGTAATTTAAAAACGTAATAAAAAGTAATATCAAAGGTCAATAAGCAAAGTTAACAATTTTCTCTAGAAGAATTAACCTGGGGCCATCGTAGGTAGGTACGGATTTTTTAAGGCCCGTTGCTAAACGGCTGCGTCCAGACTTAGCAAGGGTGGAGCAATCAGTTTGACGTCAGATCAAGTACCTAGACATAACATTATCCGGAGCGAGATAAAACATTCGCCTCAAGCGGCTGCTCAAAATAGGACAGTTATGTTTTATTTCTTTAATCGGAGGGATCATGAAACCTATGTTTAATAACTTTCTTGAACAGTGGTAGCAGTCTAGCCAAAACAGAAAATTAAAATAAGATTCAATAAGACAATGTTAATTGTTTTTCTGTATATCACCATTTATCTACTTTCAACTATAATTAAATTTATGATCGTCGAGGTACCCTAACATAACAACGCGGTATACCTATAAATAAACAAGCCACGCACTCTTTTATTCTCATATGAAATTATACTTAGGTATCTAATTCATGGCGCTAGATAACTTTACGAAATTCGCACATAACTTCACTAAAAACGCACGCAGACCTTTTTTCCTTTCAACAAATGATAAATGTATGCACCTACTTTATATTTAAAGGTGTGCCAATGGAAATCGATCGCGTTAAATAGCTATAACGACTAATTTCGATGAAAATAATTATATATTTAATTCCAGGCCTAGTACATATCGAAACCTCCAATTATTATTTGGAACTTTGGAAACACCTTGTAAAGGTTTTATTAATAGGAGTATTGGTAAACACTAAGCAGGTTATATTATTAACTAACTAAGTTATTACGTTTTTGGATGTAACTACGCGTAATTAAATCTTGAACTTTGGGTGTTGTTATTTTAAGTTTTGGGTAGTAGGTACGTACAATACTTGAGTTGATAAGTTAGCGAGTATATATTGTGAAAATAGTCGGTAGGTAGGTAATAGGAGGAAAGTTTAAAGATATTAACACAATTAACACACAAGATATTGATTCCGCTATTAGGTACATGGATGCCATATATGACCCCACCTAGTGTGGGATAAGGGCAAGGTGATGATGATGGATGCCATATATATAATACCTACTAGATCTTGGCCGCGACTTCGTCCACGTGGATCTTGAAGCAGAATTTATATACAAACTTTCATTCCCTATTTAACCCAATCAAGTTATAGTTTCGGGCATTGACCCAAAAATAAAACCTAAAAGGTTGCCTATGTCATTCTACAAGGTCCTATCTAAATCTGTGCCCAAATTAATCGGTTCATCGGGATAGGAGGGAAAACATAACAAAAAGACAGACAAGAGTTGTTACCTTCACATTTACAACCATAGTTAGGATACACTTATTGCTATGGTATAAGCTAGTGGCCAACCTATGCAACCTATTGAACTTTGAGGTTCTTCACAAACCCGTTTCAAGACCTTTTCTGCAATTAAATCAAATTTAATAATTTTCGGGTACACTAGGACCGAGTGCGTATTTACCCTCATTAGCTGCCCCCCTACCAGTATCTGGCTACGCCCAGTGTCTCCCTGTCTTATGCATGCAATCAGGAATCACGATCTCATCTCCAACCTCCACGCGCGCGTAATTAAGACATGGCCTTGAGCGCGTTAAAAAACCAACGAGATAGACTTTAACCTAATACGTCAACTTAAAGTGTCTTCCGAAGCACGGCGAAGGTCGCATGTTGTAAATCGGCAAGCCATCCAGTGTCGAGTGTACCAAAACTATTTTATCTTTTAATCTGCTATTATCTGCCAATAACCGCCGCCGTCGGGTTAGACCAAGAAGACGGTGGCGCGATGACTTGGACACCTTTGCGGGAAAGATGTGGCCGGAAATTGCCCTGGACAGAGCCGCGTGGAAGATAAAAGGGGAGGCCTTTGCCCAGGAGTGGGACAGACCTACAGGCTAAAAATAATAATAATAATAATCTGCTATTATATACTCGTAGGTAGGTAGTACCTTAATTTACTGCTGATAGCCTTTATGTCTTCAATCTGAAATTGACCTGTCATTATACGTGTCAGCATGTTCGCGGCAGCCACCGGCAGCACGCAGTTTCCGCTACCACACCAATGCGCGCCGCGAACTTGAAACGATTGCTCCACTTTTACGTCACTCGAAAGTTTAATTAATTTATTGACGGCAAAAATAACGCAATCACAAATCGTGTGTACATTTTTTATGCATCACTTTTATAATAAAAGACTGCGTTAAAAACGCAGTCAAGAATATCGATTATACGTCAACAAGGTATTGTTGTCAATGATTCATTTGTAATCGCGTACTGAGAAGTGCTATGGGAGAAGTTCTGGAGGTGTACCTTTGATAAAGGAAAAAATCAAAGTGCTGTAGACTGAACAGGTACATAATATGATCTACGGGTGTAGGCAGCTATTTTTGTGTAAAAAATATAAACATTACATTACAACAATACACTCATTATTACCTACTTATCAAGATTATCATACTTAAGAAGACAATGGATAAGGAAACCCAATTTAAACTAGAAAGTTTGTGGTTATTTTATGCGCATTTTATTATATAACAAAGTCGGCAAACTAGCTTGCGACCCGCCTGATGTTAAGCAGTTACCAGTCTGTAGATGTTTGCAATACCAAAGCATTGCTCGTACGTTGCCGACCAGATGAGAAGTGGGACTGAGGGGGGGAAATGGAGTGCGTGAAGAGCTCACAGTATGAAACCCAGATATAATAGTTAATTTACGCTGATATTCTGTGAGAGGGTAGTATTACCCCGGTAGAGCTAGCTCGTATATGAGCTGTAGTGAATTGGCTACAGTTTAACTCTCCCTCCTTTATGTCAGCAATTATACTCGAATATAATTTCTTTGGTGTTCCTTTAATACTCGTAGTAATACTCAGGTTCACATGGGCTTAAGTATCTAAACTTACAAATTGAAGTCACTAATTGAAAAGAAATCATTTCATAATTAACTTGTTTATATACCTACTAATCTAACTCACTTATAGAATAAGGTATTCGAGTGGCTACAATTAAATTACAATTACATTGTTGGGAAGTAAATCACAATGGGTTTTATTATTGTTTGCCAACAAAGTGACGAATAAATTATTAACAGTCAGATTTCATTGCATCGCGATCCATCTCGATCTTGAATTCGTCTTGGCTTACGAAACTGTGACGTAAGGCTCGCTTGTCTTTAGAGATACTTGAAACTTAACAGAACTTAATGAGCAAAGAAATAAAGATTTCACTAGGTATGTAAAAAGTTTGGAGAATATGAATAGGGCACTTGTGAGGCATTACCTTTAAAATAATTTGTACGTAATCCGACTATTCCACAGTAATAGTATGTCACTAAGCAAATGACGCGTATTTTAGCAGACAGCTAAATTAATAATGCGTTTATGGCAACATTAATTACAATATTGAACTAGCTTTTTCAAATTAGATCACGTTATATTCAATGTTCTTAACCAATCGTCAGTTACTGGGCCTTTGTTTTTGGTACCATCCATACCCAGACCAAAGGGAGAATTCGATGTCGTACGCAAATAATAGAGACCGTTACTGGATTTCGACGAGCCGTATCCTAGCACAGCATAGTCGTCCTTCTCACAGGCGTTTGCCTCGAAATGTTTCCAGCTTTGACATCGAATTCCCACGAAAGCTTTCGGCTTTCTTATGCTTTCCGTGTAAACTTCCGCCGCCCGCAAGTGACTGCATGTCGGCATGAAACACCCTGGTTGATTTGGCCCTCCTCCATTTATATAGAAATCTGCATGGCCTAAAGGCTCTATGACTCCTTGCACTAGACGATTGGAATGCACCACATCCACATAAGCAGCATCCGTCTTGTCCAATCTCTGGCCGCTGAATGCGTATGAAAAACAAGGACCAGCCGGGTCCAGTCCTGTTATTCGGCCCAAGGGCCGCGTTTTATATTGCTGAAAGTATTTTCCCGCCCAACCGGCGATGTGGGCGCCGAGGCTGATCCCCAACAGATGAAAATCATCCGCGTTCGCACCAAAATGTTCCAAATTTGCCAAAAGGTTCGCGAGCCTCTTGCCAATGAGGCGGGCGTTGTGAGCTGACTGAATGTATCCTTGCTTGACCAAGTCCTCGGCGTCGACTAGTAGAACGTTAAACATATTCTTTTCGTTGTAAGCACGAGCCAAGTCTTGCGGTACCATCGACTGCGAATTATCTTTATATCCATGGATTATAATCTTCGTCTGTTTCGTTATATCAAAAACGAACGGTTTCGTGAGTCCCAGGAACGCCTCATTAATCTGAAATGTTTCGACGGTGTCGCCTTCCAGTCGAATAATTTTCATAGTTTTTACCGATTCTTTTTGGTCGTCCATTATATTATAGCGCAAGTCCATGATCGCTCTACCTGTGGAGTCGGAGAACGTAAATAAATTAAAATTTCACTTGCTTATGACGTAAGCATTAAAATTATCGCGCATTATACAAATTGGCGCGCATATATTATAGAGGTGAAGGACAATCACTCACATGCACCGGACAATTTGACGTAAACTGACTCAGCGAAGGTGAGGTCAGGCTCCGCGCGGCGCACGCTCGCCGCGGCCGCCGCCAGCCCCGCGGCCGCGTACCACGCGACGAGCACCGCCGGCACCGCGACACTGTAGTGGTGCATGGCAAGAGCCCTCCGCCGTCACACGGTCACTGTGTCACTGCCGGCAAAGAGAGAAAGGTCTGTTTCGTGCAAGCTGCCTCCGAGAGGCGATCGCTCTAGGAGGGGGATATCTGGTGCAAATAACGCGCATTGCTCTCGATGACAAGGCCACTGACCGCTCGATGCCATTTTTATCGCCAAACTTGGACGCTTTAATGAAGCATAACCATTAATTGTTGTTTATGTATCACTATGAAGTTAAAGTCATTGTTGTTGGTATTAGAATAATTAATCTGAGGCTGAAGCACCACGTTACAATAAATGCGATCAATTTCTTTGTTTGTTTTGGTTTGCTACCGGTGTGATTGCAAACTTATTGAAATATAATGGTAGTGGATCACACGGACTCATGCAAGTCGTTCTTACAATAACATAATGACAGAATACCTACTGGGTAACGACCATGACGAAATCACTTTATAATTTTTTGGTAAAAGCAATAATAGTTCCAACCTCACTCCCAAACCAAATAATGTTTAACCACAGACTTATAATATAATCAAGTTTTAATAAGGTTTATACAGTAAAACATTTTTTGTCTATGATTGCATTTTTTTGCTATGATGTACAAAATTAGATACGAAGTACTACATTGATGTTATTGTTAGGTACTAGGGGTAGGTACACTAAATGCCGTTCCGGTGTATAAAGGGTTTAATTCGCTCTCCACAAACTTGACAAATACACAGTACTACACTAGTTCACTATCACTAGTTACATACAACAAACACTGTTCCGAATCACTTAGCAGTCACACAGTATTCCAATATAATCGCCTAGGTCACTGGTATATCACTCTTCGTTCGCTTACTTAAGTTCCGTACACTGTCGCTTCCAAGAAGTAACTAACTCGCTGCCCGTCGTCAACACCTTATATACGGAATAAAAATGCGAGCTGGTATTTTCCTGAACATTCTCGTAGGTATGTAGGTAATAATAATCGGAATCGAACGATCTCGAGACCCATTGTCGGCTTCCCTTTGTATTCGTTCGCGAGTAGGTATTCGCAGCCGTCGCCGCGCCGATAACGCGTTCACTTTATACCTACATACCTACAGTCTCGAACATTCAACTTTTAGAGATCCTTCGTAATTATTCGATGGGGTTCATCTAGAATAACAATGCGTTTTTGTATCAAGCTGATAAAATAAGGATCCTTCGAGATATTTGACCAAATAGTTTCTAGGTCGCAACATTACCCCCCTCTTAGTCATGCTCGTCCCGAGCATCATTTGTTCCATGATACCGAGCCAATCTGTCCACATGGACTACCTTTGGCTTTCTTCGAAGTCCCTTCTTAATGCGATAGGTCACATCGTTGATCCTCGTAATAACTGTATAAGGTCCTTCCCAGCGAGCCTGAAGTTTCGGAGACTTTCCTTTCCCGCGCAGAGGATTGTGAAGCCACACCGGTGTCCCTTCTTCAAAACCGTTGGTGCACACACTTCGGTCGTACCGGCTCTCCATCTTTCCCCTGCTCGTTGTCTGCCGTCCTTTCACTGACGCACATACAGTGCATTTACGGCACCAGTCCTCGACTTCTTTCCGATAACACAGCCAATAAAACCGCTGTCGCACCTTAACGAGGGTTTTCTTGAATCCAAGGTGCCCTCCAGAAACACCATCGTGTATGTGCCGTAGAAGAGGGGTCACCTTACTCCGCGGTACTATCACCTGCATGGTTGTTTCTTTGCCGTCCTTCGATTCCCATTTCCTATACAGCACTTCATCTTCCAGAGTCAAACTGTCCCACTGGGCCCAGTAACTCTTCGTTGTCGGACTGTAGACGGACACGTCGCTCCATTGAGGCCTGTTTCCACTCCGTTTCCAGTGCAGTATAGGTTGTAGATCATCATCTTGTTCCTGCGCCTTCTTCATACTGCTTCCGGTCCATTCGTCGTCAGTTCCATGAGTCCTTATGAGCTTAACCTCTTCCCGGACTTCCTTTCTCTGACGATAAATATTACACGGGCGCGATCCTCGTAAACAGACTTCTTGATCAGGTAACCTTAGCACTTCTTTGGCTACATCCAAAACACACTGTTGATTCTTCAAGAAATCCAGTCCCAAAATGCAATCATTAGTAATACTTGCAATCAACACTGACTGACGGTATACCCGGTTGCCAATTCTTAACTTGACATCTGTCTCACCGAGGACGGAAACTGGCTGACCAGTGGCTGTCTGCAGACGACACGATGGCGATCGCTTTTCCCACATTATAGTGCGTTTCAGTAGTTCCGGCCTCACAATTGTCCGCGATGCTCCTGTATCCACAGTTAAGCCGCAAGGTTGGTCGTTCAAGGTGGCCTCGACGATCAGACTATTCCCGTTGCAAACTTGGGTGATGGTAACGGTCGGCGTCATAACTTGACTTTGGGTTTCAAACTCGTCTGTGACCCTCCTCCTCTTCGAAGGACATTCCAGGCGAATATGTCCCCTACCACCACAACCATAACAAGTTGGGACAAACCGAGGCTTCCTTTCTTCCTTAACTACCTCCTTAACCTCCCTGACCTTATTTAATTTCGTGTCCTGCCGAACAGCTTCCACCTCGAGAGCATGAGCCAGTGCGTTCTTCATGGTTTGGTGATGTCCCAGCCGTACAAAGGTCCTGACTTCCGTTTCTCGAATGCCATTTATAAACAACTCCAGCAGGTTCTCTTCGATCATCGCTGGTTTGGAGGAATACGCACGGCGAACCAGCCTCTCCACTTCCAATGCCCATTGTTGGAGACTTTCACCAGGCTTTTGTTTCCTCTCGTGGAGCTGCGCTCGATAAACATATTCCGGGTGTTTCTCACCGTAGCGTGTATCCAGTGCCTCCATGAGCGTCTCCAGAGTACTTCCTTCCAGCGGCAGATTTTCCAAAACCATTAAAGCATCTCCCCGTAAGGCCAGCGCCAGGGCCGCAAAGGACTGCTCGCTGCTCCAGGAATTTCCTACTGCAAGTATCTCAAACTGGTACTTGAAAGCTGTCCACGAGGTAGTCCCATCAAAGCGCGGGAGATCGAGCTTTGTGGCTGATGGTGAAGTTACTGAAATAGATCCTTGAGTCTTCAGCCTCATCACTTCCTTATTCATTACCTCCAAGCGGCTTTCGAAGGTCTCAGTCTTCAGGGTTACCTCCTTATTAAGCACATGCAGGCGGTCTTCGAGGGTCCCAGTTTTTACATTAACTTTTTCGTTCAGCACCTGCACGCGATCTTCGAGGGTCTTTACTTTCGCACTTAAGATGGTGTTACCTGTGTCTATTTTACTTAAGACAGCCTCCTGGTTGGCTTCCATTATCTCTTTAATTTCCCGCCGGTTCGACTCTTGTTTGGCCTCCTGATTGGCTTCCAGTGCATGCATCAGTTGTTTAAATTCCTGCCGGGTAGCCTCTTGATTGGCCTGGATCACTTGCTGATTGGCATCCATTCGTTCTCTAAATTCCTGCCGGCTTGCCTCTTGATTGGCCTGCATCATCTCTTTGAACTCTTGATTGGCCTTGAGCATTTGCTGCATGGAGGCCAGCAACGCTGCCATGTTTATTTCCGATGAGCTTCCTGCCGGTGTTGCCTCAGCTCCCGTTGAAACACCGGCATCAACTTGACGCTCTTCCTCTTCACGGCTACGCTGACGTGCAGCATCCATCTCCACTTGACGTCTGGTTCGTGGAGTACGCCCTTCTTCCTCTCGCGGTAGTAACGGCATCCCACTTCTGACACCAATTGTTAGGTACTAGGGGTAGGTACACTAAATGCCGTTCCGGTGTATAAAGGGTTTAATTCGCTCTCCACAAACTTGACAAATACACAGTACTACACTAGTTCACTATCACTAGTTACATACAACAAACACTGTTCCGAATCACTTAGCAGTCACACAGTATTCCAATATAATCGCCTAGGTCACTGGTATATCACTCTTCGTTCGCTTACTTAAGTTCCGTACACTGTCGCTTCCAAGAAGTAACTAACTCGCTGCCCGTCGTCAACACCTTATATACGGAATAAAAATGCGAGCTGGTATTTTCCTGAACATTCTCGTAGGTATGTAGGTAATAATAATCGGAATCGAACGATCTCGAGACCCATTGTCGGCTTCCCTTTGTATTCGTTCGCGAGTAGGTATTCGCAGCCGTCGCCGCGCCGATAACGCGTTCACTTTATACCTACATACCTACAGTCTCGAACATTCAACTTTTAGAGATCCTTCGTAATTATTCGATGGGGTTCATCTAGAATAACAATGCGTTTTTGTATCAAGCTGATAAAATAAGGATCCTTCGAGATATTTGACCAAATAGTTTCTAGGTCGCAACATTATTGTTCCAGAACATTGATAAAAAAATATATGTTCCAGAAGCAGTCCAGTCCTGAAGTTCCAACCTGACCTTGTAATTGATATGGGAAGACATTAGTTTTTTGATAAAAATAAATAAATAAATAATTTAGCTCTTTTAACGTACCAATCCTGGGCACGGGCCTTCCCTCAATACGAGGGGGATTCAGGCCATAATCCTCCACGCTGGCTCAGTGCAGGTTGGCAGGTTTCATATGCCTTTCGAAATTTGGTAAGATTGTCTTAGACATACAGGTTTCCTCACGAGATTTTCCGTCACCGTAAACAAGTGATAATCATATATAAATTATGATTCGCACATAGATTTCGAAAAACCCAAGGTGCAAGCCGAGGTTTGAACCCAGGACCCTGTCCCCGCAAGACGCGTACTTAACAAATCGACTATCACTCTTTCATGATTTTTTTTGTTAGGCTGTAATGATGTCCCACTACTGGGCAAAGGCCACCCCTTTTACCACACGACTTTCGAAAAAAAAAAAAATTGAACCGACTTCATAAAACGCAGATAAACTAAAAAGCTGGAAATAACTAGTGGCCTTATAATTTCTTTCATTTAGAGTCTTTTCACTATTAGAGTTTTTTCATTATTTTCAGTGGTAACTAGGTACTTATTGAATTGCTGGTAACCGTAAATAGTCCATATCTTTCAAACTACTGAACCAATTTTTCTGATTGTTTTACGGGACCACCAAGGGATACTGACAATCATGGCTACACATAGACGACGATATACGACTATAGCAATTTAATATGGTAATTATAGCCAGAATTAATCTCGTGACAATACCACTAAGCCCTAACACGACTAGGTTACATGGTTTTATTATGGAGTTCCGGCGCCTACCTTCCGGTTTCATCATCATCTGATGATGAAGCTGTAAAAAGGGATTCTGACATTTTAATGCCTTCCATCGACTCTATAATGCTGATTCTTATGAAAAACATGAACATGCGTTTTTAATCTATATATGTATATAAAACTCAAAGGTGACTGACTGACTGACATAGTGATCTATCAACGCACAGCCCAAACCACTGGACGCATCGGGCTGAAATTTGGCATGCAGGTATATGTTATGATGTAGGCATCCGCTAAGAAAGGATTTTGATTAATTCTACCCCCAAGGGGATAAAATAGGGGATGAAAGTTTGTTAAGTTAAACTCCACGCGGACAGGGTCGCGGGCTCAGCTAGTAAGTTATAATGTTGAACATCAAGTGTAAAGTAATATGTCAGACACGAAGCAATAAACTTATAGGTTCGTCAACTGGCACGCTATTTTCATTCAAATACCTACGTAGTTGAATGTTATGAGGACGAATAGACTATAGAAACACCACAATACGTTTCACAACACACATATTGTAGGTATGTGGGCTACTTAGGTATTCCATTGAAACGAGTAACCATTTAATTTTTGGCGGAACTTCGCACTGGATGCAGCATTCCTAACTGGTGGTAGATTCGGACTGCCTATTCGTGTGCTTTGTTGGCCTACATGAATAAAAATATTTTAAATTCAGCAAAAGTGGGTTGAAGTGACCGCTGTATTGGAATTTCCCACTCCTGGGTAATATGACAACTTTGCCACCCCTTTGGGAAATACAAGCATTATAGTGGGTTTTCGAAAGCTAGAACATAGTAAACAGGTCAATAGTAGTCTAAGGAACATACGAAGGGTAACATTTTACTTGCACTCGAATCAAATTCAGACATACATACACGGGGAAAATTGACATGTTTTACAACTGATTAACATATCCAAAAAAATATTGTAAATATGCAACTCTTGAAAAAAGAGTACTACCGCGAATCCTATTTGTACTCGTAAAAGAAATATTTTCATTTATTTTATAAATCAATAGTAAATAGGATACTTTAAATGTTTCGCCGTAAAGACGATAGTAATGACACAGTGTATAAACATGTAGCGACTCTGCGTATAAGCAAATAATGTTTTTAGGGTTCAGTACCTCAATAGGAAAAAACGGAACCCTTATAGGATCAATTTGTTGTCCGTCTGTCTGTCTGTTTATCTGTCTATCAAGACCCTTTTTCTCAGAAATGAAAAGAGTTATCAAATTGAAATGAATATCAAATATCAAACGCTATGGTCCCTTGGAGGTGTAAAAAAAATAGGCTTCTAAGTCAGCGCCATCAATATATACGACCATTTATGTCAAATATTTCGTTACTTTTCGCAAATTCATCAAAACAAAGGAATCAACGCACAGCCCAAACCGCTGGTGTTATAATCATGAAATTTTGACAGTCGGTACCTTTTATAGCGTAAATATCTACTATGGAAGGATTATGTAAAATTCCACCTCTGAGTGTATAAAAAAGGGGTGGAAAGTTTGTATTAAGGTTACTCATTGCAAATAAAAAATAGAAAATTCAGCGTTTTATAAGTTGCCACTCCTAAGTTTGACAAATAAGGGAAAACAGTTTGTATTGGGGTCCAGATTTGTTAAAGCTGAAAACGTGGCTTTACGTAGATCTTGCTGTAAAACTTGAAACACTTAGCAGAAAATCTGGAAAAAATTAGGACACTAGCATATGATACGAAATTGCAATAAAAATTATGACAGGCGAAATGGGTTCACTAAATGACGAGCTACAGCCGACCAAGTTAAAGCTAAGTTCATTCCCCGTCGTTTCTGAATACACTCAATACTGAGATTAAAAATTCAACCGCAAATATAACTTTGTTTCTTCTATTTCAATACTTTGGTTATAGATACGATAAATGTTCGCTATTGAAATGGGTGCGGAAGCCTTCATTGTGCGTGCCCTGACTTGCACTTGTCCGGTTTTTTTAAATGCAATTGGCAAACAAGCGTGCTACTCGCCTGATTTTAAGCAATTACCGTAGCCTATAGATGCTTGTAAAACCAAAGGCATCTCTCGCACGTTGTTGACCCAAAGGGGAGTGGGATAGACGTTACCTTAACGCTCTCTTACTCATCGTACGATACGCAGCTATAATAGTTGTTTTACACCGATATTCCGTTCAGTACTCCTTTGGCAAATCACATTTTCGACGAAGATAATTTTAGTATATGGTTGCGTAGGACATTTTTTTACCAGTGCAATGATTAGCTTCCAAGCAATTTCATTTGGAGGGTTTGCAAGAAAACGTAGACCTTCATCTTAAACCTCACATCTGGAGCCCTATTTGAATTTGAAGTTAGTACATAATAATGTTCACAAAAAATATTGCTTGACACAAATAACAGTATCAGACGTAGGTAGTACAATTTTTAAAAAGGGGTCATCCCACTCTGTTCTATTTAATAAACGAAATTACTAAAGGGCAAATTCTTGCCTTTATGAAATATTTCGTTTAGAATACGATCCAGGGGTATAAAAGATTCTTATATAGAGCTGTAAACAGCCTTATGAGACAACCAATGGGAGGCGAAATGAAGAGCATCGTGACAAGCGAATTATATTATTATGAAGCAACGGCGAGTGGAGGTTCCAAGGAATGCTTACCCTCCTAACTTGACGCACAAACATGTGACTCACTCCCGTTCATAAAGTTATCTTTTTTTCCCCTATCGCAAATGTCCACGAGTCATTCTATGTGGTAGGATGATATCGTAGACTGTTTCATTTGACGCTTAAAATAATGTTTATGTCTCATAAACGCAAGCATATAACATAACCTCGTTATAGGTAGATAGGAATTATTGTTATCAAAACCTAGTTTTTTTAAATATCTTATTTACATAATATTAAAATATACCTAAGTTAGAAATTGACGAAAAGCGTAAAGTATCGTGTTATTATGTCCAGTCTGCGCTTCAGAATCTAAATACTTAGGTAAGTACGAACCTTTTAATAATATAAACAGAAAACAATTAACTTTTTGACGAAACTGATATAAATTTAGAACGTTATATGTAGTGTAAACAACAACCTTTGACCTTTGGTGGGCGACTATACGTCAGGGAGGGTGAAGTGGATCGAATTTTTATGGATACTTCTGAGTATTAAGTTACCTATTCTGTATCTTCAGATTACAAAGAAATTAACAAAAATAAATCATCATTTCCATTTTTTATGGGTAAAAATATTTGGTGTGATATTGTGTGATGTAAAGATTGTGGGGTAAGTGGCGTGACGGCAGCGGTTCGTGGGCGGGCGGGCTGCGCGGCCCGCCGGCGGCGCGCCGCCTTCAGTCGCAGCCAGCCGCCGCGCCAAGCGCACGTACAGCCAGCCTCCCCCGCACCCGTGCTCTACTCGCAGTGGCCCTTCTCTGCCCCGGGCCGCCGCACCACCGCGCCGACACAACAAACTCTCGCGCGGTGATTGTTACTCATATTATGTGCTACTAACCACACCACCAGGACGCATATTCAACTTCCCACGAGTAAGTTTATTCAGCTTATCAATAGTAACCGAAAATGTATAATGAGATTATAAAATATATATCTGTTGACGCTTTTTTATCAGTTGCTTGTTCAGTTGCTTATTATCATACAATTTTTTTTTTAAAGTAATATCAACTTCCAGCGGTAATTTTAATACTTTTGTGAGACAAAACGACTCCACAAGCCACAGGCCCACCTTTGATGGGTTGCCAAATAAATAACATGACCGCTTTATTGGATTAGGCTGCAGACCCGAAAGTCATTCTAACATTATGACAGTCGTTCTTATTCTTCAAGCGCCACTCCACTATTGAAGGATGGTAGTCAGCACCATGATCGTCGTTACAGAAAATTAAATGCCTCGCACTCCTAAAAACTGATCACGCTTAAGTTACGGATAGGTAGTCTACAAGATCGTTCTTAGAAGGCAGGCGGGTCAGAGAAATCAGCCAAGCTCAATACAAAAAAAAATCGCTATGGAAAAGGACTACAGGTGGTGCGAATGTGATGAAAGTATCAAATAATTTTATCTAAATATGGAAAATAAAGACGCTAAAGAGTAATTTAGTATACTCTAAACAAATTATTTACCTCAAAACATGTTTGCAGAAATCACGGTACCTAGTACAGAGGAAAGTTCGTCGTAGAGATTGCAAATGGGATGGCATCCTTTCTAAGCAAAGTCCTGATTATTTAAATCCCAGTTGACACTAAAGGGGCGCTCTTTCAAGCTGCACGCTACCGACGGTTGCGAGAAGGTTCAGGTGGAACTTGCGGCGATAAGTAGCACTTATAATTGATCGTCATCGCAGGGTTTTATTGATATTCAATCAAAAAAGATAACAACATCATTTAATTACCTTGGACAACTGCTTGGCACAGTGGTTTGAGCGTAGGCCGGTCGGCTCAAAGGGTGCATTTTTTTGGGATCTGTACCCCAAATTGATAGCAATTCATAGCTAAATTCAAGAACACATTAAGAAATGTTTGAAGAAAACCAGTGACGAGAAATTACAAAGTATATGAGAAATAATTTATAGAGAACGTACCTGCATTTTCTTTCCTTTATCAGAGACCTACAGCCATTCAAGGCAAATACAAAATAAATTATTATTTTTATTAGGTAGCCCTTATAGAGAATATGATTTGAACATGGGAAAAGGTATTTTATTAACACAAAAAATGAAAAACTCTGTGTAATAAAACTGTGTTCGTCGTCCCAGTTGGAGAGTACATTCGAATAACAGCACACCCCTTAAATTTGATTTGCATTTCGTTTGGAACAAAATTGAATCAACCGCAATTTTATGGTTAGTTTTTTCGGTAGATGGATGTTCCCATTACCAATAATATTATAAGCATTTTACTATTCTTACTTGCTATATCTATACTACTTCTCTTTTCTTTCATGTCAAATGTATACAAACGACGTAGGTTAGAATTCAAACACAACAAGTACCTAATGATAGCGCAAAATGATTAATTACTTTAAAATATGCTTGTCACAGTTTTGAGAAATGGGTACTCATACAATGGGTGGCATCTCAATGTAAGTAACCTGCCTCCCCTCTGTAGGTAGGTACTTACCACCGAATTAGACTACATAACGGAAGTAGAGCGAAGCTGTAGCCAATTCACTACAGCTTATATCGGGCTGGCTTGCACGGGGTAGCAGGGTAGTGCCACCCTCTCACATAAGATCGGCGTGAAGTAGCTATTATAGCGTTTCTTACGATGAGTGACAAACCTAGAAGCATGATCCTTTCCCTCCCTCTGCCCCACTTCCCTTCCCCAGTTCTGCAATGAGCGAGCAATGCCATTGGTATTGCAAGCATATACAGGCTACGGAGGGTCATACGCTTCGTTTGCCTTTACTACACCTTATTTATCATAAATATCCACATTTCTAATGTACAAGTCAACACAAAGTCCTAGGCTTCTAATAAATAATAATTTCTTCTCGTTGAGTAAGTGGTCGCTCTGGTGGTGTGATAGTGGACCGACTCTGAAACCAGAACGGATGCGCTTTGTTGTTAATTAATGCCACTAGTGGTCGCCAATGTTACCACCACACACGCTTTAATTTTGGGAATGCGTATGCGCACGTACGTATGCGTATCAATATATAAAGTCTTTATTTCACAATATATGTAGTCAACAAAACATAAAAAAGACAAAATAAAAAATGAATAACATTTTACATTGGGCTGTCATATCGCAAGCTGCGATATCTTCCAAACAACAAAAGTTGTTCATAGGGATGGAGAGGATTTTTTTTAACAGGGTAGCAGCCAGTAGTACCTGTATATTTCTTTTTTTATAAACCTAATGATACTTACGTATAACAATAGCTGCTTATTCAATTTATTTCCACAAAAGTATAAAACTACATTACAATTCGCCTTTAAAATTTTTAAATTCATAACGTTCATGAAGTTTCCATCTCTTTAAAAGAGTAACCACTATCTTCCAAATACCAAGTCTTTTCCCCTTAACTTTTTACAGGAATAGCATTCCGAGGAGTAGCAGGGTCTTATCATAACATCATTTTATAACCTACTTCCAAGTGGAGTTTATAAATAATACATTTTTGTAAGTAAGATAAACCATAACTCATCATGGCGCTTGTGAGCTGACCGTATGTTTGAGATACCTGAGTCTTGTGTGCTGAACCATTTAGAGAGGACATAAAGGTTACAAAGACATTTAGAAGTTATCTGCTATAGTACATTCAGATGTACTCTGAGCCCCGCTACTGCAGTGATCAGTCAATTCGATACATTGTGTCAGCAATGGAATTTCTATATTTGCTAGTACTGGCGGATTAACCACTATTGAGTTAATACACATTGTTGGCAATGTTTGTATAATATATGTGTCTATGCTGATAGAACACGAATATTTATGGGTTCGAAATACTTTTAATTAAATAAATTTAATTTCAACAGCTAATACTTCAGCTTATCTAATTATAGCTAAATGTCATGTAATGACTTTTGGTCAAAAGTGGCATCCAATAGCGTTAAACTGAATCATTCAAGTATATCCAGATCAATAACTATGACGGATCTGGGTGTCACTTTCGACCTGAAGTTAACATTCCATGGCCATATTACAGCAGTCGCTAGAGAGTCCTTCAAGTGGTTAGGTTCTGTTCTGAGGAATGTACGCCAATTTCGAAATAGCAATGTAATCCAGACACTATATAATGCGTTGGTCCAAACCAAGTTGGAAACCAGTGCGTCTGTCTGGAATCCTCATGAGAGGACATATGCTCTTTTACTAGAAAAAGTGCAAAAAGCCTATTTAAGAGTTTTGTACAAGCGTAAGGTTATGGGTAGTACCCATGAGGGTACTACCCATATCTTTACCCCACCAAGTTCCTACTTGGCTCTCTTGGCTAAAACTCACATGAAGTCAGGAGAGCATTCGCCCAAATTACACATTCATGCAAGATCATCTCTGGAAGGATCGATGCGTCTGATTTGCTCAGTGTCTTGCTTCGACTCTTCAGTCCTATAAATTACGGTCGCGTCAGGAAACATAAGTTTTTTGCCGTCCCTGATCGCCGGACCGTTGCCCGAGCGATGTCTCCTGTACCTCACACCCTCAATGCGCTTAACGACCTCCTGGTTTCAGACGCAAGTTTAGATTTGTTTGCGGAAGAATGGGCGAAGATTCTTTTAGCATGCTTGAAGTTCTGCGAGATAGATACCTGATCGTTTTATATTTCCAATTTGTTTCAAATTATTTTAACCGTCATAAGTCGTCAAATTTCTAAAATAAAAAAAAAAATTGGAAGGACATGCCAAAATGAGAGTTGTTCTAAATTTTTGAATATCGTCTGATGATAACGATGGGTAAAATTTAATTTCATCGTGATTTTCCAACAATAGAATTGACACCATAGGGTGAGTTCACCAACGCTTTCCACGCGCCAACTAAGTCAGACTAATAAAATTCGATAAACAATAATTGTTTTAATATTTATTTTATACCTTCTTACTCCTATAGCCACATAAAATTGTGGTTTATGTCAATATACCCGCTTACTAGCTGTCGTGGTTTAGTAAGCGCGCCACCCTGTCTGGTTTGTGTGATAAACCTGTCCCAAGTGACCAGTAGGCTGAACTATCTACCGCGACTCACAGGGTTGACCGATGTATAACCGAAAACACCGAAGCGTAAATGTCACAAACGAGAAAATGGTTGGTGGACTAGTCGAACATCTCATGGAAATAAAATATTTATTCGTGACGTATGTTACACATATTTAAATATTTATTACTAGCTGTGCCCCGCGACTTCATCCGCGTAGTATTTTAACTTAGCAAAAATTTCGGGATTATCGGGTTAAAAAGTATCCTATATGTTAATCCCGGTTATAATCTGTGTTTCAAATTTCAACCAAATCCGTTCAGTAGTTTTTGCGTGAAGGAGTAACAAACATACATACATACATCCACACTCACAAACTTTCGCATTTATAATATTAGTAGGATAAGTTCGATGTCACTTCGAACAGACTTTTTTCATTTGTTGACGTTTTCGAGACGTATTACACCTAGTATTGGACTATTCTCTGTATCAGGAATTATTGAAAATAAGTAGACGCTTACCTTAGTTTTAAAGTCTTTATTAAATACATATTACATGTTAAATTAAATCTATGCTTAGGAACGATGCTAAAGACATGTAGAAGACATCTTAAAATGGTAATACCCAATTATAGTGTAGGTGTTTACGGCTATAAGTATCGTGTTTTATTAGTATCATGACAACTATCTAATGAGAACGAACGGTATCAGTACTCAGTACCATCTTAATCATTTAATATCATAGATTGTTATCGTACCAAACGTACCTATTATTCGTAGCATTTTAACATGGGCTACGGCGTAGGGCGTAGTACATCATTAACGTAGCGGTGTCTACACTAACTGTAACTAAGGATCCACAAGTATTTTTATAATTACATAAATAATTTTAATTCTTATTTCCGTTCATTATTTATTTCAATTAACTGAGAACATCATTATGAGTACAAAAAATCTACATTAGCTCCGCGGCGCTCAAATTGAAAATAGTGAATACTATTTGCCGATAAGTAAATAACGAGAAATGGAATGAACGAGATTGGGCGAAAACATCAAAGGAAAATGAAACCAGCTAGAGATATTTTCGTCGAAACTTAAATTTTAGTATCATTATTTTTAACTAAGCGTATTTTATTCGCCATAAAAAATATTATGGGTGTACCTTTTTTATTTAGCACTGGAGATATTTTTACAAATCTTGCTTCCCATTCAGTATTTATTGTAGTAATACCTATCTGCATCACATTATCACATTCATATATATTTGCTGATTTTTTTTTCGATTTTTCTGACTTTTCCGGGGAGGCTTTTCCGAGTGCCGAAGATACATTCGTTACGATTTTATCCCGGATGATACGTCAGCAAGTCACGGAAAAACTAAATCAAATCGTCTTTTGGAAACTTATTTCACTAATACTATCTAATACGAAAAATACTATAGTTACATACATACCTACGTAATTCGTTCTTGGAGCTCCGTGATTTATTATCGTTGTCCAAAGTTAGTTAGATTATTCCGTAAGTAAATATATAGAATATTGATTTCTCAAAAATATTGTCAATCCACTTAAAGAAAATAAATGTAATAATAAAATCGGGACTCAGCATATTTACTTCACAAGAGATCCAACCCCGTATCGTGTTCCGCAGAGACAGTGGATATCCCTTAGTATGCGTAAAGTAAGTGTTTGAAAATCTTTACAGAGAATTCACATTCTAATCGAAATACTCAGTGTTCGTTTGTGGAAAAATTTAAGACAATTTAACTACATTTTTACAAGACTTGCGGAGAGGGCCGCCGGATTAGAAGACGGCCAGGCTCTATTTTACGCAGCTATTGTTAGCCCGGCCTTGAGCGGTATTCGGCAGGGCACTCAGACACCACACTTCAAGGACAATCTTCCTTCGTTTCCATTATTAATACATTCTCAGATATTCACGGACCGTAATAATATTTATAGGTCATGTCGCCTTTTCCTATTTTGTGATGCATGAAAAAAAAAAAACTCATATCGCCCATCCTACACCAACTGTATTCCTGTCTTCAGACTAATCAACGCTAGTACCTACTATAGGTACAGAACAATGGATTGGGGACGACTCCAGTGGCATACAGACTAGGGTCAATTAAGAAAAGGCTATTTTCGAAATTTTCCCCGCTGGCAGTCGAACCTATAACCATCGGATGCAGAACAGTGCGGCGAACGTTAAAACCTTAGGTTCAAACCACCATAGATAAACTATACCTACTAGTTAGAACCTTTACTAATTTAAAGTCTCTATAGTCTAGTATATTTGCGAACATCATCCATATTTATCATAGCCATTTAATTACGTATGGCGCAATAACAGAACCATCAATTCTTTGAATAAAATAACCAAAGCACCAAAAAATAGCTATAAACTGTGTATAACCTATGTATTATGTTTATTTATTACGAGATGCCAATATTCAAACTGTTTTATAAAATGGGTTCAGCAGGTACTTTTATCGCGTGACAATAGGAACAGTGAATGTACCCAAATATGGTCTTAATAATAATTAAGAGAATTGTCCGTTCATCCACGGGGAATAGGACAGAAAGTCAGGCACATACCTACGGCACGTATTCCCACAAGAGTTTCATGTATCAATGTAATAAAGACTCTGGACCGACCATGTATTTCCCATAGGCACAGGAGAAAATAATGTCAATATAGAAAGAAGTCAATAAAATTGAAGTATCTGTTTGTAATGTCAATTCTATATGCATATTCATACATATGAAAGTATATCCATAAATTCAGAAATGAACTTCTAAATTGAACTGCCCTATAGGTCTATTTTTATATAAGAGAGTCGGCAAACAAAGGCCCACCTGATGTTAAGACGTTACCGTAGCTTATAATATGTATGTATCAGCTTTAGCAATGCCTTTGATATTGAAAGTATCTGCTTGTATTTAATTGTAGCATTCTGATTTGTAGAGTTGAGCTGGCACAGAAACAACGTCTACCTATTTACTTTACCGACGTAAGGTAGTACAAAAATTTCGTCCTTGCTTGAGGCCGCTATTTCATTATTTTGTCTTCGTAGAATTTACTTCATAAAATTGTCCTTTAACATTTTATTTTACTGTCATTTTCTTTCGTGGGCGTCCAGAAAGGTAATTATGGGAGATATATAAAGTTCACATAAATAACTATTAAACGCAAAGTGGATCTTTAAAGACTTGAAAAATATTGTTTTGATTGAAATAATTACAGTTATCAAGTTATTGAATGTATAGCTGTGCATTTTCAATCTTATTACATACTGGTCAAATGCACAGAAATTTCTTAAATAATGGAGGGAATTGACATATCTATATATGGGTATTTCTCATCAAATTTCGAAATTTGATTCCCGAGTCATCGGTACCGAGCCAAATGCATTAACTACGTAAGTATTTGTTTTATTTCAAAGCACGCTGTCTATGCTACTATTGTTTAAAAGGAAAACGTATTACGGCTAAAGAAAAAAAATATATGGTTACTTTTTTACAGTGAAAGTCATTCCCTCACCTTGTCCCTTAGTACAAAAACATTACTAAAATGCCTATTCATCTCAATTAAATTAATATTCTTAATAATGAAATTATGCGAATATATAGGAAAGATGTGTGTTATTGTCTATAGAAACTTTCATCTTACAACGACGAATTTGTAAAAATAATAATTTGATTTTAAATATGTCCCGCCAAATAAAATCATTCCCTCACCCTATTACGGATATTTGATTTCTGAACGTATCGAACGATATTTAGAAATGCATCCTTAAGTTTTTAGAACCTGGCAACACTCTCAAATGTTTAAAAATGGCGATTTCTTCCTAACTGCAGGTGAGTTTGTGCAAAAAAATATTATGTTAAATATAGTTAGGAGTTACATTTATGGCGATCATTACCTCACGTTACATAATTGTATTAAGTATTTTAGTATATATGTATATAATTTATTGTTTTATGCGTTTTTGGGAGTAAAATGTATATTCGAAATACAAAAAGCAAAGTGAGGTTATGTGCCGGTATTTTTAAAGCTTTAGTAAAAATTCGTCATTCCCTCGCGATCATTCCCTCACTGCATTTAGGTGTGAGGGAATGACGATTGTATGAGGGAATGATTTATACAGTATTCGACGGTTCTTTTAGATTTTTTATTTATTTCTTGAAACTAGTATTTCATGGTATTTCATTTAAAACAGGTACATGTATATAGAAGGAAAATGGCACGACTAAAGAAGTTGAGTGATGCAGAAAAAAAAATGAAAAAGAAAGAGTATGATAGAAAACTGCGGGAAAAAGAACGATTAAAATATTTAAAGAAAAAGAGAAGGGTCAGGTAAATTCAGTTATTCATTTAAATGCTAGAGAGCGTAGACACAAGCGAAAACAATGGAAAGAAAATAGTAAAGTGTATAGGAATAAAAAAGCTATAGCACACAAAAAATTACAAAGAATACTTGACGATACACCCCCATCAAGTCCATCATCAGTTGTGCCAAATAGAGAAGATGTAGCTGCTCGAAATAGACGACAGATGCGAAGGCGACGAGCTATTTTGTATGCAAAGATTGTAAAATATGGAAAAAAAAATGAAGAATGCAGTGAAATTAGCCGAAAAATACAAAAAGAGACTGAAAACAAAAAAAACTGACCCAGAATCGCCTGCAACTAAAGTAAATTTGATCATAAAGAATGTAAACGTTCCTGAGAGTGTGAAGAAGAAATTACTTTTCGGAGAAGCGTTAACAAGAGACCTACATACTAGTTACGATGATCTTGGAAAGAAACATAAAAAAAAGAAAAAGTAGTACGAAATGTTGAAATTGAAATCACTACAGAAATATAAGTTACTTCATGTATCGAAACCTTTTTTAAACATGACACTTTCAAACGAGAAAAACCTCGAAAAATAAGCGATAAAATGATGAAGGTAAAGGACGATGTTACTAATTTTTTGGAGAAAGATGAAAAGTCAAGAATGTGCCCGGGGAAAAAAGACTATCTTAAATCCAAAGAAGGTAAAACTCAACAAAAGCGTGTTTTATATGATACACTTTACAATTTACATAAAAAGTTTTTAAGCACAGTCAATTATAAGATAAGCTTATCAACGTTTTGCAGATTCAGACCTTTTTGGATTACTTGGCAAAATGTGAATGACCGAAATACTTGCCAATGCATACAGCATGCCAATATTGAACTGATGATATTTAAATTGCATGAAGTCAAAGCACTGAAATTTCGTAGCGTGACTTCAGCTTTAGCGACTATAACCTGCAATGTGCATTCCACAAAATGTCTTTTCAGGGAATGTTCAACCTGCAAAGAACGCTCTTTGGAATACTACTTACCAAATCCTAATCAGTTGGTGACATATCGACAATGGATTTATGAAGTCAGTTCATTTGAAAAGAACGGGAAAAAAAGACAGTTCGTAAATCCGTGAAGGAAGAGTATAGGGTTAAATTGAAACAGCTTGTTCAAAATCTGGAAACAGCATTACCACTTTTTGTTTCACATATTGACACTATAGCACATCAATATCAAGCCATGCAAAATATAAAGAAAAAATTAACAATAAACGATATTCTGATTCATGTAGATTACAGTGAAAATTATTGCTGCAAGTATAATGAGGAAATACAAGCTGTCCACTTTGGTGGAGGAAGGCAGCAGATAACAATGCATACAGGAGTGCTTTACTTGCGCAAGGATAATGCAATCAATCCTGTATCTTTTTGTTCTCTCTCTAGAAAAAAAAACGATTTCAAGAAAAGACTAATACATATTAATATTAATAATAATTAATGCTTAATAAATAAATATGAAGACGTTTTAAGTTTTGGAGAAATGCTAAGTACAAAGTTTAAAAATAGATGAAAGAAAAACATTTGTTACCTCTTTAATAGTGTATTTTTTAATTATTTGAGTTTATTTTATTAACAATAAGTACAAAGTTTTGAGTTGCTTTATTTAGAATCAGATATTAATTTCATTGTTTAATATAATAAAAAAATACATAATTTATTTTATTTGTACATGTTTTTTATTATAATATTATAATAAATCATTCCCTCACTCTGTTAATCATTCCCTCATTTATTTATTTTTTAATAACTCGTTTTTTATATATTATACACAAAAATATGGAAGACCAATACTTCTAAATAATTCTCTTAAAGCTACTTTTTTGATTTCTGCAAAAATAATATCAACTTTTACAATAAAAAATTAAATTCAATCATATCTCAAATTTTGAAATTTCATAAGAAATACCCATATTCATACGTGAAGCAAAAACTTTCAATCGCTTAATACGAAAATTCGCGGACGGTGGAGTATGAAGTTTAGCACACTTATAGTTTATACAGAGAAGGAGTGCAGGTTGCTAATATTTTTATATTATAACTAGCTGAGCCCGCGACTTCGTCCGCGTGGAATTTAACTTAACAAAAAAGCCCGCTCCCGCGATGATCTGAGCCCGCGCGACAGGACCCATTTTTTTAAATTTTGTTTTTCTAAAATAAAAGTAGCCTAAGTTACTGCTTATAACATCAGCTATCTACCAGTGAAGTCACGTCACCCGTTTCGGACATACTCTTTGATTTCATGTGTTTTTATTTTTTTACGCGGAACCCTAATTGTTTTTCTAAATTTAAAGTAGCCTAAGTTACCCCTTATAACATCAGCTATCTGCCAGTGAAAGTCCCGTAAAAATCGGTCCACCCGTTTCGGAGATTACCCGGAACAAACACACAGACAGACAGACAGACAAAAAAAAATTAAATCGCGTTTTTGCTATAGGTGTCGTATGTACATTCATATGCATTTAGTGAAAAGGTGTTATTTTGATATTACAAACAGACACTCCAATTTTATTTATTTGTATAGATGTATAGATACTTAGAAATACATTAAAAACAATAAATAAAACATTACACATACTACTTACCATGAATTGACACATACACATTTGTAACCTCCACACCGACTAACTGTCTGACTGACAAACGTTGACAGTTTTTGGAGGGCGGGACTTCCATAGTGCATTCTGCGTGCCAGTATCAAATAGTATTTATCAATAAAACCCTTATGACGTTTAAAATTAAAATTTAAATGAATTATGGTCGAATTTAGACCATTATAACGGGAATACTACTAAACTGGAAACTGTCAACATATTTATATAATATTAAGAACATCTAAAATAACGTGTGTTTCTTGATTCCACATAAATATTGTTTTATTAGGTACCTTATAAAATCAAGTCTTTTTCTGCCTCCTTGACTTTCTTTTTAGGCTAAGAAATTGTAATAATACTTTCGTCTGCTTATAACAATTACAATAATTTTTTTTGAGATAGTATGATAATTATAATATATATAAAGCTCATATTTTTTATATCCATTCACTGAGCCTGTGTAGGTACCAGATACAGATTTCCGAAGTTCTTCTTCTTATTTCTTCAAAAAGAATTTCCACCCAGTTTAAAGGTATTTCGCTTGTACTTGGCAACAAATAGCAATAACAAACAGATTTATTAAAATTACAAAACAAAAATGTGAGCGCCCACTATGGAAAACAAAAATGTAGGCCATTTCCGGAAATATTGATTGCACTAATTGTATATAGGTACACTACAAAAATCTTTATTTAGCATGGATAATATGTATATATAATTTATTGTTTTCTTATATTTACGCGAATACTACACATTGAAATAAAACTATTTTTCGGATTTTATCGCTTTTAACCGCAACGGTTTTATACCGGTTTTATCGCGTTTAATAGCAACCGAAACGTCGGGAACATAAAGTTAATTAACGCGATAAAATCCGAAAAATAGTTTTATTTAAATATGTATATATAATTATCTACGTACTAATGACCCCAAATAGTTAAAGTTTTTATATCCGGATAAGGCCCTGTTTTAATCATGTATAATATTTTAATAATTACCTATAACAAAAAAATATTTGCTGGATATCTTTGTAACAGCTGACCTTTTAAAATATTCGCTAGAAAGCAGCTGAACTATCCAACAGAAAATATTTGTACCATGAGTATATTTTTCTGGCGTCATGTACTTATATAATATAATTCATTATAAAAATAAAACTTATTATATACAGGGTATTTCAAAAGTCGGGTACACCCACCATCAGGTTAGAAGCTTACATTGAGGTCTTTGAAGGGCGTGAACTACCTACGCCCATACACAATTAACACGCAGATTAAATTTCAGATCTACATTTCAAATAAAATCATTTTAAGTTTACCGTATTATTATTTAGGCCGCTGTGGCGACCACATTCACGTCGCCGACAGAAATGGACAGATGGCGCTAAATGCAGCGCCTCAATACAACGTACGGATTCTTTATAGAAAAACTGAATCACGATATTAAGAATCGCAAGCATCGTGACTACATATACAAGACCCCGAGAATAACTAGCGGGGCTGGAGCGCACTCACGCTCGCCCTCTGTCCGGGTGAAGTTGTTATGGCCACTATGGCCAACAACATAAAGTCAATTAAAAAAAAATAAAAAAAAACAAAAAAAAATAGCAGGGCAATAGCGGCCGCCCCGCCAGGCACAACACCCGCTTCTTATGTCATGCCAGTACGAAATGACATATCAAATGCGTTCTCAAGATCGCTCTCAGACTTGAGATCTATTTATTAGTACGGGACCGATTTAAATCCAACACAAACAAATCGTGAAGCGAACGAAGGCACACACGCGCACCCCGACCACACACCAAACGCATCTACCACACATCCTCTCATCCGTTAATTCATACACCTATACAACGGCCAACGAGAAGCGAAACGAACAGGGCCCCTAACCACGCTAGCTACTCAAATCGTAATAGAATAGAAAACGCTTTGCTACTGACATTGATATGGTATGGTGTCAGCAAAACGTCATAAGCGGAGCGTTTGAAACGTAATCGCCAGCATTTGCTTTTCTATTACGATTTGAGTAGCTAGCGTGGTTAGGGTCTAGGTAATAGTGTTCGAGTTCAAGTCGGTCACTACCTCTCGCTAACGTTTGGGCAGCTATTTTATAAATTCGTGGTTCATTTTGTGTTGAAACTGTAATGTAATTTAAAAATATACAGTATAATATAAAAGTATAGAAGCAACCAATTTAATGAATTAATCTATTCATTCTAGTAAAAGTAAAGTAAAGTAAAAATGATATTTATTTCCACATTAAAAACAATAGCTATTTATAAGTTGATAACAGGAGGTACAATTAGAGCTAATAACAAATTATTTTAAATATAACTGAAAGTGGACTGGAGCCTAAACTAGGGCAACCCTGTATTTCAGGACTCCAGGTCTCTCTTCCGCGATGAGTTAGTTAAGTACAATATAAATATACAGTTTTTTTTGTGTTGGAAATTATACCAGTTCTTTTTATTAAAATAAATAAGAGGGTGTGTGTGTTCAAATGTCGGGTGAGTGTGGTGTGCGGAGTGTATATGGTGAGGTGTATGCATGTAAAGTGTTTGGTGTGAAGTGTGTGGTATGTTAGTGAGGGTGTATGTTTGCATGTTATGTACATTAGTGCGTTTTGATAGTGCAAGAGTGATTTTAGTTAGTTAGATATCAGGTAATAATCATAAGCAGGGATTCCGTGTCTTTATAATCTAAATTCAATAGGTACATTTTGATAATACATATACAGTGATACAAGGATTTTTTGAATATGTTTAGAAGTGAGTTGATTTTGTTGTATAAGTAAGAAGCTAGGAAACATGAATGTCGCCTGAAGAAGGCAGTGTTGTGTTTTATTGTCTGGCAGATTCTGTTATTTTTCCGTTAATTCTCCTTAGCCGTGAAGATATACATCTTACGTTTACTACTTCAACAATTAGCTGTGCATTGAAGCCGACATGGCTGCAGATAGCTTATACCTATGCGAATTTAGAGCACCTATTTACATATAAATATTTTAAAACATATGATGATATGATAAAATCAATTCTATACACATTGTCACACGCTCGAAAGTTTTGCCAATATCCTGTGCAGTGCCGACACTCCAACAAGTCCCGCAGTTATACCTAAAAAGAACAACTAAGTTATTTTTCTGTTGCTATACCTACTCAAAGGGAACACACGTCACTTTCTGATCTGACGTCTACATAAACAGCCCCTATGAAGACTTTACCGCGCTTTACAGCGTTACAGTAAATATGAAATGAAACGACGAAGCCGAAGTACTAGAAGTAGCCTTACAATTAATTACGTCGATCATTGAAACCTATCTGGGTTGTTTGTGGATGGAACAAGGAGGAACATGATCGTCATAAAATTAGCATTTTCCGAAGAATCCCCGCCAATTAGGTTAGCGGCACAATGTGTAAGGGTGGCTGGCGCTCGCTTGAGATGGCCACTTTACGTCCCTATTTACATATTATTCACACATCAGTCCAATATAGGTATATTGGACTTAACAACATTTAGCTGTATAATATAATACGTTTAATTCTTGATTGCAATAGCCTTCCGTCTTCTATGATTTTTAACAAATTTGTATTATTTATTTATTTTCTTCATTTTAGATTAATGAAAACGCTTAAAGAACTATTATATAGGTACACTTACAAAATAACAACCAGTCATGCATAATTCTTGTTAAACTTCAAACATACCTTATACAGCACAACAAAAGCTTCATTACTTATCCTACTAATATTATAAATGCGAAAGTATGTGAGTGTGGATGTATGTTTGTTACTCCTTCACGCAAAAACTACTGAACGGATTTGGAACACAGATAGTTTATAACCTGGATTAACACATAGAATACTTTACTTAAGTCTACGCGGATGAATCGCGGGCAGCAACTAGTTTTAATTAAAAAAACAAAACAACAGGTAGCTATTAGTGAAAAACGGCTTTTTAATTCGTACGAAATTTGTTTTTACTTGTCTCATTGTAATGAAATAGACACATAATCAGATTAATAATACCGTATAAAGATATAACCTGCTTCAATATATATTATATTATTTGACGACCGCTTGGCGCGGTTCGAGCGTAGGCCGCTCGGCTCACTGCACATGGTGGTTGCGGGTCCGATTCCCGCCGGGGCAAATTTCAGAAATTGCCTTTTCGTAATTTGCCCAGGTTTGGGTGTCACTAGGATTACCCCCAGTCCATTGTACGGTACCCATAGTACAAAGCTTTGCTTAGTTTGGGACCATACAGTTAGTGTCTCATTCTGGTGATATTTATTTATTTATTTAATATGAAAAAGAAAATAGTACCTACATTGTACTAACAATTTAGCACTTGTTACGTACCCTGACATGCCCTGTATCCTGCTATTTACGGGATTCCCCACAATACCGTCTGCCGTGGAGGCTGAACCACTTGCTGCTTCGTGGACATGTGACAAATGACATTTATAGTATTCACGTACGTTTGATGAGCCACTTGATCGGTAGGTGGCTTTACGAAACATAAAATATAAAATCTTGAAATAGTATAATATTTACGTTTATTCGTCAAAGGTCCGAAACATAAACTCATGCACCAAGTTTGATGTTTCGTATCTCATTATAACGCCAAGCGTAGTTTCTGACTTCGGATTGCTCGCAAGGAAACTTGGAAATATTATTCGCTTCAAAACTGATCCAATGATTTCATTCCTTCATTTTTTATTGCATTACCATTTGAAATGGAGTAAGATTTTCTAAGAGCAAGTTGAGGGTACCGTTACTTTTGTATATGACTATGATTCAGTAGGTGTACTTTGCATTGGCTTGTTGTATGAAAAAACATTTAATGAAATTTGACAAACTTCTGCTGCTCCGATTTTTTCTTCCGATACAATGAAATAATCCTTGCATGAAACTGAGTCGATCCACATTAAAAAAAAATCAATCAAAATGAGAAAACGCTTGACCAAAAAATACTACTATGTCAAAATTGTTTTCACAAGAAAATACCTGATGGTTCCTAAGACAGTTTTCCTGCATCTTCAATGACTTTGGATTTCCCCATACATCGGTTATATAGAGGTTTTTTGTTACTGGAACACAAGTAAAAAAAAACCTCTATATAACCGATTAGTTGACCATATTCTAATGAGCCCAAACACGACATCTCTGCTGTAAGTTGGTGAGGATTTGGGTATCCTGTAGATTCCAGATGACGATGCAGCATCAGGTCAGGTTTACCATGTCCTTGCAATATCATTGAAGTAACAGATAGATAAAATTTTCTTAAATCGTAGCTAAGAACACTCTCGATCAAGAATCCTTTGAAATAAATAACTAAATTAAATCGGATCATCCGTTTGAGCGCTACGTCGCCAGACAGACATACAGATTCACAGATGCTCTAGGACTGTAGTACTTACTTATTAATCCATGGTTTAAAAATAAGATTTATCATAGTTAAGATATTGAAATGTTTTTTTTACAATTATAGGTATCCACTTTATTATGATACTAGCTGTGCCCGCGACTTCGTCCGCGTGGGATAGTGTCTTTGGGTGGTCATGAATCAGATCAGATGATCAGTCCGTTAAAACATTGGCATAAACCTTACATATTTCCATACAAACTTTCATCCCCTATTCCCTATTGTTATTTTACACCCATGAGGGTAAAACTTTTACAAACTTTGAATGTCATATTTATTTATATCGAATCAACAGCCAAAAAAATAAGTTTCAAGCTTCTAGCTCTAATAATGACGATACTTCCATACAACTTTTCATCCCCCCTTTAACCCCTTACAGCCCTTTTTTTGCATTAAAAAGTAGCCTATGTCCGTTCTCAGGCTCTAGACTATTTGTGTACCAAATTTAATTTATATCGGTTCAGTAGTTTTGGCGTGAAAGCCCGACAGACAGAGTTACTTTCGCATTTATAATATTAAATAGTAAGGATTCACATTCAGAAGTGCTCGGAAAGGTAAATAATTGAATAAAAAATCTTCGGAGATTCAATCATCCCAGTAAAACTTCCGTGGCAGTCGAGAGTGGTCTCTTTGAGCGTGTAAAATACCAACAAATTATATTATTTCATTAGGTTCTACAAGTTGTAGGCGTGCGCCAGCTGTAACAAGACAAAATAGAAGTACTTTTTTATGTTGGCTTATTCACGCTTGTGAATTAAGAGGGAGCTATATAGTAGAGGATCCCGGTATAGAACGACCTTTACCGAGCTGGTTAATGGACCAAAAGTATTTTATATCAAATTAAATATGTTAATAAATATATCGCAAATGGGTTGACTAAAAACATTTCAGTCCAAAATATGATTTACTAACAATTTTTTTTATCATTTACTGGTTTGGTTACGTTAGTGAAATAATCTTTATTTTAACTTAACTTTTATTCATTAACCAGACCAAGGCAAGTCCTGTTTACCTGTTTATACCTGCCTACCCATAAGTTGTGACGGGAAAAAATAGTCAACCTATAATGTTCGCATATTCTATAGGCTTCATACTTTCGATTGGTATGGAATTTGTCTATTAACCGAACCAGTGTATGTAAAAAAAAATTGTTAATTAATCATATTCTGGACTGAAATTTTTTAGTCGACCCATTTGCAATATATTTATTGACATATTTAATTGGATATAAAATACTTTTGATCCATCAACCAGCTCGGTGATGGTCGTTCTATACCGGGATCTTAGACCAATAAAGAGCGTATATCAAAGAAAATAAGATATAGTGAGATAATCTTGTAGATCAGGCTTTAGTTTTTATTATTATTCCAACATGCAAATATTACAAGGTAGATAACTAAGTAGGTACCGTTGATTAAATATCCAGTACGCGCCTACTTATTTCTTGATGGATACCTATAAGGTTAAAGGGTATAACAACGTTTGATAAATTTAAACGTGGCCCCAATATAGTTTACGATCGTTTTTATTATCATTTCACTATTAAAGTTTTGTATTTATTTGTCTACTTTCTTATCCGTGGCGCGATTAAGCTGCGAGTTGCGTGATACGTATAATTGAATTGAGACCCACATCAAGTATAATTATTTCGGGGACACGGAACAGGCCAAGTTAACGAGGGCACGCACGGGCACGGCGCGCGGCGCGCTCTCGCGCAAGCAAACCACCGCCGCCGGCGGACCATCGGCGTCGTCGACGTCATCCACCGCGCGATTAACTGATTTCTTTGGTCCCACTATCGGTTCCTGTTGCGTACAATGATACCAGTTATTTCACAATCCAACATTTTACAGGAGTAACAGTATTGAGGGTCCGGCGAACCAAGTCCCGTAAAAAATCCAAATAAATTGGACGTTTTGACAGGTTTTCCATAGATCTGTCAAAACGTCTTTATTTTTAGAATAATACACGTCTTAGGACTGAGAAACAGGGCCCTAACCACGTTAGCTACTCAAATCGTAATAGAAAAGCAAACGCTCGCGATTACGTTTCAAACGCTCCGCTTTTGACGTTTTGCTGACACGAGCTTCACGATTTCTACTGACATTGTTATGGTATGGTGTCAACAAAACGTCAAAAGCGGAGCGTTTGAAACGTAATCGCGAGCGTTTGCTTTTCTATAACGATTTGAGTAGCTAGCGTGGTTAGGGCCCAGGCCTTAGACAAGCTAACCTAGTTGGGTTCGGGATCATAAGTAGTAGACTACATAATTTTGTTCGGAAATAATATCGACGGCATAGGTATAAGTATTTATTTAAAACTCAATTTAAGGTTCGTGGGGTTTTTTCTATTACAGTACTTATTTTTTTTTTACCTACTATAATAATTTCTCTACTCATAAGTAGGTATAATTTTCATGTTCCATGATTAATGTTTTTTCGTTCATTGTTATGTACCTATACTTAATTTGAATGGAAATCCTTCGTTTAGTTATCACGTGATGCGCGAATAGGGCGGTTTCTGAGTATAATGCCCTATGATTACTGTTCTTCAAAAATAATAGAAATATACCTATAGCACCTACCTACTCGGATTCTGATAACATTTTTTTTAAGAATAAATTAATATAAATATCGCCAGACTGACACACCAAACTGTATGGTCCCGAACTAACTAAGCAATGCTTGTACTATGGGTACCGTGCAATGGACTGGGGACGATCCCAGTGACCCCCAGCCATGGGCAAATTACGAAAAGGTCATTTACGAAATTAGCCCCGGCGGGAATCGAACCCGCAACCGCCATGTGAATGAACTTAATAACTATAATTTGATAATATTGAAAACGTTGACTGACTTTTTAAACTTAGAAGTCATTTTCACTATGAAAACGGCACTGATTTTTCTATATTTTTGACAGATAGTGGCCGTATTTGTCACTCGGCATACGGTCAACAAATGTATGGAAATTATAGATGTCGGCTTAACCGTGCGAATAATATAATAATATCGCCAGACAAATACACCAACTGTATGGTCCCAAACTAAGCAAAGCTTGTACTATGGGTACCGTACAATGGACTGGGGGCGATCCCAGTGACACCCAGACCAGGGAAAATTACGAAAAGGCCATTTCCGAAATTTACCCTGACGGGAATCGAACCCGCAACCACCCTGTGCTGTGTGCCGAGCGGCCTACGCTCGAACCACTGCACCAAGCGGTCGTCAAATAAACAACATTTGACAACAATGACCGCTTAATAAACAACATTTTCTTAGACCTGCAGTTTAAGCACCTATAATTAATATGTTGGGTAGGAAACACGTAATTACTGAATTCTGAGTAGGTATATATTTAGGATAATAGGTATATACCTAATTTGAGCATGAAAATAAGGATCAGATTGCTCGTAATGTCTCCGTTTCACGGTAATTAATTATGCTTACTCTGTAGGTAACTATTACATTTTAGAACTGTATATACCGGTATGTTTCGGCCAGGTATATTTTGATTAATAATAATAATAATAAATATCGCCAGACAGACACACCAACTGTATGGTCCCAAACTAAGCAACGCTTGTACTATGGGTACCTTACAATGGACTGGGGGCGATCCCAGTGACACCCAGACCAGGGCAAATTATGAAAAGGCCATTTCCGAAATTTGCCCCGGCGGGAATCGAACCCGCAACCACCATGTGCAGTGAGCCGAGCGGCCTACGCTCGAACCACTGCGCCAAGCGGCCGTCAAAACACCGATTCCTTTCTATATACCCTTACTTCCAATTATAAAGATAATATTTTGTAACCACAAACAATCATCTTCATTACAAATTAAGGTTTAACTTTACGGAGATAATATCGAATTTATTTCCTTAATTTCCTAAACATGGTTAGAGTGGTATAATCATATTCCTGGCCTTTCCCCAATTTGTATTGGTGTCGGTTTCCAGCCCATTCTGATTTCGCTTATTATCGTCTAGACCACTTCGCCCAAGTGCCAGGTACTTCAATAATATAAAAGTATCCTAAGTTTCTACCTCTAACATCAGTTATTTGCCAGTGAAAGTCCCGTGAAAACTAAAATTAAGCTTTTTTAAATAAGTAGGTAGGTACCTACCGTATATACTTTCATATATGCATTTAGTAAAAAGTTGTTACAGACAGACACTTCATTTTTATTCATTTGTATAGATATTTACACGGAATAAATACGTGGTCTGCCCTCCGAGGCCTACAAGTACCTACAGGGGGACTGTAGCGACGACGGACATGAAACATATAGATAAGTATTAAGAAGAATGATTTTTTGTTGTGACCCATAGTCCCAAAAATAACCTCCCAATAAATCATGCAAAAGTATTTAAATATCCTACTTCTAAACAGATCATATAGATTAGTGGTAGGCTAATCGACAATTAGATTTAAAAGTTACAGGACAGCAGTGATAGGTAGACTTGAAATCGTAGGAGCAGAACATGTATTGCGTTCAAGTCAGATCTACGCCAATTCAGCCCACTACTAACGATAATTTAATACTCCATTCATGGAGGTGCGAATTTGCAAGTGCGTATCGGAGGGCGCGCCGCCGCCCGCCGCGCCGCCTCCGGCGCCCGCCCTAGCCCTCCGCGCCCGCGTCCCTCGCGATGACGTCAACGAACCTTCGCACAACACCCGATAAATATAGCCACCGATACTGCGCCACAGGTTTCGGCACACTATCAACAGTTCTAAAATATTACAAACACTAGTTATTAAATTCTCATGTACAATTTGAGTAAACTGTGTCGTATTCACTTTTCTGTGCCGCAACATGCGTAATTGTATCGTAACGTAACTAGCTAATAATAATATTCCTATTTCCGAAACACGACTTATGTTGATATTGCCCAATTTTTTAAATCTAAGGTTGGTTCATAAGTAAGACTTAACGAGTTATACTGTTGGTTTGGCTTTGCACGGAATAATATCACAGAAAAAATTGTGTAACCTACATAACTCTGAGCAAAAAATCTCAAAAGACATTCAAGGTATTCATACGTACGAGGAGATCAAGGAAGGTATCAAAAATAATAATAAGCTACACCCGAAAATACTTATTAAATGATTTAATGAAAATAGAACGCGGTAGGTAAGCAACATTTTCAAAAGGTCTATAGCTGTCTAAAATTAAAGTATAACGGCGGTGAAATGAATTAAAAGAATACAGTAATCAATGTACCTTGTCTAACTTGATTTACTTTCTTCAAACCTGCTGGCCTTCCTTTAAAAAGCATATCTATTTTTCCTTTGATCCTTTTCGGACGGGCTTTCAGAATATCTTAAGGTGAGGTATTATTAAATTACCCTTGGACTATTCGAGCGAAACTACATCAAATACGACTGGAACACAGATAACGGCTATAACGTATTAGTATTAACCGCGAACTGTGTACGGTTACGTGTCGAAATATGGGAGAGTAATCAGTTCATTAGTATCGACTCATGTGTTTTGCGTTCCGATCCGGTGGTAGATTTACCCTCGCCACCTCTCCTGGCAGCGGCCCAAGCCGAGGTCGTGTCCCTTGTGGCGCCCTTGAGCTAGCTGCCCCCCTGCCCCTCTGGCTGGAGCGCACTTGCGCTCGCCCTCTGTCCGGGAGAAGTTGTTATGGCCACTCTGGCCAACAACATATAGTCAATTCAAAAAAAAAAAAAACTCATGTAAATGTCATAGTCATTATGTTACTCGTAATCAAACAAACACTTTTTCATCATCATCCACGAAATCCTTTTAGCTTTATATACTTTTCTCATAAAATAACTTTTCATAACTCGCTACTCAATAATGTAAAGCCATAGTTTTTTCATTCATTTTCATACAATTTTATTTTTATTTAATTCAATAAATAATAATAATAATTTAGCCCTTTTGACGTCCCACTCCTGGGCACGGACCTCCCGTCACTACGAGGGTGATTCAGGCCGTAATCCATTATGCTAGCCCAGTGCGGGTTGGCGGATTTCACATGTCTTTCGAAAATTGGTTAGATTTTCTAAGATATGCAGGTTTCATCACGATTTTTCCTTCACCGTAAGCAATTGATAATCATTATAGCAATTGTAATTCGCACTTTGATTTCGAAAAACCGAGAGGTGCGAGCCGGGGTTTGAAGCCAGGACCTGGTGCTAGCAAGACGCGTGATTAACAAATCTATCACTGCCAGTATTTAATTTAATTTAATGAATTCATAGAATTCCTTTCCATAATTACCTTCTGGTCTAGGTCTGGTGATCATCATACAGCCCCATGCGCGCATCAGATAAAATAAAACACTGACCAGTACCCCACTTACCTACGCCAGAACCCAATATCTGATCCGTATCGAATTTCTAATTTGAAATCTAAAGTTCCCATTAGGCGCTTGTAGTCGATCGGTGGGTTAAATTTTCAATCTGTTTTAATGAGAGCGTCCGCCAAACGACGAATCAATATTAATCGAGACGAATTTTCAGGAGTAGATACATCCACCAATACCTACCTATAAAACATGATTACGAATGCTCTGACAAGAATATTTCACTGTGCACTTCGATACGGCACGTTGCATAGCCATTATGTTTAGAACAAATTAAAAATAGGTGCGGGTACTCATACTATGAACTTGAAGTTTTATGGATGACTTATTTTATGCATTATATTTTAAGGATTTCAACGAAAATAATTTGAAATGAAATAACAATAACTCTAAATTGAAAATTTAAAAACCCCCGATGCGATGACCCTTTCATCAAATGTATACTTTGACTAGTTCGTTCTAAAAACTTAGTTTTGGCTTCCTCATTTATAATCCAAGATAACCAATGCAATGTACAATAATCAACAGAATTATGACATTATAATAATTGACGTTAGAATAGACAAAGAATCTAAATATTGATGCCACGAAGGTTTAATTACTAGTAAAAGATTATCAATTATGATTAAATTTGATGTAATAACTCTGGTTCAGGTGGACGGGAGCAGCCCAGTGGATAAATTTTCAATAACGCTAAAATTCTATTATATTAGTTTTTTTTTCTGTATTTTATCTCAATTGCGGAGCAGCGCCCTCTATAATTATTATTGCGTAATATTCCATGACCATTAACAAAACAAACAAAATTTAACGCATGCGCGTATCCATCATTTGAAACGTGACATATGGAACGTCTTTAGTTCATACACAAATCTTATTCTTGCACAAATCCCATATAAAAATTGATCTCAATTTTTTCCAGAATCCGGGAAACTTTTCAAATTTATAATATCGTAAAAAGCCAGTTCAGACTATTACGATCATTTAAAAATAGATAGAAAGATATTCCAATAATCCCAAATTTCGATCAGATTCGAGCCGTGGAAGTTGGTTTTGGCCGGGAATATGGCTTATTAACCTACAAAAGAGCTGATAATCTTCAAACGGCTGAACCGATTTTCATGAAACATAGCTAAGAACACTCTCGATCAGAACACCTATCTAACAAAAGAAACAAAATTAAAATCGGTTCATCCGCTTGGGCGCTACGTTGCCACAGACAGATACACAGATACACATGTTAAACTTATAACACCCTTCTTGTTTCGTCGGGGGTTAAAAATGATGAGTTGTAAAAATGATTAGAAACGATGATAGGATTAAAAATTCGCCAAGTGCTTGTCGAGCCATGCACAATGAAGGATTGCGGGTTATTGAAGGGAATCTTTTTAAAATTTCACCCCAAGTTGAAATACTAAAGTTGTTTACATACTACTACCAACATCCATCGACACCTTTAAATACTAAGGAATACACTATTGATCATAAAACATAAATTTATTGCTTATTTAATTGGAATTTATTAACAATGTATCCAATTTCAACTGCATAATCTTATTAATGTTTTTTCAATAGAAAAATGTAAGAAGTGTCGGAATTCATTACGTAAATTTTGATGAAATCTATGATTAAAAGTTAAAATTCTCTCAAACTGAATTTTTGATGATAAAATGTTGTATGAAAACACCATTTCATTTGACCACACACATTTGACAAAATTATCCCCTCTTTCGATGTTCGGGGAGGTAGCTCAAAAAAGTAATTTTGGTACATTTTATATTTTTCAAAGTGAGATCTACTCTTAAAGTATTTTTATATCAAACTAGCCGTGCCCCGCGACTTCATCCGCGTAGTATTGGATTATTGGGTTAAAAAGTCCTATATGTAAATCCCGGTTATAATCTATCTGTGTTCCAAATTTCATCCAAATCCGTTCAGTAGTTTTTGCGTGAAGGAGTAACAAACATACATACATACATCCACACTCACAAACTTTCGCATTTATAATATTAGTAGGACTAGGATTACATCAACTTCTGTCAAAAACTGTAGAAGCTGTTATGACCCTGTGGCAGGCCGACGGACGGACGGCCTGGATGATCTTATAAGGGTTCCTCTTAGGGACTACGGAACCCTAAAACATTGTAAAATAGTTTTTATGTTGTTGAAACTTCTTAACGACTAGGCATGTGACGCATAGACAAATAATATTTTAATTACTCATACTCGGAAAGTAGGTATAAAGTTGCCTGAGCAGCGAGTTGATAGTAATACTTTTCCGCCCTAGGGAGAATCGTTTTCAACTGACAACTGTCCAATTATTAAAAAAACTAGTTCTATTTTCACATTTCTATGGAACCATGTTCCAACTTTTTCTACAGTCACTCAATTGAAATGCGCGATGTAAAATTGAAATAACATAAAGTTAAGTATTAATTAAAGAATATATATTTTAAATGACTTAATTATAATTTAGTTTCAACAATTTCTTTAAAATAACATAGATTTGGGCAAAATATTAAAGATGAAAATGAAAAATAATGGCTAAATAATGAAGTTGGCCGGCCAACGAAAAAAAAACCCAAATTGACGGCAATCCGATCTTCATTTGTTTTTTCGTAGAGTATTGTTCATACTTCCTTGTATTATTTATTTAGCCAATTTCTGTTTTTATTTTTACTTTCCTGTGTTTGTAATGAAAAGCACAGTGTTTACCTCGGGTGAAAAACTTTTACATTCACCCCTTGTGTAACAATGTACTATTTCAATTCATCTACAGCAGTTCAGCTAGCAAAAAATAAAACAACTTAAAAATTGTTTGCTAATATTTAATGTATTACAGTCTTTTGAAGCAACCTTAATTGACGACCGCTTGGCGCAGTGGTTTTAAAGAAGGCCGCTCGGCTTACTGCACCGCGTGGTTGCGGGTTCGAATAAATTTGCCCTTTCGTAATTGGCCCTGGTCTGGGTGCCACTAGGATCGCCCCCAGTCCATTGCACGGTATCAATAGTACAAGCGTTGCTTAGATTGGGACCATACAGTTGTTGTGTCAGTCTGGCGATATTTATTTATTTAAACCTTCCTTTGATTATTTTAAATAATTAAAGAAATCGTCATTATTTTATATACCGGCTTAAATTTGCGTCGATTGTGAGAGGCTAAATGGATATAGCCGGATCCTCGGATCATCCATCGTCAGTCGACGCCCAAGAATTTGTTACGCAACAATTAGCGCTGATGGATAGGATGTTTTACACAAATGAATTGTATTTGTGTGGTAACCCGAAATTAATTTCGTATACATCGTTGTAGGAAAACTTGTACATAGGTAATTGTTACTCCTACACTTTTATACCTACTTAATATAGATACTTTCCACGGCCAAGGAAAATAAACGTAATAAATACATTATTTTATTAGATTTGTGGTTTTACGTTTCGCCTTAATTTATTTTTAACCGACTACGGTAAAGCCAAAAGTAAGGGTGATGTTATTAGTAGTCTATGTACGTGTGTCACAGTATGTACTATATTATGTCTATATTTATGTTCCACCGTAGCGCCTAAACTACCAATTCGATTTTGATTAATTATAAGTCAATCGATTCGTTTATATGGTCTGGGTGTCATAGGCTACATTTATATAAATAAAATAATAATAAAATATCAATATGACGGATGTTACATCAAAAAATGTGTGGGTGTATTATGTGTTATTATTTAATATGACTCCGCAGGTAACTTCGGTCAATCTTTTAAGTAAGATTATGGAAAAGTTTAAAGCTGAAAGTCGCCATAGAACCGACGCGAACGCTGACACTTAGACCATAGTTAATTTGTTTTTATTGTAAAACTTTCCACATTTTCAGTATTCCCAATGGTAATGTCGGCGGTATCTTGCGTTGGCTCTACGTCAGTATTACTTATACGTATATATATCTATTACTATTACTTTAGTATAGTCTAGCTCCGAATGTACTTAAATGCGAGTTTATGGCTTTATATGCAAGTTTATGGCAATCCAACGATAGAACCTAATAATAGCACCCGGCTATTCGCACCCAAAATGGCATGAGACGGTGTTATTAAAAAAGTATTCTGAAAGTCATACCATAGATACCTGGGTGGGTACTAGACAGGCACATTTGATGCGGGAAGTAATTTTTTTGTATTATTGTTACAGACTCGACATCCTCAAAAATCAGAGACATCCAATAATACATCTGATCTGAAGCTGAAAAGGAAAAGTCCGTCTAATAATCGGTGAAGTTCAAATAATGTGGTCGGGCACGCGCCCATCAAGTGCTCCCGTCGTGTTGTGTACTTAGTAGCGAGTGATGCCCGTGTGGTGGTTAGCGCAGGGGTTCAGCATGCGCGTGTGCTGTGTTACGACCGTTCTCGCGGCGCTGGCGCTGCGCTCCGCAGCCGAGCCGGCGCCGAGGCGGTACCCTGCGGAGTGGCGGAGTGGCCGCGAGCTGGCGCCATCCCGTCCGCTCCACGAGCTTTTCGACCCCGAGCCGGCGGACGCGGGACGCGTTTACGCGCCGCCCCAGCCACCGCCGCTGCCCTCCTCCGCGTTGCACAAAGAGCGCCGACGCGCGCGCAACAACAAGCGCACGCCTCACCAGCTGCCCTCCGAGATAGCGAGCCAGATGATGCTGCGAGCCTCGCGCTCCAACCGACCATACGATGTGCCCCAAATAGGTAAGTGCTATGCTATACAGGGTGTAAGGGCATATCAATATTTTCATAAATTATGCTAGAATTTGTCAGCATTTTTAAATTGATATTAGCATGAAATGCCCGCTCGAGCATATTGAGTTTTAATATACTTTGCTGTTTATGTGCAAGAGAGTAATTGAGTAATTGTACTGATTTATTTATTTAAAATATAATGATTTCATGCTAAAAATGCTGAAAAATTAGAGTATAGGTAAATCATGAAAAAAACGACGGAAAATTACAACTCTGGGGGGTTCAGAATCATGAGCTGAATCCATGGTATCAGTTTTCGATACGCATACGATGCCACTTACACACAGATTTGTAAGTTATCCCTTACACCCTGTATATATATATATATATATATATATATATGTCGGAAATGTAATAAACCTTTTTAAAGTTTGAAATGAAGGAAATGGGACATCAGCGCCATCTGTAAGTGTTGGACAAAGTCCGCTTGCGTTAGTTGCGATCGGCGGTAAGCACATTACGATTTAAACCGTCGAACAGACAACACGCATTGGAAATAGTCATCATGCTACTTAAATCACTTGGGTGGGACAACGTGAAAGTCGCATAACGCTTCATAACGCTCAACAACACGAGAAAGGAAACGATTTTTTTAAATTTCAATATATGTGTTGTGTATAGCTCAACAACAGTGCTATAATGTACATTCGTATGCATGAATTTTGCATTTTAGATATTGTGATCGTAAACGAATATTACGTGATAATATTTTATTTCCTTACTTAGGTACCTATTAAATAGATTGGAGACTTGATTTATGTGTTGTTGAATACGGTTAACGATATTGGTGTCAATATAATTCAATCGATAAGCTGATAAATCAATTCCAAGTTATTGTGTTACTATACGATTACACAAATAATAATTTGTAGGAAGTGCCTTTATTTAACCTTTAGGTACGTATCACAGAGCTTTGTTCACGATAATAAATGGCATGCATCCTCCGTAGCTGTAATAACCCTAATGCCACTCAATCTGTGCCGGCATTGGCAAATGCGGTTCAAATTCCCAATGCATTGTCCGTTACATAAACGGGCGACAGGCGACATCAACGTATCGTTGTTGACAGTGACACGCTTTGTGTCGCCTCAGCACTCAGCATGCCAGTGTGTGCATCGAATAGGTTGGAACGTTGGTGGAATATTTGACGGCAGATCTTCCATCCGAACGGGTGTATGCCTGGCATCATAGCTCTATATACAGAACAATTAAACTTCCCATATTTCAAATAAAACTGGTTGGTTTCACTCAGTATCACATTGTTATAATTTGCATGTCTACAAGCACTTATGAAAACTACAGCAGCCATGTTTTATTTGAAATGAAAACGTTAAAATGATTGAATACACAGCCACCAACTCTTCAAGCAATGCGACACTTTTCAGCTTTGCATAATATGTTAACAATGAGGTAGCGAGTTAAAAACTGTGCGGGTACATTAAAAATAACATTTGCCAAATACAATGTGTTATATAAAAAGCTAATTAGCTTGATGCTGGTCAGAAAATATTAAGAGTGAACTTACCCCGCATTATGGCTAAGTGGTAGCCAATTAACTACAGCACAACAATAAGGGTAGTAAGTAACACTCTCTCACAGAAGATCGGCGTAAAGAAGCTGCGTTTCGTACGACCAGTGAGAGAGCCGAAAGCCAAACCCCGCCATCCGCCGTCCATTCCCATCCCTATTTCCCACTACCCCCTTCAGGTCTGCAAAGTGCGAGCAATGCCTTTGGTATTGCAAGCATCTACAGGCTACAATAACCGCTTAAAACCACTGCTTGTTTGCTTACCTTATACAGGTTGAAACAGAAAGGGTATACTTTGTTTTCAAAACTTAACTTTGTAATTCTAAAACTATCAGCTTTGGAGGAAACTTGAAGAACAAAAGGTGTTACAGGGATACAGCTGTTGACAGATTTCATAAGTCCACCAAACCTTTAGTAGGTACTTCAAATGTCCCACAAAGCCAACAGTATTAGATTTACAAAGTTAAGTTGCAAAAAAATAGAATACCCTTTCTGTTTCACCTAGTATAGGTAATATATGTTTTTTTTAATAACTATCAATGTGAATATATCACATTACTAGCATGCCCGCTAGCCCGTCCAGCTAACCTTATGCTTGTGTTAGGAGTGGACTCATTTCAATAGTTTAATGGCCAGGATGAGTATCGAATTAATAGATGGGAATGTATGTAGATATGGAAAGGCGGTAGGTATGGGAATGTATGTAGGTATGAGAAGATCCTGAGAGGCGTGGGCCCGAATAGATCAGGCGGACACGTAGCAACTCATCGATGGAGGAGCGCGGCGCACACCCCGCCTAGGACGTGCAACCCTTACCAATCCCCACGGCCACATTTTTTTTCTCTCCGACCAACGTTTCTTCTAAATATAGAACGCCCGTCTCAATGGCCACGTTGTTGTCTCAAGGTTATCGTTGAAATAATGAGCTCATGTTTTATTTAATAGGCGCAAAATAAATATTTGTAAATAGAATATATAATTGTACTATCAGTTGAAGGAAATATGGGTACTAAATTTACATTCATGTAATCTGTAGCATCAATATTATATAGAAAGGATCCAGGTGCGATTCTCATTCTGACCGTTAAACTTTTTGACGTGTGCCTACTTTTAGTACTCGTACAAGCATTCTGTTCAAGAGGCATACTAATAATGTGATAACCTCAAATGTGTTTCAGCAAACAAGCGCACAACCCGTCTGATGTTAAGCAGGTACCGTAGTCTATAAATGCCTGCAACACCAAAAGCATTGCGCGCACGCTGCCGCCCTGAATGGGAGTGGGATAGAGGGAGAGGGGTTGGTCTTCCGGTGCTCTCAGTCATCGTACGAAACGCAGCTATAGTAGCTATTTTAATATACTAAACAATAGGTAAATAAAGATTATATTGTAGAAATTTATTTAACCAATATCATGGGAGGTTATATAGGATTATTTGTAAAATATTAGCAACCTCACAGGACTATATTACTGACATAATGATACAATTACATAATGATTTCTCTTGATGTATAATAATAACCTTTATGTCACTAAAAACAAAGTATATATTACTGCCTATCAGCAAGCAAATATAATAAACTAGCTGTGCCCCGCGACTCCGTCCGCGTTCTGTTCTGTTTTTCCTGAATTTTCTTTGCTATAAACCTTACGGAGCCCGAGACCTTTCCAACGAATGCAAAACCGTGGAAATCGGTTCGTGCGTTCTGGAGTTATAGCGTCAGGAAGGAAAACCCGACTTATTTTTACATAGTAGATTATAATCACTCACCTGAGTTCTTTGGCATATTAACATTATGTAATTGTTTACCATTGAATGTCTTACTCACAATACGACGAATTATAAGTAAACACTTCACAAAAACAACTTAATTACTACACAGAAGCAGTTTTAATCGATAAGTCCGCTTTATGTATACGCCTGGGTGATTATTTTATTACCGTCCTCAAACACCAAAATTTTAACAGCCCCTTTTCGACTTTCAAGGTCTGTTGGCTTATAAAACACTAATTTAATTGAGTAATTTGTTGGGATAGGTAGGTGGGTAGCTACATACACTTGTTGGGGTATGAGTTTGCTAATTAAATTTTCAAAAGATTTTCCTCCAGTCAAGTTTCGGGAATAAATGGATTCTGATTTCGTTGCTTCGTATTTAATTTGTTTGCTTGTTATTAAACGCTTCATGATCTTTACGAGGAAAAATTCAAGCAGTAATCGTCTGATATAACTTAATATAAGGCACTTTCTTATTAATTACGAAGCCATAATGGCTACCTATTTATTTATACGGAAATGAACACATTAAAAATGAAATATAAAAGCCGTCTGAATGTCAAAATTAACATTGTTTGTTTTTATAAACATTTTTATCAGTTTCTCGTAAAATACATGTTGTTATTTTTTATGCTTTCATGATTTAGTTATATTATAGGATATCCGAGTCGAGTCCAGTGGAGTAGCTCTCGACTCGTCCCATTTATTGTTTAAATGTAAAAAAAACTAAAAGACTGTATTTGCGAGTGGCGGCCACTACCTGATATTTAATCAATACCTACTAAAATACTCGAGATAATAGTAGTTTTTTATAAAATTCCTTTTTTTAAATGTGCGGATATTGGCATATTATTTGCTATATGGTTCTTATGTGTAAGTAAGCATTTTTACGAAATTCTGAAAAACGAAAACATCCCTTAAAATAACTTTATCGCCAAGGATTTCATGTCCAACTTAGATCGAATGGGAATCTTTAGGTACCTACTCAATAAGCGATTAATTTGTCCTCGGTTCTGATTCTAGCGAAATTCTATTAATAAACTGGTATAAGAAGCTTTTGGATATCTCATAACAGATAACATGAGATTCCGCGACAATGCTAGATGAATGTTACCATAAAACGAACTATTATTATCCATCGTGCCATAGCTTTTAATGACCTTAGATTGACTATTGAGAATTCGCTTTTACCCTTTTCGTAAGGTATATCTACAGAATTATAAATTATCTATGCTGTGGGTAAATCCAAATCTACATTCGCATAAAAGTTTAATTGAAACACAATACAATCGGCGTAAATCTACTTTCGCGACACGAGATTAACACCAACGAGCTACGAGGAGGGAGGTACAATTCCCTATTATACAAATCAGCAGCTCTACCTATAAGGTAATCTGAGGCTCTTTCAATGAGTTTTACGCTCGTCTACGTAGAATATTTGAATGGAAAATTATACAGCGCCCTCTCACCCGCCCGTGGAACAAAAATATTGACATTGCTTCGATTTGAAATGGCAAAAATATGATGAATTTTCTATTGAAAATTCATTAGTTATTCATTTCATTAATTCATATCAATTATGTAGGAAAGGGAAATTACGGTTGAATAATGTATCGCTAATAATGTGAAAAAAGCTGTGATAGCCAATTGGTTAAGCACGCGTCTTGCGGGCACCAAACCCGGCTCGTACCTCTGAGTTTTTCGAAATCTATGTGCGAATCATAATTTCTATATGATTATCACTCGCTTATGGTGAAGGAAGACATCGTGAGGAAACCTGCATGTCTTATATAATCTAACCAATTTTCGAAAAAAATGTGAAATACGCCAACCCGCACTGGGCCAGCGTGGTGGATTACGGCCTGAATCCCCCTCGTAGTGAAGGGACGCCCGTGCCCAGGAGTGGGACGTCAGAAGGGCTAAATTACATTATGTAATGTGTCGCTACTCGCTATCAAGATATAAAGATAAAAAATATTTGACCTAAAAGTTCTATCAGATGAGATCCGTTCTCGTAGAAGACGCAGTAATTCGATTAAACGAAAGATCTAAGTAGATTCTAATAAATGGACCAAGTAGGTACGTACCTACGCACTCCATATAAGGAATTGCACTTTAGATTCCAATGGACCGTAAAAACTGATCGCCCACACTCATCAGACACGCACAAGTAGACTTGGAGGTACTGACTTGTTAGGAAATCTAAAGTACGACCAACTTATACACCCACATTTGTGAAGTATTGTTGTATCACATGGAAATTAATGTTCAACACAGTTTCAGAATTTTCCTAGATTTCCTAACAATTTAGCAACATGAATGATTATACTCATTTATTTTAAACCTGTTGTGTTTCTTTGCTTACACGTCAAAACCACTTTGCCTATATAAATCACAGGATATGACAAATAGGATCCCAAAATTCCTTTCACTTTCTTTCCAACGGCGGGGAAAGGATGATAAAATAAACAACTTATCCACGAGACCCAAATGTTCTGGAATAACAATGATCTCGACACACAAGAAGGAAGAGCTCTTCGAATGAAAATTAGAATATTGAATCCGATATTATTATGATGTGTCTACAAACTAGGACCGTGCCATACATACGTATGCGCCTATACCCAAAAGTAATATTTTATTTACAAATGCGCCCCGAAAAGGCAAGCACATGCAGCAGTCATAGTAGGATAAGTAGTATTCCTTTAGCAACTTCTCTTTAGAAATTTTCAAAGTATAAAACTTAGTGTCAGATCGTTTGAAAAAATTATAGATCTATCAACATAATTTTCCGAAATACTACTACAAAATACTGGAGATAGGTACCTCCTATATTTCCATTAAAGTACCTATTGCTCAAGAAAACCTTTCAGTAACGTAAACCAGGCGCAGGGTGTACTTAAACTCATAATTCCCAAACCAGCACAGAAAATAATCTGTGTGTCTCTAGATTCTGTACATACAATAATACAATGTGAACAATTTCACCTACACAAGAATTATTTGATATTGTGTCGACCTAAACGTTTTTCGTTGCCCTATTGAAGCGAACCTTCTTTACGGACGTTCGGGGCGCTCGCTACCCGGGCACTCAAACGGTGAAAAGCGTAACGCGTAACGCGTTAAGCGTTAATATAATATATCTAATATCTACTGCAAAGCTTCGCTTCTTTCGGACGTCCCTAGACGGCACTGATTTTTTATATTTTATTATGTAGGCTTACGTTAAACTCAAACTCAAAATTGTTTTTATTCATGTAAGCCAACAAAGCATTTATGAATAGTCCGAATCTACCACCGGTTAGGAATGCTGCTTCCACTGAGAAGATGCGACAAGAAACTCAATGGTTACTCTTATCAATGAATAAAAGATGGCGTACATTCTCAGGAACAGCAACAGAACGTGAGCTGGCAACACCATTGTCACTAAATAAGTAATTAGTAATAAAATCTCACTCAGATTTCGGTATTTAAATTAGAAGGCTAGTTTAGTCAGGTGTGCATACCTACTCAAACTTTACATCAATTTAAATGATTACAAACCAAAATAATAATAATAATAATAACTCTGTTCCCGATTCCGGTGGGGAACTATTTTTAAATTTATTTAATTTAGATATTAATTATTTAGATTTAAAAATATAAAATGATATAAAATTAATAAATGGGATAATAATAAATAAAACAGAGGTGGATAAGAAAATAATTGCTTTGGTGTGATGCCTTCCATGCTAATTAAATGAATAGAGTATAACAACATGTTGTTAAGAGGAAAGTGAGTGGACCAATCCCCGCAAGCAGCGCCCGCGCACGGACATGACTTGAAAAGCGGCATCACTCTCCTCAACCATAATAGAGGGAAGAGGGTGACCCGCTCCACAGAGCACTCGCAAACAAGGACATTAAAGAGAGCATGACCAACCCTAGATAGCAAAAAGTGAAAACGGAATTAAAAGCATCACCTATTTCGTATATAGTATATAGTATTATTCGATCCCATATTAAATGGAATATGCTGGTGCATTACCCTAATTTATAATGTCTTTGAGGCGGATGCTTTTTATATTTATTATTAAAGGTGAACACGTGGATCTTAAACAGACATAGCACCCGCGAGACACAGTGTCTAATTTTAGAATGCCCACTTACTTACCCACATACCTGGTTCCCTGCGAAGGGTTTATCGCAAGATACAGGAAAAATAAAATATTTATGTGGGAGAGCAACGGGGATCCGTTAACATCTCCACAAAGTTCCAACGTGCCTCCATTTTGATACGTTAGACCTACATACATAAATTACATAATATGTTTTCTTATATCTATACTGTCTACCCATTCAGCAGCAGGAAGATATGGACTGCTGGACACTGAGAAAATACCACAGCAAATTATACAGGATACTGTGAAAACACTAACAACCTTGCAGGACTGTATTACTAACATCACATACCTACAACTTTTGTTCTAGGATTTTTTCGAAACATAATTAATTTTCTAAAAGAAAATTTCTAGATTTCGTTCTTCGATTTAAACATTTGAATTATTCACGTCCGCACTTCCTAATATCGTTACAAGGACGCGTATGACGAGACGCGGGTGTAGTATTCGTAACATTGAGAAAGTCGAATTTAAATATTTCTATTTTTGTATGAAAGTCTGATGAATGATAAGTCATAGAACAAAACATATTGTTTGTGATGTAAGTAATATAGTCTTGAGAGGTTGTTAGTGTTTTACCAATAACCCTATATTTGTAGTTCCTGTAGCTTCCTAGTATTATTTTATATATAACCATTCTGTAATGCTAACATTATTTATGCGATGCTCCGTATTCATGCTGATAAATGTTGCGTAAAAATATGTCCATTACTTTTAACTAAAGTAAACATTTTTGAAGCGGGCTAATAAGATTGTAACATTGTTACGGCGGCGGCCATTTGCCATTATTCGCGTTTCAGCTCTGCAGGCGTTCTGATTACGCCTGCGGACTGCGTTAAGGAGACAAGTTTGTTTAGCGTCCTGTGAACGATTAAATTGTCTGTCAAATTTTGCGTGTTTGTCCAAATTTATTTGACTTAAAGGCCCTCTAAACGAACAAATTAATTTGAAAAATATGTGGTTCAAACCTCAAGTTTTTATCAAACAATAGCGTACACGCTAAAACAAATTTGTCAAGCGTGATATCCTATTATGTCCTGTATGCTAGCCTCTATGTCTACGATGTCAGGGCGATGACTGTGATCTTGTCCGGCACACACCGCCGTATACCGCCGTTTAAAGGGCCTTTAAGTCTTATTTACCTCACCTAAATAAACAGTCCGACAGTCAAAAATAATAATTCAGGTAAGTACATAATACAGATACCTACATCTTATATTTTACCAGATTTAAGTATTAAACCACTATTAAACTAAGACACTAATAATCGAATCTATTGTACATTACCTTTAGTGTCTTTAAAACAATTTTGTACCTAATAAAATATATGTTACATAATAGCACAGAGTTGTATCTGAGGTCTATGCATAATAGTAAGTAATTAGATCATGTAATTTACTTTATGGTGTAGTATAGCGTTATTGCTGAAATAAATTAAATCAACTTTTCTCGGAATGGAGCGATCGCACACCGCGGAGTCCCCTCGCAGTTCAGAGAAGGCAACTGTTAACACCCACACTGCGTCTGCATATATTTATATATAAAAATATAGCTATGGAAATATATATATAAATATAGAGATAATACATAAAACATTGAGATATAACGCCACCTAACCATAATTTATAAATTATACTGTAGATAAGTTATGTGTACCAACCCAATGAATTTCCTTCAAAGAATTTCCCGAATCGGCGCGCACGACCTCACCACGTCGAACAGTTGATTGTAGAGCAGTTGTTGAGGATTATTTAAGTTAGGCCGGTGCCGCTCCGATGGTAGAGCGATTGCAATGCGACGGCGCTTTATAAACAAACTTTCGCTAGTATGCCACGCCATGTATGGTCTTTGATTTAACGAAATATCTGACTCATCGCAGTCGCGTTACCGTTGCGGCCTCGGCCTTAGAGCCTCGAGGCATTCCTAATGTAATAGCGGCTTGTAGTGAGAGGGCGTTTAGAGGCATGCAACTTCGCGATTTTCGTATGAAGATAAGTTACTGTATAAAATTTTACTTATACCGACACCAAATAATCTACTTTATTTTTTACGATAATTCCAATTAGCCATAAAGACATACGAGCGTCTATATTTTATGTCCATCTTGCTTGTGGGACGAAACCCCTTAAAACTGTCTCGCATAAAATACCGTTCCATTCCATAAAGTACAATTTGAGAAAGATGAATGTTCACTTCAGACGAACCGTAAAACACCGGGCTCGGCATTACGAAAGCGATCCATATTCATTTGAAGCAAAACTAACAGGATCTTTCCATAATACTAAATAATATATTACCTAGCACTCACTCTACTTATTTCAGCGCGGCTTCACATGAACTGTGACATTTGTTTCGTGTAGGTACCTACCTATGCGATGAAAACTAAGTTTCAATAATGTTGTGAAATGTACCAATACAAGAACATAACATAATACTCGAAATAAATAAATATATATATATGTCGCGTCAGGCGTGGCAGGGTGTGACATCAGGTGGTCATCTTCTTCACTTTCCATTTTTTATGGCCGTTACACTGTTCTCCAGGCGATGAGGTAAAACAATTCACGAATAGTTCACAATTTATTAACACTTTATCTTTTAAATAACTTAGTAAGTAAGTAGCCATGCGGTCACAGACAAGTCCCTTGATACACGTCTTGCTATGACTACGTTTAAAGTACAACTGTCTCAATATTCAAAGCAAGACTTATCACAAAGGCTTTGTCCAGGCGTCCCGGAAGTCAATGGCGACACCTGCGTTTCCGCGTTTATTACAGACATTTTAAAACACAGTCAAATCTGAACTTATTTCTTTACGAATTACGCACCGGAAATAGTCTTAAAACTATTTACAATGTTTTGCAAACATCAAATGAGTGTCTTATTACACTTCCGTATTCAAAACTATTTTTCCAAACGGAAACAGCTACCCGGAAATGAATCCTTATTGCCGAGATAACAATCAAATGAACTCCTTATAGCATTAGACAATAAATTGAGATATAAACAAAGAATAGTTAGCATCAACGTTTCCATATTGTCGTTCAATTTCCGACACGGCCATCATGACGTCTCACACGTCCTCGTGTGTAGTAACTACAAATAAGAATTTCATGACAATAATTCGTTCGGCCATTCTGCCTAGAAGGCCTAATACATTGAATAACAAACAAAAAATGTAGTTCCATTTCTAATCTAACCGTCAAATTCCAAAACAATTTAATCGAAACACAAACGTTTAAAAGGCTCGGCCTTTGTCTAAAGCCAGTCCATCGGTTTTTCATTTTTAACAGTCAATAAATGTCATGACTCAGTCCTTCGGTCAGCAGAGTCAGTCCATCGATTGTGCGCGCATCTCGGTCCATCGGATGCAGTCTTGGCTCAGTCCTTCGGCCATCACAGTCAGTCCTTCGACTGTGCGGGCATCTCAGTCCATCGGATACATTCTTGGCTCTGTCCTTCGGCCATCACAGTCAGTCCTTCGACTGTGTGGGCATCTCAGTCCATTGGATGCACCGTCATTAGTCAAACAGTCATCAGTCACGTCATCATCATCAGATTCTGATACATTCAAGTCCAATTCTTTGGGAATCTGATGATCAGCTACCTTTCTCACTCGATAATGAAGATACTCATAAGTTCTATTTGAATTTAATACTTTCAAGAGATACCTATCGCTTTCTACAACATCAACAACAATTTTAAGGGGACCTTGAAACTTAGTATCCAATTTAGTCTGAACTCGATTCATTTGCAATGACTACATAATCGCTTACAAACAACGTGATAGTAATAATTAATGCACCAAGTAATGACAGCAACAGACATTACTAGCACTTCTTGCCAGTAAGCGCGATAATACAAGGGACCACAATACCAGTCCTCTCTGGTACGTGTGCACAAGTCCAATATAAGTGGGCAGTATCAGACCTTCTGACCGATAAGCCCCAGAAACAGAATAGACATTACCAGTTCTGTACACTGGTAAGCTATAGCCGTACTTTGTGCAATAACTCACTAGTCTGTCCTGGATGGGCCTTCACCCGTATCCTCTACGTCTAACTCTTCACTTAGTAAGTCTAGTTCACTCGGAACATGGTCTTGTGGCATCTTTCTTTATGCGATCGTGAACATACTTGTATGTCCTATAAAATCAGTGAACTTCAGTATCATATTCGGCATGATACCGATCGGCCTTTCTGACCACATAGAAACTTTAAGAAAAAATCCTGAATCCATCAAAAGACAAAAATAGACATCTTGTAAATTATAGCTATGATATGTCAGTAACAGAATAATTATCATCATCGTCAACATTGACGTCCTCAGTAACATATCTGGACATTCAGGCATTTTTCTTACACGGTCATGACCATATTTGTAAACTCTATTACTATTTCAAGATTTTAACAAGTATCGGTCAACATTCAATAATAAAGTGTAAAGCAATATTATGGGAATCACAAAACTCTTTGAAGTGTTTGCTGGCATCTTCGGGAGTGCTGTGCAAGCATCCGGCGTCCACTCTCCACGCCACAGCACCATGTACCCGGTGGCGGCTGAGTCCCGTTGCCGTACGACCCAACGAGCAGTTCCAACTCGTAGCAATGATGTGGGATTACGCATACGACCTTGTCAAGGGCCACGCATGCCTTTCTGGAACATAGAATTATTGAACATCTTGCCACAGTCAGATACTATTGTGGAAGGTTTACCAAACCAAAACACTGAGCTCAAAAATACACGTTTCAACTCCTTGGCATCCTGCCTGTACATGGTGTACAGCAGATAGTACTTAGCGAACGCATCTATAACTGAAGAGGTATTTATAGCCGTTGGTTTCCAGCAAAGGTCCGATAACATCAGTGTGAAGTCCAATGGGTCAAAAATAGCTAAGACAGGTTCGTTGGACTATGAATGACATAATCACAAGCAGTTTCCAGTACAGTACCCCATAAGAAAGATTCACCTTTCCTCAGTAATTTTGTGATGCAGGTGGTTTTAGAAACGTACCCTGCGATGTACCGGCGAAAGTACCTTGCAAGTTCTAGTACCTGTCGAACCTCCCTTGCATTGGTGGGTTTGTGGATTTAACCAGAGCATCAATTTCTCCAGGGCTTGGCCGTAACTGACCATGTCCATCAGTCGTGCCCAATACTTTGTTTACAAAATTGGGTTTATTAGAACATTCCCATTTCTTAGACCAAACTTGCCGCATGGCACTTAATCCTTCCGTCGTTAGACTTAAGTGCTACTCATATCAAACCACAGATAGAACGAATTGTTTCCACGATACATTCTGCGCCCGTCGACGGCAAGGACGTTGACAGCGCTTCGCTGACCTCCCTCTTCGATGTTGGCACCAGAGGCGCGTTCTGTGTTGGCAGCACGTGATCTGCCCAGGTCGCCGTGAAGACCAGTGACGCACAAGGCGCCTGCGGTGTATTTTGCACTGGAATAACAGGTTATACCGACCGCGTCGGTGATGGCAACCGCTAGCGTCAGCGCAGTTAGCGAATATGCCTGGTGCAGACTTGGCAATACCAGCGGACGTGTCCGCGGTGATTCTCTTCGAGAGCATTGCCGTAGGCCTGACGAGGGCCACGCTTTGGGCGTTGATGATTTGAGATGTACCAGCCGTACTAGCGACCTGGTAAAACTAGTCGCAGATCGCTCCTCCCACGTTGAAAGTCCAACCAAGATCGCCTCCATTAAGCTTCACAACGTATCTGGAAAACGATCTTGTTGTCTTTGAGCTCGCTGATCTTGGCTACCGTAGCGGCTGCGACAGCCTGCCCAGTCCGAAATTCTTCTAATCAAGTCAAACTAAGTACACAACACAATCACATAGCAGACAACAGTTGGTATTGTCCACCCTCATATCGGAATAAAAATATCACGCGCACCTGCATTTACTCTCTTACACGCACTGTAATACGTACCCCGTGTAATTTCTCTTTATAGAATCCGTGGCACCAGATAAACATGGTTCGACTCACCAGATTCTGCTTCACGCTTACTTGTGACCATCATTGTCATCCAGATTCGCCATGTGTCGCTGATGACCACACCGTCGATCTTGAATCGCGCGGCGCTCGCTCGTAGCGTATATGGTGACATAGCTCGCATGCCGCTACAAACGCGCAGCAACTCCAACGCCCGGCGCCTGGCACGGCACCATATACTGCGCAGCAGCTTGCGTAGTTTTATCATAACTGCCGCTGCCGACTGAGAACACTTTATAACGAACATTAGTTCATCAACATTTAACTGACATGGTTATTCATCAACATTTAGCAAGGTCATCTTGTCTGGCTTGGATACTTCGAAGAAGTTCACAAGTCCGTCTCCTCGTGATTTTACGAAGAGTCTCACTGTTAGGTGTCGAACGATCGATTGCTATATCGGTACTGTGAGAAACATGTCGATCTCGGACACGTAAGCCATCTCGCAAAGTACGACGTCTATCGTCCGGATTGCGATCCGATCTGTCGTCACTGTGGTCGCGAGACGTTCGAGAAGTATGTTGAACTTAATTACGCGAATCACTCCTAAAAAATATACCTCCATGGACTAGGCGTCCTCATAAGTTTCATTATCACAGTTTCAATCAAGTTTCAATCAATTTAACACACACCAAATAACAAAAATGAAGTAAGCAGTAATCGTAAGCAAAACAACATTCAAATTCGAATGTTAACGGTCTACTTGTTGATAGCAAATTTACTTAGCTCAATTTTAACGTTACTGTGGGTAGACGTTATTGTGGGCTTCAGAGTTCTTTATCCCGCTTCTGATGTCGCGTCAGGCGTGGCAGGGTGTGACATCAGGTGGTCATCTTCTTCACTTTCCATTTTTTATGGCCGTTACACTGTTCTCCAGGCGATGAGGTAAAACAATTCACGAATAGTTCACAATTTATTAACACTTTATCTTTTAAATAACTTAGTAAGTAAGTAGCCATGCGGTCACAGACAAGTCCCTTGATACACGTCTTGCTATGACTACGTTTAAAGTACAACTGTCTCAATATTCAAAGCAAGACTTATCACAAAGGCTTTGTCCAGGCGTCCCGGAAGTCAATGGCGACACCTGCGTTTCCGCGTTTATTACAGACATTTTAAAACACAGTCAAATCTGAACTTATTTCTTTACGAATTACGCACCGGAAATAGTCTTAAAACTATTTACAATGTTTTGCAAACATCAAATGAGTGTCTTATTACACTTCCGTATTCAAAACTATTTTTCCAAACGGAAACAGCTACCCGGAAATGAATCCTTATTGCCGAGATAACAATCAAATGAACTCCTTATAGCATTAGACAATAAATTGAGATATAAACAAAGAATAGTTAGCATCAACGTTTCCATATTGTCGTTCAATTTCCGACATATATATAGTACACTATATATACAGTACAGTACACTATATAGTGATAAATATATTCAAAGGCCCGTTACTATATTTTGTACGACATTTTACCTCCCTCGGAATTCTGAATTATGCCTAGGTACCTTAATTGACCTGCTTTGTGGGCATTAGAGCACAAATGTCCAAGGGAGTTGCATTCTTTAATGCAAATTTTCAACGTTAAATGGTGCTAATATTATACTCGTTAGTAGGTACAGTGTACCTAAGTGATGGACGTGTGAAATAGTAACGCTTTCCAAGAATAAACAATAACATAAATATTAAATATTTTCTTGTCTTTAATAAGTAGGTACTCAAATTTGGGAACGCATAAATTTTAACATATATTATATATTTATTTGAACTAGTATTCCCGTTATAATGGTCTAAATTTGACCATAATTCATGTAAATTTTAATTTTAAACGTCATTAAGGTTTATTGTCAAAGACTTTGATACTGGCATGCAGAATGCACTATAGAAGTCCCGCCTTCCAAAAACTGACACCGTTTGTCAGTCAGATAGTCAGTCGGTGTGGAGGTTACAAATGTGTCTGTGTCAATTCATGGTAGTGTGGGTAATGTTTACATATTGATTTTAATTTATTTCTAAGTATCACTACATAGTATAAAACAAAGTCGCTTCCCGTTGTCTGTCTGTCCCTATGTATGTTTAGATCTTTAAAACTACGCAACTGGTTTTGATGCGGTTTTTTTAATAGATAGAGTGATTCAAGATAAAGTTTTATATGTATAACATATGCATAATATAGTAGTGAAACACTGATAATTTTAGAGGTTTCTAATGTGATGTCGTATATAAACATAATTTTTGGCGCTAACATTGCAAACGCTGGCTGAACTCTACGCGATAGATCAAAATAATGTACTACAGTATTGTACAAATTAAAAAGGTCTACAAATAAGTCCGTGATGGTATAAGTCTTAGGGATAACCCACAATAACCATTTTTTATCCTTTACTTTTTACGAGAAATAATGGCTTATTTACGAAGCGATTTTAAGCAATACAGCATTAATCATTATCCAATTAAGTACATTGTGCATTTAATATAGGTCAATATGGCCCTTTACAGCATGTAATTGAAAAGAATATTTTCAAAGATATTACAGATTTAAAATGCAGGGACATAGCGGTTGCGGCGTTACCGGCCGGCGACATTCTGTAGTAGGTATATTTAGTATCAGCATTGCACCCGGCGAAGCCGGGGCGGGTCGCTAGTTGAAATATCATGATATTTGCATTCTGCACGCCTTCTCTATATAAACTATGAGTGTGCCAAATTTCATACTCCTCGGTTCGCGCAATTTTAGTATCAAGCGTTTCAAAGTTTTTCCTTCACGTATTAATATTTAGATTTCAAAACAGCGTGTACTGATTTTGATGCACTTCACAATGTTAATAATTAAATAACTCAACTGAGAAAGACTGTGCGCCGATTCGGAGGCGCTTCGATCCATGCTTTAAGAATTATGTCTTTGAATTGGTTAAACGTAGTTATGTCAAACCAAAAGTGCTGACGTAACACTGTAGGTACCACTCAGATGACGATCAACAAGTCTAGACGCTAACTCTGAGAAGTTGACGAGTAAAATGATCCATGTTTACAAAGAATTCATAGTAAATTCAATCTGATACACTTGTTTACTGTCTGGGATGAAAGTACTGAGTCTAAGGTGAAAGTCGGTGCTGTAACATAACTAGTTGGGTGTGGTGAGCACCACGTTATATAATTAATTAGAAATGTAAGAATCACATCATCTTACAAACGTGTAATATTATTAAGTACATATTATAATTTTCTAATAACGTATATGCAATACGTACTTACCTTCAAAAAGGTTTTTAAATAATACTTAATTAAGTACTTATTTGATTTATACACACGGTAGACTCCTTTTGCCATATAGGTAGGTAGCCCGTAGGTATCTTAATATCTACATAGGTATATAAAGTAATATGTAACTATATTAAACTCAATACCATATATTAAAATATTATTAATCTAAAAGACTAAGGAGCGATGCTTTCCCTGGGTTTTAAACTTTGCTTTTATTTCGGTATCAGGTTTCACATTAATTTGAAAGAGTATCTTTCCATGGTCTCACGGCAACAGGTGAGTGGTTCGGCGCAGGCGCGGCGCGCGCGTCGATACCGCACTCCCCGCTGCTTGCCGCACACACCCCCGGCGCCCTGCTGCCTGGTACCCACGTCCATTCACACACGCACACAAACGTACGCACCCCCACTGGCGGGGCCATAAAGTTACATTACAATAAACTACAACACACACACACACTAAAACAATAGTTCTGGAAAATACTAAGGTGTTATCGCCACCTACGCACACCTGCGAACCAGGTTAACCGTCCTCACTTAACTGGAAAATGCAACTTTGTTCAAAGTTTAGATATTAAATGATGTGTTAGAAACTTGCCAATTAAAAGCATTATTGCGTCGCAGTTGTCATATTTCGCCGTAACAATAATAGCAAGTAGCGAGCGGGGCGGCGAGCTAGAGACTCGGACAGCGTTTATTGACAGCCCCAGAGATTAGGCGTTAGCAATCATGGTGGGGGAGTGGCAACGACGAGGCACGTTTTAGTTGTCGATCAAAATCCGGGAAACGGGGCCAGCTAACACCGGCGGCTATGCGCGTAAAGCCCGATCTCTATGATGTATCCCCAATAATCCATGCCTGCTAATACCACACAGCAAGTAATGACGTCACAATGATATGTGTAGCGCTAAATCTGTTGCAGTCTAGCGATATACATCATCATCAAAAAGACTGTGCATTTTTAGAAACACAAATTAACGTTAGTTTTTTTACTACATGTTTTAAACCATCTTAAATTTATTTCTTTTGGGCAAGAAAACATGAACTTTTTCCGGTGACATTTGGGTTTGACGATCGCTTGTTGCATTTTGTGGGTGAAGGCCTCTCAGCTCTACACCACTCAGTGCGAAGAGCTTTTTACGAATCGAAACCGCACCACCTGTATCAGGTTCGATTCGGAAATGCTATTTTCAGCCCCGGTCACCACAGCAGGGTTAGGGAGTGCCCAGTCCATTATACGGCACGCTACCAATTGCTTAGTTTGGATCATTAATTATGTATTTGAGAAGGAAAAACAAATATTAAAGGTTTCTTGGGAAATAGAATTGTCCCTCTGACATTGTATTCAGGCGAAGATGTCGAGAAATATGTGATTCGCTTCAGTTAGTTCCTCGTTAACCAATCCTTTACGGAAAATCGAACTGACATGTTGGTAATAGAATCACCTAATAGTTTGGCTGTGTAACATCTGTGCACGAACAACTATTATTATTATCTTAGACATGAATTTGTCGCAATATACAAGGTAACTTCGAATCGATGGCGATAATTTTAATCATGATTACAATATGATAGGTAGAATAGAATTGAATAGAATAACTCTTTATTGCACACTAAAGTTCGGAATATATCTAACTAGCTGTGCCCCGCGACTTCATCCGCGTAGTATTGGATTATTGGGTTAAAAAGTATCCTATATGTTAATCCCGGTTATAATCTATCTGTGTTCCAAATTTCATCCAAATCCGTTCAGTAGTTTTTGCGTGAAGGAGTAACAAACATACATACATACATCCACACTCACAAACTTTCGCATTTATAATATTAGTAGGATAATAATAATTAATAATAATAGTTACATATTTTTTTTTAAGAACTTAACAAGTTACATATGAATTTCAAATAACACCGCGTAAATAACAGAGCATGACTCGACATGAACGATAGCTCAAATAAACAAAAAAAAATTGGATATGATTTGTATGAAGAAAGTGTTGTTCCCCAAAATAATGGAAATAAAAAACCTAATAAATTATTTCCGATGCGCACTGTACACCAGCTGTTTATGACAGCGCGCGGCCATTGGGTGGCGCGCGATTGTTAACCTAGTGCGGTCAGTAAGTACAGTTCGCCAGTTAATCAAATAGTTGAACATATAAAGAATATTTGGATTTACTTTTAACTACTTGAATATTTTTAATGTTTCCGAAAGATATGATAATCGTATTATAATTAGACCCAAAAGCTTCTAAAATCTACAAATCACAAAGTCAATAAATAAATTGTATAAATTGAAAAGGTTTGTTTGAAATGTATTAATCCACATAAAGTGTGAAAGGTCGCTCTCTTGCGCCCAGCCGCCGGCCTCCGAATTTAATTATATTAGGAGTGGATATGCCAAAAGATTTTGTATAAATGCCTCTAATCAAATTATTATTAAACAAAATATATTATTTTGAATGACATAGCAAAGACGCTTAGGCAGATATGTAAAGCAATTGTCTAGACTTTCTTCTGCAAACGTCTTCTAAAATCTTTAACAAGGTGACTTTAACTGAGGTTAATGAATTAATATCACAATCAAAGCCTTGCCGTTATAAAATTAGCTTACCAAGGATATAAATTAAAGTTTTTAGAATTCAGAGTATATGACATATACCACGCACAACGGGAAAAGATTCGAAATGGTAGTATATTTGAATTTAAATTGGCCACCGCCGCCCCGCACCCGCCAACATTCGGGTCGCCAGTTTATAAATTCGTGGTTAATTGTCGCGATGTTCGTGGAAACAGAAATGCAAGGTTGCATTGCTGTAAATTTTAAAATAAGTAAACTTTAAAATTAATTAATCCTAAAAAACTTTTTAAAAACAATATTTTATTTAATTGCCATACAAAGAGGAAATTAAACTTTAAATTAAATCAAACCAATCAATCTAGTAAATGTATTACACAATTTCTCAAATGATATACAAGCTTGACGCGAGATTTACCTGTGTACTAAATAATCTTGCTTGACATACTTATTATAAGTAATTCTATGAAAGAAAATGTTTCCTATAAATATTTACACATGTGATGGCATGCCCACCTTGTGACGAACCGTCACCCGCAACATTGTGCGTTTTTCCACTCGCCTCGGCTGCGGGGAAGGAAAAATGTATGAAATTATATGGCATGTTCATCCACTTGCCGATGCCGGCGACAGCATCGGTGGGGGTCATAGGCCCGTATTAATAAATATATCCCAAGTCTGAGAGGGATCTTAAGTAAGTAGTACGTTTTTCACTTATCATTTTGTACTGATATAGATAAATAAATATCGCCAGACTGACACACCAACTGTATGGTCCCAAACCAAGCAAAGCTTGTACTATGGGTACCGAACAATGGACTGGGGGCGATCCCAGTGGCACCCATACCTGGGCAAATTACAAAAAGGCCATTTCCGAAATTTTCCCTGGCGGAAATCGAACCCGCAACCACCCGGTGCAATGAGACGAGCAGCCTACGCTCAAACCACTGATTTATTAAAACGGGCCATATCCGTGCCGTCACCAGCGCCACTACCGTGCCGACGAGCGGAAAAACGCACATCTTCCGCCTCGGGGCGCCATTCTATATTACGATTACAATCAAATCAATAGAGCCGAGCCATACATACCCCGCACTCAGGTAGCACTGACTTTTATAGGGTCCCATTAACCCAATAAAGTTCGAAAGCTATCGGAACTCCAACACGACTGTGGAAAGTATGTCGAACGAAAGTACTTCTCACTATCGAGATGAATGGAGAAGACGCAATACAGTCTCTCCATGATGCTACTGTATGTGCAAAATATCTTCTCACTCTCTTACCCTTTGGTCTTGCTATCTAAACTAAATTATCTGAAAAGTCTCATAAAGTCAGAAATTCAGATGACACAGATGGCAACGATTTTCCATCCATTTTGACCGCATTCGAATGTCGAATGAAAAAACCTCGCCTTTGTTTTATAAAACTTCATTTTAAATAATTAACTCAACGAATGAATCAAGGTATCTTATAACGCTTAGGAATCCCAGATTGCGTTTCCACAGAATTGCCACATTGAGCGTTAACAATCGCCGTTGCAAGTGGAGTGGCCCGCGGAACGTTACACGCGACCACTTGTTACGGGGTCTGTCGCTGCAGACGTGCTAACCAGGGCTGCCGACGAGCCTATTAGCACCCTATGTTTCCATTGTTTTATCCGGGCAAGGAATTTATGAAACACAAGCTTTGTTAAAATCGAATTTGAACAGGATTATTAACCTAGTTTTAAAACTGGAGTTCGATTTGTAAAATTGCTTAAAATGTGCAAGCGTCGGTATTACATTACACAGATTTTTATATTGATTAACTTAGTTTAGCATAGGTAGAATACAAAACATACCTAGTTATAGAACTGAACCATCCTCATACAATTAAGGACTGTGGATGCCTGCAACAGTGGTAACCAAAGGAATTGTTCCTAATAATAACGTGCTGGTAGCCCTGGTGCTAACGCAAGCTCTCCGGATAAAACTTAACAAGAAATGACTGCATTTAAACTCCACGGCGCATATAACGCTACAATCTGATAAAAATAAAATAGATAATAATATTGTTTTTGGAGTTATTGTTTGTTTTATTTTAAATAAAAAATACTACTAGTTCCTATTTATATAGTCACATTCCACTGCACTCGTCAATATGTCAAAAATATATGTTTTAAATAAGTAATAATAATAAATCCAACTAACTAACAGTGCATATTTAAAAAAACTGGCTATAAAGTATCTTCTTTTGTTGTTTTTTTTTGTAAAACTGAACCCTACTTTTAAGTTGCTGATCGTATTCGCAACAAAGGGATAGCACGATTGCAGAACGGACAGAACCGTATGGGCCAATAATTATAGTATCGCCTCGGCGCAATTCACCTGCCATCCAGTTTTACATATTGTTGAGGAACAAGTAGAAACTAATAAACTACCCTAAAGAACAACGGAATATATGCATATAAAGAAAGGTTATATTTGTTTTACCTTTTACTATTAGTCGTATCTAAGTACGTAAAACTAAGTAAACGTTTAATAACAAGAACAAAAATACCTATTACACCTTGAAGTTATCCTACCGAAAAAGAAAAAAGCCATTACATTTAAGTATTGTAGTTAATTAATTATTTTACTATTTCAATAAACAAAAAATAATAGATAATAGTTACATAGGTACTTATGTATTCACTCTATATTATATTTTTCTACTTAACCTACGTGTAACTATAAAAATAGCGATGAGAACACTCTGAAAATATTATGTGGAGGCGTGGCTTCGTAAAATTAAATTATAAATATGATAGTTTCTAAAATCAAATAAATACAACATTATATACACTACGTACCTATCTACGCTAATATTATTATTATAATTGTATTTTCATTGATACTTGGCAATTTTTTTGGCTGTGTTTATGACGGCGGTTAATCGGTAAACTTGTCCACACCAAGCTCCACCAGCACTTGACCACGCTCCGACAAATTTGGATAGGCCTTACCGGCGAGAAAAAAATTCCGTGAACGTAAACTATATTTCCAATTACTGAAAATTGTAGAACAAGCGTTTCTATATCTTATTAAACAATGTGATGTTATCTCTGAGAAGCACGGCATAGATTAAAATCTTTGACATTAAAAGAAGATGGCTTTGAATAAGCTTGGATAAGCTCTCGACTGATAGAAATCGCCGCGCGCCAGTGGAACTTTTCATTGCATCTCTATTGTAAACACCATTAGTGCCGCCCCGCACTGTGCAAGAAACTGCTTTATAGTTAGTTTAGAATAATATCTTTCTATTATTTTTATTTAGATACGCACGCGAGTCTGACGCAGCCTGTAGACTTTTGTACGATAAAACCGCGCCGTCGGCGCGCGTTTTAGAAACGCGCCGACGGCGCGTTTAAAAAACGTGGTGTACACAGACCGTTAGTGTCTCAATTGTGCACAATGTAAAATAATTTGAATTTTCTTGAGTAACATCCTTCATCGCTGTATATGCCCTTATTCCACTGTTAAATCACCGTCTCTTGCGTACGATCCGAAACATGCGGTAAGTTATGCGTACACATGAGAAAATATACTTGCACGAGGGAATATTTTGCACCTCTGATTCCGCAACTCGTCCCGCTGCCGCCGCCGGCCTCTATGATAACCAAACTTATGAATAATAGAAAACCAAATTTTATGGACGTGAACGCTGCAAAATATATTTATTGTAATGGCACCTCTATAATCACAGATTTTTTGGTTGTTTTGTTTAGCCTTATTTTTACATACTCGTATTTGTTTAGCTATAATGTATCTCTAAAGTAATATTTACTTTAGGTAACCCAAATCAGAATATAGCCCAAGTGAATTAATATATCTTATGTACTTAAAGCTTATAGACATTAGTAAAGTTATAAATGTTTGTTCCCTAAACATTTCGAATTAATATGAAAACTGATACAATATTTTCACCTAAGTATCGGTTTAACCCAAAGTAGGTAATTGATTACAATTTCTTTGGTCTAACCCTACTTACTATTAATTCACATTTAGGAAGTCCCGTTTCCGCTTACTTTCGTTACTTAAAAAGTAACTTCGTTACTTACCTATACTTATATACCTACTGCCTCACTTTTGATTATGTGATGATGGAACGGCTTCGTTTATAATTACTTGGCAAATTCCTAAGTATACTCGACTGCCAAACGACGTCTTTAATTAAATACCACGACTTGTTCCGCTGTTCCGCTATTCGTTATAATAGCATTAGAGGCGGGGGGTGGTTGAGTATTGCTCCTGTGAATGGTGTAGGCGGGTAATTGAGAGTCCCGTCGAAAAATACAATTTAAATTGCCTCTGACAAAGTTCAAAGTTCGCAAAAACTATGTACATCGTCTCTGTATGAACATTCATTTGTTTATAAATTCCATCAAAAACAAACAAAGCTTATCTAAGCTATCTATCTATATTAAGTCTGGTATATGGTGCATTTTAAAATCTACTCTTATTCTAGCCAAACCCACTTACTAGACTCATTTCCAGTGAAATTATATCGTTGTGATAATTTATGGTATCTTTTGGTGTATTAGGTACATATAATATTGATTAGCCCTTTTTAATGTCCCACTCCTGGGCACAGGTCTGCCATCAATGCGAGGGGAATTCAGATCATAATCGCTGGAATTTGCTAGTTAGAGATAAATAGGTACCTATACTAATGGAATATTTGAAACTGGCACCCCACATTTGTTACTGTAGGGCTAGTAGTATTGAACGGGGCTAACAACACCAATATATGCATATCACTAAATATTATATTTTAATTTTAATATAAAATATCCATAATTTGGGTGTTAATGGTTACCCTTGATGAAAGCGTAGTTAAAATCTTAAACAAAATTCTGTGGCAATTTTTTGGTAAAATTATACGTGTCACGATACCTGCCGTACATGGATCAGGCGGGGCAGCTACTGTTCACTCAATAATATAATTTTGCATATTGCATTCCTAATAGCACTATAACCTCGTGCAGCCACCACTGATTTTTCCTTGAACGTTTTCTTTTCACATGTAGGTATTCGCCGTGTGACTACCTTCTGTTGTAAACATAATAATACATATAAAACAATATACTTTAATCTAAATTATTGAACATCAATGGATTTTATTTTTGAAAGTGTAATCATTTTATAAGAATTTTTATTGCTTTGTATAGGTAATTATGAACCGTTTGAAAACCTACTTAGGAATCAAGTATGTAATTAATAACTATAATATGACGTAGTTTCGCCGTTAATATTATCCATTACCCTAATAGCCCGTCTGACGTCATAGCGGTACAAACAAAAGAGAAGTGCTTTACATTAATAATTTTAATACGAGATCTTCAATGTAGTACTTTGAAGGTACATTGAATGTACGCAATCTCTGTCTAAACTCTGCTCTAGATTATTTTAGAAATAAATGATAACCGAAGATTCAATAAGATAAAGAAATTATACAACAGGGATCAGATAATATTGTCATGAATATTAATATTTCTAGGAGTATTTATTGTTTGATATGTACGTATTTCGATCAGTTATTTCGTAAAAATATAATATTATCTTATTTTAATAATGCACGGCATTTTGCATGGCTCCATAATAAATGTATATTCAAAAATATTTTTTAAAAATGCCAAAATTAATATGTTATGCTGACGCTTGTGATTATCGAACGTGTGAACTTATAGTAGAACTACACAATATTAAAGTAGTTTCCTATAAATAGATCACGAAGATTGCAGCTCATGTAGAGAAACTAGACTATTTATCAGAAGAATCTTTAGAAGTACTTCTATAATACCTTATACTTTGTTCCCAAGGTTCCGTATCCTGAATCCCGTATCTCCTTGCCCTACTTGTAAAAACCTCGATAGTAAGTTTATCGGTTTTCTTATTGCTTCTCTAAGCTCAATTCAAAACGATATGTACATACATGGCACGGAGAAAGTAAGCTAATACAACGCGTAGAGTATGAGCGTAGATATATTTTTTTTTTTGAATGGACAATATGTTGTTGGCCAGAGTGGCCATAACAACTTCACCCGGACAGAGGGCGAGCGCAAGTGCGCTCCAACCAGAGGGGCAGGGGGGCAGCTAGCTCAAGGGCGCCACAAGGGACACGACCTCGGCTTGGGCCGCTGCCAGAAGAGGTGGCGAGGGTAAATCTACCACCGGATCGGAACGCGACCTCGACTGAGAAGATCCGGCAAGAAACTCAGCGGGCTCGTCGGATGCCAAGGTGCGTCTAGGTAAGTAGACGCACCTTCTAGCGGAAGCGGGGGTACGTCGACCTCGCCGGCGAGGTCGGTGTCTGGTGGGGAGTGTGCGTGTGTCGTTCTCCTCGACATCTGAGTCTAGGAGAGCGGTGTGCTGGTCGGGGGGGTCCAGCAACACATGCCGCGGCCTGCGGCGGCATGCATCTGGCGCGGGTATGAGCGTAGAGCGTGAGCGCGAGCTTAGAGTATGCGCGAGTCATGCTCGCGCGTTCGCTACACTCTGTCTCGCCGACTCCTACCCTCTTATTAATTTTGTGGTTTAGCGGTTGTCTAGTTAAACCATCCTATGTCTTCTTCTTTCGAATGAGCTATTCGCGCTATTTACTGCCTAGGCAGCCGCGATTCCCTTCGTGAGCTATTCAAGGAGATAAATATACTTACTTTTCCCTCGTAATATATTATCACGAATATCATGTACTTACATAAAATTATCTTCTTCTATGATAAAAAAGTGACATCCACAGTATTAACACTAGAAATAAGCACAAGCTTGCAGTGCCAGGATACAGGCTTAGTAGAACCAGCAAAACGTTTATGGGCAATAGTGTTCGGTTTTATAATAAAATTCCATCTAGCATCACATACCTACCAGATACAAAATTCAAAGACGTAATTAAACGCACGTTAATGTCCAAAGCATATTTTAGCATTAAAGATTATATTGATGACTAGCGGCCCGCCCCGGCTTCGCACGGGTACATTGCGGTTACATTATTCGAGTTTTAGTAAGGATCCCTAATTTTTTTGAAAATATATTATAGCCTATGTCACCCGGGGATAGTGTAGCTTCCCAACGGTGAAAGAATTTTTCAAATCAGTTCAGTAGTTTCGGAGCCTATTCATTACAATCAAACAAACAAAGTTTTCCTCTTTATAATATTAGTATGATAAAGACGCTTGGCATACAATACTTCTCTGCACACAGCATCCCACTGGCATTACAATTTGAAATCTTATGATTATGATTAGGGATAGACACTTCTACTTCCTCGCTGACATTTATATCTAGCAACTGTTATTCCGAATCAAATCATTTTCAATTGTGGTATACTTGAATTGTATAAATTAAAAGTAGGTACCTAATCAAATTATAGACAGCAAAACAATACTGTAACAATAATGAAAAAATGTTAAAATGTGAGCACCATGTAAGCACTGATGCATTAATATAGCATAGCTGCCTAGTAGAAATAAGTTTATGACATGACAATATTCTGGGCCTATTACTTCATTTTTTGTGATGCCTTATGCATTAACCTACATTGTCCTCACACCTCTAATTATACCTACTGTAAACGCAAATATAATTTAAAAAAAGAGAAAAGAAAAAATGTATCCATGGAGTTTCTTGCATGTTCTTCTCCATAGGATTTTGTTTTGGAACATGCACCTAGCTCTTGACTTATAAAAGTGCCAGTTAATCTGGCCTATTTGAAATAAAAATATTTGAATTTGAATGTTAAATTATTGATGACAGAACGAAATAATTCGGTGTGTAACTAACTATTCACCCGCTATACCACGTTTGTAACATAAATACCTGTTTAGAACAAACCGAGCTAAGATTGTTTTAAAATTTATATTAATATCTCTAAAAAACACCATAAGTGGTTTACAATACGGTATGTTTTAGTAGCGCTAAATTGTTGCGACCAGTATATAGGAAGCTGAGTCTTATAGTCTTCACGGTATTAGATAATTATATTGTTTCGCCTTGATTATTTTACTTCACTACCGGAAAATATTTTTGGCTACAGTTGTTGTTCCAATTGCAATAATATTTGCTTTCAACAAATTGTTTTCTTAGGATATCCACATAATAATGTAGATATAGGTACCTTAAATATTCGTGAAGATAACGTTATACGGAAGGTTTTTTTATATTTATTTCGTATTTTCAACTTTGATTCTATAGCTAATATCAATGAATGAATAGTTGTACCTACCTTGCAGAAACCTTTTCTATAAACCATCCAGCTGACCCCAGCTACCAGACAAAAACACGTTAAATCGCTTCATCCAATTTTACGATGCCAAACAGATATAGATATTAGCAAACAAGTCAACATAACAGAATATGTAATACTCGTAGTACTAAATATTCCGCTTTGTACTGCAAGCATTAAGGATGTAAACAAAATCGGACACTGGTGGCAAATTGTGCCGATGTGTTAGTAACTGGCGTGATAATTGGATTTCTGAATATCGCCGAGAGCGGGTTTGCACTTTGCACGTATTCGCTGCAGATTTTAGTTGTTATCGCTCGTCAAACACCCATGTAATATCTATATATATAGGATAGCATAGTATTTATATTACTAATTTTAATTAAAGCATATTACAATACTCAGTAGGTACCTTATATTTATTAATTACTAGGTTCTGCCCGTGACTTCTTTTTCGTGGACTTAAGTAAAGTATCCTATGTATGAATCCAGGTTATATATATCTACGAGTATATGTGCCAAATTTCATGCAAATCCGTTCAGTCGTTTTTGCATACAAATTACCAACTTTCACATTTATAATATTAGTAGGATTTTCCTTTTTTGACACGCCTTTACAAAAACGTTTTCAAAGGGTTGCGACGACGCGGTTCCAACCAAATAAATTTTATCAATTGTTATTACAATCTTTCTCCAACACATAGATTGAGTATGTTTAATGTTATGTGAAGCGTACTTTTATTATAATTCCGCGATGTAGGTACATTACACATAAGGCACTATCACATAAGGACTGTTTAAACGAGGACTTCCTGTAAAAACAACTACTGTACTGCCGGAGTAAAAATGCGATGCGTAACATATCCATTATGTATTCCTTAACTACCACTTAAAGATCGGTAGGTATACGAAGCAAATAAAACATTCATTCGAATTTGCGGTAAAAGGAAGGCAATTAGATGAACGGTCCGTTTAATTGACTGGCGGCGCTCGCATGCAATCACAGGTAAAGGTTACATCTGCAGGGGGGCAATGTGAGCCCGTGCACATTTGACATTTGCAACGCACAGTGGCTTTATATGATAGGTACACCTACCCACACAACTGACCCATTAATAACTGACCGGTGGAACAAATAACAAAATAAAAGTTGCTCACTATTTTATGAACGTGAAGTATTTCCTTGCAACCCTATATTTATTGGCTTTAACGGCAATAGTAAAACACTCTTCCTTGATATTTCTTACCACGTACTTACTTATTAGTTCGGTGGTTGAGTCAAGCTGTACCCAATTGACTAAAGATCGGGATAGTCACCCTCTTAGAGTAGATCGCCGTCAAGTGGTTATTATAGCTGCGATTCGTACGATGAGTGAATCGAAAGCCCAATCCCGCACTCCCTTTCCCACCCTCAATCCCACTCCCTGTCAGGACAGTAGAGTGCTAACAATGCCTTTGGTAATGCAAGCATCTATAGGGTACGTTAAGTCCTTAAGGCCCTAGGTTTAATGATCAATTATTTTGGCCAAACTATATAAAATAAAGTCTCAATTAATTTTAAATATAAACCAACATATCCATCCCGCCAGCCATTAGCCATCATTCTTACTAGTATTTGTACTATAAACCATCCTGTGAAATATAAATGTTAATGGGTAAATAAACACGATATTACCTACTATGAAATGGTCTATTAGTATTTTTATTTCACTTTTTATGTGTCAAAACCATGATTTATGAGTCCTTATAAACGGAACATAAAATTCAGCAAGCCGGTACCTACTCGCGTTTTGAACTTCTATTCAGGGTGTGATATCGTAGGTGTTAGTTACGACGTGTAATCTCCCCACAGCCCCTTCTCGGGTAGATTGTGTTCGAATATAATTAAACTAAGACGAGTATGTGTCACTTAATATGGATTAGACCAGCAGATTAGTTAGCTAATCAACCCAAACGTAACTAATTACTTAGTTAGTAGATTAGATACCAACGTATAATGATTAGTGTAGATTAACCTGTAAGGTATGAATAGTGTACGAATGAGCGTCTCATTCATTTTGAAGTTTAAATATGATGAGCGTCTATATTTATATTGCTCACTGTTGCAAATGTCAATGATATTGCTTATTAAAACATCTACCCACACACAACTACATACTTTTGAGGTTTAAGTAAACAATGGTTGAAAATATTTTTTTCATGAACAAGTAAATAATAAGTAGAACCCATTTCTATCCCATATAATGATTTTCTGAATAACTTGTAACTTAACTGAATAAAATAATCAAATTACCAAGTTGAAAATAAATAGGTGACAAAACAATTAAATTATAACGAGTTATACCTACCTAAAGATCTAAACCTTCGTTTACACTGCCGAAATATTTACACAGATTGTTGTTGTTGTGTTATTGAGAGCTAAAATAAGAGCAACAACAAAAAACAGCCTAATTGTTGCGCCAGTGCAAACTCGTGATCATGACAACAAGAAATAGGGATAACATTTATTTTTTCGTGCAGTGCAAACGTAGAGTTATAAAACAATTCCCAGAACATTAAGCGTCAGTCAAAATTTGAAATGAAACCAACGAAAACAGATTGTTATTTTGCTAGATTCTGCTATTAGTGCATAGGAACAACAGGCAACAATAGCATTAGTACATTTAATCAAATGCAACGAATTCAATAACACATTGAACAACAACAATAAACATATTGTTGTTGTTTGTCATAGCAGGCCTGTGGGAATTGGGAATGGCCCCGACTTGTGTTCCGAAAGTCGTCGGTGCAAATCCCGGCAGCAGCCATGCACCAATGGTCTTTTCACACGAAAAAGTATATGTGCGCATACCACGTTTTCAAAACAGAAACGCGCGAGGTGGTAATCACATTTAACACTGAGCGCTTCCGTTCGTGCTACGAAATTGTCGGTCGCGGCCATTATAGTCAGAAAGCCAGGCCTGAAAACATCAACACCAGAGTTGGCTCATTCGGTAAGAGAAAAGAAGAATTAATTGCAACAAAATCACAGCTACAGTGATTAACTACTATACTAGTTACTATATCATTAAAGTGAAACGTAGTTGTGTTCTCGAAATTTCGTGCGGACTCCGATAACAAATTATCAATCAAAGTTGAAAACAAACGCGGGCGTGGGAGCAGCGAGGTGGCGGGGACGGTGCGGGGCGTCGGTGATAGGCGCCAGACTGGCTGGCGCGGCGTGTGCACGCGGGTGCAGCCTGCGCAGGTGGTCGCACAGCTCGCCACCCGCTGCACCCTATCTCCCTCCGAGCCCGTCGAACTTCGACATGAGATCATAACACGTTATAATAACTGCCGTCACAGCTCAAATCGTAAACTTGGTCAAATTATTACTTTACAGACTTTTGAGCAGAAATTGAGAAAAGTTACCTTCATTACCGATCGTAATCGTGTGTAAGGTTCGGAAAAGTTAAAGTACCTACCTTGCTTCCTCTATTTTTCACATGCCCAAGAAATCATATTTCATCTCAGCTTAAAAATGTCATCGTAATGGACGTAAATGTATTAATAAAAAAAAATACTTACAGTATTTTCAGGTTTATAAATAAATAAATAAATCTCGCTAGACGAACACAAAAACTGTATAGTCCCAAACTAAGCAACGGTTGTACTATGGGTACCTTACAATGGACTGGGGGCGATCCCAGTGATACCCAGACCAGGGCAAATTACGAATAGGGCATTTCCTAAATCTACCCCGACGGGAATCGAACCCGCAACCCCCGGTGTAGTGAGCCGAGTGGCTTACACTCGAATTACTACCAAGCGGTCGTGTCATTATGTGTTCTGAGACAGCAATAAAAAAAATTTGATACACATAGTAGCTACCGCATGAGTCTAAACTTTTTTCGGACTTTTGAAACAACCTGTATAGTGGGTAAATACCACTATTCAATGTTGAATTATTGAGAGCAATACCAATATTAATCTTATATATAAAATTCTCGTATCACAGTGTTAGTTACCATACTCCTCCGAAACGGCTCGACCGATTTTCATGAAATTTTGTTTGCATATCGGGTAGGTCTGAGAATCGGCTACTATCTATTTTTCATACCCCAAGTGATAAGGGTTGTCCACATTCCACGCGGACGGAGTCGCGGGGCACAGCTAGTAATTTATATATATATTTTCAATAGGTATTGAAATTTCCTGGTGAAGTGTACACAAAGATTTATAATTAACAGACTTCTATTAGTTGGCACATTAAATATTGTGTAAAAACATTTTTAAAATGTAGTAAGAACCAAATTGCATGACGCCGCCGCCGTACCTACCGTACTGACTGAAATCACAATCTAGGAACACACTACGCTGAAGGTCTTTCAGTACTGAAACAATGCCACAACCAACCTCTGCGTAATCTATTTATAGGTACTTGTTTACAGAGCTCTGTAACCCAGTTAAGAGGTAAAAATAAAATTCAACAAAAATAGCGAAGAAACGAAAACAACCTCATTTGTTACCGTTTTAGGTATTTGAAACCTTACGCACGTATAGAGTTTATTTTTAGTGCGGCTCGACGTATCTGACGATCGTCGATTACACCTGAAACACCAATTAAGGCCTAGCCGTACGGCCTAAAATCAACGCGATCTGGCCAATTAACCTGGCAATTTAAAGGCCGCGGCACAGCACTACCACTCGACAAATTGGAAGCATACTACGATCGCCACAAACCACCACAAGCATTTTAATTTATTGTTGTATGGTAAGAAAGTTGATTTTGAAAAGTGGATAAAAGCCATACCCAAAAAATCATTAACATAATCCTGGATGCGTGATGATTTTGATTTATCTATACAAATAAATAAAATTGGAGTGTCTGTTTGTAATATCAAAATAACACCTTTTCACTAAATGCATATGAAAGTACACACGATTCCTATAACAAAAACGCGATTTAATTTTTTTTTTGTCTGTCTGTCTATCTGTCTGTCTGTCTGTCTGTCTGTCTGTGTGTTTGTTCCGGGTAATCTCCGAAACGGCTGGACCGATTTTTACGGGACTTTCACTGGTAGATAGCTGTTGTTATAAGCAGTAACTTAGGATACATTTATTTTAGAAAAACAAAATAAAAAAATGGGTCCTGTCGCGCGGGACCAGAACGCGGGAGCGGACTTTTTTTAAGTTAAATTCCACGCGGACGAAGTCGCGGGCTCAGCTAGTTACTAATATATAGATAAAATATTAATACACTCTGAGATAACATAACACACGTATATACTCGGTACCGCCGACTCACCCAAAATTTCTACGAATGCCTTAAAAAATAATGGAAACGATTGCTTCCAACATGAATATTTCTTATATATTTGGCGCGCTCAAGTTTAGCAGTTTAGTATATTAATCTGTTTAAACATTCGATTATATTATTATTACTAATATATAATATATATATATTTGATACCGGCTTAGTTAGACTGTCATGCTATGAAGCTAAGCTGGACGACTGACGAGGGTCAGCGAGATTTATACCGCAGTACTATTTACGTTTCACTTACTAAATTGGTCTTACTTATTCATACTAATTAGATGTACTTGTTAGTCTCTCTAAAGTGAGTTTGTGTTAACTACCCAAAGGTCAGTATCTACTACTATGTCATCACGACATTAAAATAAAATGAAGGTTTAATTTACCCAAAATTCTACTAAATTCACGAAGTTACAATGAAACTCAAATTAATTATTTATAACAAACACAACACGATATAACACATTGATGTTATATTTTATTATAACACGATATACGTAGTCAGGCGAATATTCACCAGGCTGTAGGTTCGTAGCAACTTTGCTACGAGTATGCTACGACAACAATATTGTGGCTACTTTCCTGAGAGGTAGAGCCAAGCTGTAGGCAATTGACTAGCTCATATACGGGCTGGCTCTACGAGAATAGTGTCGTCCTCTTACAGAATATCGGAGTAAAATAGCTATTACACCTGCGTTTAGTGCGATGAGTGAGGGAGCCGGAAGCCTAACCGCCCACTTTCCCCTCGTTCTGACCCACTGTATTCGAGGTAGGCAAACTGCGAGTTATTGCAAGTATCTATAGGCTACAGTAACTGCTTAACATCAGGCGGGTCGTACGATTGTATAGCTTTTTCGAATAATTAAACTAGTAAACTAACAACGAAATGTATCGAGGAATTGTTATAAATACCTATCACAACGGAATCAATGTGTTTGAAATCAGATATTAGGAAAAGTGTAAACAATATGACCTGTTTCCGAGTTCCAGTTGCTACGAAATATAAACAAGTAGATTAAATAGTCAGTGAAAGACGACAAAACTATTAGATCGTGGGCTGCTTCAGGAGCTAACGAGTGTGTCGGCGGGCGTCTGGCGGAACGCCAGTTGTAGCTCCAGCATACATTGCGGTCGGACGCGGACGCTAGCCACTCGCCGGCCCCCATTCGCTACGAGGCGAGGTAGCGTTATCGCTACGACACAAAGCGTAGCGCGTAGCGTATCTTACTGCCAGTAGTAACATAAGCCACGTATGTTTCAAACGAATTCTTATATGTGATTTAAAGTGTTAATAGGCCTAATAGATGTAGGTAAAATTCAGCATACTTAAACGGTGACTAAAAACAACGTGAAGTAACCTGCAAGTCTTAGAAATCTAATCAATTTTCGAAAGATAAGTGAAATCCGCCATCCAGCCCTGGGCTACCGTGGTGGTAACATCTACATCAAGAACAATAGTTAAGGGTAGGTAGGTATATAATATAATGTAAAGGTGTAACAATAAATAGTTTTGATTTTTAAGTGGAACTAGGTAAACGCATTTACTTATATTAAGAAATGGTTTTTTAATTATCTTTTAATATTATTGGGTATAATAGAATCGCGTAAGGTAGGAGGTAGATGTAGATGGAGGTAGATGTTAATAAGTCGAGGAATCATATAGAAGGTAGTCCGCTCACCGTACACATTAGTCGCTCGAGTTGTACAGAGCTGGTTTCGAGCGGCGGCTCTCGTGCATTTAGGATATTTCAATTCATGTTGTAGTGATTTATTGAAAAATTGTTCTTTAAGCATGTAATGAATTTTAGTATGGACCTAATTTATTTTACTATTAAGAATGATATGTTGGAGCAAGCATATCTAAGTATTCAGTCCCTTAATAATGCCTAAATGGTGAGTCATATAATTGCAAGAAAAGAATATTGATGAGCCAGGCATAATGTAATGCGCCTGCCCCGGCCACATGAGGGCCCAACGACTTCCGGCGCGGGAGTTGCACGCTGCAATAGCCGACTGAGCCGCAGCCGCACATACATACACATATTGCCTATTGTTTGGCATCTTCAACTCTTGGCATCGAACTTCAACTCGCGCCGACCGACTGCACTGTCAGCTTAAGTACCTACATGAATATTAACACATAAGTTCCCCAAATAGTAACATTCAACTGTCGTCGCTTGATAAATAGCATTGAGTTTAATTGCATACATTCCAATCAGATACTTTTGACAATACTCGATGGTAACATTCGACTGATTTACAGACTTCATTTAGCTCGGCGAATCGTATTTTAGACAATATTGTCTAGGGACTAAAGTTAAACGTAATATACAAAAAGCTTGGCTCGGTTTGAAATAATTTGCAGGCGAATCGAATGTACATATTTGATAAGGTAAATGTTAAGTAACCTATATAAGAGTTATTTTATTTTAGTCACATATAGGTAGGCAAGATAAGTGGTAAGTAGCTGTACAGGATTCCGCGTATGGGGCATTAGTTTAGCAAGTATATTTGGGAAACTATTATACTTATTAATTTATGTGGATAGTCTTAAATTAAATGTTTTAAAAATTATAACACGTTAGAATATTATTTAAAAATATTATGTCCTACTTTTCATACGGTAATTAGAACGCGTGTTATAAAAATATGAAACCATTTTTTTATATGGAACGAAAATTAAATCTTGTTATTAAAGGTTTCAGTACTAAATAAGCCTGTAATTCCTGCAAATATCCGAATACTATAGAAATAGATTACAGCTACAGTTCATACTTACAACATGTTTTGACTTGTTTTCACTGAGAGGAAGTTCTATTAAAGTAAGGTATCTACATATTTCAAGTCTGAGAGCAATCTTGAGTATGCTTTTGACATGTCATTTTATACTGGTATGGGACGTAAGGATGACATTTCCAAGATCGCTCTCAGACTTGAGTTCGATTCATTAATACGGGCCTAAGTCTGACCTGGCTGCTTTTAATATGACCCTTCAACCCGTTCATCGGTAGGTATTGGTGTATATATATATCCTCACGCGGTTGTAAGGAACTTACATAATTTAGTACAACCTCGTCGATCGATGGTGTATCGGATACATTTCCTCCTATTCCAAAACGTACATTACATATGTTATATCTACCTAAATTATATCACAACGGCAATTTTAATACAAGTTACTAATTATTTTTCAAACGTCTCAGCTTTGCCGATTTTTAATGGTGATTGTTAAGCATTTAATGAAATCAGCCCAGTTCTACTACGGAGCCAAAATTCCAGGCAATTAACCGCCGATCACGAATTAATAAGTGATCAATAGTACATTTTTACACAAGGGGTGAATGTGACTTATTTTATCCCTCGAACTATTGGCGCCCTCGCTACGCTCAGGCGCCAAACCACGTCTCGGGCTAAAATAAGTCTTTCACCAGAGGTAAACACTGTGCTTTTCATTACGAATACAAGGAAAGTAAAAATAAAAACAGGAATTGGCTAAAGAAATAATACAAGGAAGTATGAACAACTAGCTGTGCCCCGCGACTTCATCCGCGTAGTATTGGATTATTGGGTTAAAAAGTATCCTATATGTTAATCCCGGTTATAATCTATCTGTGTTCCAAATTTCATCCAAATCCGTTCAGTAGTTTTTGCGTGAAGGAGTAACAAACATACATACATACATCCACACTCACAAACTTTCGCATTTATAATATTAGTAGGATACTCTACAACTCGAAAAAACAAATGAAGATCGGATTGCCGTCTATTTTGTTTTTTTTTTCGTTGGCCGGCCAACTTCATTATTTAGCCATTATTTTTCATTTTCATGTTTAAATATTTTACTCAAATCGTGTTATTTTAAAGGAATTGTTGAAAGTAAATTATAATTAAGTTTTTTAAAAATATATATTCTTTAATGAATACTTAACTTTATGTTATTTCAATTTTACATCGCGCTGTAATTGAGTGACTGTAGAAAAAGTTGGAACATGGTTCCATAGAAATGTGAAAATGGAACTAGTTTTTTTAAATAATTTGACAGCTGTCAGTTGAAAGCGATTCTCTCTAGGGCGGAAAAGTATTACTTTCAACCCGCTCCTCAGGCAACTTCAGACCTACTTTCCGAGTATGAGTAATGAAAAGGTATTTTATTTTCCTTAGCATATTCTAAGACATAAATTTACTTTCAGTTACGACCTGCAGTAGAATTGTGTAGGTGGTAATAAAATCAGTTTCCTGTCATCTTATTTTGAAGGCCGCATACACTTATAAATTACGATATCTGTACAGGGCATTTCAAAAGGGCGAAATCCTTACTAATATTATAAATGCGAAAGTAACTCTGTCTGTCTGTCTGTCTGTCTATCTGTCCGTCTGTCTGTCTGTCTGTCGCTCTTTCACACCAAAACTACTGAACCGATTTCAATGAAATTTGATACACAGATAGTCTAGAGCCTAAGAAAGGACATAGGCTACTTTTTATCCCGAATAATTTTATCCCGTATGCTCCCGTGGGAAAATTATCGATCCTACTGAACGGATTTGGATGAAATTTGGAAACCAGATAGTTCAAAACCTTTATTACAACATAGGATACTTTTAATCCCGAATACTTTGTATCCCGATAGTATGTTCCCGTGGGACCATTATCGAACCTACTGAACGGATTTGGATGAAATTTGGAAACCAGATAGTTCTAAACCTGTATTAAAACATGGGATGCTTTTTATCCCGAATACTTTTTATCCCGATAGTATGTTCCCGTGGGACAATTATCCATCCTGCTGAACGGATTTGGATGAAATTTGGAACACAGATAGTTCGATACCTGGATTAAAACATGGGATACTTTTTATCCCGATAGTATGTTCCCGTGGGACAATTATCGATCCTACTGAACGGATGTGGATGAAATTTGGAAACCAGATAGTTCAAAACCTGTATTAAAACATGGGATACTTTTTACCCCGAATACTTTTTATCCCGTATGCTCCCGTGGGACAATTATCCATCCTGCTGAACGGATTTGGATGAAATTTGGAACACAGATAGTTCGATACCTGGATTAAAACATGGGATACTTTTTATCCCGATAGTATGTTCCCGTGGGACAATTATCGATCCTACTGAACGGATTTGGATGAAATTTGGAACACAGATAGTTCCAAACCTGGATTAAAACATGGGATACTTTTTATCCCGAATACTTTACATCCCGTATGCTCCCGTGGGACAATTATCGATCATACTGAACGGATTTGGATGAAATTTGGAAACCAGATAGTTCAAAACCTGTATTACAACATAGGATACTTTTTATCCCGAAAACTTAGTATCCTGATAGTATGTTCCCGTGGGACAATTATCGATCCTACTGAACGGATTTGGATGAAATTTGGAAACCAGATAGTTCAAAACCTGTATTAAAACATGGGATACTTTTTACCCCGAATACTTTTTATCCGGTATGCTCCCGTGGGACAATTATCCATCCTGCTGAACGGATTTGGATGAAATATGGAACACAGATAGTTCGATACCTGGATTAAAACATGGGATACTTTTTATCCCGATAGTATGTTCCCGTGGGACAATTATCGATCCTACTGAACGGATTTGGATGAAATTTGGAACACAGATAGTTCCAAACCTGGATTAAAACATGGGATACTTTTTATCCCGAATACTTTACATCCCGTATGCTCCCGTGGGACAATTATCGATCATACTGAACGGATTTGGATGAAATTTGGAAACCAGATAGTTCAAAACCTGTATTACAACATAGGATACTTTTTATCCCGATAGCATGTTCCCGTGGGACAATTATCGATCCTACTGAACGGATTTGGATGAAATTTGGAAACCAGATAGTTCAAAACCTGTATTAAAACATGGGATACTTTTTATTCCGAATACTTTTTATACTGCATACTCCCGTGGGACAATTATCGATCCTACTGAACAGATTTGGATGAAATTTGGAATACAGATAGTTCAAAACCTGGATTAAAACATGGGATATTTTATATGCCGATAGTATGTTCCCGTGGGACAATTATCGAAAACCACGAGGGCGATGCTGTGAGATTTTCGTGTTTTTTTATGTGCAAGCCATTATCGCCAAAATAGTGAAACTTAAATACAATGAAAATTGATAATTTATTTTGAAATAGCTGGTGGCCGAGTCTTATAACCTATTATACTACTACGACTTACTATTAGGATGTACATTTGGTAGTACCAAATTAATCCTTAAATCAAAATAAATACCTTTATCACTTCTGGTATTTAAAGTACTGGCCAGACCGACTTTGACGGGACTTTCACTGGCGGATAGCTTATGTTATAAGAAGTAACGTGAGCTACTTTTATTAAAAAAATTCTTTCCGTAAACTCTGCGAACTAGACAAATATTTTTTGTTAAATAAAATTTTTGTTAAGTTAAATTCAACGCGGACGAAGTCGCGGGCACAGCTAGTAATAAATAAACGTTAGCTGATATGTTGATACCTCATGAAGGATTAATTATATTATTATGTTACTGGGCTTTGAATATTTACCCAACTTATGTGATGCGGCCTTAGAACACATCCAATGACCTAGAAAACAGTGTAAAATGTATCGACCACTACTATTCAAGAAACAGTTTGTAAAAAAATTGCATAAGTAGTGATTGTGATTATACATTTCTTTTTTAATTAAAATAACTCTCACTCTCTTCTCACCTTTAATTCAAAAAAGTGTTCGAAAATCGATATTTTTAATAAAACCATTTACATCCTCTATTCTTGCCCGATACTCTTCCAAACTCCCAAGTATTGTTTCGGACTTTTGAAACACCCTATAATACCTATTCCCTACCTACACGAAACAAGACCTTTTTAACTAAATAAGACACACCACGAGCTATGTGTGAACTTGAATTCGTATGTTCATGTTACCTTTTCAAACCGTGTTCATATATCAAAGGTGCTGTTGAAGTGTTGCTAACTTCAGGCAGTGAACCCACGCTCGTCTTAACTTCGCTCCATTCTGCAGCCAGAATAGAAATTCCCTTTTAGTTCAGATGACAACCGGGGTCGGCGACCAATGATAAGTTAGTGTTAGGTACAATATGTAACTTGAGATTCAATTTTAAACATTTGCATAAGCTTCGTAGTAACGAGGAATCTGCGACCTTATCGAAATTTATTGTACCTAACGGCAACGATCTACTCGTGAATTATTTGAATGTAATCTCAAAAGTACCTACTGCCTATCTAGAATAGAAGCGAATTGTATTAGGTAGTATTTATATTCTTCACAGTTTTTCCCCTTGACATTATTTACGGCATTTATATAAACACAAAACAAAGTCATAAAAGCCATAAAAAATGACCATTGAAGCTGAGCTGACCTGCTTAGCACAATACGTAACAGACAACAGAGTGGAAAGGGCGGGAGGCATCGTATCGCTCCCCATTCAGCAACATTGAGCGGTCTGTATCGGCGCCCCATTGAAGCAATAAAGTACCGAAGTGTATGATTAATGGGCTTACAACCTCCACCCGACGCCCACCCATTCCAGTCTCGACTCAACTACACGTTATATTGACTCATAGTGGCAACATAAAACATCAGTCTTTCAGATAAATATAATTGTAGCTTTGGCGTATCCCTCTGACTGCTTTAGTGTCAATCGCAAACCACTATCTAAATATATATAACTCAAAGGTGACTGACTGACTGACATAGTGATCTATCAACGCACAGCCCAAACCACTGGACGGATCGGGCTGAAATTTGGCATGCAGGTAGATGTTATGACGTAGGCATTCGCTAAGAAAGGATTTTGATTAATTCTACCCCCAAGGGGATAAAATAGGGGATGAAAGTTTGTATGAAACTTTGTCAATTAAATTCCACGCGGAAAAAGTCGCGGGCACAGCTAGTATATAATAAAGTAACTTAGTGTAGATTACCTACGGAATCTTATCTGACTGTAATTATGTTTGCTTGTCTCGGATGCGCGCCCGAGGGCCAGTCGCGATAGCCACATGTCGCCAACGTCAAATTTGCCGTTATATTGGAAAACACGTTTTCACCGTTTCAAGTAACCTGACTACAGAAAAATCCGCGCAAAAAATTGCAATTATGGACGCGACCGTCAAAGACAACTGCCCTCACGTGTCTTACCCGTTTGGGTAGCTACAAAGTAATAGTAATAACAATTATTAAGGACAATTTTTTTGAGTAGAAGAGGAAGAATGTTAGATATAATTATTTTTAGGGCTCCGAACCTTAAAAGGAAAAAATGGAACCCTTATACTCTTCATGATCACTTTGTTGTCCGTCCGTCTGTATGTCTGTTAAGACCTTTTTTCTCAGAAACGGATAGTGATATCAAGTTAAAATTAATATCAAATATTAAATGCTATGGTCCCTTGTAGGTGTAAAAAAAATTGGTTTATAAAACAACGCAATCAAAAGATACGGACATTTACGTCACATATTTTGATACTTTTTGCAAATGCATGTTGAATGCATAACTTACTTAATAAGAATAAGATTGCAACAATATTGCCACAAACTTGAAATATGATGCTTAACTAAACAATATTGCAGCAATATTGTCACAAACATGAAACCTCATCCTTAACTTAACAAGATTGCTGCAATATTGTCACAAACTTGTCTCGTCATACGCGCAGCAATATAGAATCAAAGGAAAATCAAGTTTGCCGCAAATTCACATGTTAGGTACCTATCTGGACCATTTATATACAAATATATTTTAATATAATATTTAATTGCATGGCTATCGTCATTGATTATCTAAGCGGTTAATAACACGGTTACCCGACACCGATAAATAACGCTTTCCGTATCTGGGTGCCAAAAACAACCATTATCTGTAAAAAAATATACAAAAACGGTTTCATCTTTATCGTGTGAATGACCGCTAAAATTTTTTTTAATATCGTTTATATTTTTTTCTTTATTTATATAATGTTTATAAAACATTTTAAAAGAGAAGAGGTTGCTACTAGGTTATTTAATACTTTTTGGCGGATCATCATAAAATATGCAGAGCATAATTGAAAACGGTCTAAGCCTTTAAGCTATGGAAAGCAAAGAAAAAACTCCTAAAACCCAAGCCCTTTTACTTTTTATGTCTTGTGTTAAATTATTTAACAAGTATAAAGGGCTCGTAAAAGAGCTACAAAAATGCATTTAGCTGGAAATCGTAATGAAAACTATAGCTCAAGAAGTCGCTCGATAGGTAAGTAGTCGGAAACTTAACGGCATCATAGTGACTGCCAGTAATTTGCTGCCGTTTTGGTTTCTTCCCACCATCGTTTTTTTCTTTCGTCCTCAAACTATTGCGCTGCCACGAATAAACGAGATTCGGATACATAATTTATTTCAGCCCACAGTGTCTCATGACACACACGGTATATCGGATGTGCGATATAGGAAGATAGATAGAGGGATATATTGTATGTAGCCCCGAGTTACGGGCCTACCTACCCTCATGATGTTTCAGCTACGCAGCGCTGTGCCGCCTACGTTGCGCTTTGCTACGCTGCTACATAAGATTATCTTCTAAAAACATACCATTATATCCTTCCTCGTATAAAACTCGCTGACGTATAGGGCGAAAATATCACCAGTCGTTACTAGAGACTGTGACAATGGTAAAATGCAACATGAACACGTTTGGTCCGTCCGTCCTTCCGTCCGTCGTCCGTCTTTCCGTTAAATATTACATTACAATGATTATATACCAAATCAATAATTAGAAAGAACTGCATAGTACGACACATAAAAAAACTTATTTATAATGATATTTCACACATTTTTACTTACCTCAATATATCTACCTACCTAATGTTCGCCTAAATCCATCTGTGCCTAGCATAAATAGGATGGATGATTGTTAAATCAAGCCTTGAAATCATAACTTCTCACTTAACACACCTACTTCATGGAGTCTACGACGTAGACCATGCATTAAAAGCCGTTAATCAACATTATCCGCCGACTTAAAACTTGAGCGTAGCGATATAAAGTGATGAAGTTAGCTCCTTAAGAACAGAAGCACGTATCACGATGCCTTGTAAATATTTATAAGGTTGAAACAGTGTTCGCGCCCGCAAGTGCCGACTTGAAAAAACATCGCCGGTGCATTCTGTCCCCATAGGTTTAGATATACTTATGGACCAGTTTAGTGTAATAGTTATTACTGAAACTATGTAAGTATATTTATTTCAATATTATAATTACTTATAAACTAAACTAACCTAACTAAAAGTAACATAGAAATAAAAAATATATTATATATACAAAAGTGTTTCCACATCGTCGTCGATGCCAAAAGTGCCTATATAGGAGGCTGACCGCATTTCCGCGCTGAGTAGAAAGGCTTTAGTAAGAACCGTTAAGGCTAAAGGGCCCATCTAGCCCGCGAAGTTCAAATTTATTGAGTTCTTTTAGAAATTTTTCAAAATCTGACAATAATAAAAGACAAATTTTGTAATTCGCGAAAAAGACCGTGTGCAGTGCATTTATTAATATATACAACTTACTCTAAAACATTTAAAGAACGACAGCTATCCAGATAATCTGGCAATTTTTGTATATTTAGTGATTTACTAGTATCATATCCACCGTGATAATATTTAGAGTAAAATAAATGTATTAATAAATGCACTGCACACAGTCTTTTAATATATATTTCTAAAATAGTCACGACTAGCGCCGACTGATTATTCTGTCCCAAATCTCCGCAAATAAACCAGTTACGTACCTATCCGCTCAAAGGAACGGAAAATGTTTGTGTAGCGTTAACGTTTTGAGATGAGATGGAATAAACTAATCCGAGAACTTAATAGATATTCGGATTAATAGTAAATATTTTAGGGTTAAAACTAGAAACCCTCATAGTTTCGCCATGTCCATCAGTCCATCCATCGACATCACTGTCATTTTATTATCGACGAGCCGGCCCGTCCCGGCTTCGCACATTAAGAGTAAATTTCTAAGTAGTTCTGTAAAATAACTTTTTAACTGGAACAAAAAATGTTCTATGAAAAAACTCAAAATATTCAATGTTTGTTGCGTCCGCTGCCTGGGGAGCCGACCGCGCGTTTGAGCCGCGCGGCTACCTATTTCCCGTCCCGTTCCCGGATTATCCTCCCGTACTTCGGTGCCCCGTTCCTCGCCGCGTTGCCCGCTCCGCTGCGTGACCGGCCACGGCGCGGCGGCTAGTAAGCCTATGTTACTCAGGGATAATGTAGCATTCTAATCGTGAAGAAGATTTTTTGAAATCGGTCCCGTAGTTTTTGTGTTTAATCGTTACAAACATACAACAGTACAAACATTTTCTCTTAATACTAATTAGTATAGATGTAGACTATTAGGGATAGAAGGCAACAAATTGCCAAAAAAATAGATTTAGTACCGCTACAAAACAGTATTTTTAAATATAGAAAGCAAAATTTTTTTAGGGTAGGTGCGTCCTGTATTTGACTAGGAGGACTGACAAATAATATTCGCTATCGAAGTCAATATAATATTTTTTTTCTCATAAAACTCAAAACAGATATTAATTTTATGAAGTGCCAACTTTTCCTTGAGTACTTGGTGTACCGAAGACAAATAAAAGCGGACACTACGGCTAAGTTTATGTTAAATCCAACTGAGGTATAAGACTAAAGCTTTAAATCCGAACAATCGAGGACTCTGTCCGCTAACTTGTGGTGAACACTGAAAATGGTCACTAGGTACTTTATAAAAAGTGGATAGTATTATCTCACTTTATAACTAAGTACTTAATAAATTTAAGGATAATAAAGACCCTTTTTCCTCATTGTAATAGGAAGCTTAACGAGCTCGGGATTGACGTCGCGTCGCCTGATAATCGGTCATCTTCACATACGGCATTAGTGTCTAACTCATGTTTTACACACAAAATAGGTATCATGGTACATTATTAATAAAAGTTCTACCTAGCTGTAAAGGAAAATAAATACAATTTAAGTTTGCAGTGGCACCAACTCCGTATAATAGAGAGCATTGATTTTTTCTAGCTTTTTAGCGCTCCAGAATTTTTTTCGAAGTCGTTATTTATTTTCACAAATAAAAATTCTTCATCATTTCTATGTGTGGGAAAGTATGGTAAAAGAATTATTAAAATTGGTGTAGTTTCTGTGAAAAGAGCGCACATGCAAACCTACGGTAGATAAACATAACGTTATTTTTTTTGAAGCCGGTTGTAGATAATCCTGAAATTGTAGGTGGTATAAAAATCTATAATGACAAATACTATTCCTGGCCAAACTAGATCTTATAGCCTCGTCATGTTCGAGCTCGGAATGTAAGTCGCAGTCTGGTGGGAACGACCGGTGGGTGACGTATCCGCCGCCGCCCCGCCGCCGCCGCGGTGTCTGCTACGCACTTGACGCGTTCAATTTCGTGATCACTATCATGAGTAGTACTGGATAACGCCCACGTCATTGATGTGCTTACATATAGTTTATGTGCCTATTTTCTTTAAGTAGTAGTTTATTAAGCTAAATGCCTTAGTCACGGATCACGTTGTGGAGTGGGTCACCCTTTTCCTTCCCTCTATTCGGAGAGTGATGCCGCTTTTCAAGTCGTGCCCGTGCGCGGGCGCTGCTTGCGGGGATTGATCCACTCACTTTCCTCTTAACAACATTGTTGTTAAACTCTATTCATTCATTTAGCATGGAAGGCATCAGACGCAAGCAATTATCTTTTTATCCACCTCTGTTTTATTAATTACTAGCTGAGCCCGCGACTTCGTCCGCGTGGAATTTAACTTAACAAAAAAGCCCGCTCCCGCGGTCTGAGCCCGCGCTACAGAACCCATATTTTTTTTATTTTGTTTTTCTAAAATAAAAGTAGCCTAAGTTACTGCTTATAACAACAGCTATCTACCAGTGGAAGTCCCGTCAAAATCGGTCCAGCCGTTTCGGAGATACTCTTTGATTTTATGTGTTTTTATTTTTTTACGCGGAACCCTAATTGTTTTTCTAAAATTAAAGTAGCCTAAGTTACTCCCTAAAACATCAGCTATCTGCCAGTGAAAGTCCCGTCAAAATCGGTCCAGCCGTTTCGGAGATTACCCGGAACAAACACATAGACAGACAGACAGACAGACAGACAGACAGACAGACAAAAATTTATAAATCGCGTTTTTTTATAGGTGTCGTTTGTACTTTCATATGCATTTAGTGAAAATGTGTTATTTTGACATTACAAACAGACACTCCAATTTTATTTATTTGTATGTATAGACTAGCGGCCCGCCCCGGCTTCGCACGGGTACATTGCGGTTACATTATTCGAGTTTTAGTAGGGATCCCTAATTTTTTTGAAAATATATTATAGCCTATGTCACCCAAGGATAGTGTAGCTTCCCAACAGTAAAATAATTTTTCAAATCGGGTCAGCAGTTTCGGAGCCTATTCATTACAACCAAACAAACAAAGTTTTCCTCTTTATAATATTAGTATGATAAGTTTGGTTTGTACATTTAAATTGATGTAAAGTGTGGGTAGGTATGCACACCTCACTAAACTAGCTTTTTCATTTTATTTATTTACCTAAATCTGAGTGAGAATTGATTACTATTTACTTATTTTGTGAGAATGGTGTTGCCTGCTCACCTGCTGCCTTGCTGTTTCTGAAACGTACACCATCTTTTATTCATTAACTAGCTGAGCCCGCGACTTCGTCCGCGTGGAATTTAACTTAACAAAAAAGCCCGCTCTCGCGTTCTGAGCCCGCGCGACAGGACTAATTTTTTTTAATTTTGTTTTTCTAAAATAAATGTAGCCTAAGTTACTGCTTATAACATCAGCTATCTACCAGTGAAAGTCCCGTCAAAATCGGTCCACCCGTTTCGGAGATACTCTTTGATTTCATGTGTTTTTATTTTTTTACGCGGAACCCTAATTGTTTTTCCAAAATTAAAGTAGCCTAAGTTACTCCTTTTATCATCAGCTATCTGCCAGTGAAAGTCCCGTCAAAATCGGTCCAGCCGTTTCGGAGATTACCCGGAACAAACACACAGACAGACAGACAGACAGACAAAAAAAAATTAAATCGCGTTTTTGCTATAGGTGTCGTATGTACTTTGATATGCACTTAGTGTAAAGGTGTTATTTTGATATTACAAACAGACACTCCAATTTTATTTATTTGTATAGAAAAGAGTAACCATTGAGTTTCTTGCCGGATCTTCAGAGTGGAAGCAGCATTCCGAACCGGTGGTAGATTCTGACTATTCATAAATGCTTTGTTGGCTAACATGAATAAAAACAATATTGAGTTTGAGTTTGAAAAAACGTAGTCAAGTAATTTTTATCTGTGTTCCTGTCCGGCTTCTAAAAAAGAAGATCCTTAATTCGAGCCGTATGTTACTTTTCGATGAATGTTACTTTTTTACTCTGGGTCTTACTGTTATTCTAGGCATTGAATTATTTCCTTGTACCTATCACTTACATAATACCTACTATCCGTTTAGTGTCCGTCTGTCCACGGAATGTTCCGTCAGCATATGTTTTTCCCATGCCTACTAACTTACTCCTTATTGTCCTTGTTTCTTTCAACCAAAACAATTTCTCGTTCTAGGTTAATCTATACATCTATACAAATAAATAAAATTGGAGTGTCTGTTTGTAATATCAAAATAACACCTTTTCACTAAATGCATATGAAAGTACATACGACACCTATAGCAAGAACGCGATTTAAATTTTTTTTGTCTGTCTGTCTGTCTGTCTGTCTGTGTGTTTGTTCCGGGTAATCTCCGAAACGGCTGGACCGATTTTGACGGGACTTGACGGGACTTGAAAAACAATTAGGGTTCCGCGTAAAAAAATAAAAACACATGAAATCAAAGAGTATTTCCGAAACGGCTGGACCGATTTTGACGGGCCTTTCACTGGTAGATAGCTGATGTTATAAGCAGTAACTTAGGCTACTTTTATTTTAGAAAAACAAAATTAAATAAATGGGTTCTGTCGTGCGGGCTCAGAACGCGGGAGCGGGCTTTTTTGTTAAATTAAATTCCACGCGGACGAAGTCGCGGGCTCAGCTAGTATTGAAATAAAACTATGCTGATCTAAGTAATGGTCGTATTTTATCTGCGTAAATATGTTATTCTTGAAAACAATTTATAAACTTGCTTACAGAGTATGACCATAAAACTGCTATAGACCTAAGCCCAGGGTACTTGTTAAGTGGATACCTAACGTAATAGTAAGGTTTCTATCGTCCCTAAGGGATCGTTCTGTCGGCATGCAAGGACGAAAATAGTTTAGGAAACAGCACTGCGATACAGTTTGAATATAAATGATCAGACAAGACAAATTAGCCACCCAGTATTCTAAATCGCGAAATTTAAGGTCTTATTTTAATAACACACGATATATCGCATAGCGCCTATGTAAATGGTAAAGATTATGGACCTTCCCCAAAAAATATCTGATGGTATAAATTCTGTTGGTTGGTACGGCTGGTTGGTGGCAAGTTAGCCATTGGAAAGAAACCCATCTGATTATTTTCTATAAGCACGGAACATTATAGGTTTAACTATAATAGTATAATACATATATGTGGATGGCCATCTGCTACCTAGGTCTAAATTGCTAAACGTTAAATTTCGTAAGAACAATTTAATTTTTTTAAAAGTGCGAGGTTTAGTCATAGGTATTAAGACTCAGGGGGCGTTTCGTGTCTGCCAGCGCCCTGCATACTTGATATCGCACGTATCTCCACTTTTACAGCCCCGTACAGTATATCTTTACGCAACTTCCGGCTCCTATATTTTGGAACAAGTACTTTTTTAAGATTTATTAGAAACCCCATAACTGTTATTAGAATTAAAATAAAGGAAGATGACTTTATTCATATAAAATAAAGTGGGCGGATAGTTTTGAATATATAATGTATATCGCCAATTTAGTATGATGTTCCGAACGCCAATTTAATCGTAATTCTGTGTTAAACAAAATGTCACTATTACCAGAGAGAGACCCCTATTGCCCCTACCTATTAACTTCATCAAGACTCCTTCGGTTGTAATCATGTAATTATCCATCAATACTGCTACGACTTTATATCAATAAAATATCGATGATTGGCATGGTAGTAAGTGAGTGAATTTTAGAATATTATTTTAATGTATGTAATGTAGTTATGTAGTATGGCTTTCTATTTAATCTTATTTTCATCAAGCAATCAAACTCTATAAATAAATATATTAATATGATCAATGTCATGCATAGGCTAAATAAATACACAAATAATGTATCATAATTAATATTTAACAACGTAATTTTAGCACAACGAGGATTTAATTGACCTGAACTCTACCAATCTGCTTATGAATGCACAAAACGTCGCGGCCTCCCGGTAAAGTGAATAGATAGAGGGGTGTATAGAGGGCGCGCGCAATTGAGCCACCGCGGGCCTCACTTTCCCCGGCGTGGCTAAAAATAGACGCTCGCGATAGAGTCGCCTCCCTCACACTGTTTAAGCAACCGGTCAGTCAGAATTGCAGAATAACTTACGCGTAACCGGCCGAAACGTAGGTACAATCACTCGCCTCAGACGAGTGAACTACTACAACACAAAATACTATTCCTTGTGCCATGAATGGTGCGTAGGTTTAATCTACTTCAAAATAGGAGAAGATATTCGACTGTGTGTTTACTAAGTAGATATTGTTATATATGAATCTAAATTTAATTAGTTAGTACCTATTTAGTTAAACTGCAAATAGGACTTGCAATTCTAATAGCAAACGGTTGAATATTACTAATACTTATTAAGAGTTTTGTTGAAAAATAAATTACGGAATTACGAATGACATACATTGGCCCAATGTCTGCGACCCCGGCCGCGTATAGTAATAATTAACAGAAAGGTATTATATATATAGGCAAAGTAGCCAAACCATTTGAAACTCAAACTGAAATCGTTTATTTTGTTAAGGTCTACGGCCCCACTTACAAATTGACTTTCATATTTTTTCCTGCAACGGGATCGGAACGCGACCTTGATTGAGAAGATTCGACAAGAAACTCAGCGAGCATCATCGAGCTATTATTACTACGTAGTAATAATTTCTCAAAGGCGAGATTGTCTTTTTAGGGTTCCGCACCCCGATTGGTCCGAGCGAAATCCTGTTATGCAAACGTTGTCCGTCCATCTGTTCGTCCGTCTGTCAGAGGCTTCTAGCTGCTAAACGGAATTAGATAGGAACTTGAAATGCACACTAAATATGTAAATCATTGGGCGCAATAAAGGGGTCACCTACACATGCTACCGGGGGGATTTATTTTTCATTCTCCCTATATTTGTAGGTTATCCTTCGAAAGGTCTCGTTGAACGGAGTACAATCGTATTTTTATTATTTCGTCTTAAATTGAGATTTAGTGGGCCATCAAAATTTTCATTCTTAGACATGTTTTGTACCTAACCTAGCTCCATCAGAAAATTGTATGTGGGAATCTGTTATTTATAATAATATATAGTATTACCCATATACGGTATTAGTTTTACAACGAATACCAACAACACTTTAATATACTTACAATAAAAAAAAATACGAATAAAGCCAACTTAACTTTTTTGCGGGTAAATAAAAGTAGAAGCAGTTCAATAGAATTCTCAGGTACAATTTAGTGTTTCTTTAGGCGGATAAAAGACATGATAAGGCACGCGTGAGCGAGTGAACTAGGCCCCCGTCAATTCCCTTCTTGTTAGGTTACTGGTGACCCTGAACCCAGAAATAGGAGCCCGCCAAACGGGGCTCCATCAACCCAGTCACAGGGAATTAAGACTGACGAGATCAAGGTCAAAGGTCACTTACAGTTATTGTCAAGTTAAGGTCACATGACCTCGATGCACTATTTCGGAAAGGACAATTTTTTGTACGTCAATGTTTTGAACCCTTACAGCCTTATTAATAAACTAGCTGTGCCCGCGACTTCGTCCGCGTGGAATTTAATTGACAAAGTTTCATACAAACTTTCATCCCCTATTTTATCCCCTTGGGGGTAGAAGTAATCAAAATCCTTTCTTAGCGGATGCCTACGTCGAAACATCTACCTGCATGCCAAATTTCAGCCCGATCCATCCAGTGGTTTGGGATGTGCGTTGATAGATCACTATGTCAGTCAGTCACCTTTGAGTTATATATACAAGGTGACACATAATGGGTATACTTTTTTTTTCAAAACTTAACTTTGTATTTCTAAAACCATCAGCTTTGGAGGGAACTTGAAAAACAAAAGGTGTTACAGGAATACAGCTGTTGACCGATTTCACAAGTGTACAAAACCTTTAGTACTTCAACTGTCCTACAAAGCCGATAGTTTGAGATTTACAAAGTTAAGTTGCAAAAAAAATAGTATACCCATTATGTGTCACCTTGTATATATATAGACATAGACTAGAGCAAGATTAACTGTAATCCAAGGTCTAAGTTCGAATTAATAAAATTCAGTACCTATTAATAAACTTGGAGTAAAGAGGAAGTAAGCTGACCCGAATCTACCCTCGGAATAAAAGACATATATTATGGACAGATTATGCATAGGTATATACACGGTATATTTTGTTAGAAATCTGTGGTATTCTGATATTTTGTATCAAAGTGCATACCTAACCTGCTTTAATGACGTTATTAATTGTTTAGTTTGTTGTGCATATATGATAAAATGAGATTATTTTTAAAATAAAATAGAAAAATTAAATAAATTGTAGAAATCTATTATAAAGGTTGTCATGACAACAAACGTTGTGATGACAACGTTATCTGTCACTGTCAATTATGTCCAATTCCAATTCCAGCATTTTTTCTTGATTTGTTCATTCTTCAACTCACTTTTTACTTATAAATAAAGTGAGTTGCCATTATGCACGCGTTAGCCCCTGCTTAAGGATTGTATTGTTAATCCGAGGTTACTCCGTGTTTATTAAAAAACATTGTAATAACGACGTTATTGCTCAGTTATTCTGGTTTTAACAATTCCATGTCTAACTTTGTTTTAGACTTGGAAAAGGCGATTTTTATTAATAAGGCTGTTAACGTGCAAGTCCGACGTGCACTTGACCAGATTTTTTACATATTATTATTTTTTTAAACCCCAGTTGCATATATTATAAGGTATAAAGAGCAGCTGTTTGGGAAATAAGATAGCTCTAGTGTGTTGCATTGGAGCATTGTGAAGAGGGAAGAGCTGAGGTCACCGCGGGACACCCGCCCTGGGTATTTTAAACTTACTCGCCAGGTTACTCGAAAATTTGTCCTACGTACGACAATATTACATTTGTTTACTTTACAACAAACATAACTTCAGCCCTGTGTACACATTAACACAGCTCATTAACTGTTGTGAGGGGATCCCCGGACCGCTACTCGAAGTCAAAAGTGACTAGGCTTACAGTAGAGGTCACGATTCATTCAAGTTCAAACCGCCATACACAAAAAGCACGAAACGGCAATAAACTATTATAAATAAACATCATTGGGCAGCCGGAACGTGATCGAATAATAGACAAAATTATTCGATCACGATTTCAGTTGTAAAAGCATTCTTAGGTAAATCTTTTAAAGGACTTTTAAAACATTGATTGGGCTATAAAGTTGTGTAGGTAACTAACTTTAGGTACCTATAGTCGATCATAATAGCAAAGCGACCCATTATGATCCGCTCGAAAGAAAATGACAAACCGATATCACAGTATAACTCGCGTTCCACGAAATCAAACATTAAAATGAAATAACCAGGAAGCAGGGTTTCAAATTAATTAATCAACCGGCTAATTAATTGGCAGGCTTATGGAGTTAATATCATAATATCGTGGTTTTCATATTACTCATTGCAAATTGTAATTATTTATAATACATCATTCTTATAGACATACTTCCCTTTGACCACTAATTTGAAGTTTTAGACATAATAACTCAATGGCTTTGAGCTCAGTTTCTCGAGATAAAGGGCCATATCATAAATTCTCTAACATCAATTTTAAACATCGAGACCCAAATATGGAATGGACATTTTATAGAACTAATATTATAATAGTCGTCGTCATAGTCGATAAGCTGTGATAGCCGATTGGTTAAAGCACGCGTCTTGCGGGCACCAGGTCTTGGGTTCAAACCCCGGCTCGCACCTCCGGATTCTTCGAAATCTATGTGCGAATCATAATTTCTATATGATTATCACTTGCTTACAGTGAAGGAAAACATCTTGAGGAAACCGCACTGGGTCAGCGTGGTGGATTATGGCCTGAATCCCCCTCGTGTTGAGGGGAGGCCCGTGACCAGGAGTGGGACGACAAAAGGGCTAAATAATGATTATATTAGTATATACATAGTCGATGCAATATCATACATAAAATGGATGTTTTCGCAGAATGTCCACCGGCGGCGGACGGCATGGAGCGATTCGCGTGCCCCACGCCCGACCGGCAAGGGCGCTACCGCTGCATCGACGACCACGTGCTGTGCGACGGCTTCATCGACTGCCCCAGCGGCGAGGACGAGGACCGGCAGGCCTGCATGTTCTATAAAACGGTAATGAAAACAAAACGTTTCCATCTAAACGGTACGGCCACCGCTTATTACCCGAGTGTGCGACGCAAAGGAGGGTAATGTGATTATCAGCCCATGTATGTTTGTTTGTTCTTTGTGGCACTCTAGAGACCAAACGCGTGGGCCAATTTTGATGATTCTTACTCGATTCGTCTTAATCGTCAGCCAGACGCCATATTGTGAAAAATAAAAACAACGAAAGTCGACGAACTGTGTTAAGTATAATCAATAACTAAATCTTAAGGCATACATATTATTAACAACACTACTACAGACCTGGCTGCATTTTTTTATGTAGGTACCTTTAACGTATAAATTTTATATCAAATTACGTGATTGGTAGATTTAGATATTTGTGACACACAAGTGTATTTACTTGTTTACAGACGAAGGCCCACTTGGATGTCCTGGCCGACGCGCTGCTGCGGTGGGCGCGCGGCCGCTAAGTGCGGCACCCCCGGACCCGGACTCTAGTGCTCCACACCCCGCCAGTGCTACACGGACTCATGTAAACTCATGCTCGATCGATCGGCCCCGTGCTTATATTATGCGATCAGTGAAAGCTGCGAGCTCCCACAGACAACATTCGGGCGCAACCAGTCATAACGCGTTGAACGTAATGAAACATATCAAGTAGTGGTGCAGCCTATGCCAAAACATGACCACTTAAAGTGTAGTGTAAGGTTACCGACTGCGAACAAACGAGACGATAGGATTCGACGCGGATCGGCGCCGCACCGACATCCCGCGAAGGAACGAGTGATACGACCTGGTTTCGTCCCAATTCAACTTCTCCGCAGCTGATTTATTTTCCAAGTATTTCGTACCTTCTAGCACTTATTAAACTAAAATGTGAGACTGGTAGTCGACATTATTAGAGAGTAGAACGTCATATACATTAACATAATAAGTATAGGTCTTCATTTGACGAAACGTAAACTTCTAGATTTTTTAAAATATTTATTTAGGTATTTACTCTTACTTTACGTAGGTATTTACTCTATATTTAGTTACTACATTACTTATTATGAGGGTTTTAATTAAGTACCTAAATAGACAAATCTAAAAATACGTTGTATACAGTGTTTTTTTTTAACTGGGACAGTATAAGGAAATTCGACACCATAGAAGTTACAGAGAACCTGTCTTAGGGACAATTAGGCTTTTTTTGTGAAAACTATTTTGACATTATATAGTAAATTTTGTTCGTTAAGCGTGAGTTGTCCATACAAATTAATGAAGAACTAATGGTTCCTAATACAGTTTTCCTCAAATACCTTTTAGAAATATTTGCTTTGGTTTCCCTGTATCTTCTGTGGTTTAGGATTTCCCCATACTGTCCCAGTTAAAAAAACCACTCTGTATAGGTAAAAAATATTTTTTTTATGTTATGAAGTCGGCCTACAGTATGCAAATGGCCATTGCTTAGCAGAAATGTACCTTCGAGCGTACCTACACTCTGTAAGCAATCGCCGTTCGCCAAATTACTTATGTGTAAGTAATTCTTGGTTTGTCGATAATAGGTACCTAATATTCTAATGTATTTTTGTGTACATGTATTTAAATTAATTATGTCGACCTCTAGGCAGCTATTGTAGGTATATGTTTACGTGTTAAATAATCTATAATTTTAATTTAATGCGTTCAGGTTTAAATTTTATAGTTATACTTACAATTATAAGTTAGTCATACTGTTCATTCTTTAGAGCATTCAAGTTCATTCCCAAGATTAGTAGGTGTAAAGTTAGTATTTTGACTGAATTTAAATGTTATTGTCCCATGCCGAGGAAGTCTGAAGACATTGTATACCTATACTCTGACACTTTCTAGTCATACAATGGTTCCTATCGTTTAAAGATGCTGTAATATTTAATTTATTTAGTATGTTTAGTTTATGATGTTTTGAGTACCCACAAATGTAATAAAAAAATATTGAAGAATTTATTTAACCAACAACCACATCAAACATTTCAGAATTCATTGGCATAAATTTGATTCGTGGAGACATACCTAATAGGTATTTCATACTGAAACTAGTGTTTCGGCTGCTGAAATTGGATTATAGGTAAATCTACAAGACCTCTTTATCAATTGGTACTCAAAGGAGTAGGTATCTTCCACCTATCTCAAGCAAGATTTTTAAGTGTGTTTATATATCTGTTGTCGCGAATGACGGGAAGTCGGATAGTATAAGTAAAGTACCTACGGGATATGGTGATGTGTATATACACGCGATCTTATAACAGAGCTATTGTTCACATCCACTAGTAGGTATATGAATAGACATAAGAAAATATAGTAGATATAGTGAACAAACATACCTATAATAATCGACAGCATGTGGTTCCATCTTGAGTTAGTCAAAACTTTAGATAGGTACTTACCAAGTACTGAAATCACAATTTGATCGTAGACATTATTACTTATATACTTATAATTAAATAAAATTTATATATTGTTTAGACATCATTATAGTATGTTATGTGTAAGAGACTAGAATAGTGATTCCGTCTACGTTATAATACCTAGTAGGATATAAGTATTAGTCAATGCTGCACTAAATTTTATAATATTATATGAGATACTTACATGATATATTTATTTATGGCACCTATATTCTGTGTGTAGGTACGTAGTCGATAGAAGACAGAGTTATCGTTAACATTATTAGATTGTATTATTATATTATATTTCTAGAAATAAAGATTACTTATTATATTAAGTTTATAAACCTTCTTAATCGGATGTGAACACTAGTTCAATAAATAAGATAAGACATTTTATGATACTCTGGAGGCACATCAAAGCAAGGTATATTTAAAAAAAAAAACAACATTTTATTCATAAATAGAAATTAAAAATATAAATACCGTTATAGTCTGTTAGAACATTCTGTTCTTGAGCCAGCAGACTCAGCGGTATTTACAAATATTTAGACTACAGCCAAAATCAGTAAAATATTGTACACATTCGATCAATTACCCAATTATGTCGTAATGATCGAAAAAGTAATAATTGGAATGTATAACGTCCTTGCTCCGATGTCAGTCTCATTTAAGTCTTATCTTTCATCAAATCGTATCGTTATTTCAAAATCATTCGGTCAATTGACTTTCCGCGATCGTCTCATTGAAAGCAAAAGAGCAGACCAACAACTTGCAATCTTTAATTACTTCTTCATCATTTCATAAAAACAATTCAATGATTTGTAACTACACAAAAAATAATACAATACATACTAACTAATGCCGTAATAAGTCCAGTCGAGATCTTCTGAATGTATTCTTATATCGACCTTGCCTTCAAGACCGAAGATCAACCATAATTACTGGGCTCTTTTAATCTAAGTATAATACCTATTAATAGTTATTATGAAATGGTAAAGTTGTTTGTGAGTATGTTTGTTTGTGTCACTTTTCCCCGGGACTCGTCGTGGGTCTATCCTCGACGTCATTATTAGTCATCATTGTCAATCCTGTTTTACAGGAGTGACAGTGGTGAGAGTGTGTGGCGCGACCAGTCCCAATAAAAATAAAGTATGTTTGTAGGAGGTATTCTCTGAAACTACAGATACGATTCTAAAAATTATTTCACTGATAGCAAGCTACACTATCACTAAATGACAAAGGCTAAAATTCCACGGGAGGTACGATGGGGCGCAAATCAAAAATATATTTAAAGAAATCTAATTAAAAAAAAATATAAAGTGACTCCGATGCGGAAGGTAGGTATTTATTAATTATGTATTTCCAACTACATAATAAGTTTATGCCAATGAATTTAAAAGTTGTTGATGTAGGTAAGTAAATAATTGAGTTACCTACCCACAGAATAAAATACATAACTTTGCCTTATCGCATTTAGGTATTCATTGTGTATCCCAGGACTATTCGGCAAATACTTATCGTTGTATGTAATTATGTGAATTCGATGTATCGTAATCCATTTATCATCATTTTGAATGGTAACAGAATCAAAAAAAAAACCTTTCAACATTCATGTTATTGCACTCAAAATTTGCCTGTTTCGTATATGCACTGCAATTTGTGATATTTTAAATACTTATAGGTTAAGACGCAAATCATGATCTCAAGAATATACTAAGTATGTGCATACTTATAAATGTGATTAAAATTTATTTTACATATGTATGTACCTACTTATACTATGTCAGTTACGTCAATCTGCATTTAATAGGTGCGGATACTGTTAGGTACACACAGGAAGCTTACAGCTACATACTTATAATTTATTGGACGTCTATATGGCAAAGTTATCTCGCCGCTTAGTCGAGTTACTTTCGGAAAGGTTCCCATTTGTGTTCCAATTCGCTTATTGTTTAGAAACATCTAGCAATTTTGGTCAATTTTTCGAATATATACCTGTATGTGTACGTAGGGTAATGAAGATACTAATCGTTGTCCAGTCCACTGTCTACTTTAGCGAAGTCGTGCCAGAGCCGGCTCGCCCGCTTGTAGCTGTCATTGCGACCGCTCGTGTGCCCTCGCCACTACTTCGACGCACCACTCACCCACCTATTTATTATACTACTTATTTATATGTAGTAGGTAATTGTTCCAATATATGTAAGCACATATTCTGAGCACTACTTGTCGAGTTAATGTAACGAACGCCTACCTGTAATAGGTATCTAAAATTTATGAACCGTTTCTAGACACTTTTATACGTTTCGCATACCTATCATGTGACTGCACTGTTGACTAGAATTTTTTGAACAAGCGAAAGGATGCTCATTGAATCTTCTGAACTCAGTTCAAATTAGATATTATTGTAATATCTATATCTCATAACTTAACTATCTAAAATACGACTCAAATTATAGAAAAAACTACTTCGGCGATAATATTTACTGTTGAAAAATAATATTTTTAGAAGTCACACTTGTAGTGGGTAATTGTTACACAAAGTAATCTTTTTTTTAACAATTAAAGTAGGTATTTTACAGATAAAATATATTGCTATGTCAATTTAATACCTACCACTTCACACAGTGTAACAAAAACACAAATCATCAGGTGTTTTCCATAAGGAATTATTTAAAAATCCAACTATTTTTGTAGAGGACGTATTTCATTGATTACCTACCACTAGATAGAGATTAGTATTATGCAATTACATTGATATTATCTCATAGATATTGTTGTTTTTGCCAAAAAGACAAAGTTTATGTTTCTCTAACCGCACAAACTGAATCATAGGAACTTTTAAACAATAGTTCGAGTCACAATATAGTTGTCCGGATTATTCACCATCCAGGCAGACTACTGGCGGCCAACAGGCGGAGAACGTTCGTGCTCGCTCGGCTGGCTCGTCTCGTCAATGCAAAGCTTGTATGAAAAAACGGAATAATCTCCGAGAGAATTATCATTAAAATCAAATTATTAGCTATCACGCCCGTGAAGTTTGATGCTACGCTCGGATAGGGCTCGCAAGAACATGCTAATTACGGGGACGTAGGTAACACGCATATTCCTGACACGCCATGCTAGTAGTACCTACATTAATTTCTTCCCAATGACATTCTTTCCGAGAATATTCCCACTCTTTCAACCGTGTCGTCATGGAGTTGCCTCGACATCTCGCAGGACATGTTAGCAACTCGTATGGCGATAACCTAATAACGACTACGCTATTTTGTAGGCGTAATATACTTTTGGACTATTTATTATGTATTGTTAATTACTATGTATGTTGTATTAAGATAAAAAAAAATGAAAAACAAAAATAAATGTTAATAAATGCCTCAGCCAGAAAATTTAAGTGGTTTAATTTTTGAACTTGACCAAAAGAAAATAGATATAGGTACCTATATCTTCCGCGGCGACATTTAATTATTGTGCAGTGCTTATTCAGGGGGCACCGACCGAATTCACCTCAATAGGTCGTTACCTTACCTTAAAAGTAAGCAAGTGATAATCATATAGACATTAAGATTATGATTGTTCAATAGGTATTTTAAAATAATTTGAGGTTTCTTTGACAGTTTTTCAATATTAATTCCCGTTTACGAAATATTGACCTTCAAGGGAGCCCTTTTACGTGAATAGCTCTTTTAAAAATAAACATTATTAAATTAAAAATAACTAAAGTTTGGATTGAGTCTCAAACCCACGCACCACTGATTGTGCACCCAGTCTAATGCCGAAACTTTTGCCGAAACCGAAACTGATTTCGGAAGTTGTCGTACACGCTCGTCTAACTTCGTTTCTCGCGGCAACGCTTTGGCGGACGCTGGCGGCCCTGTTCGGGAATTGTCGTGCGCCGTTCGGATAGCTCGGTTAGTCAGTGTGTTATTATAGTTAAATATTGAGTCAGTAACTTTGTTTTGTTGTTATGTTATTAACAAATCAAGTCACATGTTAAAATAGATTTATGAATGAAAAATGTGAAGTGTTTAATTTGTTAAATTACGTTGTACACTGATAGAAGGATGTTTTAATAGTTAACAAATCATTTATTAAAGACGATTTTTTAATATTAAATAATTATTTCTTAATATAAGGGAAAATATTTAAATCTTATAATTATAAAACAAATATTCAATTGCTTGTGTGGAGGCTTGACCCACGTCTGTTACCATTTATTGCAAGCAGGACCTATTTCCAACTGAGTCACCTAAACATTAGAAATTAAGATGCAATTATCCACTATAGGGCAACTAAAATATCGTATGTAATTGTAGATATGGGTTACTTTATTCAGAACCTTCATCAACAAAGTCCATAGCACGATGAATACATCGGTTCTCATCCGATCACCGAAGTTAAGAAACGTCGGGCGCGGTCAGTAAGTACTGAGATGGGTGACCGCTTGATGACACGCGAAATTGTGAAGTATTCTTAATTTTTTTATATATTTAAATTATTACCAATGTTCTATCTAACCATCAAGCCATATTTAGTATAAAGCTTAGGGCGCCGCAGCTCTGACGTCATCGTGTAACGTGTAACGCGCAATGCTACCTCACAATTTGCACGGTATTAGTGCCCAGGCAGCGAGCCCCCCGAACGTCCGTAAAGAAGCTTCGCTTCAAAAGATAATAAAGGTTTATGTCACTTTTGCTTCAGATGTCTATGAATGCCGGTTTAACAAATTTAGTAACGGAATTTCTTTCAATTTTATATATCCGGTAACTATTAATAGATTACGAGAGCCGCCGTATTCGATGTTTCATTACAATCAAATAAACCATCCCGTTTATTTTTAGGGTTCCGTAATATCGAAAAGTGGCGGGATGTAGACTAGAGAACCCTATAGTATGCATAGTACGACATGCGTTTGGCTGGTTATATTTATCTATGGGTCTGGCAATGCCGCTAACAATTATTATATTATTTGAAATATAATAATCGAATATTTATAACATGTTTTATTTACAATTAAATTGAATGTGAACAAATTTTTTAATGGATTTATTTATAACATTTTAATAAACATTGTTCATTTATTTTATAAAAATGTTTACTATTTTTAGGAAAACTCTGTACTAAAATTAAAACAAATGTAAATTCAAAAGCTGCTTTATGGACCTAAAAGCGATGCAATAAGGGCTAACCAACGCAAATTTGTTGAAAAAATATATAATTCTTACTAGTAGTATTAAAATGCCATATCCATCCATACATACCTAATTTCCTTTTTGTTTTTCAAAAACATTCGCCAAACATTCGCGTATATTCTTGCGAATGCGAATGTCAAAAAATATGCGAATATTTTTGTCCTATAATTTAAAACTGGCATATTGGTCGAAACGCCACCAAGCCCAGCCAATCCGCCCGGCTCAAGCCGACGACGGTCACCCTTGCTCAACCAAAATTTTTTTTTCCTGTCTCAGAACCGATAAAATGTTAACTAATATCCTAGATAGGTAAATAAAATGGTTAGACTAGCCTCTGGCGAACTAGGTAGGTTCTTCTAGGTAGGTACCTTCTAAATAACATCGAAACGTCCATGCTTAATAATTCAATTTCCATGGTGAGCCTATCATGGTAACAATCTAAAGAACTGCCTGCAAAATATACTTATGTTGATATTTTTAACATAATTTTATCAAGTTTTATTATACGCGCAGCCAAGGGCAGAAATAAAAATAAACACAGAAAACCCTATGTATAGTAAATTAGCGGGAACTTTACTGACAAATACCTACCAGACTTCTTAGGAGAACACGAAAAATAATGTTTCACCACTTTCGTTCCGATGGCATATTACACTCACAGATATTTATTTATGAACATAATATAATGGTTAATATCCCACCAACATTACACATTATAATTAAAAGAAACACAAGTATTGGAAATTAAAACACCACTTCCCGCCGGAAACTTAAAAAATATGTGGTCAGTTCATTTTTTTTTTCTTCGCTCGCCTGTTGAGCAGGCTAAAATCACTATGAAATTATTGACCATAAGCACTTCCTCGTCTTACGATTTTTTCTCACATATGTGATAATATAACATTCATTATTGTTTTCTCATATTTACGCGAATACTATACATTGAAATAAAACTATTATACGGATTTTATCGCGTTTATTTACTTCTTTAAGTTCCCGACGTTTCGGTCGTTTTACAGCAGGCATGGTCACGGGGGGACTGAGGTGTTAGACATCCTGATGTCATAGTTAATAACTGGGTACCCTCATATTTAGTTGTTGTTCGCGGTCCGATCCACGCAGAAAGTGCTCACAGTATCTCGAGGTCACGAATAGTACACTTGTCAAGTGTACCATTGTGTGTGTATGTCAAGTTGCTCTCCGCCGCGCCTCCAGCGCTGTGCGCTGGGCCTATATTATCCGTTCCGTTTTCTTCTATGCTTTCGTCTCCAGTAAAAACGATTTAAAATATATTTCTCTATGGTCAGTAGTAAAGTCAGGCAATGTCAATCGCGCCAAAAAAAATAAATTAAATATGTTGGGCTCACAGACCTCAATAAAATACTACGTGTTGGGCCTTGGTTGCGCCTGTGTGTGTTGGGCAAATTACATCATTATGCGATCACAATTCACCCGTGTGCGTTAGCGCTAGGCCTAATCTATAGGGTTGCTAAACGGCTTGCAGGTCTAAGCGGATAAAACTTACACCATTTTAAAATCTATGGGATAAAGAAATAACAGTCACGCTTTATAGTATTTAACTTTTTTTACAAGAATTTAACATGTAAGTAGTTAGTCAAAGCATTACCTGTGGAGTACCTACAGCCACACATTCTGATCTAAGCAGATAATAAAATCTATAGTTTATGAAAATCATTAAAATATTTAATTTAAGCCTTTAATCAAAATCATATCAACATGATATGTTTCTGACTAAAACATAATAAATGTTGTTATACGAAAAAATATCATGGGCAGTATCACTATTTTTTAATATTTATTTATAGCAATGCACAGGGCATTACTTAAGTACCTATTTCCATTTTAACCGCCATAGCCGGCTATAGCCCAATGAATTATCCTCAACATGACATCGTTGGGAGTCAGGACAGGACCGTGTGATTTTTTTTTAATAAAGTTAAACATTGTAGGTATTATCGAATAGTAAAGCCTGGCAGTCACTCAAATTTTTGCCAAAGCTACTCAAAATTATATTACGATGATGATACTAGAAATAAAGCAGTTTCATAACAAACTGTCACTTTTGAACTTTAGGTACTCAAGTTAAGATACCTAATGATTTTTCTGGTGAGTTTTAATGTTATAATATTGAAAAATACAATGATACATGTTGGTCTTTTCTAAAATGTGGACAACATATTTTAGTATTCAGAAAAATCAGTTCTTTATCCATCATTTTAAGTGCATATGTGGTTAGTTGTAAGCAATAAATTGTAATTAACTAGACACTTTAGCAGCTTGGCGTTTCTTCACATCCCAGTTGTAAACTCTAGCCATATTTACTTCTGTTGTAGTCCATTGATCCCTGAAATTAGTTTAAAATAAAAGATATACTTACTCCATTATGCTTATCTATACAAATAAATAAAATTGGAGTGTCTGTTTGTAATATCAAATTAACACCTTTTCACTAAATGCATATGAAAGTACATACGACACCTATAGCAAAAACGCGATTTAAAATTTTTTAGTCTGTCTGTCTGTGTGTTTGTTCCGGGTAATCTCCGAAACGGCTGGACCGATTTTGACGGGACTTTCACTGGCAGATAGCTGATGTAATAGGGAGTAACTTAGGCTACTTTATTTTTTGAAAAACAATTACGGTTCCGCGTAAAAAAATAAAAACACATTATACAAATAAATAAAATTGGAGTGTCTGTTTGTAATATCAAATTAACACCTTTTCACTAAATGCATATGAAAGTACATACGACACCTATAGCAAAAACGCGATTTAAAAAAATTTTGTCTGTCTGTCTGTCCGTGTGTTTGTTCCGGGTAATCTCCGAAACGGCTGGATCGATTTTGACGGGACTTTCACTGGCAGATAGCTGATGTAATAGGGAGTAACTTAGGCTACTTTATTTTTTGAAAAACAATTACGGTACCGCGTTAAAAAATAAAAACACATGAAATCAAAGAGTATCTCCGAAACGGGTGGACCGATTTTGACGGGACTTGCACTGGTAGATAGCTGATGTTATAAGCAGTAACTTAGGCTACTATTATTTTAGAAAAACAAAATAAAAAATTTAAAAAATGGGTTCTGTCGTGCGGGCTCAGAACGCGGGAGCGGGCTTTTTTGTTAAGTTAAATTCCACGCGGACGAAGTCGCGGGCTCAGCTAGTCTTATAATAAAACTAGCTGTGCCCGCGACTTCGTCCGCGTGGAATTTAATTGACAATGTTTCATACAAACTTTCATCCCCTATTTTATCCCCTTGGGGGTAGAATTAATCAAAATCCTTTCTTAGCAGATGCCTATGTCATAACATCTACCTGCATGCCAAATTTCAGCCTGATCCGTCCAGTGGTTTGGGCTGTGCGTTGATAGATCACTATGTCAGTTAGTCAGTCACCTTTGAGTTATATCTATAGATAATTATAAGCACATTGAAAATATTACCTTAAGAAATCTAAATCATGTTCAACACATGATAAATTCTTCGTGGCTGTGGCCATGTTTGATGAGAGCAATTTTTCAGCATCCTCTAGAGTGTATTCTAGCATAACATTGGCACCAAGCCACAGGTAAACCTTTTCTGTAGGAGGTATGTTAGCCTAAAAGTAGTAGGTAATAAAAAATATTAGAAGGTATAAAATATTTTGCTTTTTATCGTTGTGGAAAATACCAATATAAATAGAACAGCTTGTCATCAACCAATAATCCAAAAACAATATTTTTTATCATAATTAAGTGCATCTAAGGGATTTATTGAACACCATACTGGTTTGTCTTTTGATCCATTTGTTTATTTTGACGACCGCTTGGCGCAGTGGTCCGAGCGTAGGCCGCTCGGCTCACTGCACATGGTGGTCGCGGGTTCGATTCCCGCCGGGGCAAATTTCGGAAATAGCCTTTTCGTCATTTGCCCTGGTCTGGGTGTTACTGGGTTCGCCCCCAGTCCATTGTACGGTACCCAAAGTACAAGCTTTGCTTAGTTTGGGACCGTACAGTTGGTGTGTCTGTCTGGCGATATTTATTTATTTATTTTATATTTACCCGTAACATAATGAATGTCTAGTTAATAAAGCATTTGCTGGCTTAGACCAGGTTAGTTTAGGTAAATTTACAGGTGATGTTGCTAATTGAGTAATTCTATTATTAATATTCATACTGCATCCTAGCTGCGCAATGCAATTTCAACAGCGAGGAATTTAGGCCTGTCACTCGGACAAGTAGACCTTGCATAAAAATATTAAACATTAAATAGCAAAAATATCGTATCACCTTTACAAATACTTGATCACTCAAAAGAAACTGAGTGTCTGTTTCTTCTTTTTGAATCTTCAATTTTTCAATCATCTCCAACGACCTTGCCAGGTCAGGTAGTTGTTGCCTCAAACGCCTGCGTTTAGTGGCCAGCGACAACTCCATGTGTTTGTATTTGGCATGTTGTTCGTCTAGTGATCTTAGAACTTTATCAACTCCACCAGTATTTTCAGGCTTGCTCATGAATTCATCAACATTATCCTGAAAATAAGTTTCGGCAATATTATTTAAGTACATTCAGATCACTGCAATATAGTAAAAACTATTATTTTAAAAATAAGTAGTAAAAAATGTGATTGTTGATGTGATAATAAGTAAGCTGCTATTTTTAACCAACCGTGAAAGTACTTACCGAAATTAAATAGGTTATAATAAAAAGACAAACGCAGTTGTTTCTTTAGCACATAAGAAGAATTACATAATTGATGGGATGGAGGGAATTATTCAAACGTACCACAAATACAGCCTCAGGTATTCCTGAAAAGGATTTCGGGTTTGAAGTGTCCGTTCCATCACCTTCCATTTTTACTTATTGCGTACGAATTATGGTTGTAAGCTATAAAGGATGAATGGGACATAAATTATTACATCAATAGATATATTTTTAACGATTTCAAACTAGAAAAATATACAAATTTTACTTGAAATTCAATTTTCTTTACGCATACGGCCACTATATTACAATAAGAAAATAAGAAGACCCAAAGACAAATAATATTTTTATAGTGATTGCAATTTACATACTCTTTGGTTATACCTACTCACTTTGTCTACGAACAGACTTAGTCCACAGTTTTAATCAAGAACTTTATACATAGGTTTTAATATATAAATGTCTGTGACTAACAAAGGGAATGTGTCCATACTCTTAGGGGAATGTAATAGATAGTGACTTAAGTCAGCAATGCCTAACAAAACTAGGGGTAGACGGGACGGTATATTCAGCTCATTTCATGAAGATGCATGAATTATTGCAAATTTACTAATATATCAACAGTGTAATAGGAATCACAGCACGCCTCTTCGTGAAATGAACGAAGATATGAAATGTATGTATGGTACTTTAGGGCTTAGGGAGAGCATCACCTCAGAACATCACTATAAAATTATGACAGTTGCGTGACGTGTCTTTTGTCTGTCGTGTCCTTAGTGATGTCCGATTACAATTTCGAAAACCGGTTGATACCAACAAACCGGTTTTTTTATTTTTTTTAAATATGAAAATATTATAATAATATTGATCTCTACTGAAATATAGTGGCCTTCCTGGAGGCTATTTGTTTGAGCCTTTTGGGGTCGAAACTTTAGGCTCATGGGGCCCTAACGCGCGTCTCCTCTACAAGGAGATAGCAGCGCGTCTGTTCGCCGCATCACGTGACCGGCGGGCTGGTCTGTTTTTCGCGCAAAGAATAAGCCTCGCAATTCAGCGTGGAAATGCGGCCAGCCTCCTTTTGGCAACTTTTGGCATCGACGACAATGTGGAAGCACTTTTGTACATATAATTTTATTTTGTTTATTTATATTTTCTTATTAAAATTTACTGTAAGTTACTTTATAAGTAGTTGTTATACTGTAAATATTAGTTGTATTATAACATTTTAAATATATCTACTATAATTTTTAATTATTCTAAAATTAAACATTCTCATAAACACTAACGAAATACCCAGCCAAGTGCGTGTCAGGTCACACCCAAGAGATCTGTATAATACAATAAAATAGTTCTTTATTGTACACCAAAATTCGGAATAGACACAATAACATAAAAAATTGTATACATTGGGAGGTCTTATCGCAGACTGCGATCTCTTCCAGACAACCTTTGGATGGAGAGAATTTTGTCATGTTGCCAAGGTACCTAGTAGTCAACAGTGTATTTATTATTCAAACAATATCATACATACATACCATACATACTCTACATACATAAATATAGACAGTAAATACCTATGTTTTAAACAAAGAGCAGGACATTATAATACATAATAAAGTGAAAACTATGAAGCCAAATAGTGAGTCTTCAGTCGTTTTTTTAAAAATCAGCAGGGATTCAGCACGCCTCATAGACTGGGGTAGGTCATTCCCCAGGACTTACCGTAGAAAATTGATGAGTAAGCTGGCATTTTACGGCTTAAATTCTATATATCTAGGTATTTACAATCTACGGAAAGTTTCCGTGTCGGCAACTGTCGCTACCAACGTTCTTCTAATTCATTTGTAAAAGAAGAAGTGAGCTATGATTTCCAATATCGGAATTTTTCCGCCAATTGAGAATATCCCCTTGTCTCCCAATATTTAGTTTACTCAGAATCCACGAGAGATCAACTTTGTTTTAACTTGATAAGCTATATTGAGCTCGTGATATAGGAAACGTGATGGACATGGCCCGAAGCGTTCGACTACGGACCTTTAAAAGCCGAGCAAACTGCAAGACTTGATACTAGCAAGACTAATCGCTATTCAATATTTGGAGGCTAAATTAAGTTATCTTTGCTCATTTTAGTGGGGATTCCCTATCATAACTAAAATAAACTATTTCGAATGCACTACCTGTTTAAATACTTAAGATACAAATACGCTTCGGGATTTGGATGCGTATGTGTGGCCCCTATTAATACATCGATCTCAAGTCTGAGAGCGATCTGAAGTACGCTGTTGACATGTAATTTTGTATTGGAATGACGTTTCCAAGATCGCTCTCAGACTTGAGATCGATTTATTAATACGGGCCTATGATTTGTCGAATGTCATTTAAATAAAATTAATAGGTTTTTTAAGGAAAACGGTGTGTACCGGTTTGTATTAAAAAAACCGGTTTTGATTGAGTTCATCTTCATAGAAAGAAAATAGAAAAAGATAATCACAAAACCAGGAAGATTCCAAGCATTGCATCGAACGAAAGCAACCCAAATAGAAAACAGAGGTGCAGTGCGTGCATATATTATGAAATATTGCCGAAGTAAGCAGAATCTAAAGTAATTGTTGAATTTCAAAAAATGGCACCGTCTACTGATTGGGATGAAATAAAGCGTCTCGCAGCTGACTTTCAAAAAGCACAGCTTAGCTCCACTTCCCAAAGGTAAGATGGGTTTATATTTTATGGGACTTATACGAGTGTCTACAATGTGTAGCTGTAGTTGGGCTACATTTATGGTGACATCTATTAAAGTTGGTGTCCACTGGACACGTCGAATGATTGAGTCTCACACATTGTAGGCACCTATACTATGAATGAAACTGCGTTCACGAGCGATGCGTCGAAACAAGGTGATTACTAGGTACTACCGTATCGGCGCATCTGCAATACTTACGTTCATTAGGCGTTTAAAACTGCCAACATATGTTTTCTATGAAAATATGTCTACATAAAATACCTTAGTCAAATCAAATTCCTTAAAATTTCCGAGGTGAATTTGTTGTTGTTAGCCTTGTTTAAACTCAAATCTACCTTCCTAGTTTTATCAAACAATCATTCCTTTTGTTTTTAATTATAGATTGTCTGAGAGGAACTGCATTGAGATTGTCACAAAGTTGATAGAACTGAAACTGATAGATGTTATATTTACCACTGATGGTAAAGAGTATCTGACACCTCAGCAGCTTGTTAAAGAGATAAAAGATGAACTATATGTACATGGAGGTCGCATAAACACAGTTGATCTAGCTAAAGAATTGAACGTAGACCTCAACCAAATCAATGCAAGTGTCTCGGAAATTATTCGAGGGAGAGAAGTGCAACTCGTGTCTGGATATTTAATTACTCATTATTATTTAGAAAAAGTTGCCAGAGAAATCAATGAGAAATTACAACTGCAGGGCCAAATATCAGTTGGGGAGTTAACTTTACAGTATGATTTACCAGCTGAGTTGTTGCAACATAATGTCTTAGAAAAGTATCTGGGCAAAATTATTCTCGGCAAGCAGGACCCCTCCGAGCCTAGAACTTTCTATACCGAAGAATATATCACAAGAACCAAGGCTAAGATTCGTGGAGCTTTAATGGGCCTGTTAAAGCCAACTGCCATCGCTGTCATAGTAAATCACTGTAATATGGCAGACCGTTTATTCTTGTCTCTATTTGATCAACTAAATGCTCCAGGAGTGCTCACTGGACGCCAGGCTGGAGCTTTATATGTGCCATCGTATTATACTAAATCACAAAATGATTGGGTTATCAGCTTCTTTAAACAAAATAACTACTTAGAATATGATGCTCTAACACGTTTGGGACTCTCGGATCCTAAAGGATATGTTAAACGAATTTTGCCAAATGAAGAATTGACATTCCTGAGTAGTTGTGTCATTGGTTCCCAAATAAAGCTGCAATTAGAAACTGCTCTAGAAGAATGTATAGCATCCAAGAGTTATTTAGATGTTGTGTCTTTGTTGCCATCAATATTGACTGATACAGACATAGAGACTGTTCTTGATGCTCTATTGAAAAACTCGAAATCTACAATGCTATTTGAAAATACAGGTAAGTTCTATCTAATATATAAAATTCTTGTGTCGCGGCGTTTGTTGCCAAACTCCTCCGAAATGGCTCGACCGATTTTCATGAAATTTTGTGTGCATATCGGGTAGGTCTGAGAATCAGTCAAAATCTATTTTTCATACCTACAAATAATTTATATGGCAAAACAACGTTTGCCGGGTCAGCTAGTTTTTTATAATATTATTCGTCATGGGCATAATTGACGAAGGCTATTCGCGTACTCAACAGTGGCGGCGTTGAGACGCCATCACACATCCCGCCTCCAGTACGCCGCGGCGTGCCGCCTAGCCTTGACTCTATAAGATGAGCGCACTATCATATATTCCTTAAGGAAACCTAGATACAGTGCAAAGTTTTATAAGCCATTTTATACCCAAAGTTCTTTTTCATAATATGATATGACAATGATAGACCTTTAAACAATGTGTAGAGACATGCTAGCTTAATGTGATTAATTGGCCTTTACAAGAGTGGCATTGTCTACTGCATTTTGAGAATGCAAAAAGTGTGGTGGGTCACCCTTGTGGTGTCTCAAAGTTCTCTTTCTCTCTATATTTGAGTACCAGGATGCATCATGTGTCTTACGACCATCATATCACTCATACTCTTGCGCCTTTTTTTTGAGGACAGCCTCGGTTAATGTGTATAGTCCTCAGTGTAACTTTAAAAGTTCCTGTGACTGATATTACACAATCTTTAAAATGTTTATTCAGATTCTGAAATAACATATTACGCCTTTTATAGTTTTCAGTAACCACTACATTGAAAATTTAAAACAAGCTTGCATGCCCATGACTCAGCAGAAGGCAGAAGCGATTGTGAAGTCCGGCAAATATCAGCAATTTTGTATGGAGAAACAAATCAGCAAGGCGACTGAGCTCTCGCAATCCGGTCATGTGGACCACAAAGGCGAAAGGCGAGAGGAGCGACGAAGAAAAGCTGCCTCTGGTAAGAGTGGTGGTGGTGCCCAGGGCAGGGAAACAAAAACAAAAGCTGTGAAAAAACATTCAAGATCAAAACAAACTGCTCAGGATTCCGACTCAGATGATGGGTCTAATGTAGTTAGGAAGACACAGACACAACTGGAAATTGTTTCTGTAAAAGATGTTGAAAATATTATAAAGGACACTTTGGAAAATGAAGGCTTGGAAGATTTAGTGACACGGATAGCAGAATACCTTCAAGGGTAAGTACTAAGTATTCGAGAATGTAGTTCCTGTAGCAATAGATTAATGTTCAAACTTCGTGCACCTTTGACGTGCAGGTTTCCTAGCGATATTTTCCTTTACCATTCAACTAGTGATAATCTCAGTTCACCCCTTGTGTTCCAAGGTGTGCATTCTACCACTGAGCTAATGTTGTTGTTTGAGAAATAACTTTAATCTGTGTAATATATTGTTAAACTAATAGTTTAATTGTTTTCTCTACAGTAATCTCAACCAAACTGCTTTAGCTCAAGCTAAAGAAACAGCAGAGAAATTGCTTCAAGATGCAAGCCAGAATAGGAAACAAACTCATACATCTGCGCAAGATAAGATCAATATTTTGGTTAATGATATAAAACTATATGAAAAGGGTTTAAAACCTTTTACATCAGATCAGCAACCTCAATTCATCAAATACCTGCTTAAATCATTGGGCGGTGATATACTAGCAGAATTTTGCAAATATGCAGCAAACCAATGTAACCTGTCTGTGCAAGTTGATGTGTTGTCTGTCGAACAAAGAAACAAAATCATCAGTGATTTGTCAGACGAATTTAAGAAGCCACTTTTAATGTTAAATGGTACACTGTCCGACCAAAACATGGAGCCATTCTATCAAAATGTTGATATGTGCTTATCAGAGTTTGGAATGATATTAAAGAAAGTTGACAAGAAGAAAGACAAGTATGTGGTTGTTTTTAATAGTTTTGTCAAAGATTTTGTGTTCATTATTTTGTATTGAAACTGCAACTTGAAGACTAATTGTATTCATTTTCAGATTACTTATTCAAAACCACCGTGAGAAATTAATATCAGAGCTTGAGAGCTGTGATGTCCCAGCTTTATGTCTGCACATTGCTGTCCTAGCTATTTTCACTATTGTGACTCAAAATATGCTTCATGCGTCGGGCAGACAAGTTCCAGTAATAATATCTTTTCTGAAAAGTCATCTAAAGGAAGAAGATTATGAACGGTTGCAACTATTTCATGGTAGGTTTAAAAAAACCGAAATAATCCTATTAATGTGGACTACAGTCCATTCCAATATCCATATACAATATATTATAATATATCTACTGCAGTCCGATTACTAAAAAACCGTTAATAAAGCACAATTTTCCTTATGGTCAGTCTGGTCATATTTTCCTATCATTATTAGAGGGTCTGTAACAATTTATATGGATATTATTTTGTGTTTTTGCTTATAGCTCACCCAATTTACTCACTTAACGGCTTTTTAGTAATCTGATAGCGGAATTTATAATCTTACGTAGGTAAGTATGTTCTATCCCATGAAACGTGATAAGTACTTACATAATAATAACCACAAATATTTTTCTTTTATAGAATTGGTCGCTAAATATTTAATTTCTTCTGAAGAAGAAAGAAGTGATGGAATTGAAGACAAACTTAGTCAAGAATTGCCAATTCTTAAAAATTTGGTACAAGAAGTTAAAAAGTATAAGTAAATATTTCTCTGCCATAGGAATACAACATAAATTGTGCAAAATAGTTCTTGTACTCACATCATTTTATTCTCGTCAAATAAAGGGTTTTGGTTGGTTGATTACTTTTTACATGAACTGGGTAGATCCCTAATATAATATACTTAATGAAAATGAAGCCTGGTTTAGCTTTTGGCTCAGAATTTCGAGTAAAATTGGAAGTGAAGTTGTCGTCTATGTTACTTCCCTACCTACCTACCCGTGTGTACAGAAAGTCGTGATGGTCAACCATAGAATGAACCTGTGTAAGTGTACGTGCCACAGTTTATAAAAAACTGGGTGCACTGCACTGCTATAACTATATAAGGAAATTTGGGAAATACTAATCAAAGAGAATACAATACTACGAGAATACAATTCTCAATACTACGTAAGAAGAGACGGGACTCCATAGATTAAAATAAACCCTGCTTTTAAAACGGGGCCACCATTTATGGTCAATCTAACAACAAAACTGACAACTATAATACAGTGTACCAACATAAAGAACGAAATGGGGATGTACGGTGAAAATTATCGATATCGATGGATTACCTAATCAGCAGTATACCATTTTTGGTTTTGAGTTAAATTAAAAAGCCATTGATAAAACAAATCATTTATTTTAAAATATGTGAAATATTTTAACATTGAATACATATTTTTTCCATAACTGGCTACTTAAGTATATTAACAATATTTAAAAATTACAATATTTAGCATAAATAGATACATTTTTTGCAAATGCGCGGTCCACTTGTATGAACTTCCATTGTATTTTCGACTGGAGTAAGCTGACACTCATTGAAAACAGTAGCAGTTGATGAAGTTGACGGAACTTCTAGAAAGAAAGAGTAAAACATTTAAAATTAGGAAAACATTATTACTTTACTTAAGGATTTGCTCCTTAAGTAAATAAAGGTATAATTGTAAAGAATATAAATTAATGGTCGATTAACTTTATCGACGTTTATTTGGTGTCCGCTGTTCTTTAAAGAGGTGGAAAGGAAATTCAATTAATTTGTCATCTGATATTGCCTCAGTAGTCAGTTATAAGGACGGGGCGACGGCTATCTTTAAATTTGAGTAATTTTTCTGAAAATATATTTTTTTAAATGGTTGCCAAAAACAAATAACAAATTATTCAGTTTTGCGATGGGCATATTTACTAAGTTCTCATTTCCATTCACCCTGACCCATTTCTTAAAACTAAAAATAAGAACATCGAATGTCGATTAATTTTTTCACCACACTATTTTTCTGAACAATTTTATTTTATTCTTGAAATTATGAATAACCTGCCTTCTTAATCCCAAAATCAAAAATAGGCCTGGTAAATTAGTTAATATTCTACTTACCGATCACCATCCAGGGGATATCTCGCCATAAATAAACTTTTTATACCGGCTTTTCTTTCTGATATTTTTCCACATAAATCACACTTTCTATATTTCATTGGTAGGTACTTAGTAAAGTTATAAAGTTTCTGAACTTAATTTGCATAAAACTGTAACATAAAAACAGCACAGTAACAATTATTTTCACAGTAATCACCGAACCAAAATTGAAAATAAATAGTTGTTGACGAGATGAGTGAGCAGTTGTGACAGATGGCCACTGACGTTTTAGTTCTGACGTTCACCATTAAAGTTCTACCCCATTTCATAGATCGTTTTTTTCTTCTAAACTTACGACAGCCTGATACTAATCCATTATGTCAAAAAGCAGCCATCTCTCATAGGGGTGTCCACTTAGAAAAAACATCGATGTTCTTTTCGATGCGATATATCGGAAGTGTGTATCGATGTCTTCCGATGTATCGGTTACAAACATCGATGTTTACTGAAAATCGAGTAATTTTTCTAACATTACATCAAAACACAAAGCCCTCACCTAGTCAGCCCTCAGACACTCCATACAAGCGTCAATTTATAATTTTATATGCTACTCCTACACCAGCACTGTCCATGTCTGCACATTTATCGCGTGTGTTCAAGGATGCTGAATTTTCAAGAAATCTATAAATGTCTAAGAAAATACAACTTTTCATGGTGTACGACCATGCACGTACATTTGCCGAAGCAGCATTCATACTGATCCAAATTCACTTTTACGAAAATTGTATTGTAACCAAAATCAGTTCGTCATCGGTCATCAAGCAAACCGCACGTTCTCACCCCTCATTAAATTCACTCCCATTACTTACGTTTGATGTCAGTTTTATAATATAACAACTTTTATCATATCAGCTATATCAGTGTTTCTATCAGCCCAGCCCAACCCCTATCAGACAAATTAGTACAGGCATCCCCGTACACATGGAACCATCGCTGATTCTAATATTGTTTATTAAAAAAAGTAAAAACTATGTATGAGAATAATTTAGAGATCAAACGGAGTTTTAATTAAATCTGGTATTCGATGTTTTACGAAAATACATCGATACATCGAGTGAATCAACAGTTTGTCAAAACATCGGATCGATTCGATGTATCGTGTTATAAATATCGAGTGATTCGAAAAATCGATGTTTATTGAATATCCCTAGTCGGTCGTGTTGGTCATGGTTAGTAGGTGTTGTGGAATTGTCACGAAGTTTTATTTAAACGAAATGATTTAAAATTAATATATTAAATTGAAATAAGAAACGTATGGAGCAAAAAATCGTATAGGTTTTCAATACGATTATAAGTTATTCTAGCTCATAAAACAAGTCGTAATATACCATGTGCAAGTGAAGCGGAGAATAAAATAATATTTAATTGCAATTTATTATAATGAAAGACACAGAGCCTAAAGAATATTCAGATTTACTCACAGTAAGCAACAAAGCAGAGGCGAATGGCAACTTAAAAGATGAAGATATACACGAAAATTTAGGGGGCCCTCCGGATGGCGGATTGAGAGCCTACGCCGTCGTGGTCGCTTCATTCCTGACAAATGGCCTTTTATTTGGCGTGATAAATTCGTACAGTGTAATTTACACAGTCCTTGAAAAACAGCTGAGAAATGCAGAAATTCCGAACTCTAAAAGTCGCGCAGGTAAGCACGTGTGATATGAAACGTAACGTGGTTTCCTCTAACACCCATTAATTTCATCATCTAGGGCCTACATGATGAAATTAATGAACACTTATTACTTACTTGCAGCTATCTAATCGCTGTTATTGAAAATAATCCAATAAAATATAATGCACTCATAAATGTGTTCTGAAAAAACTAGTTACAATTTCGTAGTTAACATAAATTAACATAAAAAGAGAGGAAGTTAGTCACAGACCTGATGTTTAAAAACTTAAATTATTCTGTTAGGACCTAGCTATGCAGGGAAATGGTCTATAAGTAGTATCTGTGCCTTATACTTGATCTGCCGATTTTGAATAATAAATTATACCTACCTACCTAAAATAATCTAATATATACAATTCTTGTGTGTGTGTGTTTGTTGTCAAACTCATGAAATTTTGTGTGCATATCGGGTAGGTCTGAGAATTGGTCAATATCTATTTTTCATACCCCTAAAAGACAGGACAACGTCTGTCGGGTCAGCTAGTTATGTATACATTTTTCTTTTTTTAACATTTTTATGTAATTATTGTTCCTTAGTATACACAGTGTACTTACATAACCACTCAATTAATATTTTAAACATTATAGGTAGGTACATTTATTTGACCTAAATATGATTATGGCAATAAAATATCTTCCTACCTAAATATTATAACTTGCAGATAGGAGGGGATGATAGCAGTCAGTCTCGATTTCATTGTCACATAACTGTTATAATTTTGTCACTTTAAAAAATGATTAAAGTAAAACTTACTGTCCCTGTAATGCCAGTGAAATATTCTCCCTTAGTGGATCAGCCTGTTTGTAGTCATACTAATATTATAAAGAGGAAAGCTTTGTTTGTTTGATTGTAATGAATAGGCTCCGAAACTACTGAACTGATTTGAAAAATTCTTTCACTGTTAGGAAGCTACACTATCCCCGGGTGACATAGACTATATTATATTTTTAAAAAAAATTAGGGATCCTTACTAACTCCAAAAATGTAACCATAATGTACCCGTGCGAAGCCGGGGCGGGCCGCTAGTCAACAATATAATATTAATGTGATGTGAATCGTATATAAGTAATATGAGACCATTTATGATCACTGTTTATCTGTGTGACGGACGTCAGAGGTTATCAGATTGTTTTTAGCCCCCGACGAAAAAAGAGGGGTGTTATAAGTTTAACATGTGTATCTGTGTATCTGTGTATCTGTGTGTCTGTCTGTGGCAACGTAGCGCCCAAGCTGATGAACCGATTTCAATTTTGTTTCTTTTGTTAGATAGGTATTCTGATCGAGAGTGTTCTTAGCTATGTTTCATGAAAATCGGTTCAGCCGTTTGAAGATCATCAGCTCTTTTGTAGGTCAAATAAGCCACATTCGCGGCCAAAACGAACTTCCACGGCTCGAATCCGTTCGAAATTTGGGCTCATTGGAATAATATCTTTGCATTACTTGAGAACGGCTGAAACGATTTCGCTTTATTGTATTTTTAAATGATCGTAATAGTCTGAACTGGCTTTTTACAATATTATAAGTATGAAAAGTTTCCCGGATATACAAATAATTAAAATTGGAGTGTCTATTTGTAATATAAAAATTACTTACACCTTTTCACTAAATGCATATGAAAGTACATGCGACACCTATAACAAAAATGCGATTTAAATGTTTTTTGTCTGTCTGTCTGTCTGTCTGTCTGTGTGTTTGTTCCGGGTAATCTCGGAAACGGCTGGGCCGATTTTGACTGGACTTTCACTGGCAGATAGCTGATGTTAAAAGGAGTAACTTAGGCTACTTTAATTTTAGAAAAACAATTAGGGCTCCGCAAAAAAAAATAAAAACACATGAAATCAAAGAGTATCTCCGAAACGGCTGGACCGATTTTGACGGGACTTTCACTGGTAGATAGCTGATGTTATAGATAGCAGTAACTTAAGCTACTTTTATTTTAGAAAAACAAAATTAAAAAAAATGGGTCCTGTCGCGCGGGCTCAGAACGCGGGAGCGGGCTTTTTTGTTAAGTTAAATTCCACGCGGACGAAGTCGCGGGCTCAGCTAGTTACCTAAAATATTACTAACAACAATTATATCTGCCTATGGTCACCAGACCAATTGCATGATGGCTATTTAATAATAATAATAAAAAAAAGGTAATAGGAACCTACCTACGTTGAATACTAAGCACTTGCCTCACACACTGTAGTGTTTGTACTTGAGGGAAGTGTTAGGGTCTTGCCTACCACACCAATCGATCAACAAGTGATCAATCTATCGAGGGTTCCTACATAGAGAAACGCTTGATCCATCATCTATAGGTTAAACAGTTTATCGTTGGTTGTGCTAACACCCTTAAATTTTCTCTCTAATTCTCTTCTGAAGTTTCAAATTGATGTGGATTGAACCTATTGTAAACTAATAAGTGAATACTAGGTATTCCATACACTTCTATTTTTTTTTGTTTTAATAATCAATTCACCTGTAGTAGGTAGGTAGGTAGGTACTAGGTAGGTAAGTATGATTCTAACAGGCACTCGAACACGACAGTTAATAGGATAGATTGTCGAATGGCGCCAGACATAAGTGTGTGTGACAAATGACGGGCGCCCGCTCCGAAGGCCACCGATTCATTGTGTTCAATTTCTTCACTTTTACGCACCGGCTACGTCGTCACTTTAATCATTTTACCGAATAGGTAGGTACACAAAGGCAATTTTCCGTGTGTGTACCTATCCTTGATTTCGTTTTAGGTAGGTAGGTACATAGGTAGATAAGTTACCTAATTTTAAATATTTGAGGACGTAGGTATAAATAAATCGATCTCAGGATGGATTTCTATAGATACATTACCATACCCATCGTAGCTCGATCGCGCAATTGATAGTATTTTATTTGGTTATTATAATATTGTTATTTATTTACCTAAATTAAAGACTATTATTAAACAATTTAACACTTCTGTAGATAGAACAACGAGACGAGTGAGAGGCTCTTGGTGGGACTGTGTCACTTACACTCCAAGTTACCATGCCTAAATACCCTTACCATTCTCGTCCATACAGTCCCCCGTGAGCACTCCAGTAGTTTGACAGCTTTCGGTAGTCCACTAACCACTCGCAAAGGGCAAACTCTGAACGACTGTTAAATGTGTTTGTATGTGGCCTTATAGTACATAATTAAATACAAGAAACTACCAGATTTGCCCTAGTTTGGGTGTTACTGGGATCGCCCCCAGTCTATTGGACGGTAGGTAGGTATTAATGGTACAGGCATTGCTTAGTTTGGGACCATACTTGACTGTGTAGAACTGTGTAAAATATGTTAAAAACATAACAATAAGACATTAGTCATTGCATGTTTCCTGCATTCGATGTTATTAGGCACCTATGACAATTTTCTAGGATAGGCTAGTTCCACAAAAGTAACTAGGTACCTACTATATTGACTTAAATTTGTACTTACCTAGCTACTAGGTATTCAAGTAATATTTGAGCACTAAACGCTGAAAATATCTTCGTACTACATTTTGTTAAAAATAAGTACGTGACAACCCTACTTACACTGTGGTTAGTGAAGTGATGACCCGATTAGATTACGAGACATTGTGCGTCACTTGTCAACTTTAACTGTTTGTTGAATTTAGAGTTTTCGACTTCCATCCCCTTCGTGTTGATAGACGAACGCCCACATAATGTGCCTATTTTCAAACTAGATAGGTAGTACGGGAAGTTACGTACCTAGCTACCTGTACCTAACCGCAACTGTCAAAGTTGTATCTACCATTATGTTGAATGGTACCTACCTACCTTCTCTTATTTAATTACCATTAAATCTAAGATAATGTTTCTTTCTAATTAATTCAACTAATTCAAACTCACAGACAGTACAATGATGGATGTCTGAGTATTACGTCAGCTCGGTCTAGTTTCTACTAAATAATATGATATTCCACGGATCCAATTCGAGGAAATGTGGCTGTGCGTAGTTTTGTTTCTAGGTTCCAGTTGTTTTATTAATAAACTAGCTGAGCCCGCGACTTCGTCCGCGTGGAATTTAACTTAACAAAAAAGCCCGCTCCCGCGTTGTGAGCCCGCGCGACAGGACCCATTTTTTCATTTTTTTAAATTTTGTTTTTCTAAAATAAAAGTAGCCTAAGTTACTCCCTATTACATCAGCTGTCTGCCAGTGAAAGTCCCGTCAAAATCGGTCCAGCCGTTTCGGAGATTACCCGGAACAAACATACAGACAGACACAGACAAAAAAATTTTAAATCGCGTTTTTGCTATAGGTGTCGTATGTACTTTCATATGCATTTAGTGAAAAGGTGTTATTTTGATATTATAAACAGACACTCCAATTTTATTTATTTGTATAGATTGAAAGCATTGCAGATTGTAGTCGATTGCGTAAGCGCATCGGACCGTTAATGAACAACAAATAGAAAAAAATACACTAGGTATTTGTCGTATCATTCAATGTAGGTAGCCACGTTTTATATTTACTTACACACACTTATAAATATACTTAATATACTTAGGTAGGTAAATAAGTAAGTGGGTACTTAAACCTTTGAGAAGACATATATGCCTGTATTAATAAATCAATCTCAAGTCTGAGAGCGGTCTTGAGTAAGCTTTTGACGTGTCATTTTGAACTGGTGGACATAAGAATGACATTTCCGAAAACGCTCTCAGACTTGAGATCGATTTATTAATACGGGCCTTAGTAATTATTAATTTATTTATTTTATTTAGATAAGTATAACCTGATCTTATCTTATTCCACATAAATCAGTAAGTATGCAATTTAATACCCATGGGTATATAATAGAAAGATTCGCTTTGGATTCAGTTATTTTAGAGACCTATACTTTTAGATGTTGATCCGTTAAATACCTACCTATTACAAAAATAAAAACTCAAGACCAGTCGCAACAATTGATTAAATAAACGTAACCTAGAACACCTATGTATTAGGCAATAAGTAAGTTTTAATAATAATGTTTATGCCGCAAGCAGGTAATTACCATGTAATTCATGAAATTACATAATTTGACATTTCGTAAAGTACTACTAGGTGATACAAAATGGGTATACTATTTTTTTTGCAGCTTAACTTTGTAAATCTCAAACTATCAGCTTTGTGGGACAGTTGAAGTACTAAAGGTTTTGTAGACTTGTGAAATCGGTCAACAGCTGTATTCCTATAACACCTTTTGTTTTTCAAGTTCCCTCAAAAGCTGATGGTTTTAGAATTACAAAGTTAAGTTTTGAAAAAAAAAGTATTCCCATTATGTGTCACCTTGTATAAGCAACGTTTTGTAGCTAAGGCTAGCAATGATCAAACGCAACGCAAACGAGACCAATTTTCAATTGATCATCATCGATTAACTAATTGTACCGCCGCATAAATACCCCGTCACGCAGCTTCAATTATGGCCTCTCCCTGTATATTAAAAAGTAATTGTTGGTTACCGACCGTGAATGTTACCATATAGACCTATGCAACAATAGTGACTGTAAATAATATGGGATATTTAGATATTTTTGAAGCGCATACCCAAACATACACAACCGCCGAAAGAAAAGCATTCAATTATGTCTTATTCGAAAGATCGCAAAAGTTACCTTTATATTTAACCAGACAAAAAGTTCAGTCAATCACAGTATTTGTAATATATAATATGTGTACTAAAAGTTAAGAAATTTTATAATTTCGTGTTCCAGCTCTGGTGGGTTCGCTGGCCATGGGGACTACGTTCTTCTTGTCACCCTTGTCGGGTGTACTGACCGGTTTAATGGGGCTGCGACTCACTGCGGTCCTCGGCGGTACCATTGCTTCTGCAGGCTTACTTCTATCTTCTTTTGTCGTTCATAAAGTAGATATACTCTATTTCACATACGGCATTATGTATGGGATGGGTGCGTCGTTTGCCTATACACCATCTCTTGCTATCCTTGGCCACTATTTTAAAAAACACTTAGGCCTTGTTAACGGTATAGTTACGATCGGTAGTTCCATTTTTACCGTGATTATACCCCCATTAATGGAAGCCGTGATAGAATCACATAATCTAGAATGGTTGTTCAGGCTTCTAGCCCTGATCACAGCAGGTATAGCGCTGTGCGGTTTATTATTTAAACCTATGCCTTTGATGGTTATAAAAAAAACTCGATCAGATAACAGTTTCAAGTCTTTGCTTAAATCCATAATTAATGTTCAAATTTGGAAGAACAGAAAGTATAGATTATGGGCTTTGTGCATGCCTGTTGCATTGTTCGGGTACTTTGTACCTTATGTCCACATCAAAGAGTTTGTGGCAAGTAACTTTGTTAATATCAACTCTAACTCTCCTCTGCAGTGCCTGGCAGTAATGTCTGCAATAGGAAGATTAATTTTCGGTTTTCTGGCCGATAAACCGAATATTGATAGAATTCTCTTGCAACAAATTTCGTTTTATGTTATTGGAACTTTAACTATCCTTTTACCATTTGTCAACTCTTATGCGCAGCTGATCGCGGTTGCTTTGGGAATGGGGATATTCGATGGTGCATTCATTGCCTTAATTGGGCCAATAGCGATAGAATTATGTGGTGGTGCGTACGCCGCGCAAGCGATAGGTTGCATGCTTGGTTTAGCTGCAACTCCGATGTCTGCGGGACCGCCTATAGCTGGATACCTTAATAGTATTTATCAGTCGTACACTTTGGCGTTTGTTCTTGCTGGCATTTCTCCTCTGCTTGGTGCCACTTTAATGTTTACTATCCGATTCCACGCCCGTGGCGGTGGTCATGAGACAAATATTAATGGCGTCGTTATTTCTGCAAGTACCACAGACGCAGGTGAGTTTCATTAGGTATATATTATTATGTGTGACCATTAATTATTGGCCTTTATGTTTTTATACATTTATGGAATAAAACAAATAATACAGTATCTGTTATCACAAAAATCAGATTTCGTCTTTCTGTTTTCTAATACACTTGGAGAGGCAATGTTAATGATGTTGTCTACTTTATCATACGTATATTAATCGAAAAAGTAACGAATTTAACAATTAATTTATATCCCTCTGTCGATGCTAACGTTCCTTTTAATGCTAACTAAAAATGTTTTTTCTCATTACAGAAAATCAGAAACCACAATATTTACTTCAGAATGGTCGAGCAAATCAACAAACACCGTTATAACACACGCCGAATAATAATAATAACATGCTACTGATTTGAGAGCACAATAAAAACTTTGCGGATTTGTCTCAAATAATGTGAGTTCGCTACATGAATTTATATAATATAATACCTATGTGATAACAGCCGTCAATTAAATGGAGATAAATTATAATAAAAATATATATTATTAATGTAGTAAATAAATATTTGAATCATAATTATTATGTATGTACGTTCTTTGTTTAAATTTAATAAAGTGGCGACAATAAATTAGCAAGTTGCGTAAAGGGGCTGAATTATAATCCCGCCGATGTTTCAAGTACAATAATAATTAAAATTGTGTGTAGGCTTTTATTAGTAAATTATAATGTCACTTTTTTACAATTTGAACATCGCAGGTGGCTACAGGGTGGCTAAAAAACAGACTAAGGTATTCACTCCTATCTTAATATAAGTACTAAGTGGAAACAAATAAATACTCACAACTATAATTGATGTTGTTGCTTAAAGTGGTGACTGAGAGATGCACCGGATTTCGCAGGTCGAAGTTGAGTGTATTGCCAATTTATTGGTAAATTTACTGCTAATTGTTATCGTTCGAAGTTCCTAGTTTAACATTTTATGATGATTTCGTACATAGTTCTAATTATAATTTATTTTACAATGTTTATGTTCTCTCCTTGACAAGCATTAGTGTCGAGGAAAACTATAATTAAATTAATAGTACTTATCAGAATCTCTAGATACAAGAACTATGAATAACCATTTATGTGGCTTTTATTTATTTAACAACTAGCTGTGCCCCGCGACTTCATCCGCGTAGTATTTTAACTTAGCAAAAATTTCGGAATTATCGGGTTAAAAAGTATCCTATATGTTAATCCCGGTTATAATCTATCTGTGTTCCAAATTTCATCCAAATCCGTTCAGTAGTTTTTGACGTGAAGGAGTAACAAACATACATACATCCACGCTCACAAACTTTCGCATTTATAATATTAGTAGGATTTATTTAATGAAATAATAAAATCAAGTTCCTGTTTTATTTAATGTGTCCGTTATAGTGCTTTTTATTGTCGTATGCTAACATTATTAACTCTGAACCCCTTATTAATAAACGGGGATTAGCGGTAGTGTACCTAGTTACACCATACTTTGTCTTCTTCTTGCAAATGTCAAATTACTGATGACAGAAAGAGATAATACGGAGCTTGACTATTCTCCCGCTATACCGGGGTGAGTGATTAATTCCACAGTGTTTATATTTATACCTACTAGTAAATATGATTTTTAACGTCGTTTTGAATTACGTCTTGTGGTAAGGGCGTTCATTCGTAAGAGCAAGACGCTTAAGTTGCTACTCGACTTATAAACGCCACTTTACACAAATAAATAGTACAATATTTATTGACATAACTAGTTTTTTTATGTCAAAGATTGTGAGTATCATAGCGAATGATTTGATTTCTGTTCTGTACTAATAATCAGCCAAATTTATTGGAACCGTGTCATTATAAAATACTGTGATATAATATTCATACCTACATAATCATTGTTTTATCTATTCACCTAAAAAGTTATTTATAATAATTATTTTATCTAATCTATTTTTAAGGTACAATGTAGCGTGAAATATTTTGTTTTCATGTTTTGTATTTCTTTAAATGTATGTTGATGAAATATTATAATACTAGCTGTGCCCCGCGACTTCATCCGCGTAGTATTGGATTATTGGGTTAAAAAGTATCCTATATGTTAATCCCGGTTATAATCTATCTGTGTTCCAAATTTCATCCAAATCCGTTCAGTAGTTTTTGCGTGAAGGAGTAACAAACATACATACATACATACATCCACACTCACAAACTTTCGCATTTATAATATTAGTAGGATGTTTGTAACATATTCGAGGCAATTGGAACAAAGCACTGAAACGTAAATTTTCCCATCCTCCGATCACATAAAGGAAAATGGAAGTAAATCGAAAATTATGTTAGAGCTGATATTAATAACTCTGTTTGGTTTTTATTGATGATATATGGAAATAAATCTTATCGAGGAAGATAGGAGTAATCTAATGTTCTAAATAGTTTTAGTTTTATTAATGTTAGTTGTACTTACAATAAAAACGTTTTATATATATTTATTGTATGATTGATTACTTATGCATATCTTGAACAAGATGATTATAGTTAGAGGGTTTTCCTTTATGTTGATTTATTTCATCCCATCAAGCATTAAAATACCGGTTCAAAAATCGATTTTCGTCAGTTTAAGATCTAAATATTTGAGGTATATTTTATGGAAGAGTTGACACAAAATGATGTGGCGTGTGATGTGATACTGCCAATTTCAGAAAGACTTGTAAACCTAGATATCTATGAAGGCATTCTAGGCCCTAGGTATCTGCAGGCGTGCAATTATTTTGAGTGTATTGTTAATTTAAATCATATCTATTCAATACTCTAATATCTCTAGTAATAACTACAAACTAAAATTAAAATGTATGTAATAATTTTGATCACTTTGTATAGATAGTTCTATTGCCGAATATAATTGTACACTCATACATATATTATGCATAAGAGTTATTTGGAACTTCGGAAACATCATGTTCCTATTACATATTCAATTCGGATAATAAAGTGAAAAATACCTAGACAAAAGTAAAGCTACAGGCAGCTTTACGTCTACGATTAGGGTACTGTTACTAGTTCCTTGTAAACGCAATTATTTTTGTTCCTATTTTGCAATAATAAGTAGGTATAGTTAATAAGATAAATAGTGTATTAATTGATTATCTAACTTTATATTTTTTTAAATAATGTTGAATTTTCTTGTTCGAGCATAACCCACTCGTCTCACTACTCTATGGGCGTTTGTCAATCAATTCCAGGGAAGCAAATTTCGAAAATGGTGTTTTTTTTAATTTGCTCTCGTCTGGGTGAAATCGCTCTCAGTACATTATATGGTGCCCGTAATACAAACATTGATCGGTATGGCCCGTATTAATAAATCGATCTCAAGTCTGAAAGCGATCTTGGAAATGTCATTCTTATGTCACCTGAGTACAAAATGACATGTCAAAAGCGTACTCAATACCTCTCTCAGACTTGAGATCGATTTATTAATACCGGTCTAAAATACCAAACGATTGGTGCGCATATGCTATGCCTGAAGGATCAATTCTGGTGTGGTGTCAATTTGAATGTATACAAAAATATTTCTGCAAGTGTTGTTTCGTCGTGATAATGTGGGACACTTTTATGTGTTTAAGATAAGAGGATAGATCATCTCAATTTATTTGTGGAGTTTATTTTACTACCTAATCATGTTAATTTTATTTGTAAGTATCGTCTAAAATTACCTACTGTGTAAATGTAACTGTACAAACTACTGCTACACTCTCATTTCGCCTAGGTTCAATCAACAATCATATCGCCTGAGGCCCAACTCAGAATACGTCAGTTTTGACGTATCGCTTGTGGAGATGCCAGTGGTTAACATAATTGATCCTCGCTAAGCCTGCCTTATTTAAAAATCAAATTATACCAACCGATGCAATTATTAATCTATATTTAAGTTTTATATTAATGAATTAGGAGGTAGATTTTTTATTTTAACTATAGTCTATATTTACTGAATACCAAACGTTAATGTAAATCGTTGAAGACTGTGACTAGAGGTATATGTACCTAATTAATCCATGACGGTGGATTTTCGGTGTCTTACTTTCTCAAACTCGTACTTCATAAAGGGAAATTTTACAGGAGAATAAAAAATCTATCTAAAAAAAATTATATTTATAAGAGTCAATTTGAGTGCAATAATGCATTCCTAAATTCTTCCACTCAAATTGACACATTTAATATGAAATAAAACAATATCGAAAGGCTTAGTATCTTCCTTTTTGAGATACGAGTTGGAGAAAGTTCTGCAACGATATTCTTTATTTTAAAAGCAGATGTATCAAAATTGCTTTTTTTGTTCAAAGGCACATGTTTCTAAATTGATTGATCAACCTCTTTTGACAGTTTATACATACATATACCTTATAATGACGTCAATAATGGCTTGCATTATTTAACTCTTTGTTACATTGTCTACCTGCATACCTATTATTTGTAATTCTTGAATTATTTTTTTACGTAAATAAACGAAAATATTTATCTTTCAAAAAAGTTTTTTTTTTCAGTAAAACCAAATATAAATATGGATATACAGTTTTGCCTATGTTTTATATACTAGCGTTGATCCTTCTCTGGAATTTCCTTCGAACACAGGTAATAAATACTTGCCATAGTCGCCAACAACCAATCGGCTGCGCCGGAATTCTCTCCTGAGAGTGACTTCGAGTGGAAAGGCTTCGGCCAGTGCTGCCGAAAGAGTACACCCTCATTTCTACTTCTTCAAGAGATGGTGAGCTGCTTTTCTGGGCCACCCAACGTAATGGTTTTGATAATCTATTATAATAAAATCAATTTTATGTATTAACGTAAAAGCCTCGCGACGATAGTCGAGGGTGTTGATACCTAGCCTAAAACTATTACATCATATATCAATCTTATATTGCTCGAAAGGGTAGGCAGAGTGCTTATCATTAAGTGTCGATAAGGCCCAAAGAAATGTAGAGGTATAAAACGGATTCGTCTGTATTTTTATAAAAAAGGAAGTCTTGCGGTATCTGATTATCGTTATCCATATTTTCGTTGACCTTATTAAGTACTTAGTAAGCAACCAAACTTACTCTGAAAAATAATCCATATCCTCAGTAACATCTGGCAGCTCTCTATTATCAACATCTGGCAACACAAAACACAGTGCAACAAGAGTTATCGTGACCCCCAGCTCTACGGCCAAAAACGTTAGATCATTCATTGGATGGAATAGACACAGTAGGTAGCTAATCGTAGAGCCCAGTTGGCCGGCAGCGTGGCTGCAGCCCACCACCGTTGCGCGTACGTTGATCCCAAAGAGCCGAGGAGTTACGTTGAGGGTTAGAGCATGCACAAGAATTCCAGACGCTAATGCGATTGAGGACACAAAACTGCGTATCGTACCCTAGACAATAAATAAATAGTTAAATTGACTACTTAAATCTTGATCCTTAATATAGCTACTTTACTTACGTTGGTACTAGAAGTTAGGAATGGCTAATCTACGGACTATATATGTGTGTCCAGTAAATTGCATTTTTATTGAAATTGGGTAGGTAGGTAGGTTCCGATCTGAATCGTCTATCTATTGCAGGTACCTACCTACTTATAGTGGAAACATATTGATGTAGCCTTTGTTTACAAACGTTTGTTCTCTGTATTCTAAATATGGCAATACTTATCTATATTGCAACAATAACAACTTGTGTTATTGTCTACCCATTTTGCAATTTAAATTAACTTCCACCAGATTTGATTATTGCTTGCTCTTATAATATGGTAACTTGACGAATACGACGATACGAAGCAAATTTGTGTTGCATGAGTTACAAATCTGGTTACTTACTTTACAGAAAAGTATGATGCCGACTGTGAAAACGCCTGTTATTACAATGTGGATAAGTAGCAAGTGTCTAAGCGCCAACTTCACAGATGAAAATATCGTCAGGCATCCGAGAACTGTGGCGAAACATAACACTTTCAGCAGAAGATTATTCAGATTATGTTCTTCACTATAGATTCTTACATACAAAGAGCTCCATAGAAAATAGTATAAGCTCCAAAACAGAGTGGACACCAAGAATAATATTCTTATATTGTGAATCGATAGCACCCCAACACAGGTTGCCGTCTCATCCAAAGAATTGTAAGCCTGGAACGTAAAGTTAAATTTTAAAACTACTTTAACAAAGCTAACTTTATTTTGGAGTTAATTACTGCAGACTTACAGACGTACTCTATGGTTAACTGGCCTTATCTTGAAATCTGTGCAAAGTTTAATTCCGTTTATTTTTGCAGCTTTGAGCAGTATCTTTTCGGCGACTGCTATCTTTCTATTGTACAAGAGCCATTGAGGTGATTCGGGGCTCCATCTGAAAATAAATATTTTTAAAAACGAATATAGAGTAGGGTCTGTCATTTAATTCGAAATCCGCCTTGCAAAGTAACTAAGGTCCGTATTAATAAATCGGTCTCAAGTCTGAGAGCGATCTTGGAAATGACATTCCTGTGTCATACCAGTATAAAATGACATTTCAAAAGCGTACTCAGGATCACTATCAGACTTGAGATTGAGTTATTAATACGGGCCTTAGTAGGTCTGTGGGTTGTTTGTTTTAGATGAAGTTGTTATGATGTTTCATAAGTGTAGATTATACAAAGTTTTAGAGGGTTTCAAATAATTCCGAAGTCACTTATCAATTACATGATATCCGCGGCAGTCACATTGATTCGTATATATCTATCTCATTATCTAATCCATCTACCTACTTTAATATTAATAATTACATAATTATGTAAAAAGCCTGGTCATTTCAATTATATCATTATGCGCTCGCTTTCGCCGATGGTATTACATTATTGCATAGGTACGTATTATTGGGCTGTGGTATTCGGCCTTCCCAGTTTAACGGAGGAAAGCGATCCTGTAGCAATTAAATGAAATTACCGGGCTCTTCCAGAACTGTTAAATTACGCAGAATTGTTCACGTAAGTAACAGGAGATAAAAAATCACAGCACAACCTAATAGTAGGTCGGAACGGAACCCATGATGCCGTGCCAAAGTCACGTAACAAATAACAAAAAGTAATACATACCGAATACTTCGCCGAAATACCATAGCCACAAGGTCGGGTTCTTTTGTACGCTCTAATAATTATGACACAGATAGGAAGGTAGATAGGTAATACCTACTGTTTAAGTAAGTAGGTATATTTTATAAGAAGATCGCTAGTTTATACCTACACAATGCTGGTTTACAGATTCCATTAACCAAAGAGTTTATTAATATACCTGCCCACAAATGTAGAGGAAAATAGGGAAATTGTACCTAAATAGATAGGAACCTATAAATATTTCGGTTTGGTTGAATAAACCCTACACGAATTGCATGTAGAAAACAAACAACATAAGGCCAATAAAACTTTCTATGTATGACAATGTGGTCACACACCTTAATAGAACCAAACATATTAAACTGAATATGCATGCGACGAAACTATATGTTTCCGAGTTCGGTGCGCTGTTCGCGAGAGGCACAGTGCAAACCAATGCTAACAGTCTTGGTGACATTGTGATCAAGCACAGCCAGGTGCGCCAACCGTTGCTTGCGATCTCGCATACTGGAAAAAGGAAATCAAATATTGATACGAGTGATGATTAAAAAAACAGTGCCGTCTAGGGACGCCTAAAAGAAGCGAAGCTTTATAGTATAAAGCGTAGGAACTAAGCGTTAAAACAGCCACTCTGTATATCTATATAGGTATATGTCGTGTAACGCTACTGACGCTTAGCATGGATAGAGTGGCCGAACGTCCGTATAGAAGCTTCGCTTCAAAATATTCTGCGAGTAGAAGGTCCTAGGTAGAATATTTATCAGTAGGTAGAGAGCGGATACAAAATAAAATGTAAATAAACCAGAAAGAAAGAAAACCTTTAAACGGTTACATACCTACAGACATGAGACCACGTTATACGCACTAGTGTCAGCCGCATTGCGGCTTCTCATGTGTGCGGTTTAGCTGCGCCAAGCAAGTGCCAGCTTAGCATTAGCCAGATCAAGGAGCCAGATTTACAGCTGGAACCTACACTCAGTACACGGGTGTCCGTCATAGCTCATAATAATATAATATGGCCAGACTGACACACCAACAGTAGTCAGTATGGTCCCAAATAAAGCAACGCTTGAACTATGGGTGCCGTACAATGGACTGGGGGCGATCCCAGTGACACCCAGACCAGGGCAAATTACGATAAAGCCATTCCCGAATATTGCCCCGGTGGGAATCGAACCCGCAACCACCATGTGCAGTGAGCCGAGCGGCCTACGCTCGAACCACTGCACCAAGCGGTCGTCAAATGTTATAATAGTTTTCAGTAATACTTTCTTAGACTTGAACAAACAACTGCTGCGTCATACGAAGCATAATTTGGTTGCAAATGATGACAGTAATAAGTACCTAGGCTATGAAATTCTCACCTAGTATGAGTCCCATGTAAATGTTTGCGCTTCCTAACAAGGACTTCAGAAAGACAATCAATCGAAACCATCCCTCGGAGTCACAGAAAGTGATCACCAGACCCAGCGCCAGTTCTGCAAATACGGCAATAATAACAGCGGTCCTTCTTCCAAAGCTGAAAGGAAGTGTTGACTCATCATGACATTCTATGCTTTGCATGCCAACTATTATGTAGAGCACAGGAAAATACTGTAAAGATTTAAAACCCCAATGCGTGTACCTTGAAAACGGATGAACCAATTTTGATCGAACATAGGTAGGTAACCTAAGAATATACCAGCTATAGCAAAACAGTAAAACACGTTGAATTCGGTTCATTCGTTCTGACTACTACACTTGCGACAAACAAAGGCATCAAGCCTATAACATATATCTTTGCATTGCGGCTATTTTATAAAAGCTATCGTATAGCTTGCTAATTGCCATAAGCATGGGCACCTCTAAAATTCGGGCCTGTTAAGTGTGTGTGACTGCAGCAACGCGAGCGAGCGGTGCTGGTACATATAGAAAAATTATATCATTAATATATAAATAAATATCGCCAGACAAACACACCAACTGTATGGTCCCAAACTAAGCAACGCTTGTACTATGGATACCGTACAACGGACTGGGGGCGATCCCATTGACACCTAGACGCGGGCAAATTACGGAAAGGCCATTTCCGAAATTTACCCTGACGGGAATCGAACCCGCGACCACTCGGTGCAGTAAGCCGAGCGGCCTACGCTCGAACCACTGCGCCGAGGGGTCGTCAAATATACATGATAATAGGCTACTTGCTAAAAAAATAAACTATTATTTATTACATATTTTGTAATGTATTCATGCCGTTCATGTACACCTACATATTAAAAACTTAACTAATAATGCCTTATCAATCTTTGTGGGAATTTGAAATATGAATAGTATTGTGTGTAGTACTGTGATGGTGAATGTATCTCGCTATCACAGTACACTAAGGTCACCGCCCTTTATAATTGCTATGTATTTAAAGATCCTCGTGCACGTTGCTCTTACCTGTCAGAAACTAAACCAAAAATGATACAGCCGAACACCAAACCGAATCGGCTCACAATCGCTGTAGAAAGTACTTTCAAATTATGGTCACAAAACACAAGCCACTGTAAAAAATAACAAACATGTACACATTTTGAAGTCGCTTCTGATCATTTAAGAACGTTAACTGTGTAAAAGTTATTAACCGTCTTTTTAATCCATATTAGCCAGAGTAGCTTCAAATGCCATTTATTGCATTTAATTTCTTCGGTTCCGTTATTTTCGAAAGTAATAGAGCATAAAGACGAATTGATAATCTGTAAATCCCCCGGTGGTATGCAGAAAACCTCTGATGGCCGAAGAAGGAACATGTCTTCGTATTGATTGAAGATGGCTGGCATCATGAGCGTGGTGGAGACAAAAGTCACAAGCCATTGCCAGCAACCGATCTTGCCGAGAACATCTGTCGTCACATCCTCATGTATGGTGCCGATTCTACAATAAATAAATCTTAGGCGCCTTGCTCACTGTTGAGTCGCGGCGGCGTCGCTCGTGGCGTGATTTTAAATAGAGCCGAGGCGCGGGCGGCTATGCGTTTTCTCATTCCACCAGTAAAGCAACACACGAAACGAATAGATAAAAAAATACAACCGAATTGAGCACGTCCTCCTTTTCGAGGTCGGTTAAAAATAGCGGCGGCGTCGAGGCGTGGGCACACTTAGCGCCCCTGCCTCGATCGCACCGCGACACTGCCGCGACTCTGCTGCGAGTTCGCCTCGACTCTAGTAGTGGAGCGCACTGTAAAACCAAGACGCATTGGAAGTCTGCGCCTCGACACCGCCTTGACTCTAGAGCGTGTGAGAGAGGTCCCTTAGTGCTACACTGGTCTTCAAATATTTTGATAGGATTAATTATAATTTACATACATGGACATGTCTTTGAATAGAGTTAAAAATGACATTCATCAGTGTGACACACCTAAGTAGCTGTATAGATTTGTAAACATGAAAATTATATTTCGATGCTTATAAATACTTTCGGATAGGTTGTCTTGACGTGCCATATCTTGATGGAATGTATTCCACTATGTTAATAAGAGAAATACCGCGAACCATTGATTTCCTAGTTATAATTACCACTTAATTATTCCATTTATAAACTTGTACAGCTTAGAATTCCAACGACAAAGTGAATTGTTAGCATACATGCGAAGCTCTTGAAGATAATACTTACAGGTTATTCTTCCTGTTTTGTTAACAAGATACCTAATCCTTTTTTTCTCCTCCTCCACGAAGTAAGAAGGTGCGTTTTATTAATATCAACTATGGATGTATGTGGATAGATACTGCTGTCGAATAACTTCATCTGTTCCAAAGCTTTCAGACACAAATTCGTATAGGTACTTATTCAGCTTTACATAGATAGAGATACAACTTATTTTTTAAGATTTACATTTAAGTCTACAATTTGATTGCTATGATTGTATAAAGCCAAACTCAGGTTTTCATCCTGAAAACCATTGAAACATTTGTTTGCTTATGTAAACTCTACAAAATAATAATAATATCTTAACTCAGTGAAACCACATTGGCTTCAATGATTCGTTATTCAAATATTAAGAACTAAGCGCATATACTTAGTATATTATTTACGTTATGTTAGTATTGACTACCGCAGATGATGTCATAATGATCTTGTTATGTGTCTTGTGGTTTGTAGATATCTATTGTTTGTTCTAATTGTAACCGTCTACGGCAGATGTCGATCATAAGTAGACAATCTAGTTGTGGCTGCGAATAAATAAGGTAATACCCAATCGAGAATATCGCTTAAATACAAGTTACAACACAAATTCATGAATGATAACGCATGCTGCATGATAATATCGTGATTTGTGTGATAACAATCTTTATCGTGTCGCTAAGCATTGTTACATCGCTCGATAGAGCCCGCAGTGTGGCGGCGGCGATCACCGAACCAGGTATGGCAAATGGAGATAAGAGGTTAGGTTTTTTTCGCGCGATTGCGGTAACCGACCCGCGGGTTGGCGCCTCGACACGACACGCCGATTGCCATCCATTCGCTCGTCCGCCGGCACGCACGCCTGGCGCTCGCCACCGCAACGCACGCCGTCGCGCATTCCACTAAACTCTCCCATCAATGGTGTTTGTGAATATCCTTCCAGAAGTTCAACAACGCATCTCTGACGCCGGAAACCGCCGCCACCACCATGGACAAGGATCACGCATTGGAGGAAATGATGGGAAAGCTCGGTGAGTGAGAGTTAACAACGTGTTCAAGCATATGGACGTTTAAAATTGTAATCGTTCGGTGCCGCGAGGTTCTAAATTTTTAACACGTTCCTTGTTTTTATTTCGTACGGTGAACCAGTGTAGGTAACGTGTATTGGCCCCGTTTTGACAGCGACTAGTTAGTCTTGTCTCGCTGAGAAATGTGATCTGTGTTGTAAGCTTAAACCTTCATATGAGTATGGGCATAAGTTTAAGCGGCGGTGCACTTTCCTTTCTAATTGATTATAGTCTCAATGTCAGCCTTGCCGATGATTATAAAAGTAGTAATTGGAACTATTGGACAACAAACTTGATTTGACAACATGCTTGATTTTCTTGTTCTTAAGATGTGAATTTATCAAACTATTTATAGGGAGGTACTTGAATAAAATAAAAATAAAATAATTAAGTGCGATCTGCACACGTAATATTCGATTGGATACCTACGCCTTCATCATTAACGTTGCCGTAAGAGTTAAAATTAATCAATAATTTCGTATTACTTTACTACTAATTCATTACAGTATATTAAACTCTTCATAAAATTGACATCTAAAACCAGTGGTTCGAGCGTAGGCCGCTCGGCTCACTGCACATGGTGGTTGCGGGTTCGATTCCCGCTCGGGTACATTTCGGAAATGGCCTTTTCGTAATTTGCCCCGGTCTGGGTGTCACTGGGATCGCCTTTGGCCATTGTACGGTACCCATAGTACAAGCGTTGCTTAGTTTGGGACCATATAGTTGGTGTGTCAGTCTGGCGATATTTATATTTATTTAATAACTTTCGAGTTGGTAGGTAAAGTACCTAGTACTTGTGGTTTGAAATTGACAAGTTGATGGGCAATAAGCGGGCTGCGTAATGTTCTTGACAACAAATAAGTAAAGTAGTTACCTAGATAGGTATCCGCATACTATACTTATACCTACTGCAAGCAACTTTCATGTGTGTTTTATAGCCTGTGTGTAGGTTAATAACCTCTACGGGCCTATCAATAAATACTACAAAATCAATAATAATTATATATTTATAATTCCGTTATGTATGTACATACATTTAACATTGAGAGATTTATGGCTTCTTCATTTAATATTCATGTTGACTACCTATTTAATTATCAGAGAGTTTCACCAGTGTCATTAGAGTTCGTTTTGAGAGTTATGTAGAGACCCCGATGGCAGAAACCACGATATGATATTTATGCAAAAGATATATATTAAAGCCATGTTTCTAATAAATTTGCCGTCATTCACACGATTAAACCGACACCGATAATTCTCATACATTTTATTGTATCAGTGTCAAATACGGCTACTTATTATTATCTTTCAAAAATGTCTATAAATGTTGAAATGTTGGCTACATAGTGTGAATGACCGCTAAGTATAAATATTTTATCAGTTTGTCCTTATGGACCTACTTTATAATTATAGTTACAAATATCATTACGTTGGAATCAGGATTCGCAAACGCGACACTGTTTGGAAATACTGCAACATTTACACATCTAGTGACGGCGCCGCGACCACAACACGAGACAAAAGGCTCATTAGAATATGAGAGAACTTGCAGTAGGTAGTCTGTCACATGTATTAAATGAATTTATTAATGTATGCAGAGAAATAGTAACACAAAGCATTCCGGTGAATATCTATAATATCTGCTTCTAACCTACTTTACATGAAATAGTCTCGCCTATTGTGTTCACAAAGTGACGAATTACTGCCAAGGTATGTAAACAATGGTATTAAATATGCTTTCAGCGCGATAAATTAATTCTGAAGAAATAAAAAGTAGAATACAGTTATGACAGGATCGGCAATCGGTTGGCAACGCGCTTTACTGAATATCAGATATGACAGATCATACCTTAATAAGATATGTATGTGGAAATTTATTTCATATTGATGTGCGCATAGAAATGAAAAATCTTTAGTAGGTTCACTGACGCAAAACAAGAAATCCTTAATTAAGGTGAAGGCGCCTGCCTAGCCCGCGAAATTCAAAATTTTCGAGTATTTTTATAGTTTATCCAAAATCTGAAAACAATTAAGACAACATTTTGTGATTTGCGACAAACACAGTATGCATTGCGTTTTTTAATACATTTATTTTACTCTAAATATTATCACGGTGGATATGATACTAGTAAATCACTAAATATACAAAAATTGCCAGATTATCTGGATAGCTGTCGTTCTTGAAATGTTTTAGAGTAAGTTGGATATATTAATAAATGCACTGCACACGGTCTTTTTCGCGAATTACAAAATGTGCCTTTTAATATTGTCGGATTTTGAAAAATTTCTAAAAAACCTCAAAAAATTTGAACTTCGCGGGCTAGATGGGCGCTTTAGCCTTAATTTTGTTTTGGTATCAGCGTGGGATCTCTCGTTTGTATATTACGTCAAACACCTTTTATAATTGAATAAACCCATAGTACGAAGGCTATGTATATGTGCTGTTATGTTAGTGAGTTAACAATGCGGTCATTTTAAACAATACATAATGTTAATTTTACCAGATGTCGCGGTAGAGTCGCGTGTCACTGTTGACCCTGTATTCAGTCGCCACTAACGTAATGAACAACTAACAACAAACGAATTATTGCTTAGATAACCTAAATACACACTTTTACGGCGATTTTAATGCTCATATCGCACTAATTTATCATTAAATAATTTTACATTTGTAGATGCACTGATATCGTAACAGTAGGACGTAGTAAACAGTAAATATTTATTAAAATTTAATTATAATTTGTAAAAAAACGTTTGGGATTGTTGATCGCATATGCAAACACGTTTGATATTTTCTGATAATAATAATAATAACATACAGAATATTTGTTTTATAAGTAGGTACCTCCCTAATCCGTGATGAATGAATGAAATGCTTACTACTACGTAGGTACTAGTAACACAAGGATAAACAATAAATTACTCATCGATACTACTAACTAATAATCACTTGAGCATTCACACTACTAATTAGCTTGATCTTATTCTGACAGTGTTTTTAATTTCAGAAATTTCTAAATTGGCTTTTTTATAATAATAAATACCTCCTGCTAAATAAATGTAAATGCTTAACATATTATTAATCGAGTTAAAAATATTATATTTTATAAAAAAATAGATTAAAATTTAAAAATAAATAAAAATAGACAAGCCCGTTGACTTTCTTGTCGGATCTTTTCTATCGAGGTCGCGTTCCGATCCGGTTGAATAGACTTACAGAAAAAAATACAATTTGTAAGTGCCCGCATTGGCCTAAACAAAATAAACGATATCAGTTTGAGTTTATTTGTATCTAGCAAGCGACGAAACCCAAATAGACGGACTAGTTTCACTCCCGCTAAACAGATAACTTTTATCAGGGTGACCTCAAATATTTGTGATAATAAACCACGGGAATAGGTATCTATATTTATTTGTGACGTTCTGCGGCTCTACCGTGGGCTTCACACTCGGTAGGTGGTAGCGTGTCTAGCGTAACATGACAAATCGTATAACACCCCCAAGGAACTAATCATTTGCAATACAAATATTGTACGTACCTAGGCTTGCGAACGTAAAATTCTTGGTAGAGCAACTGCACCTAATGTGTTTTGCTAACAAACAGTAAATTTGGTTTGTGTATCGCTATTTGTGTACTTACTTATTTGTAAGTACCTACTAGAGCATGAATCTCCGTGTTTCAGTAATATTGGCCTGTTGCCATCTTTGTTACACTGCAGAATACAACGGTCCTTAAATATTCCGACTATTTCGGTCTCTACCTACAATTTGTGTTTGTGCTTCCGATGACGAGGTTTTCGCACTTCTATACTTGGTTTGGTCTTGGTTTGGTTTGGTCAATTCAGGTTTCCTGTAACTTTATTGAGATATGAGATATTACGTATAATATTGTAGATACCTATGTACGTGCCCGATCATCTTCTATCTATCATTATTGTGATTTATCTATTATAATTAGGAATCGTTTATCAAAGTGTAGCCGTAATAGGTGTACCCTCAGATTACACTGTTTTGTAATCTGAAGGTGTACCTATTAGATTCTAGGTATCACGTCAGGCAGGTCCCTTACGGAGTAGATACTAATTATGATATTGATTATTGATAACGGTATTGAGTCGAGATCATTTAATATTATTTTATTTTATTTACTTATTTAACACAAAACAGGTAACAATCGTGTGAACATGAAGTAAATGTATTTATCTAAGAACTTATGTTATACCTATAATTTCAACCCAAAAACATATTCTTAATATATATTTTAAATGCATTAAAATTAAAGTTTTCTTATAATGTACATAATGCTCTGTTTTTGGCATACTTATCTATGTGAAATCCAGCCAATATGAAAACTTATTTAACAGCAATAATTTGAAAACGAATTCGTTTTAACCAATGACTTCGCTTCGCATCTAATTACTTAAAAATATTTATTTTTCTCATAGTGCAGGGACACCCGTTACAAGAGTGTAACGTTCTTGAAATGTCAACTAAATTATTTAAAGAATGGTTGAATGTTTTAAAATATCGCTGAACGTCATCGCATCGCTGGCGCGGCTCGGTCGGTTGATCCACATATCTACATATATACGAGATGTTTTGGAGGTGTGTCAAACTACGCAAACAATCTTAATACCAAAAAGTGGGCAGGCACTATGAGCAACACTAGCTAGCATTAAAAAGCTTTTGTAAGACTCTACGCTCACTTGTGAAAAACATAATTCACGAATCTATTCAATCTATGACTAAATACTGGTTCGTTATTCGTGGTTCGTTATTTTCGTCGCATTGTTATCTCGTTCTGTATAAATGCTCTATTGGAGAGCAGACGAAAATCATTTCATAAAAATATCGGTAATCAGCTAAGTCAGCGAGAACTGCAAGCTGACCTTGATACTAAAAGAAATGGGAAAATATGACCGGAAGAATAGGTATATCTTTGGGATAAATAATATAAAGCATAGGGAGTAAACATGTAAAAATAATATATTCTGAAATATCAGTTCTGTGTCTACGCACACACGAAACTGGGCTACTGTTTTTAGGTCAAACGTTTTAGTCACAACTGATATAAACTTCGTGATATTCATTTTTTCTGCTCTATTCTTAGTAAAGCCACCGATGATAATGACATGGGTGTCTGCTGTGAGCGACAGAGTTGCGAACAAAGTGGTTATACAACTAACTTTAAAACATAATGAAGATTTGTCGCATTATCTTATCTAAAGTGGCTAATATAATGAATGCGATACAATAATAACAACCCGGTTACACATAGGCTCATCAACAGCTATCTTAGTTTTGAGGTGAAACATGCTTAAACTATTTTGAGGAAATGATAAGAGTCCCAAAAAACTGATTTTGAGGTGATGATATTTTTAAAAACTTCTATTTTGTTTCATTATAGCGCAACTATTATTATTTTTAAATTACACTTTGGCATCTAAAACGTAATGTATTGTTTTAGCTCGACATCCTGTAATTTCATGCAATTAGGCAAGAATTTTTCCTTATTTACACGTTGAATAGGTATATTACATTCCACTTTAAAAAGTGGTTTACGTTTAAAATTTAAGCAAATTGCTAGCTTGTGTTATTAGTTCATTTTGTTGTTTACTACTCTGAGCATGGATGATGTTATTAAGATTTATATTTAGGCGTTACATATACTTACCTACCTAATAAACATGTTATTGTTCCAATACCTCAAAACGTATTTCCATCAACCTAATTCCATCAATATTTTGATTACTTGTACACAAGTATTTGTTTGAAAATTAGATACATTTTTTTCAGTACGATCGACGGCATTTATCATAATTTAAAGAGATTAACGTTTATTCTCATAAAAGTCATATATCGAAACTTATATACATGAGAACATGATAATATTCAAGTATTTTTGATTTATAATAAAACTAGCTGTGCCCCGCGACTTCATCCGCGTAGTATTTTAACTTAGCAAAAATTTCGGGATTATCGGGTTTAAAAGTATCCTATATGTTAATCCCGGCTATAATCTATCTGTGTTCCAAATTTCATCCAAATCTGTTCAGTAGTTTTTGCGTGAAGGAGTAACAAACATACATACATCCACACTCACAAACTTTCGCATTTATAATATTAGTAGGATATTATGTAAAACTAGCTGTGCCCCGCGACTTCATCCGCGTAGTATTGGATTATTGGGTTAAAAAGTATCCTATATGTTAATCCCGGTTATAATCTATCTGTGTTCCAAATTTCATCCAAATCCGTTAAGTAGTTTTTGCGTGAAGGAGTAACAAACATACATACATACATACATACATACATACATACATACATACATACATACATACATACATCCACACTCACAAACTTTCGCATTTATAATATTAGTAGGATAGTTGTAAATTTAAAGTTTCTATTTAATGAAATTGGTACTTTAGATTTATAAGTATTTTCAACTAAGATAGTATGTGCTTGGTAGTAATGTGGTAGATCAGTTTTAATTTGAATGAATATCCTACTAATATTATAAATGCGAAAGTTTGTGAGTGTGGATGTATGTATGTATGTATGTATGTTTGTTACTCCTTCACGCAAAAACTACTGAACGGATTTGGATGAAATTTGGAACACAGATAGATTATAACCGGGATTAACATATAGGATACTTTTTAACCCAATAATCCAATACTACGCGGATGAAGTCGCGGGACACAGCTAGTTTTGTTATAAAGCTGTGCTCCTTGATAGATTAACATTCTTTTCCGTAGTTCGTTTCTATATTGGGTAGTACTAGAACTTGCTCGACACGTGGGTCGTTTTGATATTTGTTTTGATTGTTTGATAATTTAGTACTTATTGAATCAGTTATTTATTATTTTCCTGATTAGAATGCAAGTATTGTATAAATTAATTGTTTTATGTTCATCAATTTAGTTTTTGTATATAATTTAGAAGTAGGTAGGTAGGTGTTAGATAATTGACCTAATGAAAAAGTTTTTTTATATTTTATTTCGTAAAATTGAAGATCGTTTAGTTTTGTTTTACCGGAATCACCCCCAAACCTCTATTAAATTAATTAAGTAGATGTGGTTTTACTAGGGAATTTTAAATAACTATATGAATGACTATAAATTGTTTATACATGGGAATTCAAGTAATACTACCAACCTCAAATCGTTTTTATAATTAGTTAATAGTTCGTCGGAATTGGCAGTCAGATACCCTAACTACCTACCTATCGTATATTTTTTAACAATCTTACTCGAGCGCGTGTCTCTACAATTAAAAGCTCTATGTTTTTGATCTAATCTATACAAATAAATAAAATTGGAGTGTCTGTTTGTAATATCAAAATAACACCTTTTCACTAAATGCATATCAAAGTACATACGACACGTATAGCAAAACGCGATTTAAAAATGTTTTGGCTGTCTGTCTGTCTGTCTGTCTGTCTGTGTGTTTGTTCCGGGTAATCTCCGAAACGGCTGGACCGATTTTGACGGGACTTTCACTGGCAGATAACTGATGTAATAGGGAGTAACTTAGGCTACTTTAATTTTTGAAAATCAATTAGGGTTCCGCGTAAAAAAATAAAAACACATGAAATCAAAGAGTATCTCCGAAACAGGTGGACCGATTTTGACGGGACTTTCACTGGTAGATAGCTGATGTTATAAGCAGTAACTTAGACTACTTTTATTTTAGAAAAGAAAATTTAAAAAAATGAAAAAATGGGTTCTGTCGTGCGGGTTCAGAACGCGGGAGCGGGCTTTTTTATTAAGTTAAATTCCACGCGGACGAAGTCGCGGGCTCAGCTAGTTATAAAATAAAACGAGAGAATATTATTGTGCCTGCCTAAATATTGTTTTGAGAACAACAAGAATGTTAATGGAACTATATACCAGTTAACAAATATGCAATATGATTCAATACCACAAAGCATTTGCAGGTTATACATTATGTTGCATATGTCACCTAAGTTTTGTTTACGAAATGAGTAAAATTATAAATAAATTATGTTCTGCTCAGCTCACTGATTTATTTTCACTATGAGCATTTATGTAACTGTTCTAGTTAGAAATGTATTTGCGTCCCACAAGATCTGTTGCCGCTGTGGCTGAATATTTAATAAGAAACATGTGTTTAAGCAAAGGAGGGCACGAAATAGGAACAAATAATACAAATATATATATTTACATATAAATGCCGTGTTTATAGTTTATTTATGTCGCATTTGTAATCACGTATCGACGTCAGGCTCGATGACTTCAGATTCTTAATATGATTTTCTGACGAAGACTTGATTATCAAGTAAATATTATACAAAGTTGAGTCGTATTAAAGACTGCATTCGACAGAGTCTATAGCAACAATGTAGGCAGGACTTGGATTAGATGATTGGCGTAAACGATGCTCTGCCGGTTGCGTCCAATTTGCAATTGACCAAAACTGTACGTAGGTAACTAATCCTACGCTCTAACTAAATAATTACGAATTTATTAACACGCATAATTATACAGGTCGGTGTGCCGTTCACCAGCGATACTTAGATAATTGTTTGGCATTCACACAGATTGAATTTTTGTCTGACTAATATTGAAAATATGAATATCGCAAAAAGCGACTAAATATATAAACATACTGATCGAAAACTATCGTTCACCAGCGCAGCGCTTGCGCATACTGTCACGTTTAGGGACTGTCTGGTTCTTGGGAACTATTGACCTGGAGAAAAGTGGATCATTGGAACTGTAACGTGTAATTTTAGTGTTGTAATTAGGTATAGACCAGATAGATAGTGTAATGTATAAATAAAACTATAATAAAGTCGTGAGTGTCCATGTTGACAGTGGCGAAGCAGTCGTTGCATCTGTGTCAACAGTCAATAGTTATTGCGTGACGCCCTATTCCAAACTAGAGGACGTAGCAATGTCATAAATGACAAGAAAACTCACTGTCGTTACAACCTTGCGTGTGTATATTACATTTTCCGTAAAGAATCAAGATTCTATTGTTTTATTTAGGAACCTACCTACAATATACGGTCACAAGATAGGATTATTTCGACAGATATGTACCAAAGAAGAAGGTCGTTGCGTGTTGATAACAGCTAACTTTAAACTGACCGGTTTTTAACCTCGAAGCGCAACCGTGTAATATATTTTAATTCTTTTATTATCGATACTTTGTAGTTTTATTTGATTAGACTCTTGTTAGAGCCGAATCGTTAAGGGTTCATCGATGGTTTCAGTTTATTAGTATTGGTAATGTATGTTTTTACTGTAGCTACCTATGCTACAGCGAGGTTAAAATAATCAATGTCGTCAGACTGATACACCAACTGTAAGGTTCCAAACTAAGCAACCCTGGTACTATTTATATCGAACAATGGACTGGGGGCGATCCCAGACCTGGGATAATTAGGAAAAGGCCATTTAAGAAATTTACCCCGGCCAGAATCGAACCCGCAACTATCCGGTGCAGAGAGCCACCCAAAAGGGGGTATTATTATATTAAAAGGTGTTTCAAAAGTCCGAAAGAATAAGCTGATATGTAAATGTCCCTATACTAAGCCTAAGTTTGGTCAATGAAAAATAATGTTAGTTGTTCGTCTTGACTACTGCATAATATTATTAATGTGTGATAGATAACTGTATTTCTGATAGTTAAGCACGTTTAGTTGTGTTAATTGATAAGATAGTATAATGACGCGAGGGGCGTGAGTCGGACGGATCGGGTACAGGGCGGTAGAGTTCAGGGGTCGCAGCCAGCCGATAGCGCTTGCCATACCATACATTTACATGCACATCCACACATTTGTTTCAGTATTTTTATCTTTAAAAAATATTTATTTTAATTTAAATCAAAATATTGACTTACTCAACAGGAATTTTCGACCTGACATCGTCAAAGATTATGGCTATCATGTGACTGGTTGAGTTGGTTAAAAGTTTTGAGATATTTATTTTAAAATACCTTAAAAATATATGTGTTGTTACATTACAGCGAATACTGGGTGAAACAGAAAGGGTATACTATTTTTTGCAACTTTACTTTGTAAGTTTAAAACTATCGGCTTTGCGGGACGTGGGAAGTACTAAAGGTTTTGTAGACTTATGAAATCTGTCAACAGCTGTATAGGAACCTGTAACACCTTTTCTTTTTCAAATTTCCTCTAAAGCTGATAGTTTTAGAATAACAAAGTTAAGTTTTGAAAAAAAGTATGCCCTTTCTGTTTCAACCTGTATAGCGGACCTTACACTTAAGAAAGTGCGAATAAATAAAAGCAGGTACATTTAAGGGTATAATAGGCACTCTGTAAGTGGCGTAGCACATCATGACTTTGTTAATTGGCAAACCTGGGCTCACTGTCGCGTGACTGATGGTACATCGACAATATCGTTTTTACGTAACATGCATTGCTGACTTAGTAACACGTGGTTAATAAAATGTTACAATGAAAACAAGCAATGTACTTTGGTCCGCGGCCGCTGCTGTCCGCATGCGCGTGCGCGCGGCATTCTTGCCATTTGTAAACATTTTTTGTTTTGTAGGTAACTTATATACCTCTTAAAATGTAATAGGTTACACTCATCAATTCTGACAGCGAAACTAAATTCAAGAGTTTTTCTCTATAGTTATCTATTCCATTCGCCCTAATCGAGGACACAATATCACCGATATTGTTATGCAAATCTTATTTCGCATCGATATAACACGTGAACCAACGTAAATTGACATTTACAGCGAGCACGTAATTTTTATACAGATATTCTTTTGTGTTTTAAATAATTCTTTAACGATAAGTTGGTAATAATTATGCTTAAAAAAGTGGTAAAACCGGTACCCATTGGACACGGATGAATTTAATCAGTTTACAAGGCCCTTTAGTATGTCAACATAGTAACTCAACATAGTAATGTTGAGTTTCGCAGTATGTTGTCAAATCAACCCATAATTGACAATTTCATGTGTACTTGCAATGCAACTGATCGTTACTTCCGATTATATATTCCAAGTAGGGCTTCTTGTGTGCTTTACAATCAATAAATTATATAGGTAGGTAGAAGGTTACACAAAAATACTGTGATATAAGTACTTATGTATGTATAATTTATTACGAAATGTAAATACATAGTTACTACACCTACGATAAAAGACTGGAGATATCTCTGAAGTCAGGTAGGTCCCATGAGTGCTTTAACGCTTTGTCAATTATTAATGACAAACTATTGTTAGTCGCTTCAACAATCGTTGCCGGATCTTCTCAGTCGAAGTCGGTGTTTTTTTAGAGGCCAAGCCCCCCCCCCGTTTAGGCCAAAACAAAATAAACGATTTGAGTTTAACATCTGACAACTGTGAACTACCATCTTTCCAATTATGTATGACCTTAGGTATTCAACGTGAGTGGCGTCTCTACCTATGTACCTATTAGTGATGTCGTTCCAAAATTAACTCCTGCCTCCCCGACTGTTTCAGGTGACTTCGGGCGGTACCAATGCTTCCAATTCATCCTCCACATCTTGGCGGCCATGACTGCCGGCATGCACATGCTCTCGCTCGTGACCGTCGCTGCGGTACCGGAACATAGGTCAGTATGTTTTCCTGTGTACCATATCTAGGGTTGTTCATGCCCTCGGTTGGTTGGTCCCTGTCGATATTAAATGTATGGAGATGGTTTTACGTCGGACAGCTTCCTAAATAAGTAAACATTGCTATTGCATTCTGGGCGCAAATAATTAGTTTAAAATTTGCCTTTTTTAATGTCCACCCTCTAACAAATTAGTGGGTTGAAAAGTTAATTAGTTTGATTTGCCTTATTTCTTCCTAATTGATGCCTTATTCCTGTCAGACGGATATGCCTGTATGAATAGGGAAGGAAGGCATCTAACTGCCTTGATTTTCAAGAAATCACCCATTTAATATCGACAGTAAGCTCGCAATAAAACAGGTATTAGTGCATGCGCATCATGACATGGAATTTATAAAGAAAGTACTCAAGTATTATTTAATTTATTACTGAGATTAAATCTATATAAGCTGTTTATGGATGGGTATTTGTGTTTTGTTGATTATTTAGGATATCATGAGAATATGTACGTGTATACAATTATTTTACTTTATCAAATTAATATTAAACCTTATTTCTAAGGGTGGGTTTGGTTTGGGTTATTTAATCTAAAGGTGTGCTTCCTGGTTGTTCTACAGCGTTTAAGTATTGCTTGGTTGGATGAACCGTGGGACAAAGGGGGTCGGCTTTGGTGTTCGTTTTGTATTCAACAGTGACGTTTTCGGTGCCGTTATATTTAGTGTTATGAACGTAAGTAAATCCTTCGGTAACATACCTACGTTTGTTTGTGTCTGGTTCACTGCGGCTGTCGCTTTTTGTCTAATAATAACATTCATAACATCACTAATACCTAAACAACATCAATCTTCAAAACTTCAATAGGAATCCTTTACACATTACCTATTACACAATTGCATACATTTTTTCTGAGCAGTTTTGTATAAACTTCAACAACAAAGTGATATGCAGATATAAACTATTCTGCTTTTTCTTTACGAAATAATGTGTTAAATTTACGTTCGAGATGACTTTTTTATTATGTAAACTTGATATAGATATAACTGAAATTTGCATATCTAAAGGTGAAACACATTCATTTTATAACGTTTAGGTATAATTATAATTATCATTCTTCATACTTCATTCTACATATTGATTACCCGAAAACGACGTGCTTCATTGCTATTATTAGATTATAACACTGCTTTTATTATTGTAAACAAACAGTCATGAACCTGGTTTAGCTAGATACATTACAAGATAAATGATTAGAAGTAAATATTTAACTTCAGTCAATCAGTATCTAACATCCGCACCTTGCAATGCACCGCACGATCGTAATAATTAGCTGTGTTCAGTGACGAAATAGCAATACAAACGAAATGTTTTTGGATTTCAGATGTTACCTGCAAGGTGTAGATAGTCACAATCATACGGAGCCGTGGAACTCTTCGCTGGTTCTAGACGCTATACCTCTAAACGAACATGGAAAATTAGACTCGTGCAGAATGTATGGAGAGAACAAGACATTGATAGAATGCCAGTCATGGGTCTACGATACACAATATTACACGTCTTCTCGTGGCATCGAGTGGGATCTCGTGTGCAGCCGCCGGTGGATGGGTGCGTCCGCGCAGACCGCTTACATGTTTGGGGTAATCGCCGGCTCCCTCGTGTTTGGGCGATTGTCAGACAAATTGGGCAGAAAGACAGCATTCCTTTGGTCCGGAATCCTGCAACTGTTGTTCGGCGCTTCTGTAGCATTCACTTCAGACTACTATAGTTTTGTTGGGCTTCGTTTCCTATACGGTATCTTCGGATCGGGTTCATACATAGCCGGGTTCGTACTGACAATGGAAATAGTAGGACCGTCCAAACGTACTATATGCGGTGTTACGTTTCAAATCATGTTTGCCGTTGGGATAATGCTGCTGGCCGCCTGGGGATACTTGATAGACAATAGGTTTTACTTACAAATTGTGTATGCTTTACATGCGGCGGTATTACTTCCTCACTGGCTATTGATGGACGAGTCGCCTAGATGGTTGTGGGCGCAAGGACGCGCTCGTGAATCGGTCGCTATTATAGAAAAGGCATTAAAAATCAACGGCACCACAGAACCAGTTGATACGCCACTGTTAGTCTCCCACTGCAAAGCCACATGTGCTAAGTATACAGACGAACATTCCGCAGGAACAACTGACCTCTTTAAAACACCAAAGATGCTTCAGAAAACTTTATTAATCTGCGGGTGTTGGTTCGTCAATTCAGTGGTTTACTATGGCCTATCACTTAATACCGGAAAGCTGAATGGAAACCCTTACTTTTTGATGTTCTTGATGGGAGTAGTGGAACTCCCTAGTTACGTGTTAATCGTATACTTTTTAGATCGCGTCGGTCATAGAGCTCTCATAAGCACAATGATGTTGTTGGGTGGAATCGCTTGTCTAGTCATAGTCGCTCTGCCTCACGGCTCAACGTCGACCACTGGCGTCGTTATGGTGGGAAAATTATTTATATCTGGTTCTTATTCGATTATTTACAAGTACTCGGCGGAACTATTTCCGACGGTCGTGCGCAGTTCTGGCGTGGGCTTAGGCAGCATGTGTGCGAGTGTGTCGGGTGCTTTAACACCTCTAATCAATTTGCTCGATACTCTAAACCCCAAAATTCCCACAATTCTTTTCGGATTTTTGGCCATATTATCAGGATTTTCCACTTTCTTCTTGCCCGAAACGCTGGGTAGAAATTTGCCTCAATCATTGGAAGATGGCGAGAAGTTTGGTGTGGGAGACACGTGCTTCACGAATTGCAGTGGTCGACGTATGAGCACCGCGTCCGTAGATCTGCCAGAAACAATGGTGCCTTTAGAAGAAAAGAAATCATAAAAACATGACGCATATGATACAAATTAAATGCATCATGAGTGCGCATCAAAGGTGACAGGGTAATAACATAGTACAGGGACGTACAAGTAAATGGTAATATTCTTATACTCGTATGTGACCCTTCAATTCTCACCTGCTGCGTGAGAATGATATATGGGTAGGTAGGTAGGTATAAGCATCGTGTGCCTATGGAAAAATATGTTCAATATTGAACGGGGGATAGTGTGGTTAAGTTTTTGTTTGTAATTTGATTATAGTTACGTTTTGCAAAGAGTTAGAGAATATTTGATAATAATGCTAAAATTATCTAGTCAAGACTTTGTAATGAGCATCGGTTCATTTGAGCTGTTTTGCTTTAGACTGGATTCGGACTGGATTGATCCACTATAACGGCTAGTTTTATACTGGAAAATACAAAATGCATATATTATTAATAAAGAAAAGTATATTTTAACTTTTTTGTTAAGACACTTACAAAATAAGTACAATGAAATTGTATCTTGTTGTGGTTACCTACGTCAGTCAGATTTACCTTTTATACCAACGAAAAATTGTTTATTTACAAATAGTTTGGTATACAAAAAGAATCATATATTTAGAAAATCATCAGTCAATTAATCATATTGTAAGTAGGTACCTAAATAAGTCACCCGAACAGTAAATAGGTAGGTATCTTTGGTAAGGCCCAATCGTAAATCCTACCTACTAGAAATTTTAAGCGACAACTATATAAAACTGAGAAATAGATAGAATAAACAAAGACAACTGAAAATATCTGACTGATGACACTTCGACTGTTATTGTATACCTAGATGATAATTAGTCAATGTGGCTAATAAATGTATGGGTACGTACCTGTGTGGGCAACTGTATTGTAGAGATAGTCTGACCAAATTATGAGACTTTATTTAATCAATACATAAAATATAGGGGGAATTTTGGAAACTCCCACACATGTGAATATTATTTGGTTAGGTTGAATGTATTTCTATATAGATAAAGACGTGGGTAGACAATATTTCAACATACTTATATTATACTGTTGGGTGCTTGGTAAATTTTAGACATTTTTTAGAAAATTTTATAATTTTAGATTTTTTCTGGAACTAAACAGTAGGTAAAAGCATTAATTTATTTACTAACATTCTATAACAATTTCATAGCATTTACTATTATACATGTATTGTAGGCAGTAATTATGTGTATCTACCTAAGACTAAAAGTATAATAAAGAATATAAGTACCGACTAAGCGAACGTTGAAACCAAATTTACACAGAAACGAATGTCATATTCAGACTGTAGACTATATAAATAGACTCCATTTAAAACACTATGCAATAACATACCTACATAAATCGTGATCAACTAGGTACCTAGTATGTATAATAATATAAGGTCGGTAGTTGGTATCCCTTCAGATTACTGACAAATGAAAATTTATGCATCGGTAATACAGTACAAAAACACGTCTTTGACGCTGTCGCATGCCTGCGAGCTCTTCTATAAATAGCAAGGTTTAAATAGCCCTAGCTCCTTGACATTTCAATAAATAGTCCTGCACATTCCGTAATAAACAGACTGACGATTTTAACGATGTCCGAACGAAATATGAATGTTAAAATTAATTTAAGTTAATGCATTATTTATATCAATAAAATTGTCGGGTTGATTCCTAACGCGTTACGCGATAAGGCCTTCAAAGGACGCTCGTATTTCATCGATCGATGTCGTTCGACAAATTGTGCCTTACGCGAGGCTATCGGTTGCCCACATATTTGCTCTTAAAATTAATCTATACAGGATGTTTCAAAATTCCGAAATAATACTTTAGGTAGGTAAGTACTTCCATATTCCTTTGCTATACGGTAGCTGGTGTGTTAATACAAAACTATCATATGTGTTTTATGAGTTATGAACCTTTGAAAATTTATTACAACTTTCGTACCTATTGCGCCCTCATAAAACATGACATGAAAACATCTCATGGTCTAGAAAACAGTTTAAACTTGCATTTACGAGTTGCTACTCGTAAAAGCAATGCTTTCTGGCTGCTGCCAGCATTCAAGAAAAACATGATTACATTTGGTTTTTGCTAACAGGAGAGATTTATATTTTAAATTATGTTCGAATTTCCATAAACTTCTATACTATTTTATTATATGCCCGATACACACCCATACCTCCAGGTATTATTTAGGACTCTCGAAACACTCTGTAGTTGGCGTCGTTGCTTGCTCTCCATATTTGCAAGTGTCGATAAAAATCTAGCTTGTCACTAGTCAGTAGGCATCTTACCTATAGTGGCAAAAAAACTGAGCCTAGACGTATATATAGGCAACAATCAATTTCAGTTCAAAAATATGTAAGTACATATAATAAGTCCTTACATTCAAACTAGGCAGACTCATAAGTTATAAATTATATTCACGTATAGATTTTATTGCTAGTAGGTAGGTAGGTATTTAAGGATGAAGGAAAATAATGTGCGGAAAATTTTGACAATAAATTTTATTTATCCGTTTAGTTTGACGCAAGAGGTGTCACGCGACTCACGCTTATTTTGAGGTTAAGGCGGAGATCGCCATAAAGTTTTTTTACACGACTGCCATAAAGTATAGTGTAATTTATTCAAGGTTCATGTAGGGATATACAGGGCGATTTTTTCAAGTGGAAGATGGTTTAATCCGAATATCCGTAACAATGAGGAATAGCGAAATACTCAAAGGAGTATCGTAGAGTTTTTGGTCAACACCAAACACAGCACCACTGTATTTTTGAAAAATCACTATTCCTAGCCTTGAATCAAGCTTAATTTTGAAAAAGTCAAACTCTATTATGACACCATTCGATAGTATAGCTGATAAGGATAAAATACTGGGATAAAATCTTTTACTAAAAACTATAAAATAAAAGTTTAATAACTAAAATGTTTGTCAAGGCAGTCGTTTTTATTATTATAATTAATGTTACTTAGTGGGTATCTAAGTAGGTACGTCAGGTATATCCGTAAACCAAGACATAGGAATGTCGTAAATATTTCTCATGAGCCGGATATACCTAACTTGACGTGTTCAATCAATCATTTTCTGGTTAGGTAACATGTCTAACTACCTATCTGCGTGAAAGGCGTAAACTTATGCTTGAATGTTAGCCAGCATTCACTATCTTACTACCAAGGTACGTAGTAAATCTATATACGAGTATATATAACTCAAAGGTGACTGACTGACTGACATAGTGATCTATCAACTATCAACGCACAGCCCAAACCACTGGACGGATCGGGCTGAAATTTGGCATGCAGGTAGATGTTATGACGTAGGCATCCGCTAAGAAAGGATTTTGATTAATTCTACCCCCAAGGGGATAAATAGGGGATGAAAGTTTGTATGAAACTTTGTCAATTAAATTCCACGCGGACGAAGTCGCGGGCACAGCTAGTATTATTAAATAATTATCATTAGGCATCTATTACTTACCTAATGGATTATAATCTATAATTTTAATTACTTAAATTCAGGTACCTACATACCTACCTACTCAGGTAACTCTTTAATTTCATGAAATAATGATTACTACTTATTAGGTAAGTACCTAAAGACCGTAAATGGATATTTATGCATAATCTAAAGAATGAGAGCGGTCTTGAGTTAGCGTTTGACGTGTCATTTTGCACTGATCTGACTGAACCTACCTGTGACATAAGAATTATATTTCAGGACCCCCCTCAGCCTTAATAGGTACGGGCTTAGAATGTTTATTGGTAAATATGTTCGATAAACCATTTAGTTAACGAAGGTTTAATCTACTTAGAATGTTAAAGTTAGTTAACTACTTGGTTGTAAAATTTATTTGAAACTTAAGTAGGTACGTCAAGGAGTAGCTTCTGACTCGAGGATAGTTTTTATATAGATAGGATTTTTCTGATTGCAAAAATTGTTGCACATGTCTTTTTACTATTCTGTAACCAAGCATAACTGTTATTTACACTTTTTAATTTTATTAAGTAAGTACCTAATTACATAGTTTTAAGAATTATTTGTTAATGTTTTATAACTGTAATGGCGGTTGTGAGTGTCGAGTTATAAATTTATACTGATATTTAATGGAGTTTCAATAAATACATTTTACGAAAACTATAGTTGTTTACAATTTTCGCTATATCTATAGGTACAAGAGTTCCTTAGCCCCGTGACAAAAGATCGTCAGACAAGGTAAAGCTTTTGAAGGATGTACCAACTACCTAGTTGCTGTATGGGTCTAGCAATCTACTGACTCTACACATTAGCCCATAAACTCTAATGAAATAATTATACCTATTATCTTTTATTTTCAGATGCTGGGTCGACGGGGTAGACACCAACGAGTCCATAGCAGCGTGGAATTCTTCTGAAATAATAGCAGCTATCCCAAATGCAACGACCGGTGGTCTACATAGTTGTCAAATTTATGAAAATAATGTATCTACAACTTGTTCCAAATGGGTTTTCAACACTAAATATAGATCGTCATCACGCGCTATTGAATGGAATTTGGTCTGTGATCAAAGATGGATGGGTGCGCTGGCACAAACTACATACATGTTAGGGGTGTTCACGGGGGCGGTCGTTTTGGGCGGCATGGCAGACAAGTACGGAAGAAAAACGATATTCTGTTGGTCAGGAGTGTTGCAATTGATCTTTGGTGTATTGGTGGCCTTTATACCAGAGTATTGGTCCTTTTTAGTCGTTCGCTTCTTGTATGGAATCTTTGGTTCTGCGGGCTCCTACATTACTGGGTTTGTGTTAACTATGGAGTTGGTGGGAGCAAGTAAGCGCACAGCGTGTGGCGTAGCTTTTCAAGCCGCTTTTGCCGGTGGCATTATGTTAGTCGCTGGCTGGGGAGCTCTCATAGATAACAGGCAAATACTTCAAGTGATATACGGACTGCATAGCCTACTGCTTATCCCACATATTTGGATTATGGCCGAGTCGCCTCGCTGGCTGTGGGCTCAAGGACGGTCTAAAGAATCTGTAGACATAGTAGAAAAAGCATTAAAATTCAACAAATCTGAATATACTTTAGATAGGGCAGAGTTAGTATCCAGGGGAAAGGTGGACGCATCTAAGGGCTCGGCAGCACCATCAGCGAGTACGGGAGACTTGTTTAAGACACCCAACCTAAGAATTAAAACGTTGAATGTTTGTTTCTGTTGGTTCGCTAATTCAATAGCATATTACGGTCTCACACTGAGCACAAAACTAGAAGGCAATCCTTATTTGATAACAGCCATCATGGGCTTTGTTGAGCTTCCAAGCTATGCGGCTGTTATTTATTTCCTCGATATTTGGGGTCGGAGGCCACTGATAAGTTCAATGATGTTGGTGGGCGGTACCGCGTGCGTGGGTGCTACCTTCTTTAAAGCTGGAAGTACTGTATCCACGGGGATCGTAATAGCAGGTAAATTATTTATGTCAGGTTCTTTTGCTATCATATACAATTATTCTGCAGAACTATTCCCCACTGTAGTGCGTAATTCTGCTCTCGGTTTGGGATCTATGTGTGCCCGGTTGTCTGGAGCCCTGACCCCGTTGATTACACTGCTGGATTCATTTAATCCCAAAATTCCAGCCATAACATTCGGAGCGGCCGCTATTATCTCGGGTTTCTTGTGTTTGTTCCTGCCCGAGACTATGAACCAGCCCATGCCACAAACACTCGCGGATGGAGAAAATTTCGGGAAAGGTGATACCTGTTTCGGTAGTTGTTTGGGGAAAAGACGAAACAGGACCCATTCCGAGGACAATAACGTTGCCGAATCCATGGTGCCCTTAGAAATTGGAAGTAGAAAAGTTTGATTTATGTTATACTTAATTACCTACCTACCTAGATAGGTATCTACTTACGATTCCATCTGAGTAACATTGAATCTAATAAATCAATAAGGATGTGATAGAAGAAAATTGTACAGGTCTAAGTGCCTTCTATGTTAGTGTTTTCAAAGAGTTATGGTAAAGAATTCCTCGTGTATGTTCCTATTTGGGATACACTTACCTAGTTAGATTATTTATAATTATATAAAAGAAATAATATTGTTACGAGATTGTCTTACCTAGATCAATAGAGATCACATGTTTGATTTACCAAACGAAGAATTTATATTTAGCTTGAATCATTTATAATTATTTTCATTAGGTACTTCCCTATGTTTATTAAGTAGTGAAGGTGTTAATTGAATGTTGGCATGTGAAAATGTTTTCACGAGTATATTTTTTATAAGCGTTAACGTGATGCATGTGCCCACAAGCGTATCTCGTGGCTAGTTTTAAGGCTAGTGTGTTTTATTGTATTTTATTTGATTCATTAGCAATTTTGTAAAAATGTACATACTTAAGACAATAAATTTTATTTATAGTTTCAGTGATGGTTTATTGTTGTCATGAAAACACTGCAATGGTTCAAACTCAATATAATTTTATATTGACACCAAACAATCATTATTCAGTGAGAATAAACATCAACATCGATGCAAGAACAGTGATGAACATAATAAATAGGTAATTACCTACCCACTTACGAATAAAGTCAGTAGTTAGGTTATACAGAGAATATTGAGGGATACAGATATAGGTACCAACGGCCCGTATTACTTACTCGATCTCACGTCTGAGAGCGATCTTGGAAATGTCATACCAGTACAAAATTACATGTTAAGGTGAAGGCGCCTGTCTAGCCCGTGAAATTCAAAATTTTGGAGTATTTTTATAGTTTATCCAAAATCTGAAAACATTTAAGACAACATTTTGTGATTTGCGACAAACACAGTATGCAGTGCGTTTATTAATACATTTATTTTACTCTAAATATTATCACGGTGGATATGATACTAGTAAATCACTAAATATACAAAAAATGCCAGATTATCTGCATAGCTGTCGTTCTTGAAATGTTTTAGAGTAAGTTGGATATATTAATAAATGCACTGCACACGGTCTTTTTCGCGAATTACAAAATGTGCCTTTTATTAATGTCAGATTTTGAAAAATTTCTAAAAAACCTCAAAAAATTTGAACTTCGCGGGCTAGGTGGGCGCCTTCACCTTAAAAAATATGTGGCAAGCAAAAAGTAAGTATATCCGGTGCGAAGCCGGGGTGGGTCGCTAGTAGATCTACAGATAATGTAGGTAAGTGTATACTTAATACTCTGAACTCGGTAATACTCTTTCATATTCCTTCTTGTGAGTTAGGTACTTTTTCAAACACAATAGTAAGGTTTTGTAATTGAACCAATGGATATGAAGTACGAATAGCTATTACGAATTAGATATACCTACCTACTCAATTTGTGACCCTCAAATTGCGAAACTTTAGATCTTCTAAGAGGAGGACAGATTTTGCGAAATAATAATGAGTTATAAATGTAATTCCAGTAAGAAGTCATCGTATTAATTCTACTACCTACCAATCGTTTTGAGCACTCCAGCACTTACAATACAATCTTTTGTTAGTGCTTATATACTTAATCATGAATTCGATCGTACATACTTACTTATACCTAACAACTTTTAACAAGAAGTGTTTCATTTATGACTTAACTACCTACTTATTAGAATTTATAATAAAACAAACTTTTTGATACTCAAAATAATTTAAGACGTGTTTTAATAATCATCAATTCTATACAGATTACGCTTCTGTAACTAGGTGTTATCAAAGCCGAAACGGTCATTCACAACGACCACGATGAACAACATTGCGTCGATGTACCTCCTGACAAGAAAATGCGTTATTGGCTCTTGCAAGTGCCCGTGCGGCTAGTGCCAATTTAAATTTTCATTCAAAAACGGATCTAAAAATAATAAAGGAACTTTCACAACAGTATCTGCATCGATACAATTTTAAATAAGCTTGCCATTCAATTGTAAAATGTTTATAAAAACTACAACAATATTAACACTAAGTATCAATTATTCAAGAAATATTATATCATCTGAATGGTTCAATACCATTGCTGAAGCCTGTGGTTACATGGATTGCTTACTTAATTAATTAGATAACTAACACATTTTTTTAAGGTGTATTAATTATAAATAAGAAACACATAAATGAAATAAATAATAATATAATGAGCTATGTTCTTTTAGCTCAGACAACTAATCTATCTTGAGACAGCCTTGCCTTGTACATGGCGGAATCTTTTCTATGATTAAAAACAATACGCTTTATTTCCCTCTTCGACATTATTCATTAATTAAGCTTTTACTTTACGGATAAGTAACAAACAGTAATTTAATAGAGTACCTGCCTATTTTAATGTAAGCTTCTTCACGATTCCATAATCCAAACGCAGATAATGATGCACCTGTTTAAGAAATTGCGCTAAAAACGAGGCAATTTAACAACATAAGTACCTAACTGTGTAAGTACTCATGTTTTAGAAGACTTATAGATAAATACTGGGGGATAACAGGAATAATTATCGGTGAACAAGTTATAAATATTGTCAGACTAACACACCAACTGTATGGTCTAAGCAACCCTTGTATTATGGGTGACGTATGGACTCAGCCGACGTTCTAGTAATACCGAGACCGAAGATAATTCTGCAAATTTTCCCCAACGGAAATCAATCCCGCAACCTACCATTGTTATATACGACAAAAAATTTTGGTGTAGGTATATATAATATCGTTTTTGGTATTACTTACTTAACCTACATAATATTTGGAAATTCAGAATATCCAACTGTTCATATTACCTACTCACATTTGTTAGGATTGAACCATTCAAAATGTTTTTGGAATAAAGTATCCTTTATGTGACAAATTTAACATTTAGACAATATTATCACAAAACACTAACTCTACCTACCTTATAAGTATTTACGTTAGCGTAAGATTTGAAGCAAAGAAAGCTTTACATAATAAACTATTTGACAGTAGTTGATAATAACTAACATTTTGTTCCACTGATATTTATACACTAACTAGCCCAACAAACACATTCCAAAGTGAGCAATCCTTCAATTGTGGATTAATTGGGGAGCGATCCCAACAACACCGGAAGTAACAAACAAGTTATAATAAATGTAGTATGTAGGTATATAAAAATACAAAACATGAGATTTTAATTTCGTATAGAGAACATAATTACAGTGGACTGGTATTCACGCTAACAATAATACTGAGTAACATTCTACTAAACATCGAAAAATAAATACTTAACTAAAAATTCAATTAAATTGTTCTATGCACTTTTTAGAATTCCCAACCAATGTTTTTCATTCAATTGCATTCTACAGATACAACCAAGTTTTGTTTACAAGTACTAACTGTTCTGAGAGATGTGTTGAATGTCTAAAAAAGGGCTTAGTTCAAGAGTTGAAAGTTTAACTATAATGTAAATATCAAAGTTATGGTTTATGATTCACATAACAAAAAAAATGCTTTTTGAGCAACTTTTACAATAATGGGGTGTAGAAGGCTTGCATCTCTGATATGTTACCAACTATTGTCCACACTCACAGCCTGCAAAACGGTATGGTAGAAATTATTAATACACAACAATGGACAAATGTCAGGATACATATAAAAACAGGAAAATGATGTAAATGCTTTCTCAAGTTTAGATTAATTAACTAAGAAGTTAACAGTAAAATCTAGTTACAAGTAATGTGCACACAGATTTTTTTACTGTATTACATTTTTCCAGTTAATATAATGTTGTGTAATAATTTACTGTATAATACTTGTTTATGCAAAATGGCAGTAAATATGACATTAAACAAAAGCATATTTTTAAATAACCCTGAGGAAACATAGCACCAATTATGTTTATTTTCAGTAAAATTTAGAACATTGCCAAACTACCAGCTACCTACTTTAACCACCAAATACTTAAGACACTACTGAAAAAGGGCTACTAATTTTTAACACCTCATACGAAAAATGTGGAAAAAGTTAAGTAGCATTTAGAAAATAGTGTTTCAGTATTTGGCTGAACAATGGTTGATGAATTTATAATGCCCGCTAATCAAGAGCTATTCATTATAAGCCAACACACATGTCTTTGGCTCGTTGTCATAAAAATTTACACATAATTGAATAAAAAGCATTCATACCCGCTACTCTAATTAATAAAGTAACTAGATTAATTAAAAAGGCATTTATATCAATAATCTGGACAGCGAGTGTGAGGAATCTTCCCTGCAAGTGGAGCCTTTGATTCTGATGGTATAGCAGTATGCACAACAATAGCTGGCTGCGTGGGAGTGGGTGGATGCAGTTCATGGCTCTCTCCAGGGGCCAGGTTGGCCAGTGCGGCTAATAGGTCATGGTTAACTAGTGGCTCATTTTCTTCACGAGGCTCCCAGCCCACGGGAGGACTAGCTGGTGGGGAGATCAAAAACTGTTTGACAGGCGCAGGCGGCCTCAGGTTTATTAGCGACACAGGTGTAACTGGTTGGGCGAAGTAACAATTAATACACGACTTGTAAAACTGATATTGGTGCAGTTGAATGCGAGCATTCGCTGCCGCCAGCGGACTGTCATAGTTAACGCGCAAGCGTCTAAAACTGCGGAGCCACTGAAAAGTAATATTATCTGAAAACGTGCGAAACAAATCTTCCATTTCTTTTTTTAGTTTTTCGTCGGCAAACACTTCGCTATGTATATTAGTGACGATTACAGATTTGGGCAGATCATCGAATTCGTCCACTTCATCTTGCACATCGCTTTCTTGCTCTAAATTTGCAATATTTGGATGAATATTAGGCATGCCATCTTCTAGGTTTATGTAAACGTCGTCTTCTCGAAATGAGTCTTCGTCCTCCTTGTGAGCCATTACGCAACAAAGGTAAAATACAAAACTGCACACTGAGTTTTTTAATTTATTACTGCTATTGATTGAACGTATCAAATAATGTATTGGAGATGGAACAATATTTTTATTTTCCACCAATCGATTAAAATATATTGTTGCTTTCTGTTCTGTTTTTAAAACAGATAAAAAATAAACAACAGTGAACTGTCACTGCTGACAGTTGTGACTAGAGTAGGCAAAGATCTTAGAGAAAGAAGAATAGTTAAAGTAAGGATGCTTCTTAAGTACTAATGACGGCACGTAATGTAGGTGTTTAACCGCTCACAGCTAAAGTTAGAAAACTCAAAATCTTACGCTGTGGTCATTATTAATTCACTAAAATTTAAATAAAACTGCATTTATAGGAAAATATAGATACAATAGATAGAAGCACTTACGAGATATAGCGATCACGATGCAATTTTATGATTTAACTGTAAATTTGACAAATTGCGCTGTGAGGACGCAAGTTGACGCCTAGTTTCAACTTCTTTAATGTTGTGTCGACATTCAAGAAGTCTTGAATGTGTCCTAGCAATCGGAAAGATGAATCAATAAATTGAATAGTTAATATAGCAGCCTAAGTACGGTTAATCTCGACTTCACCAAATTTAATATGAAGGAATTGGAGATCAAATTATACTATGTGCAGAGCATTTGGCGGTATTTTACTGAGTGGAACTTGCAATCTGTGGGTGTATTCACAATCGACGGAAAGTTTCCGTTTTGGAAACGACAGCTTCCATCCTTCTTTGTGTAGTTAAGTGTGTATAATATGTACTTTCGATGCATTTATTGTCAATGTGTGTGTGTTTTGTTTGCTAGAGTTTTATGATAATTTATCTGAAAATGAGATCGGAAGAAGCTGTCGATTCCGCCATTGGAAATTCGGCTGATGTGGTCGATACCTCGCTTTGTCTACGTCATAAATGTATGAAATGTATACTATCTTGTCTATGGTTATCAGACAAACTGTTATATATAAAATTCTTGAGACAATCATTTTGGTTTTCCAAAGTAGACGGTCACATTTTTTTATTGTTTTGTTATAAATGTGCTTAGACCATTTAAATGTGTTATATAGTTGTTGCTATTAATTACTTGACACTGGCGAAATACCTATTAACTTGGATTGGCCATATTTTTAAAGAAAGAATAAGAAGAAGAGACAAACTGACACACATGACAGTGTTGATGACATTGTCAGTCATCATGTCATGATTGTCAAATCTGTTAGTTATCTGTCAGTGGGTGGTCTGCTAATAAAAAGTAAACAGAATTCGTGTTGATTTGATTTATGTATTCACTCACACTATTTTGCACATTGTACAGAGTTAAATAAAAAAGGTACCTTTTCCATTTAAAACTATTGTTCAAAAGATTATGAAAATGGCGGGCCTTGAATCGATGGTTGTTGAAGAGGTTAAGCCCATTGAGAAGCCGGTCGACAGAGAGAAGGTTAGTAGAATAATGTATTTTGTGTTTGTGTAACAAACAAACAATCATCTTCAAATTCATTTTTTAATTTATATTGACCACTATAAATAGGTACCTAACTACAAAACATGGAATATAGACAAACATTCTATATTGAGTTTAGCTTTAATGTATTAACCTGAGCACGCATTATATTTCAGACTTGCCCGTTACTGCTTCGTGTATTTTGTTCAACCGGTCGACACAACTCTCCTGGTGACTATGCGAGAGGTAACGTACCTCAGAATGAATTACAGATATATACCTGGATGGATGCCACTCTCCGCGAACTGACGGGCTTAGTAAAGGAAGTTAACCCGGAGACAAGAAGGAAAGGCACATATTTTGACTTTGCTATTGTGTACCCAGACATGAGATCCCCTACGTACCGTATGAGGGAAATTGGCGTCACATGTTCAGGACAGCGGGGGGGAGATGACAACAAGACCTTGGGTCAAGTGAAGTTCCAAATTGGAAATTATTTGGACATATCTATAACACCACCAAACAGAATGCCGCCTCCGATGAGACGTCCACAACCTTATATTAATAATCGTCCATATTAATTTTCCAAATTAGATTGTAAGACTGGAATAAATTTCATTTACTTATTTAAAAAATATTTTTTTATTTAACAACTTCTTTTAATTATAGTTTTCTATGAATGTTATAATCAGAGTTATCCATCATATTTAACTCTAAGGGTCTCTAAATGATATTTTGGTTGCAGTGTTAGCATAAATATATCCGTACAAGACACAGGACTTATGTTTGGTAATTTGATTTGGTATGGCTCCATGATCTTATTTTATACTAGCTGTGCTCCGCGACTTCATCCGCATAGTATTGGATTATTGGGTTAAAAAGTATCCTATATGTTAATCCCGGTTATATACTATCTGTGTTCCAAATTTCATCCAAATCCGTTCAGTAGTTTTTGCGTGAAGGAGTAACAAACATATATACATACATACATACATCCACACTCACAAACTTGCGCATTTATAATATTAGTAGGAAGAAATCAACATTAATAAAACCAATTTATTGAGAGTAGTATCTACCTATAAGTCATAGCATATACTTAGATGCTATGATTCATAGTTATTTATGAAAATGTGAGGGTAGGTTAGGTAGCTTTTCCCTCAAAATGTTGGCAACTTCAAGATAAGTAGGTCAGGTGGGCAATTACCGTGCTATAGAATTTTATAAGAAAATAAATAATTACTTAAAATAATTATCATTTATTTTCACATCTCATTTGCTGTTTAAGGCACATAAAGAACCACTTAGAGTCGGCGATATGTTATTCAATGATAACATACACCACGACACTACGACAACGTCCTTACTATTAGGTTTCCTATAATAAATTATATTATAATGTAACTTATGAACTAGTGATTAACGGGCGATCTGAACGGCCTCTTGGATTTTTTGCCCATCGCCGCGAGATCGATTGTGATACCATTAGGTAAAACAGCCTTATTTTCCTGGTAGTCCACGAAGCCCTTCTCTTGTTGCTCCTCTTTGGCTTTGTCACATTTGATACCAGTTTCGTAATTGTATTCACGCTTCAGACCGTCAGGGTCGACATATCCGTATTTGCCGCGTGTGACGCAGTCAACGCCAATCGTTTCTTCCTTGAAAGATCCATCGTCATTTTCGAATCCCCACGTGATGCTGCCATCATCGTTCTCATCTGTGTATTTGCGAATAATTTGTGCGACAGGCTTTCTCTCCCTGTTATTCGCGGGGGCGTATTTCTGTTGCTGGACTTTGGCGGGCGCGCGGTTCACAGGCTCCTGCGGTCTCGAATATTGTCTGACAGGTTGGATGGGCTCGTCATCCTCGATAAAAGGTTTAGGCTCGGGTCTGAAAACAGGTCTTGAAGGCCTGCTTGAAAGCGGTTGTATTCTCGCTGGCTGGGGCTTGTTGAGGGGCTCATTTCTTACGGGGTTGAAGCCTTGTGGCAATAGCGGTCTGTATTGAGTGGGTCTTATGGGCTCAGGTTTGGGTGAAGATGGCGATGGCTGGTACGGAGACGGTTCATACACAATCGGTGGTTTTGGTTGGGAAGTTGTGGTTATGTCGTAGAAGTCGTTCTGCGGTGCAGCTGTAGAGTATATGTTGGGGGAGAACGCCGTCGGAGTGTTAATTTCCACTTCGTCTTCAGGTTCCTCCGTGACTGGTTTGGATTGTTCGTCGAGTGATTGAAGGTTCGGCCTTGGCGCAGCGTCCACGGACTTGAACGAGGGTCTGGCTTGGCCGGGCCTTCGAATTCTGGCAGGGCCTCCCCCTTGCAATCTACCCTGCCTGAATCCTCCCTGCCTGGATCCACCTAGGGGAATGGCTCCGGGTATTTGTAGCCGTGGAGGTGCCGGCGAATCGCCATACTGGGCATAAACTGTGACAGCGCACAGCATACAAATCTGAAACAGGAAAAATAATGTATTAATACCTTGTTGTTATGTAGAAAGCAATTCCCATAAGTATCTACCTAACCTATGTGCAATTAGTTTGTATCTGTTTTTATGTGTAAGTGTCAAATTAAAAGTATAAGCTCAATTTAGCTGAAGGAATGCGCCGCGCAACTAATATGGCACAATCTCCAATGTGGGCCTCGTTCGCGAGCATAACCGAGTAGTCGTTTTAGATATTATCACCTGACTTATTCATATTCCATTGTGGGCCATACGAATGTACCTACCTACCTCTTTAAAATGATTGTAAAACATCTCTACTGTATGTGCACAGTCGATAATTTCATTATATTATTTCATTTTTTCTCTTTGCCAACATGTTCAAGCGGCATGACGGCAGGACAGTCGGCTGATTGAAAATCGATTATGCCCTATCAAGTGGCTTGTCCTACCAAAAACTTTCCCTACAAACCGTCAAGCCTACGCAATAAGTCAATTTGATTATTAAACGTGGGTGCCCGGCATTCATGTTGTAGATTTACCTACCTACAAGCCCAGAGGTAAGTAACATTATTAACAGTCTCTTCTGAGTAGGATGGTGGTAAGTACCATCCATCGTACCTTCTATTATATTTATCTTATTGCTTGTTGGTGAGTAGGTTTATTGAGTCGCGTGTGTTTTGAAATTTTATTTCACCAATAAGTGGAAACTTGATTGTTATCGCAGTCCCTTATTTCATATTTTACGCAACTTGCCTTGAAGTAGACACGCTTAGGGGAAAATAATTGGCTTAAATGATATTTGCATAATTTACAATATCCTACGGATTATGCGTAGATACCTTAAGTACCTATGCTTAATTAATCGTTTTAATGGACTTCCTGAGTAAACATAATATATTATCCGTATATTCGGTAGATAGCCAATTAATGTGTCGACGTAGGTACCAAAGAAATTGTATTACTAAGATAATTTCATTGAGGTACGCCAATTCTCTAATCGTGCTCGTAATTGATGAAATCTCTTCCTACCTACATGAAAATTAAAAAGGTCAGTAAAATAAGGGACCTCTTTATTATACGCACACCATTAGGTAATTAGGTACGACACACAAATAATATAAAACAAAATTAATTAATTAAATGTTGAGTATTTTTTTATACAGGTAGGTAAGTACATACGTCAATCATGTACAAATCATATAGTAATTGTGAAACGCTTGGCACAGGCTGCTAGGTTTATCGGGGCAGCAACTCGGCAACATTGTCGCAACAAGCAAATGGTTGGACACCTACCTACTTACTCTACTTTCGGAAATCGACGCACATTTTGCAATGAACACGACCTTTGTTTTACTATGTTCGATATACGCAAGTTTATTGAACTTGCGTTTTGTTGAATGAAAATCCTGTTTCAGTATTTCATACACAAAGTTCACATAACTGTATATAGTGAAATATAACTACAACAAACGCTAGTTGATTGACCTAGACTTTGTCTTGGATACTTGTTTACTTCTGCTGAAGTTTTGCGCTTCAAAATTAATAGGTACGTAGTCCGAATAAACACATATCAATGTCATATGTATACATATACGAACTGTCTATATACGCACTATAACTTGGCCGCAATGAGGTGGGTTCAAATGGCATCAGATTAAATGTTTTTCATACGAAACATGTATAGTGAAGCCGCTGGAATTAACTATAGATCGTCCAACAAGTAGCGCGCGTACTATACTATAAGTGGAGTGTCTGTGTTTTTCATTTAAGATTCCTTTATTTATTTCTCCGTTTTGCATCGTGCGAAGGTTGTTTTTATCATATTTTTATTTCCAACAATAAAATACCTATCCGCATTCTGGTCGTTGTATCTCTTAGTAGGTACTTAAATATAAACCCGCGGTAAAACAGAATAGCAAGTGAATGAGTCATACCATGAAACATGGGTTAAAATGGAGCATTTGAAATATGCGCGAGATTTGTCTAGATGAGATTAATAGCTCTGTTTTGAATGTCAGCGTCAGGTAGGGCGGGAACCGGCAATCTGAAAGTGGTAAGGACGCCCGGCGCGCGGCGTTGCTCGCGCTTCCGCCAGTCAAGGTGACTACGCTGGAATGGCGCACTGACATATCTATATACTAAATATCTAATTATTATTGCGCTAGCTACGAAATGTCAGATTGCTTAAGACACCTAGTAAAATGTGTTTTAATAGACACGCAAGTTGATGAGGCTCACAGTTTTTAATGGTTTTATCGTTAATCGATTTGAAACAGATGTTAATTCGCAACTGCATCATTGTGATGCTTGAGATTAAAATTATTAAAAAAATGGGTATAAATATTAACCATTCAATTATTTTAACACATGTGTAATAAACAGTCTACCTACTAAAATTGAGTGGGTATGAACAATGAGACACGATAATATCGGTGGAGGGCGGCGTAGGCACAACGCGTTGAAGTCTTTTGTAAGAGACTAATTCGATTTAGCTTAAAAATATTAGGTAACCGACTATTTCGATATATTGTTGGATAATAACAGGTTTAATGTTCAATTAGATTCGCATATTAACATTTATCATATAACGGGGCTTCGTTTGCAACCGTCACGCATTGGTGAACTAATTGAAACGAAAATGTTTGAAGTTTGTGTGCATAATTTTTAGCAAGTTTATTTTATTATGTTAACTCAATCTTCTATTAACGAAATTTAATATTATATTATATTTTTATTTAATTATGTATTATTAATGTTCTTAATATCATTGCTGTCTAAACATTGCTTTGCTAGGCACTTTTGTACCACATGGTTGTAAAAGTAAGTTCTTAGTGATGGGAAAAGTGATGTTGTTACATACAAGAGCTTGAGAATTCCGCGCTGATTGTGAGACTGATGTGTGAAAGCTGTAAGAAAACTGGATCCATATCAGTAATATCTCTGTAATCTCAAATTTTCTCCGACATTTCTAATTTATTCGCTACTCTTATGTAATATTCTCATATTTTAAATAGGTACTTGATAGTACCTTTACTAGATACGTCCATACTGACAGTCGATGTTGCAAATTTTTTGGGAAATGTGGGTTAGGTTGTAGACCTGGATAAATTTTACCACTATTGATCTTATAAATAGTTTCAACCATTCGCGTACCACTAATGTGTCAAAGCAAAAAAAAAATAGATTAAAATTATATAATTAAATTATATTTGCGATCTGAAAAACACATGAAAATCAGAATTATTTTCCATCTCAGACATGTATCAAAGAGTCTTATAAACCCATATCTTTCGGACTTCCATTGGCTAAACATCAGTAAGAACAATCTCGGGGATAGCTTACAAACATGATATTATGATATTATTTAATAAGAAGCGAGGGAAGGAATTCCAATACATATATTTTAATTCAAAGTTTCATCCCGATCAGTTCATCAGTTTTGGAGCTACGAAAACGTAAAGCTAGTAACATAGTGAGGTATTCATTGCATTGGGTGCTAATGAGGTTCAAAATAAAACAGTACACGTACATATAACCCGACGGAAATACTACATAATAGGATCGTTAACTGGCCGGCTGAACCATTTTACCGCATAAAAGGCACTTTGTTTTCCCGACACGTAAAACTAACAAACTGCATCCTCTTATTACACACATAACGCACCGACACGGCCGGTCTATTCGTAAAAGAAAATCGTTCGAGAAAAGAAAACGTGTCTAATCTGAATATGTACATTGTTTATTTTACAACACGGGCTAGATGGCTTTGACAATGTTTTTGTTTGGTAAGTAACCTACTAGAATACTAATAACTAACAAAATCGGTAAAATCGAATGCTGTAAATGTTGTTTATTATGAAGGAATGTATTCAATGATAGATTTAAAATATAATATTGATATTGATTAGGAACCCAAATATAAGCGATAAGCTATACGAAATGGCAAGAATGTTCGAGTTCAAGTTGGCCAACGCTGGGCTCGTAAAAATCAGTAGGTTATTTTATAAAATCGTGGCAACCGTAATGTTGATTATATATAAACAACGAATTTAATAAAATAATCATTTTCGTATTGCATATATTGTGGCCGTGGTATAACTACATTTCTCTCTCTGTTATTTTAAGGACAATTCATGGTTATAACAATCCTTAATAGATGTAGATTTCTGGCTATGAGCGGACTAATTATTCTCAGTCTGGAGACGAGAAGTAGGTATTCTTTTATATTTAACAGACGTGAATATTTCCTACATGTGACATAGTTACGTGTTCAACATCACCTTCCAACAGATTCGTCAAACCGTTGCGGAATTTCCTACCATCGACAATTTATCGACAAACACTGCCGCAGGTAACTTATCAAGCTCGACTTCTTGCAGTGAACGGCATCATTTTTATATTACTGTTGAAACATAACAAGTTATATATACCTATCTATCCAAGTCCGTGTCTGCGTCTAGTCGAGCCTGTTCCCAGCACTGGGCCAGTAACGTAATGGCTACTTAACCATGCGAGTTGCGTGCTTTGCGTAATCCACTTGTTAATATGACAACGGCTAACGTGTCGAATTGTCGGTATTGAACAATTAGTTCCGGATTGTGAGTTAATAAGGGCGGTATATGAGGTACGTAAGGTTAACGGCGCTGGCTACGCGATTTGCGGCGCTACGCTGCGCTGTAGTGACCTGCCAGCTCACGATCGCCTTCAAGGCTGCCATGCGAAATCGATACTTCGAATGCCGGCTGTATGATCGACCTGAATTCAATGTAGGTATTAATTTACTTGTGTATAATAATTCATTGAAATGCAACAACTCGCTTTATAAGTACTAAAGTAGGTGGGCACTTTATGTTTATTTGCGTACCTACTACTCGAATATTCTAACTTTCACAATTTTGTGTCCTTATAAATCATTATAATGAATGTTAATTTGAAGTGCACTTTTTGTGTACCGAGCTCTCGTTGTTATTCAAGGCAAACTTTAATTTTATAATCACTAGCGACACGCCCCGGTTTTGCACGACTTTTGTCTACTATTTATTTATAAATTAAATTATACGTATTATCTTTTGGAATTCTTTACATAACAGTAAAACCGTATTGAAATCAGTTGCTTAGTTTAGAACAACTAAGCGGACAAACATACAGATGTGGTTTTGTTTTATACTATTTAGAGATTAAAAATAACAGCAGCATATATTTTTGTTCGTAGGTACCTGTGTCACAAAATCACGATGATAACTTAGAACCATAAATTTATAAACCACGCAGAATTGCGTGTTTTTCACCTTGATAAGACTCGGAAATAAGTTATGAAAAATTTAAAAATGAAATCACTTTCAAAAATAAATAAATAAAAGAAAGGAAATAAATGATAAATGAGTCGGTATGTAAATGATGTAACCGCCCTTGGCGAGGGCACGCCGCCGCGACTTACCAGCAATGCACGCATGATGTCCTGCTTGAGCACACGTCACTAGCACGCAGCGTACAACCAACAAATAAAGGAAACGCCTCCCGCTCAAGCTATATGAGGTCGCCCACTCTCGCCCTGCGCCCGACGCGACCACCATACCTTATTGCAAGGTGACCAACTGTGAACGCATACTTTACACCACGCGAATCTAATCAAATGCACCACTTTAGAATTTGGCTGCGCTAGCCGCGAAGATACCGCTAAACGAACTAATTAATCAAAAATTCAATTGTTACCTATTTTTGTATTCGTCGCGCGAATTGTAGCAGTATATTAATGCAGATTGAGTCATTTTAATATATTTTATTGGAAGTGTAACGTTATAATTATACAATAATTATTTGCTTGCCGTAATTTGACTACAATATACATTTCCTAGGTATATGTTCCGGCCCTAGAAGTCCTAGAGTTCGGGGGAACCGAACAAAAAGTGTGTCGTATTATTGAATAGTGTTATGTGTACGTAAGTACTTATGGAGTTTATCCTTGAGACCAATGAGCTTTATTATTACGTTAAACTCTATGCTGTTGTGTTTAAACGGGTTATTCATATATTTTCTTATCACTTCGAAACGTTTACTGAAAATGTTGGCTTTCATTATTGTTATATTATTTATGTGACAATAAAAAATATATAGGTCAGTATAGTAATTTTGTAAGGTTTGAAAATTTGAACAGTTCTTTCAGGGATATATTAAATTTTTCAACGCACGAATCTATGAATTCATTAAGATTATACCTACCTACTAGAATTTCTCAGTTTCATGCGATGTACAGGTGTGGCTATGCGTTTGGCCAGTGCTGCATGTGTATCGCTTCTAATGTGAATAATTACGAAGTTCAATGAGATAATTTGCACACTTGAATAGTGACATAACATTGCTGCCTGCTTATATTTAACATTTTATAATCTGTGTCACGACCTCACGTTCAAATTACTACTCCTAATAAAATTAAAAATAATCGTGTTGTGTACATTCTATTATGACTACTGTTGCAAGGAAATGATGGATGAATGTTGCCAAGTTTTAGTGATTATATTTTTCTTGACTTTTGTTTTGATAAATTGATCTACATTTTATGCATGGATCAAGTACCCATTTAACTATTCCGAGAAGTATACACAGTGGTATACAATTTACCAATTTATAATAATAATTGTTAATTAAACGCCACGAGTGAATAAATTAGTTTACTGGGTACACAGAATTGAATTTTTGTGGCTAATAAACTAGTAACTAGTGGAACAACAGCACCAAGTTCAAATATAGTTTTTCTTCTCCTTGCACTATAAATCGACAACAAGGCAACAGGAGGTTTACCTTGGCTATCTGCCGAGGACTTATAGATTCCTAAGGATACGATCCCATTAAGATTGCAAAATATGTGACGTAATGCATCCGATTAGTCTCGTCACTAGTTAAACTATTGTGCTTTTCGATTTGTAATTCAATTGAAACGCTCGCAGCATGCGATATGTCAGGTGTGGCAACACCTTTAAGATTGTTCTTTCAACGTTTGTTGACTTGTAGTTAAAGTCTGCCTTGAAAACCAATGAGGCCAATGTTTGAGAATTTGGGAAAAACATTTAGTGTACCTTACCTATCTATATTTTGAATATGATGTATAGGTGCCGTTCTCCAGAAGCGTCTCACACACAAATACACTTTTCTCAACCTCATCGATGCAAAAAACGTTGTTTGAATAAATTGCAAGCGTATTTCTTCAGAGATAGCTTGGTATGTGGCAGGATAATGCATTTGGGGTGCGTTACATCAGTGCGATGTTTTGTTAAACCACACGCCCGCAGTCGAGTCACGCATGCGCACAGAAAGTGTATCGCCAGCATCACAACACAGCGAGTGAGAGTTACTGTGGCCATAATAGTTCATTCCCCGCAGCACGAAGCGGCGCCGATGCGTGCGCCCGCGCAGACTGCGACGTCTTCGCTACTCGATTAAATTTTCCGATCGCGGAAACTGTATGCAGGTTGTAAGTACGCAATGTAATGCGCGTAGATAATACAAAGTTAAAAATAAAATTATCATGGTCTATGCCCATAGTAAAATACATGGATTATCGTTTATTCACGGATTAAATGTCAATAGCGAATTAATACTTAAGCTGCCAGTGCCGGATTGAGGAATAATACAAAATTTTATAATAGGTCAGTGCGCTATCGAAATTAAATTAATATAATGAGTATAAGGGGCTATCTGGTCGACAGTTTTCTTTCTTTCAAAAGTCCGAAATAATAGTTTAGGTACAGGCTCAACAGACCGAAAACAGACTATACTTAACTATCATATTTTGTTAGTTACATACATCCAATGGCCCAGAAAACATTGTAAACTATATCTACGAGTAACAGCTACCTATATTCAAGAAAAGTTTGTAATAACTTGCCTTGCATGGTACTAAGCTATGATATAAACATTAAAATTAGCGTATTTTTTTAGAAGTAAATTGTTCTATAGCAGTTAGCATAGTATAGCAAAGCACGCGTCTTGCGGGCACCAGGTCTTGGGTTCAAATCCCGGCTCGCACCTCTGGATTTTTCGAAATCTATGTGGGATTTATAATTTCTATATGATTATCACTTGCTTACGGTGAAGGAAAACATCGTGAGGAAACCTGCATGTCTTAGAAGGTCTAACCAATTTTCGAAAGACATGTGAAATCCGCCAACCCGCACTGGGCCAGCGTGGTGGATTATGCCCTGAATCCCCCTCATGTTGAGGGGAGGCCCGTGCCCAGCAGTGAGACGTCAAAAGGGCTAAATTATATTATTATAAATTGTTCTATGCCGGATACTCGTCCCAATCCTCAAAATTTTTTTCGACTTTTGAAACACCCCGTATTAGCTTAGACTTGGTGCCTGAAGCAATGCGTTAGTACTTTCAGTTATCAGTCAATCCGGTTCTGGTAGTTATTCGCTCATGTACAATGTTGTAAGCTTTACCTACTATTGATGCACCCTCTGTAGGCTGCATTTTAGATATAGAACCTCTTGGCATTCAAGTCGGTAAACTCAATGTAACATAGCGTGGTATTAAGTAAATATTAGGTAACATTAGAAAATGAAATGTATCTAACTTTTAACACTACGGTAACTATTTAGGTTAATAGTTAAATTAGCATCCGTCTACGCGTTTGTATATGTGCTGTGGTTCATTACGTACCTACTAAATCTCAGTGACGACTCAGTAACCTGACTGCGCAGGGCGTGTAAGACATATATTCCGTTATCCGTCCTGCATCGCCTTTTTGAATGGTTCGTTTCTGATTCGACACGTACTCTATTTGCCGCTACAATAGGACCTGTTTTGGGGTCATATTCATATCGGTTAAATGGTATGTATTCGTGTCAGGTTACTGAAGGTGAACGACCGAAGAAATTATTAACATTGAGTGTCGACGTCAACACACGTTACGCAGGATCGGCAATCGACGGCAACGAACAATTTTCTCAAACGAGAGATGTAGCAACAAATTTATTTGTTGCCTTGAGGGTTCATTAGGTCAAGAGTTTAACTACAATAGTTACTTTATCAGATTTAAAGTTCATAACAGTGTATTTAAAAATAAAACGAACTACTTTGAAAAATTCGCTAGTCAAACACTCCAATAATTAATTACTAGCCCTTAATTGAACCAGTTTTATTTTATTGATTGACATTACTTAAAGCATTTTTAGTAAGTGTTAACAAATTTAACGCAGTTGCAAGATTGGCCATGCGCGCAAATGAATCTGCGTTGCAACCTTCATCCGTGATTTTCAACCAACGCCACTTGTTATTCATCATAAAATACATCCATACATATCGATGCCGATACATTTGAGAAAAAGTTAAAAAGCCTCGTCGTGTGAGGCGTTAACAATCAGGCATTTGAAATGTCATTGTGTATTCGGCGAAGTAGGCGTTTTTAAGTACGCTCATCACGTCCAGAATGTCGCCCGCTCGTCACCGTTACCGACATTTTGTAATGACGGGCAAGGGAGCGCCGCGGCCGCCGCCGCCCGCGCCGTGCCGCCCTAGACAGTAGAGTCAATGTCCCGACAAAGATACTAGCACACTTTAAGTATCTTACTGATTTCTTTGTCGTTACTCATTCACATTTTGCAAGGGATGCGATTTTTTTTTGAGTTTTCTCATTAGGCTAAGCAAGGGTACCCACCCTGGGTGTTCTCACTGGGTCTTTCAATAGTAATTTTTACAAACGATTTTTCGAATATTCGTGGTTGCTACCCCTAAATGTAGTTACAATGTTTTCTAGGCTTATGGATGTTTCTTAAAGCCGCATTACGAAAGTTATGACAAATATTTTAAGGCAAAGGTAGCTCGGAAAATATGATAGTTAGGTATAGTCTGTCTTTACTAGGCAAAAACCTATATATAAGCTTCATGTACCTCATTTATTATTTCGGACTAGTGAAACATCCTATATAATGCAAGAAATGGCCTACGCTTCCTTCTAGGGGTCCTTGACTTTGTACCCGTCTTAACTTAAGATATAGGTTTGTCATTTTCCTATAAATATATACAAACCTCACAGCATAACTACACACTACAGATACTAAAGGAAATAGGACCCTACTGTTATTGTGTTAGTTGCATCAATTATCCTTGAAACTACTTAAAAATAAACGGCCAAGTATTCAAAATAACCATCACTTTATTATCGAAACATTACTAGATTCATGATAAACTAGATTTTAAAGTCATAACTGTGAATCAGAAATTGCATTCATGATTCAATTTAGAGTTTGCAATCAAACACGATTTTTTCGTGTGATGTTCAACAATGACGCCAATTCTGATACACAAACTTAATTAAATACGACCTCTTAACGGTCATGAATATATTGCCCTTCTAAGTTACAATATTAGTTACACATATCAGTTCTTGTATCAAAGGAATAGGCGTCAACCCACACTGCAATAAGTACAGATGCCAAACATCAATATTGTTGCCTAAATGGATAGACAATGATTGCCTAAGTGGGAACTCGGTATTTCCATGTCAGTTTAAATATTTTCTAAGCGGTAACTTATTCTATAAACTCTACACCACGACCAAAGAGAAGCGATTAGAAATGGTAATAATGTTCGAGCGCAAATTACCCACCGCCGCTGTGCTAGCTAACATTCGATAGGAAACTAATGTTAATTAAAGTGGGAAGCGTTAAAAACAAAATAAATGAGAAATCTGTTTATTTTCGCATCGCTTCTCCTATGCTGTGGTATATTTAGGCTAGCATTGGAATTAATTACTTATGTAGAGGTAATAAATAAACTACTTAATGGATAAAAACACAGGTACACGCATTTCTATTATTTAACGTCATATTGGTAACTGTACATTAAATAGTGGGTAAGTAGCATTATTAACACTGAATATTAAGAGGTAAGTAAGTAAGAACGCACAAAGTAGTCTAAGCAAATCTTAAGCAAAGAATAGAAAACCTTAAGAGCTAAACCTTTTTTGAAACTCTTAGAAATACATAGAAAAGAATGACGTAGATACACATAATACAAGTACAAACATATATATTATACAAATTGCAATTAAATTGTCAATAATTAGGTTCATTGTGTTTTGAACAAATACTAACAATCGCTGCCATCACCTTGGGTTCAGTAAATTTTTTATACAAAATCAACGTTTCTCTACTCAGCTCATATATCGAACAAGTATTTGTCATGATTGATATTATTTTAGAATTTGAACCCAATAATAATAGTGTGGAACTCGATATTGTCTCAGAAGATAAATTATAATATCACAAAATGCTGCTGAACTTTTCATAAACAAATAAATTGTTGTCTAATTGTTAAGAAATTACATCCAATCAATAGGTCATTAAATATTATAATGTAACTAACATAAAATCAGGTTAAAATATGAAAAATATTGGCCATGACATTAAATAGGTACACACTGCTAGGAAAATTCGAGAGAAGTTAGAATTAGCTTGATCTCTTTTAAAATACTGGTCAGTTGTATTAATTAGCCCACAAAAACAAAATACAATTTACAACACTAGTTTTGAAATTGATGCTAAGTATAATTTTATCATTATAAGTTGACAATTGACATTGTTATTAGAAGAAACTGGACTTATTTGCACGTTCGTAAATTCATAATCTTACACATAATTTTACTTAATAAAACCCTAAATACTCGTATAAAATAGGATGAATTTAATAAAAACTACCTTAAAAATTAAATCAAGTGCTTAACCGATATCTACAGTTATTACTACATCGGCTACACATTGTACGTTCGCACTACTCCACAGAAGTAGACACCTCTAAGGTTTCACTTCTATGATATGTAATTATTCCAAATTCATCACAGTTACATACAACTAATAATAAACTTATAAATTCGACAAACACGCTATCAATAGTTTATTCACGTATACTGGTAACTATATTGAAACGCTCTACGTTGCGACGCTAGTGCCCTCTGTCGTCAGTAATAGTGAACGTTCCGTTACAAGGAGAGCTGCTATCAAACGTCGGCCTGCAAACAGAAACGTGGTGTTTAATTGAGAAGGAGTCTACTCTGAGTAGATGGCGCTAGGCACGAGTATATAAACATATACATATCCACAATAATAACAAACAGTAGATAATTAGTAAGTAGCCACATCGTAAATAACGATAAAGGCGCAGCAAAAAGAGATGTGGTTTATACTTTAATCGATAGATTTATCAATATATTAGGATCGATATATCCTAACACAATTATCGTATATCCTAAAACCTAGAAAGTAGAGCCTTAAACCCTGTTTGTCTCTACAACTCTATTCTTAACTGAATGAATTGACTCATAGCAATCTAATGACGTATAGTTTACCGTGAAATTGCTATTGAAACAAGTGTAAAATGTTATTCAGTAGACCTACAGCGTTATTTTATTGACAACTATTATAATACAAACAAAATACCTTACATCTATTGTCACATTGCTGTTGAAACCACTGTAATATCTTATTTAGTAACCCTATCGCATAGAATAGAGTACCTATCTAATTGTTCTGTACTTCAATAATCATAGGAGTGCTTACATTTTCTTATCGGTCACAGTCTGTTTCTCCTCTGTCCGCGTGGTGTCAGGCAGCAACAGAACTATTCCACCGCCGATTGCGGCAAGAGCTGCGATCGTCACCATAGGCAGATGTACGTTCAACACCGTCTGTAATAAACAATTATCAAAACTTGAAAGAATACAACCATTATTATAATTCCCGTAGTCTATGAAGAGTTAAGGAGACATGAACATGAAAATTCCGCCTTTGGTAATAGGTTCCCCTTTAGTATGTAAAGATATATGAACTGTTGCTTATCCCAGTAGTTAAATTCTTAACATTTTCAGTAACTTGAGCATCCAACCCGTGTTCTCATGATCCGCAGACAAGCAACGAGTACGTCTGCACTAATGAGCCAAGCAATTAAAAAGGTATTCAATATAAATTCGGTAATATTAGGTATAGGATTAAAATAAAATAATGTAAATACTTTAAAACGGTTTACTTACCAATCGCCATAAATACGGTATACATATAAGAGCCAACCCAGCTGCTATTTGACTAGCACCCACACCGAGGTTCCTCACCACGGTCGGGTACAGTTCCACAGTGAAAATCGGCAGCATCATATTTGTCGAACCGATGGCGAACTTCCCGATCATCAGACAAGCGATCATGATCCACTCGTCGGCGAACGCTATCGAGAGTAACTCACTAGCGACGCAAGCGAGACCGCACACCAACATACTAATGAATATCGGGATCCGTCTTCCAGCCTTCAGCAATATGGGAATGCTTATCGCAATTGCTGGTATTTCCACAACCGCGAGGATTATGGACGTCACATGTAAGTTGCCTATGTTGAAGTTTCCAATGTTTAGGAGCAGGCCGTAGTATGCGATGGTCATTGCGTACCAAGTCAGGAACAAACATATCGTCCTCTTCCTCAAGGCTCCTTTGAAAAGCATCATCACGCTAGGGCCTTCCGTTTGGCTTTCCACCTTATGCAGCATGAGTAATTTGTCGATGTCAGCGGGCAGCTCGCGTCTGTTGAATTTCGCTGCTTTTTCGAGGATCAGTTTCGCTTCTTGGGTTTTTCCCATACTCAAAAGCCATCGAGGCGATTCTGGCAAAACGAACCTGCAATTAAAACAAGACGAGGATGACGATTTTGATTTATAAAAAAATATTCCGATTTAATATTCAAATAATGATTAGGATGGAAGGTCAATTTTTATTTCTTACTTAATATTTGGTACGATAACTATTCATAAGGTTTTTGTTGGACAGATTTAAACCACCAAATTTTCTGTTATGGATAACATATCACATATAACTTCTTGTCAAATTTCCGTATCTCTAACTAGCTATCATCATAGTTTTTTAAAGATTGAAGTTAGCAATGCTTTTATTTTAATTACTTTTTTTTTTAAGATGTCACAAATAATTACCATAATGCGATGAGCAAGCATCCAGGCACAGACAAACTGAGCTGCAGATCGCGCCAGTTCGGCATGACGAGTGATAGCAACGTCACGGTCAAGTAAGCCAATGGGAGCCAGAAGAAATTGCACACTCCGGCTATGGTCACCCACTTCCCTCCGACCAGTTCCACGGACAGCACGAAGGCCGCATACACTACGGATACGGAGACGAAGCCCATGACGAGCCTCACTATGATGTACTGCACGAAGGAGCGCACCAGCAGCGACAGAATGGCCAGAGAACTCTGAGCAACCATCATGCTCATTAGCACTCGTTTGCGACCGAATCTGTAATGAAACATGAAACAGTTCAAATGTTGAAATGCTCTATCTGTAATTGTATTATGATGATCAAAATTAACCAATCTTAAATTTGTGTAGTATATTTTTTTTATACAACAAAGTCAAAAAAGCCAGCCCGTATATGGGCAGTAGTCAATTTGATTAGCTCTACCACCGTTATTAAACATAATAAATGAAATGCTTTTTAAATGTTTTTGGAGTAAGTTATCCGAATACTGCGGGTAGGTAATTATTTTGTTTAAATGACGATAAATAAAATGTTTAACATTTCATTTGTGTGTGTACATTTATAGCCAGTCACTTGTAATGAAAAACAAGAAATCATAACTAATAAAAATAAATCATAATTCGTGATGAGAATTATTATCGACGTATCATAATTACAGTTGCCTTATAGAAATACCCAATTATAATTACGTTGTAGGTAATAATTATGTTGTTACTTAGATACTTGTTTCACATACAGCCACATAGATATTGACCGTAGATTTGACTCAATGTTATGTGAAACTTCACATCGGAATATTATTACATGGTAATAGGTATTTACAAAAAAACATGAACTTAAGGATCACTTCAAAAATCTGCAGTTTAGATGAGACAATCAACCGAAAACAGGCCCGAGATATTGGTAAGACTATGCGTCTAAGAAAACATTCATAATATTGTAAGTAAGTACCAGTAATAATAAATCCTTACTTGTCCGATATAAATCCTCCAATGACTCCTCCAACACCGACTCCGACCAAGAATACGACTTCAGCCAAACTTGTGAGACTAGCTCTGTCGCACACCAGGTCCCACTCCGAAATTATCGTATTACCCACTTCCGATCTATCATAGTCCCACTCAGTACACTTCTGGAAGTCTAAAAGTGGGGCGGATTGGTTCAAAATACTTTCTACTGTCACTTGTGTGTTAAGCGCTCGAACCATGCAAGAGTCCATAGGTTGACTGTAATTTATCCATTCAGCTAACGACAAACTTGTCAGATTTTCTGGCCTTCTACACCAAAACTTTGTCGCTTTTGCCTGCAAGATAAACAAAATGAATATTATGTTAATCAGGTAGGAATAATACGAGCCCAACGATCGTTATCCGATCGCTTGTTAGATTAATTAATGTAAATGTTATTAAATTGTGTATTATTAAAGGTGATTCCTGATTCCATTTTCTTAAATAATTATTGTCGCAGAAGATGTTTCCGCTTTATATCTAAGCCAGATAATCTTACTTAACCGGAACTAAATGGATACTCAAAAGACAAGGATATCCACATTGATAATCTTCATACACTTTCTAGACTTGGAATATATTTTCTGATATCCCTTGCTTGTCACCCTAATATACGCGGAAGCCACTTGAACACGTTTGAGCTCTTGTCATATTGAACCGGCCACCAAATGAATCATACAGTTTTTGGTTTCGCAGCAAAAATAGTCATGACATATTCGCTGCCCTAGCGAAGGCACTCCCCTCTATATTATAATACTCTTTGGAAGGCACACAAATGGAAATAACAGATAATAACACCATAACAGATAAAAAATGCGTCTATCTTTTTTCTGTACCGGCTAATAAAACCTACCTACTTTTTAAGCATTTCGGCTTTACTGTTTTGGCTTTTAATTAAAAGAGTGGGTAACCTTAGGAAGGTTTACCCGTGAGAATCTAAATAAATATCGCCAGACTGACACACCAACTGTATGGTCCCAATCTAAGCGACGCGTGTACAATGAGTACCTTACAATGGACTGGGGACAATCCCTGTGACACCCAGACCTGGGCAAATTACGAAAAGGCTATTTCCGAAATTTGCACCGACGGAAATCGAACCCGCAACCACAGGTCTATTACTACAAATTGACTTGTATACTCACGGTGAAAGTGGGCAAGTAAATGTGGAAAGTGCAAGGCAGCGAGAACAAGGACAGCAGGAACGTCATCAGTAGCTGCCAGCGACCGAACTTGCCGATCACATCGGACACCACGTCGGGGCCATCGTCCTCCACTGGTGATACAGCCCGGCTCTTCTCTTTGTGCGGCCCTTGGCTTGGGATTACTGGAACGAGAAAAGTATACTTTAGTTTTTAAATCTGAAGCCAGCATAGGAACATGACAAGGAAATTTAAAATTGGCCAGCATATTACAAAATTCGGGCAATATATTAATTATTTTGTATTGTTCCAAATTATTATGTAAGTAATTATGAAATCTACCTTGGTTTTATTAAAACTCCAAGGCTAATCTTACGAAATTATTCATCTATTTTCTCTTGTGATTTATAATAGATCGACCTATACCTATACCTACTTATTTATTTAATAGTTTTAAAATATTTAAATTGGCAAAGAAAGAATAAGTTTATAACATACCTACTTATACAACTAAGTACTTTATCGCTCATACCTAATAGAGTTGTATAAATTATAGGAATCAAGTATTTTTAGCTTTAATCGTTGGTTTACCATAAACTTATATGTAAGTATATTGTTCCCTTGTCTTTTTTTAAGAACATCAAGTTGGATTTCTAAAAGAACTAATTACTGTTCGCTTTGTTTGTTGAACCGTCTGACTTGGCTCTTTTGTATCACATATAAGTAATCATATTTATCTGTGTATACTCCATTTCGAAAATGCCAATCAAATTAAAGTATACCGTAATTATAATTACGACGTATCATAATATATTTAGCGGAAACATGCCGCAAAGATACGACTTCATGACAAAAGAAAATGAGTGGGTTTTTATTTCAATTATTGCGTACGTACGTAAGCATACACTACTTCATATCAATTATCATCATGCGATACTTATTAATTTCTCATGGATACACGGTGCAAAAACTTGCTTTTTTATATTGTATTAAATACCTACTTACTTCTCTGAAACGTATCACTTCCGTAATTACCCCACTTTGAAAATGCCAATTAAATTAAATTTAATATACTTTCAAGTTCCTGAAACTACAATTATGATTTGCTTTCCAAATTTAAATCAAATTAGATCTTTTTACACCTTCTAAAGCACCTTTACGATTTTATAAGGCTCGATGACTTTCAATATATATCTAGGAAATCGCATGAAATGTTAATTAAAGCACAGAAGATGAGTCGCGTGCATCTCTACAGTCGACCACGTGCTCGTAAGTATTTCGCGCGCGCCCCGCAATTATTAACGACATGCGCGCCCGCGCCGCCGCGGCCGGCGCCTTGACAATGATCTTCGCATCATTGCAACGATGGCTGCCGACCTAGTATGCTAGCGCTGCTTCCAATATAGCTCCATTAGCATCTTCAAAGTAAATGGCTGACCTTTAAACGTTGCTTTATCTTATGGCGTTGACCGGCTTGATGGTCTAGAAGTGGATTTTTCTGCAAGCGTTTATAATAACTGTTACGCTTGCAGCCCCACAGACATATCTGGATTATGTACTAACAGCATACCTGGGCCCTTATTATGTTAGCTACTTAAAACGCAATAAAAAAGCAAACGCTCGCGTTCGAGCGTTTGAAAGCTAATTTGCTTTCAAACGCGAGCGTTCTAACGCGAATTAACTTTCAAACGCGAGCGTTCAATCGCGAATTAGCTTTTGAACGCTCGAACGCGAGCGTTTGGAAAGTGTTTCTATGGTTTTTTTAAGTAGCTAACGTAATAAGGGCCCTGATACAGGGCAAGTGCTGATACAAGGCTGCCAAAATACGTTTATCTATTGAAAACTTTGATAAAAGATTTATTTCTTTATCAAAGATTGAACATTTTAGCTCCTCTGTTTTGCAACGGGCTAGTTAAGTTTAAAATTACATAAGTAACTTGATCTACTTATCGACAGCTAATGTCATGTACATACATTTTAGCGTCATGCTATTTGCATTGAAGTAATAAGTACCTACAACGTACAACCAACATTTGTTGCTTTGTAAGTTTTTGTATGCTTATTTTATTACTAGTAAGGTAGCCTTATAGAATGCCTTCTATGGATGCCTTCTAGGTACCTTCAGGTAGTACAAAATACCGTGCACCATTACAGTGCATGCAACTTATCATGCAGTTTTAAAATATTATGACCTTATATATTATGATTGCAACGTTGAGCAGATATAATGTTGACAGGTGTTTGGGATATCCGTAATGCTGTGCTGTATCCTTAAAATTATAGAGTACCTCTGTAAGCTTAGAGGATCAATTGAGAGAGATTTTCAGTTTTTTGGTTACGATGCGAACGCGTCTTGTCTTGATAAAGTTCATGAAGTTTATTAACATTGGCAATATCATGTTTTAAGCATGCAAGAGCGCAACAATTGATCTGTTTTTGTCAGACTTTTCGGAATAACCCAGACTTTATAAGATTAGCTGTATCTTGTTTAAGATCTTGAACATTAAAATGTTGATTTTATAACAACTGAACCATCTCACGGCATAGATCAAAATCTATCAAAATGTATGGAAAAACGTTGTCGTCTCGTCTTTGCCCTGTGAACATACACAGGAGACTCGTAAACTCGTAACATAAAGTGGGTTACCTTTTTAAAGGATACATTAATTCCAGCTAGGTCTAGCGTAGATTGCGTGCGTAGTACACACGAGCATACGAACCTAATACATACGAACTGGAGTGAGACATTAGTCTTCATCTCGCGGACAGCGGACTGCATTTGGGGCCAAGGCCGGGGGGCATATCGGTTACATCTATCGCGATTTGCATGGCTGACTTAACACAACGGAGGATTGATCCTCATACAATAGTTACGTAGGTATCAGTATTTAATGATTTGGCCTCGAACAGAATGCGTGTGAACTACTAATTAATCGTGGTTTTTATTAAAACAGCCACGAGAACTAATGAAGTTTGCTCAATTGGTCTGATTACCTAGATAAATACTATATTCAAACCAATCTCGTTTTTGCTGTTTCTTAGTAAATACATGTTTTGTGGTGAATGTATGTTCCAGAAAATGCTGGGCATGTAAAATTGTAACGCCATGCCAACTGACGGGGATTCGACCAGGGTAGTACCACGATCTCACAGGAAATTGGTGTAAAGTAGCAATTATAGCTGCGTTTCTTATGACGAGTGAAAGAGCTCGAATCCCAACCCCCCTACCCCTTCCTCTATCTCACACCCCTCCCAAGTCGGAACCGTGCGAGCAATACCATTGGTATTGAAAGCATCTAAGTATAGACTACGGTAGGTAACTGCTTAACATCAGCCGTACCGTACGCTTGTGTGCCGACTAGGTATAAGTATTAATATATAAAAAAATAACATTGAGAAGAAAATCAAAACCCTTAGACTTTTTTTTTTGTAAATATTCATTTTCAATTTTTACTTTAATATACTACTGTTGTTTATTATGGTGTGTTGTTGTACCAAATTCTGCTTGTAACAACTCTTTTTGTACGGAAAACGTCGTTCATTTTATTTTTTACACCAACCAATCATGGCTTTTCCTTAGATAGAATGTAGCAAGTTATACAATGCTAAGTACCTACCTTATTTACAAAACCACTTCATGTAAATTACTTTTACGAAAAAAACTTTGATGTAAGCGTACCTAAATACGCAATAAAATAGTTTTATTTAGGTAAATAGCACAGCTCTAACTTTAAAAATATACACATCAAGAAAATCGTAGGTATCTTGACTGAAAACTCAAGTATGGGATTTATTTGATTAGGTAAGTATTTATTTGCTTTGTCCAATTAGAGCAACGACAAATTTATTATTTAAATAGGTACATACAGTAGATAGTAAATAAAAACGCCAAACTTACAGTGGCTTAGTTCAATCATTTTATAATAGGAATGGTTAAAATAAAAGCATCTTAGTCACTTCAACGAAGTAGGTACTAATAATAAATAAATTAATAATTTAGCCCTTTTGACGTCCCACTCCTGGGCACGGGCCTCCCCTCAACACGAGGGGGAATCAGGCCATAATCCACCACGCTGGCCCAGTGCGGGTTGGCGTATTTCACATGTCTTTCGAAAATGGGTAGATCTTCTAAGACATGCTGGTTTCCTCACGATGTTTTCCTTCACCGTAAGCAAGTGATAATCATATAGGAATTATGATTCGGACATAGATTTCGAAAAATCCAGAGGTGCGAGCCGGGGTTTGAACCCAAGACCTGGTGTCCGCAAGACGCGTGCTTTAACCAATCGGCTACCACTGCTTATATTAATATAATAAGTAGGTACTACTATTCATATTTTTTTGCCTAACTTACTGGTGGATTACGGATGAGTCGGACCACTTTGAATTCAAAGCATACGTATTTCCCCCATGTGGGTACCTAAGAATAATAGGATACAACTTTTTCTACTTGAAAAAAACACTCACATAGTTAAAGAGATTAAGCGAATATTAAAACGTTCTCAGAACCAAGGTTGCTAAAACTAATTACCTTTTGTTAAAATTGACGGCATTTTTTTACATTTGCAGGACAATTTGGATTGAAATCAAAACTATTTAATAGCGTGCATTAATGTAATATGGTCTGCGCTATTGTTTTTCAAATATAAGTGTTGTGACAATGACCCGCTTTCTACATAGTCAAATGTTTTTCTCAGGCACTGTTGCAATGCCTATGCAGTATGCAGCGAATTGTTTTTGCTAAAAACCACCGCCCATTATAATTTACTACGGTGAGTGACGCGCAACGTGTAGGATATTCAATTGTCCGCCGTTTTTCAATCAATGTGACCGACAAGAAACTAATTGGCATTTGAATTCCACGTTGATGGGTCAGTTTCCTGGTGATAGATTTAAAAAAAGATTGTAATCTGTGACGGTTCCACTCGGTTTGCCAGCGGTGTCGTAACCCAGCTACTCACCTGTTAAATTACGTTAATTCGCCGTAGTACGTAAGAGGGCTCGATGATTTCATGTGTAACATTGTAGCTGCGATGCTCATGCAATTCGTGGTGTATTCGTATATCGTAGGTGTTTGCTTGCGATGATTCGACGTAATGAAGCTGACTAATGTGTTAATAAAATCTGTGGCAGGCAGGATTTTTTCTTAATTTTTATATCGTTAGACATTACTCAAACCCTACTGAATGAAAGTGAAACTATGTTTGTCCTTATTTCATGGTTGAATGGGTTAATCGATCAACGATACGATACATAAGAGATCGTACTGGATTACATCCTGGAGTTAAACAAAGGTTAACAAATCATCACGTGTTCATTGTAACCACTTGGTTTGCTATCTCACAAAGTCTTATTGTAAAAACATCGTCGCCTGTGTCAGCATACGCTTACACTTTACAGTGTTCCTGTGGTACCGCAGAAACCAACAAAAGTGTAAAATAAAGTTAAAGGGAAAAGATAAAAGAAAATAATAAATTCCAGTTTAAATATTTAAAACAAATAATAACTAAGTAATAGGTGTCTATTATGAATAAAGCCACCATTTTAGTCTTAACTCAGATTAAACATTTTGTTTCATTTGTTCGCTTTGTTCCCAAGTATTCAGTCGGTTTTAAAAGTGACATAGTAATAATAATCTGTCGTTAATAGTTTAGCATTCACGCCTAGATCGGGGTAGCGCGTTTGCGCGTCGTGTCTGCGGAGGGGGACTCTCCGGAAGCAAATGTACTCAATGAAACTGATTCGCCGATCCTGCCGCTCGGTCACTGTTCTCGTTACTTGCATTGACATCACGCAACACTATTTCTGTACGCGCGCTAAACATAAATTATGTTTTATCGACAACTTATGTAAGGATGCTATCATTTAATGACATGTTTGTGCTTCCGTTTTGCGTGTTCTTTGCCCTAACGCTTGACACTGTAATGATTAATACACCGCACCCTATACATAACAGTATACAGAGAAAAGAAATACGACATCAAATGATTTTGTAATTCTCAGCATTATTTTTAGTATTTCTTAGTTGGCAAGCATTTTGTAAATACATCAAAACATTATGTAATGCCTTGTATTCATAAATTACGAGTATTTGCTGTAATTACAGGCACTACAAAAATAATTTGTTTTCATTATTTTTTCAGTGCAATGGCATTACACAACTTGATTTCCATTTAGCAAGTTATATTTTACGCTAAAATGAGGATGTTGAAAATAAAATGTAGTAAATCACTGCATTTAAAAAAAAAGTTACATACCTACATAGGTTCTTACAGCATATAATTACCTGTAACATATCCTCTATGTATGTAGAGTTACATTGAAGTTAATAACCATACGTAATTATTTAAGTCAAAGAGCTACATTGATTTATCCACTTGACAGGCCATTCAACGGTGTCGGTTGGCCATGAGCATGCCCTTAACCGACAATTCAGAGACATGGACCTTTCGACCCTCTGGCCAGTTAACATTGAACTGTCACTGCTGATCCACCTAATATAAAACTGCTTTGTCGTTCTCTACATGCAGAGTTCAATATAAGTATTAATAAAACTTTACTAAGTAGAAAAAAAAAATGTAGCAGCAATCAACCAAAATATTTTCTAACGCCGATTGCAGAGTTAAGGTAATTAGTTGGTTTGAAAATGGAGGTTCAATGCAATATTAATGTTTATATACTTTAATAAAATACGTATATTAAAAACATTGGCGTTTGTTATGTCCAATTACTCGTGTCTAATAATAAATCGCTACACACGTTTTTGGAGTTTTGTTTGGGAGCAAAATTTTCAAATACCTATATATATAAATTAACTAGATAGATTATCTAGTTACCTTAACATATATTTAGGTATAAAGCATTCTCGTTATCTATATAAATGCATCTCAATTTATACGATTTCGCTAATTCTTTTTTGATATGTTTATTATTGTCAGGAGTAGGTTCTTACGAAAAAAAATAAGAAAGTTGAGCGAAACAATTCAATATTCAAAGTTAAGACAGGACAACGTCTGTCAGGTCAGTTCATATAATATAATATTATTAAACATGAACTCAAACACATAAAAGCCGGTATTTATGTCACTCGACGCGATAATTCACTCTATGTTAAATCCTTGGTATATAAATCTTTCAGACTTCAGCTGCCGCAAGCCGCAATGACTTTCTGGAATCGAGATTCAATGTGAACTGTCATGCGTGACTAGCTAACCTTATTAATGGTTTTTAAATGTTTCAAGTATAAGCTTAGACCATTTAAAGAGTAACACCTCTCTGAGCATAAGTAACTTAGACCATTTAAAAGCTCTCTGATAAGTAAGCTTGATTAAATTTTAAAGACTCTTTCAGTCACAATCTGAAAAAAATAATTTGTGGTGTTAAGTTCTAGCCAAATTAAGACCTAATGGCTTGCAATTTAAATTGTTTTTTTTTTAATTTATTAAATTGGATTTCTAAATGTGTTTCTTGTATTGTTTTTGTCCGGTGCGCCTTGATTGAATTGTGATTGATATTTCCTATTCAGTATTCACATGATACTCAAAATAATTAAAACAACAAAGTCCGCCAAAGCCCATGTCCTAGTAATGTGCACCCTATATATACACGTACTCATATGAAGAGGTTCAATGGTAGGTAGGAATCGATCCACCATAGATCTAAGCGATTAAATGGTCTGGGATCTGGGGGATATTCACAATTAACGGAATGTTTCCGAAGTCGGAAACGAAAGCTTTCATCCTTATTTTACAAATTAATTAGAAGGAACCTGCCGTCGATTATGAATACTCCCATCAAACTGCATGTTAAATAAAATCAGATTATTATTTTGATTTACTATCAGCACATGCTTGGCAACCTTGATGTTTGTTTTGGAAGCTTGCGCACGCTCTGAGCCTAGCGGGATTTAGCATGCGGGCGGAAAGAGGTGAAGGTTGGAATCTTTTACCGACAATTCGAGATAACAAGTGGCGACGAGCTAATACAATAAAGGCGCATTAGCTTCCGTCTACCAATTTAGAGTGTCCGCCGGGACAAACGCAGTGTAGTGTTCTACGAAAGTGCGTTGTTAAGAGATCCTACTTGACTCGACCTAATGTGACGAAAATACAGCTTCCTTTTGCCAAATAATTGTGAAGCAAGCGCCGAGCAGTCAATGAAGTGAACATTGTTACGACGTGAAAGCCACCTTAAAAACTAAGCATAATTATCTTAACAAAACTGTATGCGATAAACACTGCATTAATAAAAAAAAAACATTATTAAAATATACAATTTATCCTACTAATATTATAAATGCGAAAGTTTGTGAGTGTGGATGTATGTATGTTTGTTACTCCTTCACGCAAAAACTACTAAACGGATTTGCATGACATTTGGAACACAGATAGATTATAACCGGGATTAACATATAGGATACTTTTTAACCCGATAATCCCGAAATTTTTGCTAAGTTAAAATACTACGCGGATGAAGTCGCGGGGCACAGCTAGTTATATATATAGGTATACCTACCTACAAATTATTGATTTTTAATAAAAGTGTCGTACCCCTACACACTTATCGAAGGTTTAAATATAGAATCCCATTGGAACATTAATGACTTATTTATTGCCAAGACACTTCCGAAAATAATTACATACAATAAATAAAGAAATCCGAACGTGCGTCATAATTATTTCCTATTTTGAAGGAAATATTATAATGTTGGGGCCGTAATGTAGCCTTATTTATTCAAAGGTTATAGGGGTCAAAATATACTATAATCTGAATGGCTACTAGGTACTGTTCACTTCCTATTAAATAACCCGTTGCGTTTATAGAATGTTGATCAAAGGACGACTACTTTGCGCTAACCTAGACACAGAACTCTGGAAATATTGACCTCAGTACATTAACGCATATTGGTACAAATGTTGGAGTTCCTTTGATCTTTTTCGGCAATATAACAAATTAGTTGTATTGATAGACGAGGTTAGTTGACATATTCGAAGCCATCTGACGATTTTGTAATCGAATATGGCTACTTAAGGCCGTTTGGTAGAAACCTGATACCAAAATAACGTTAATAGTCGTTCGTTTTAGGAACCGGCCCGTGTCATAGATTTATGGCTAAAATAACAATAGATATTTCCGTGCTTAAATTAATTAGTTTAATCGACAACACAGATTTCATCCGACCCTCAATACCTAATCAGTAGTCGGTAGACCTACGAGGCCGTTTTATGGAAGACAAACATTGCGGATACGGATACCGCAGTTCAATGTTTCAATTCGCGATTGCCCATAGTAGGTTAGGCGGTAGTGCCGGTGACTAGAAAAATAACAGATTAAATGATAGCAAACATAGATTATACAAAACCATAATAATAAGTTACTTAAGAAAAAGTAACTCCATTATAGTAAAAACCTACTTAAAGTATCTAAGCGGCTATTCATACAGTTAACACGACATCGATGTTCCATACATTTTACCGTATATGGTTGCTAAATACGGCCATTTCTATCAAAAATGTGTATGAAAAACGTTGTCGTCTTCATCGTGTGAATTTATCTTTATAGTCGCCTCAAGTTTCTCAAAGCCAATAAACTCTATAAAAAAACAAAACAGTAAATAAGGAAAATGTAGCTTTCAGAAACGCAATAGGGCTATGACCTTTACATTTCTTCGTAAATTCCTAACACGCCGACGGCAGCCAATTCGGAATAAATGCCATAAAATCACGAACGCGACCTTATACGACGCATGAAAGTTGACTCGATTTACTTTTTAGGGTTCCGAACCCCGAAGGATCCGAGTGGACCCCTATGGTTGAACATCGTCCTAGTGTTGATCCACCCTGTTTCCAAGCTCAAGAATTGGCTGGGTCAGGTGCTATGAGCTTAGGTGAGCGAGCGAACTAAGCCCCCGTCATTCGCTTATTTGTTAGTTCTTGGTGCTTAGTTGTTCAGGTACTGGTGACCCTGAACCCAGAAATAGGAGCCTTACAAAGCGATGTACCTACTTCTGGGTCTGAGGGAATTACGGCCTGAAGTTATTGACATATTAGGGTCATAATACCTAAATGCCCTATTCCGGAAAGGCTTATTTTTTTGTACGTTAATGTTCGGAACCCTCAATGTGCACGTGAAACGTGCTCTTGGCCAGTTTTTTATAGTACCTATTCGAGACGCAGGTACTTGTAAAGCTATACACAAGTCCCTAAAGCCTGAAGCCTCTGTGCATACCTGAGCAGTCTGTGAAAGAACGCGTCGAGCGACCGTTTATTTATTCAAACCTCTCTCCCAAGACACTGCGAATGTCTAAACGGGGTACAGGATAAAAAGAACATGAAATTTTAACAAGACACGTTTTTCATTGTATTACTAATGTTTCGTTGGATCTGTTTAAACCTAGGATGATTTAACCAAATCTGACAAGTCTAGTCGGACATTGTCTATTCTGTCTGTTTATAATTTACACGCGCATACTAACACTTTATTTGATTCAGTAATATAACCTAAATACATATTATACTTTTAGTATTAGCTCAAATTGCTAAACTATTTGATCGAGTTACTATCGATCGTTATTATAGGCGAAAAGTAGAACCATATTGTTCAATTTCTGACGTACAGAGCGACGCTGGATAGTTATCTAGTCGCAACTTTGATAGAATCAGCATGATTTATGTTTGTATGTTAGAATGCAATGTGTTAAAGCAACAGTTAGATAATTTATGTATCTTATGTTGAGGTTAACGATCAATGCTTTTCCAGTAATAACGACAGTGCACATAATTTCCTGATATCGAGATGATATTATTATGTATAGGTAGGTTATGACATAAGACTGACATTTGTAACATCTACTGGCAAAATTACATATCAAAAGCGTTTATAAGATCGCTCTCAGACTTGAGATTGATCTATTAACACGGCCCCTACTCTGCGAACGCTAATATAATTTTTATGCATATCGTCTGGGTTGCCAACTTATTTATATTGTATTGGTTTCTTGTCATCTCAATTTTATTGTTTTTAGTATCGCGATGTCTTGCCTGGCACTATCCTCTTGCACTACCTCCATGACCCTTATGATATCTTTACAAATAAATAAAATTGAAGTGTCTGTTAATAATGACAAAATAACGGCTTTTTACTAAATGCATATGAAAGTAAAAATATACGCTAGGTACGTGTTTGAAAGCAAACACATCATTAGCATAAACTATTTTTTTTTTTTGTCTGTATGTATGTCAGTCTGTGTGTTTCGGCTAATATCCGAAACGGCTGGATCGAATTTGAAGGTACTTTCACTGGCAAATAGCTTATCTTATAAGATTAAGGCTATTTTTATTTTATTTAAGTAGCATGCGGGCGATGCCGCGGTCAACAGCTAGTTTTTAATAAACATTTACAGTAAAACATAACCAAAACATAAATATGAAAATATAGGCCAAGTGTAGTGTTTATAAAACAAGGACACAATTGAAAAGTGCCTGCACAATAATGGTGTAATTTAGGCAAAGTGGTTGGTTGGTGCAACTATTATTACGCGAGTTGCATCAACAATCTTTGAGTGAAGGGCGACACCTAGAAATTGCAGGTTGCACCGGACGCCGCGCCGCGACGCGCCGCGCCGCGCGCCGCGCGTCGCTCCGGTGAGCGGTCCTTGCGTCACGGCGCCTTTTAAAATTTTTGCCATAGATACTATAGTCGGATCAAAAAAGGCATAATGCAGGCTGTTTTAAAAGCCCGAAAGAATGATTCAGGTGCATATACGATAGCTAATAATGTACATGCATTGTGAGTACAGATCATTAGGTACGCAACAACTATCATATTAATATTTTCTGTCAATATTTGTCACAACTTTTGTGTTGTTGTCTTAGAACGCATCCAATAGCCTAATATAAATTGCATTTTTCAGAGTTGCCGCCAATATACAAGGTTTAAAAAAAAGGAAGTAAGTATGACAAGTCGTACTTTTTAAGTGTAACTATGTATTTTATAACAACCTGAATTTATATCTACTATTTGGTCGCGAATGCAATAATACTTCCGGTCAAATGTAGAAATCTCAATTGGATTATTTTAAACAATACTTCATTATATAACTTGGCTGGGCGCAGTGGTTTTAGCGTGGGCCGTTGGGCTCACTGCTCCGAGTGGTTGCGGGTTCGATTCCAGCCGGGGCATATTTCGGAATTAGCCTTTTCGTAATTTTCCCTGATCTGGGTGTCACTGGGATCACCCCCAGTAACACTGTACATTACCCATAGTACAAGCGTTGCTTTATTTGGGACCATACAATTGTTGTGCCAGTCTGGCGATATTTATTTGTTTATTTAACTACTAGCTTAAGTATCTGCGTTTGCTAACGTCACTACACGAGTAAAACAATTTCATGATAACGTAATATCGTAAAATGCGACATAAGTGCAACAACATTGAGACAAGTTATAACAAAGTTGGCATATTATCAAGGCCTTTGTTGGGTACTGACCACAATTGACACATATTGGTTAAAAAAAGATCTGTCTGAACTCAGCATTGCAGTTCATGAAATAGAATCCGTTTTAGGTACATCAAACGCTTATAAAATCGACAACTTATAATAAAGTATTAGCAAATCGACAGTCAATAAAAAAAAAATTCAATAGCAAGTAAAAAATCTTTATCGTACTAGGACAAAATGATCAGAATCAACCCATCTTTGGGAGTCGGTTCTCCTTCCGGGTTAAACCAAATCTAATCAGATTTCATGATTTACAAATTTTATTAAAGAGCTTATGACGAAATCTTACTTAAAACCGGATTTATAATAATGTGATTGCTTATGGATACCATATTGAATATACCTACTTAAATTTTATTTTACTACTTAATAGATCATCATCTGCCTTACCTTTTCCTATTATCAGGGGTCGGCGCAGTATGTCTTTTCCTTCCATTCATCGCGCTTTCCTGTCATACTCACTCTTAATACAATCCATCCATTTTTTCTTGGGCCTTCCTCTCGCACTGTATCCATCCACATTCATATTCATCACTATTTTAGTGGCATGCTTCTCATCCCTTCTCAGTTCTCACACGTGTCCAAACTACTTAATAGATATGGTCATTATATTCACGTGCCTATTAATCGCTAGTGGTTGAACTTGTTTTGATTGTGCCGTCAAAATATAACCTTGACTTTAAAATATATCTCTTCGGAAGTGAGTGCGGAAGTGTTCGTGTTTCCGTAGCCGTGGCCCGGCCGGGTCTGGCCCAGTTATTGCCAACTGGTTATCGATCACTTTGCCATGAGTTATGTCCTCTAGTACAACGTGCTTTGAACTGAGATTTAATTAAGTTTTATTTAAATTTTACACGTTGAAATTACTAAGAAAAAACATACGAAGCGCTGCATATTGAGTTATGCTTAAAATTGTTTATGTAAGTTCAAGTAAGTTTACTAATGTAAGTTCATAAATTATTGAGATGCTGGACAGAGGATAGTGAATTTTAATATGTATTGGATATGTTTTGATAAAAAAATAGAAATCTATTTATCTTCCTAAATAGCAAACCTTACAACAACTTAAGAACCAATCAAAACGTCTTTTGTTTTAAGGCCGCATCGTATCGATCGAAAAGGTTGTCATCCGATAAGACGCGTCCGTCGGTGACAATTGAATACAAGTCTGAATTTTCTACAGATTCTACGAATCGCACGGTCGTAACGAAGTTACGCAAATTCTCATTTGCGAAGTTGAAATAATGAGAGAAAGTCATTATGTATTGCAGTAATTATGCATAAAGCATAACTAAATGTTTCGTTTAACAAAAGTGAGTACAATTAGTGTGTTAGTCCTATCTTATCTAAAACATTATTATTCACATAAAAAGTTTGATGCTAAAAAACATAATAAAATCTATAAAGGCTTAAAAAATACTATCAAAAATATACCCGCTCTAACTTGTTGATTATTTAACCAAACACCAATTTCCATACATGTGACTGTATCAATGTGCCGAATACAATCTTCATCTGTCAAAAATGTATAAAAAAACGCCGTGTGAATGACCGCTAAGGGTATAAAACAAGGGATGAAAGTTTGGTCTTGGTTTAGTCCTAGTTTCCCCTTGCGAAGCCGGATCGCATTCATTATTATAAATCAAATTCCATTATATCACAAAGCTACAATTGTTCCCACCTACTTAGGTACCTACAGAAAATCGGGCCTTGCGAAAAAACCTTACAATTCTCGTATAACATTGGCCATCAAGTGTAGCGTATAAGATATTGGATATGTAAATAAAACTATATTAATAGTACCTACTAGGACACTAGGTAATGAATCTAGATCTAAATGGTCTTGACATTACCACAGGACACGACTGACTTGTAATTACCATGCATGCAGACAAGGTGACTTTCATAAATTCAGTTATGTAAAAAAACTTACACTAAAGTTCGACTTTTAATTTAATTCAGTAACTTGACAGTTCACATAGAAATACCTAACTAGCAATGCTGTAATTTTCCTTGGCCTCAAGATAGTTTGAGGACCACTGATATTTGCATTGTGTGTCATGAAATGCAATAACAATTTAGGCTTAAAAAAGAAGTAATGAAACCATACTAAGCAAGATAGTTGACTTAGATAAGAATAGTTGAGTTTAAAACAAATTTTAAGCCAGGAATATTATTGCCACGTTAAACTTGTCAACAAGTCTCAGTGTCTTTTGAATGAGTATATTAATGGAAGTAAATAATGAAAACATAGGTGCTGTGGAAAAAATTAAAGATTACCGTATTTCCCATTATGCCATCCACGTTTGTCTCTCTGACTCACTGTAACATTGTACCTAATAGCAACATTGTTATTGCTAGTTGTCGTCACATTTTTAAAACGAAATACAATTTGTAAAAGGAGGTAATAAAAATAATAAAAACACGGTCAAAGAAAATTACTTATTTGTATGCAGACGTGAAACTGCCTACATAGGTAAAATGAAGTATATAGGTATATGTCATACAATACTCATATATGTCTAATGCGTTCAAGTACGAAGTAGTAAGATTATCTCATGCAATTTTTTTCGTAATTTGAATGGTAAAATAAAACTTAGAGAGTTAAATCCAATAAGCAACGATACAACATAGCCACGTGCCAGTTAGAATAAGGTTATGATTGATATTATAACTAGACTTGAAACAACTAATTTACATTAGTTGCTATGAATAGGAAATAGCTAACTAAATTAACATGAAGTTAATTGACTATACCTACTTAGATTTTAGCCCGTAACGTGACATTTAGTAGGGATAAAACTATTATACGGATTTTATCCCGTTTATTTACTTTTACTTACTTTACGTTAATATGAGGGTACCCAGTTATTAACTATGACATCAGGACGTCTAACACCTCAGTCCCCCCGTGACCATGGCTGCTGTAAAGCAACCAGAACGTCGGGAACATAAAAAAGTAAATAAACGCGATAAAATCCGTATAATAGTTTTATTTCAATGTATAGTATTCGCGTAAATATGAGAAAACAATATTTAGTAGGGATTCTTATTATTTCTTGTGTGTAATCAATATACTACCTACATTAATATAATACCTACATTACAAAATCCCTACACATTAATTCGATCTCTAAGTAGGCGCCATTGCTGGATTGTATACAACACTTGGGTATATTACAAAACAATTTAGATTGCCGCGCCGCTAAGGCACTGAGAAAAAAATCTAAGTATTATTTTTACTATTTTTACTTAACGTTTTGTAATTACAGCAAAGATTTATGAAATTACTCGTATTCATTAACGAAATGTTATAGTTACAGAAGGACGTACGTATTTTTTTCTTCTCAGTGCGTATTGAACATTAGTCACTAAAGCAACGAATGTAACAAATCCATTATCTTCTTCACGCATACACACTTGGTGTTACGAGTATTACAAAAAAGTAAGAACGTGACGAACGTGTCATGTCAAATTTCTTTGTCTTGCATAGATTAGGTTCATTGACAAGACACAAGTTCATCACGTGTTTAACTTTTGTGTAATAAGGCCGAATAGTTTTAAAACATGACTACCTACAAATGTACAAAAAAATAAATAATTTTTCAGTCGCCATAAAATGTTTAGGAGGCGCGTACCTACCTATGTAATACATCCGTATAATAGGCTTGTTGTGCAAATGAGAATGCGTTATAACAATTAGAGTTAATTAATTTATCTCTGGAACGTGTAATAAAGGTATATTTAGCAAAACAGAACAATTAACGTTTTTATGATGTACCTACAATTTTAAATTTAACTGCTTACAGCTTCCTCTTGGAATATATTTCGCAAAAACGATTGATGAATTCCGATTGCTTATGGACACAGATTATTTAACTTTTAAAATTAATAAATACATATTGCCAGAATGACACACCAACTGTATGGTCCCAAACTAAGCAACGCTTGTACTATGGGTACCGTACAATGGACTGGGGGCGATCCCAGTGACACCCAGACCAGGGAAAATTACGAAATTTGCCCCGGCGGGAATCGAACCCACAACCACCATGTGCAGTGAGCCGAGCGGCCTACGCCTCGGACCACTGCGCTAAGCGGTCATCAACTATATTGACCATGTAACATTGATGAAAGCGCATCCCAGATAGGTAACAAAATATTATTTGATGTCACAAAGAAACTATAACAATCCTTTGTCAAAAACCTAACTCGTAATGTCCCTTATTAATCACTGCTTGTACTTTATAGTGTGGGTCTTATACATAGATGGATCGGTATCGATTCAATCCCAAAAGACTATCCCTGAAAAGTCCGCAATCAAGTCGAAACTGTGACCACCACACCATCCGTAAGCCGAGCAGCCTACGCATCATGTAATTTATTTTTCACAGAACTACAGTTAATTAATTACTTGGTCAGTAACTACATCATGATTGTGGTTACAGGTCGGTATCTACAGAGATGTAGACCGGTCTATCTAACTGTTGTATCTAGCCATTCAACCAAAAACGATATCCATTTTACCACTTTGGAACTGGTCATTATATTTAGTTATTTTGGTCTGCTGGCATGGCAATCAGACGACTATAAATAAAGAATTTAAATTATTATTCAGTAAGTATATTGCGTTATTTTTATATTAATAGCGGTTTTTCAAAAACTTAATAGCTTGCATGTGAGATTAATTCACAATACGCGTGATTTTATACCTACATAGTAATTTTGGTGTCTTATTTATGTTATGTTTCGTTTCTCTGAACACGGTAGGTATGGATTTAATATACTGGAGTGCAGAATATAGAATTTGTCCTTAAAATAATTGGCTAGAGAAAATTGCAATTATAATTCAAACCTTAGATCGGTGTAGAAATTACAGTATTGTTTAAAAAAAAAAAAGTTTGTGTAAAAGTCTTGTCTGATTGTTATATGGAGGTATTCCTAACAATAAGTGCAATGGATCTCGTCTGGCTCGGCTACAGTGGGCTCCAGGGGAGCGCGGGTCGCATTGTGGAATTGCAACGATGCATGGTGACTGTTGATTGCAACCGCGCTGTGATCAACGAACTCGTTCAACCAAATTGATTGAAATAGCCAGCCATAATAACATATGTAAATAGATATGGAATGTATTGTTTTGCAACAATTAGTGGAGAATAGACCGTGCGTGAGAGCACAAAATGTGTTCCCAAAGGGACAGGTGGCGTGATATTGTAAGGAACTTCTGCCTCTGAAAGATTACAGTCAACTTATCTGCTATTTTACTTATTATAATTTAATTTTACTCAGAAGGGTATGTATGTCGTAGTAATTGTTAAAATTTGTACTCTTAATTTTTTTGCCAACCGTATGCACTTGCATTATCTGTAAAATAAACGTCAAGCGGACAATATTTTAAGTTTTGACCGCATAACAGAGGAAATCATTATGTATTCAGAGTATGTACAAATCTATTATTGTTTGACATTATACTACTAACATATAAGTGTCATGTAAATTTATTCGCGAAAAATTTAGTCAGGAAATATTTACATGTACCTGCCTCATGAGTACGTTTATCTACTCATGTGCATGTACACCGCGTAATTTCTTGGTCTAGGTTTTTCTAGGTAATGAACTAGCTAATGTTGATCATGTATACTATTTTACTTGAGATTAAAATTTACCATCACCTGAACATACATTTCAGTCGGTAGATATGTGTTAGTATATTGGTATGCCTATTAGGTCATATTGGTCTAACATTTATGGACTATAAATTCGTAAACCAATTATTGTTGATTGGATTTTAGTAAAAAAAGTTGCATGTTATTATTGTCATCGAACAGGTTTTGCCAAATCATCACAGCAGACTGTATATACAGGCGTCGTAACGAAAACTGATACCATGGATTCAACGCCCCATTCTGGATTCATGATTCTGGACGCCCCAGAGTTGTAATTAACCGTCGATTTTTTCATGGATAATGCTAAAATTTTTCAGAATTCTTTAATTGATTTTAGCATGAAATCTTTATACAAATCTATCTCAAGTGTTTTTACATAAATAAATCAATAATTACTTTTTTTGATACCTATAAATCCAATGTAAATTATAAAGACTCTATACGCTCGAACGCGCATTTTATGTTCATTTTTTTAGCATAGGTAGTTGATTAAAATATCGACGGAAAATTTCAACTCTGGGGGTCCAAAATCATGAGTTTGATCAATGGTATCAGTGTTTCTTACGATGACCCTTATACCCTGTATAATTAAATATATTTAATAAATAAATAATAATCTAGGCCTTTTAATGTCCCACTCCTGTTCACGGGCCTTCCCTCAATACGAGGGGATTCAGGAATTTATATATACATATTTTTGCGATAGCATACCATATTATACCTACCTAATACATGACTCATATTTAACAATCCATACTTATGCAAGTACGTTCTTACTGTAATGGGTTACGTGAATAAGATAATCTGATTCTGAAGCTTTTCGGTACGAACTCTTAATACTCGTACAACTCTATACGGTACAATATGATTATATTGAGGTTATGTTTAGTTAGACGTATGTCCATGTATTTCAGACAATCCTAATTAAGTTTATAAGGAAAAAATTGAAATAATAATCTATTATTAAATATTATAAATGGAAGACAACCGTGGGCGGCCTAGTTACTTATACTAACTTCCCTTGATGCTTGACCTACACTGAGAAGGAAACTCATTACGTATGTTTGTAACGCATGCCACATCTATTTACTTTTAGCAGTTCGGGATTAATTAGAGAAAGGTTTTGGGTTTTATGTTTAAGCTTTGGTGAAGAAAGCTTCGCCTCGACTACTGAAGATCGCAAACGCGGACAGGGCCATGCCTGAATTGCCTGGATGCCCCTCGCATAAGGGAGAATGTGCCCGGTCAATCGGAATAGCTACTTTTAAACATTTACACCTACTCCATCAAGGAATACCGGCGTAATGGTGTACTTTTCTTTTACATCAAAGTCGGAAACAAGCATCATACGATCATACGACCCGCCAGATGTTAAGCAGTACCGTAGCCTACTTGCTGGAGGAGAGTGGGACAGAAGGGGGAAGGGAAGGAGTTTCTCTTCCGGCTCTCTCACGCATCGTACGAGACGCAGCTATAATAGCTTTATGCTACGCCGATCTTCCGTGAGTGGGTGTTACTACCCCGGTCGACCGGGGTCTACCCACCCCGTAGGTATATGAGTTGTATTAAATTGACTACAACTTTGCACTTTCACAGTCAAAAATGTTATATGAGTATTAATGATTAGTAGTTACAAGATTGAAATCTAATATATAACTCAAAGGTGACTGACTGACTGACTGACTGACTGACTGACTGACATAGTGATCCATCAACGCACAGCCCAAACCACTGGACGGATCGGGCTGAAATTTGGCATGCAGGTAGATGTTATGACGTAGGCATCCGCTAAGAAAGGATTTTGATAAATTCTACCCCCAAGGGGATAAAATAGGGGATGAACTATCAACGCACAGACCAAACCACTGGACGGATCGGGCTGAAATTTGGCATGCAGGTAGACGTTATGACGTAGTCATCCGCTAAGAAAGGATTTTGATAAATTCTACCCCCAAGGGGATAAAATAGGGGATGAAAGTTTGTATGAAACTTTGTCAATTAAATTCCACGCGGACGAAGTCGCGGGCACAGCTAGTTATATTATATTTCTCTACTATCATAACATAAAAGTGGGTTGACGTCAAAACTAATCTATTGACCTCAAAAAGTACCCGCTAATTTCAAAATGATTTATAACGACCGACCTTTAAGACAACAGCTATACAATTTATAAAGAAAAAAAAAAAAGCTTAATTTTCTTTTTCTTTTACCATTAACTGAAAAAAACAAAACAAAATTGTAGTTTATAATATTATTTTCATTGTGTTTTACTAAACGTTTGGTAATTAATTACATTAAAGATTTATGTCATGACTAGCATTCATTCAATCTCGTGTTTTCCCAGAGTTCTAGCTTCTAACAAGGTAAATATTATCAATAGAAAATGGGACTAGTTTATATGTTTTATTAAAGTAATACTTTTAAGATACCGCAGCGATTTCTTCCTAAAAAAATCATTAGTTTTTTTTTATGTACAGCTCGCTACTATCTCGTGACCTATCACCTATCCTGCATTACTGGTACATGACACAGTTTATTATTATTTTTATCTGGCGTGTTTTTGTTCTTGTTGGACATAACAACATTTAAGTTATATCTCTTAATTTATTGTCGCGTTAGATATTTATTTTAAACACACTTTGAATAATAACAAGGTTCATACTACGATCAGCATACTACGAGCATACCGTCTTAAATTGTTAGTCTAGTAAAAAAAACACTTACCGGTTTAAAATCTTAATTTTTTAATTCCTTGATTTCTAAGCAGATTAGAATGGCCAATTGACTAAAGTCCTTTCGGCTCTATCAGTTCGATTAGTTGTTCTAATCAGAGGATTCTTCCGTAGGGCTCTATACGGTCACGAACGGACAATACGAACGTAACAAAACTGTTTACGTTCAAACGTATGAAGTTTAATATCAGTGATGTGAAACAATTCTGCGCAAATAAAAAAAATATAAACACCCAATTTGGGTGTTTCTCTATAATAGAGTCGCTAATTATAATCTGAATGTTAAATTTGTGTCGTTCAAATTATTTTATATTTTATGCTATTCTCAAAATAAATTGAGATTTTAAAAGATGGGGATTTATTATCTCGTAGTAGTTTTGTGTTAGTTGTGGAATAACAAAAATATAGGGCATATTAGCAGCTCTTGAAAGTAATTTCGTATTTATCATAATGATGTTTAGACATGTAAAATGTATTAACACAACCCGTATTTAGTACCTACTAAACTATTGATATAATATTTAATATCGATATACCTACCTACTTAATAGGTTATTCTTGTATATTTTTCTTTCCGAGAGATATTCAGACTGAAATTTAATTTTTCGGATTGGTTGTTGCTCTATAACGAAGATCTTTTTTGTGTTAACAGCTGAAATTATGAATATGTACATACATGACATCACTTATTAAATACTTACTCTTAAAAAGACCCATCTTGAAACACTTTCTCATAATGTCGGGAAATGTATTGACTTTATTTTCGCCCATGTATTAATTTCACTCCGAATGCAGAATTAAATAATTATGATTGATAATATTAAATAAAATGTTTAGTCCAAAAATAATGAACGGCACGAAAACTCGTGAAAACTGTTATTGTTGTGTCAGCATAGCCGGCGTGCTACGAGCTGATACATTATCAGACTGAAGGTGCGCGGGCGCAGCCGGCGCGCGGCCGCACGGCCGGCATTCGCGCCGCCCGATCTCATTGCCACGCCGCCGTCTAATCACATGCCGGGATTATCTTATTAAGCTTCGAATCAGAGCTGTACCTATCTACTTGTTTGTGTGTAAACAAACGTACGTAATGAATGACAGACTGTTTTAATCATAATAATGAGTACAGTAGAGCTAATTGAAGTGAGTTAATTTACACTCAGACATGATCAGGATCTTGTATTCACATGGGTAGAAACAAGGATGATATGCCGGTATATTAACATAAAGGAGCATATCCGTTATCATACTAATATTATAAAGAGGAAAACTTTGTTTGTTCGATTGTAATGAATAGGCTCCGAAACTACTAAACCGATTTGAAAAATTATTTCACTGTTGGGAAGCTACACTATCCCCGGGTGACATAGGCTATAATATATTTTCAAAAAATTAGGGATCCTTACTAAAACTCGAATAATGTACCCGCAATGTACCCGTGCGAAGCCGGGGCGGGCCGCTAGTATCTTAGATTTTTAGAATCGGTACTACCTATTTCCCTGACACTCGATCCAGACTGATGATCCGAATGACCGGAAACTAAGGTAGTTTCCGGTTGGTAAGGTCCCTTAAAACCTTAACCCTTAGTACCGGATTCATACTTTTCTTAAGTATAACAAAAAAACAATCAAACAAGCGCCCTCTGTAGTCTGCCACCCCTAGGCCGCGCCCTAGACAACCTACTTAAAAATCTAACACCGCTTAAATCCAAAAACAACTTCACAATAATTGATGGATGTTTCAATATCTTTGAAAATGTGAAATTTAATTATATGGGACTATCAACCGCGCGAGCGAAAGCGTTGTCACCATCCACGGAAATAATTACCATACAAAATTCTTATGCACAAATTACATAGGTATGATTCACCCGAAAAAGATGCGTAGTTGCACAAACTATTCTGATATACTAATTATGGGGTCATAACTAAATTAGACATTAATAAATGGGAGCTCTATAGTATATAAGGGTCATTGGTTTATTCTTTCTTCATAGTACATTTATTACGCCGAAGGAACAACGAAGGATCTACAGATATCATTAAAGTAAGTGTTTTGTAATTTAAGTTATCTTATAATTGATTTATTTATAAAGTAGCATGTGTTATATATTATTTTAATCACTCCTGCAATAATATGAACACTCACTTCAGATAAAAACACATAATCATGACAATCTGCAGAACAAGTATATGTATATCAGAGCCGCCCTCAAAAGATAGCAAAACAATAAAGATAAGAAAACGGAGAGTTTACTTTATAAATTGATAGATACATCAGGTTCCTATGTGCTTTCCTAATTCTTTATATCTTTCCAGATGATGCGTGCGTCGTTATTGTTTGCAATTGTTCTTCTATCAATTCATGGCGCTGTCTCCAGTCCCGCCAGTCCCGCCAGTCCTGATGACCTCAGCGTAATAACAGACTTCGTCGAGGACTCTATTCAAAATACGAATGTACGCCAGAAAAGAGAACTAGGCACCATATTGATGGCCATCAAGAATCAGCTGAGGGAAATGATTGAGGACATCGCGTTACAAGCACTGAAATATTTGAAGAGTTTTTGTCTACAAATGAAGTTGAATCTTCTTAAGAAATTGAAGACGTATACATTGGCGGACATAGCGTCTGTTATCATGGACAGTATAACTGAGTCTGTGGTGGAGATAGCTCCGGTATCGGTTTCCTACTACGACCCTGTTGAGATGAAGCCTGCAGCCAAGGTGGAAAATCAACCGAGCTATGATTACTCTAGTCTTTATTCGCTGTCTACGTTATTAGATGCTGATAACAAATGAACGATGTCAAATTAAGTTGCCGTACTACCTACTCATTGTTTTATTAGTGAATTAATTTAATTGTAATAAATTATTTAATTGAAAACTTAAATTATAGTTTACATTATTCTGCCCAACTGAGATTTTAAATCTCCATCAAAATTCCGACGTTTTGAATCTATGCTCACTGATTTACTTAGATAAGTTCCCCACAAAATACTTTTGAGATCAACAGGCGGCCTTTGAAGCCTCCTTAATTTACAAAAAAGTAATGGTACCTAAAGACTTCTCAAGCTGTTAATGGTCTTACAAATTTGAGTAATGTTTGAGTATTTGACTCTGCATTTGTTGTACTTATCAATTTGTGAGGCTGTGTAAACGTTAGGAAATTAAATCCACCAAGTCCTATCGACAAGCATAATATATATTTTTCACTGTAAGTACACAAATTGACAAGACAGAAGTAACATAAAACTCAACACTGACACATAAAATAATAATAAAACAAAGAATCTAAATCGTCAGCAAGTGGCCAACAGGCTGCTTCAACTAAACTTAGTAATATTATATTAGTTTTTTTCCTACTTTATCCAGGATAACTCATAGTTATATAAGTTATATTTAAGTTGCATACATATGCAATTTAAATAAGAGTTGTTGCGTTTACAACCAACAGAAAACATTCATACATCAGATTATTTTTTTGTTGTAGTAGATACATTATTTGAATTGGTTGGAAAGAAATTGTATTTAATTGTAATTACTGTAGTTGTTTGGTACAGTTGGTTGATTAAAAAAGTTAGCTGTTAGACAGAAAACACAGACAACGCAACATTTTTTTCTGTTTAACATCTATAGCATTAACTAAGGTCTCATACAAAATACGTGCATAATTAATATAAGACCTTATACTTATATCAAAATATATGCAACTAGCGCAATGGAATATTTTTTGTGTGCAATATTTAAATACAAGGACAATTTGGATAATCTTAGATAGCTTGCATGATAAAACTGTGCAAAAATTAAACATATTAACTTCCTTATCTGAGCAAATATGGTTGTCTGAGCAATGATAATTTTAAGAAATGTAACAAGTACTTGTCGCAAGTGATCATTATTTTTGATCATATTGCGTACAATCCTTGACTGGGTTATTATTTTTTGTTTTTCAAAATTTATAACTAAATTTGACATAGACACTGTGGTTTATATGTAACTAGTTGCTTTCAATTGTAACACAATATCTATCGTCTAATAAAAGATTTGCGGTGTAAATAACTATAAAATAAATATAATTCAAAAAGAGGCATACGGAAATAAATCAACAAGAGTTGCTTCTAACAGTGTCCTGTGTGTGTACTTACACAGATCACCGGATCTTAGGTCCGTATAATAAATCTATCTCAAGTCTGAGAGCGATCTTGGAAATGTCATTCTTATGTAATATAGTTTATGCCCGCGACTTCATCCGCGTAGTATTTAACTTAACAAAAAAATCGGGATTATCGGAATAAAAAGTATCCTATGTGTTAATCCCAGTTATAAACTATCTGTGTTTCAAATTTCATCCAAATCCGTTCAGTAGTTTTTGCGTGAAGGAGTAACAAACATACATCCACATTCACAAACTTTCGCATCCTACTAATATTATAAATGCGAAAGTTTGTGAGTGTGGATGTATGTATGTATGTATGTTTGTTACTCCTTCACGCAAAAACTACTGAACGGATTTGGATGAAATTTGAAACACAGATAGATTATAACCGGGATTAACATATAGGATACTTTTTAACCCAATAATCCCATACTACGCGGATGAAGTCGCGGGGCACAGCTAGTTTATAATATTAGTAGGATCAGTATAAAATGACATGTCAACAGCTCAAGACTGTTCTCAGACTTGAGATCAATTTATTAATACGGGCCCTAGTCTCCCTATTGCGTTCATTGTACGTCTCGGTGGATACGTACTTCGTGACCATTTTTGTCCTAAGCTGGTTCCGTTGGCACCTTTTTTTTGATGGACAACATGTTGTTGGCCAGAATAGCCATAAGTGCGCTCCAGCCTGAGGGGCAGGTGGGGGCAGCTAGCTCAAGGGCGCAACAAGGGGCACGGCCTTCACAATCTTCTCCCGTTTCTGGTAATCGTATCGCTATCGAGAAATGATGCTGCAGTCACTGTCATTCTTATTCTTATTTATTTATTGGCTGTTGTCCGCGACTCCGCCCCGTGATACTTCGTCAAAAGTAGCCTAAGTCACTCCTTATAACATCAGCTATCTATCAGTGAAAGTCCCATAAAAATCGGTTCAGCCGTTTCGGAAATTGACCGGAACAAACAGACAGCTAGAAAAAAATCAAGTGTTTTTTTTGTTTTTAGAGCCGTATTACTTTCATGCATTTAGTAAAAAGCTGTTATTTTGACATCACAGACGGACATTTTAATTCTATTTATTTTTATTCCACACTTCCAACGAGACTAGGACACAAATTTTTCAACCTATGTCTGTAATTCTTGTTGTACTTTTACTATGGAGGTAATAATAGATACGTTTACGTAGCGACACATTATAATAGTAGCGCATTTTACATTTTATATTATTATACTATTTAAGTCTTCCATAAGAGTAGATATGACTATTGTCTAAAGATAACATGGATAAGCGTTACCTAACTTATCAGAATTGCATAATAAAACCTCGGTCTAAAAGATTTATTGAAGTGCTATAAAACAAAAGACAGTCGTTAGCAAAGTACATTCACTTAAGCTAAACTAAATTGATTAAGTACATGTTAGTTGCTAACGAATGTCTTTTGTTTTATTGCATCTATGTAAATTGGAGGCAGTTTTGCAGAATGGGACCAACCAACAGCACATACTTCTGCAAACTGAAACCATCTTACGACCTCTCGTGCTAGGGTTGGTTTTGGTATGCAGGACTCCGGGTGGATTGGTTCTATTCTAAAATTCTGCATTTAATTGCACTAAAAATGGGCTTTGAGGCTATTCATGTAATTTATTATTGCATTACATTATTTGTACGGCGCTTGCGCACAGCGCCTATATATAAAAGTATAGCAACACTCTAAACTCGGAAATAAGGTAAGTTAGTATATTTCTTTATATCTCATAGGATTTTAAGAATGTTTTTTGGTTCTTCTTTCGAAAGTCACTAGATCACGGGGGATAAAATTGCGTCCATTATATTTTTTTTCTCGTATTTTCTGAATTTCAAGTCTTTGGGTGGGTCCGGGTGGTAAATATGTTTCGATATCCCTAAATCCCTACCTACCTATGTGGAGTGTGATATGAAACGCCCAGTTATGATCAGGGGATATCCACATCTTCACCCGTATTCGCTCCTTAATTCCACCTCCGTTATGACAAGCACGGAATGGTAAACAAAGCTCCTGTCAATTGATTAAACGCAATAATTTCCAGTAATGTGAATATTCTTCACTTAATATCAGGCGCTCCCACTCGCTATACTTAACGCCTAAAATATTCAAAGAGCAAAGCGTATATTCGCAGTCAATTCATTATTTTATGAACAATGTCCAAGTAAATTGTCAAATGCAAATTAAAGAACATCATACAATATTTAATTATTTCATAAATGATCCACCTTAGATGTCATTCACACGGTTATCCCGGTACTGATAATTTCTTTGCATTTTACAGTATCCAGATGTCAAATAAAACTATTATTCGTCAAAATGTATAGACAGAACGGTGTCGGCTTATGCGTGTAAATGTCAATTCTTTAGTCAATCCTTTTTCTATCGATTGAGTGTTTTGGATGGGTAAGACACGAAATTAATCAGTAACCTACATGAACTTACTTTATATAAATACTTAACTAATCGTGACTTAATACGAGGACTCCTTTACATTGTGGTCAAGTAGACCTCTGCCTGCTTAATGTCTATCCGCTCAACTATGCTAACATGCTAATTTACTTAATAAATTATCGACGCATGTAAAGTACAGGAAGGTAATGTCGCATGATTATTTTAAGCACCACCAATTATGTGACTAATAAAGTACCTTGTCCAAGTAGCTACTTACAAGACAGGTCGTTAATAACACAATATTCAGAGAAACGAACAATGTTGAATAGAGACTGACGTCTTCAACGGCGTCACAATAGCGCCAATAGTGATGTAGGTAATCTGTTGGATAAATGGAAACACTTATCCTAGTATTTATAAAAGTTATAATGTACCTACTAGCGGCCCGCCCCGGCTTCGCACGGGTACATTACGGTTGCATTATTGGAGTTTTAGTAAGGATCCCTAATTTTTTTTAAAATATATACTGCCTATGTCACCCGGGGATAGTGTAGCTTCCCAACAGTGAAATAATTTTTCAAATCGGTTCAGTAGTTTCGGAGCCTGTTCATTACAATCAAACAAACAAAGTTTTCCTCTTTATAGTATTAGTATGATTTACAATAGCATTACAAAGTACTTTGGTTCTTGAAATGGTTCTATGGTACCTACTCACCTAAATGGCTCAAAATTTCTATTAATTTAGGGATTAGTCTTCTCAAGGATATAATACCATTACAGTGCTTGTTAATCTAACGAGCGAACATAAGCAGACACAATGCCAATAGATACTCTATTGTTTGATATACACCCGGCTGTATACATGACACATCACGGGTAACGTAGAAGTAATACCTACGCAACTACATAATATCAGAAGCAGTATATTAATGTAAACTTCTTAGGCTCTAGTTTTTTTTGTTTTTTTTTCTTATAGAAAGATTACTAGCAATGTGAGTTTATCACATTACTGATTACTAGTATTTCCGTTAGCCCCTCCAGCTAAGCTAACGCTTGTGTTAGGAGTGGACCCATAGTTTAATGGCCAGGATGGGGATCGAACTCGGAACCTCTTGTCTACGATGGCGGACCCTCTAATCACTAGACTACTGGCGCCTTAAATGGCGATCAAGTTCTACCGTGCGTAAAACAAGTACCGGGTGTAAATCTCAAATTGGGGCCTCAGTAGATCAGGCAGGTGGCCCCGCCCACTTATTTATTAACTATACAAACTAATGACATGCGCGTGGCACTTCCCGCTTCCGCTAGAAGGTGCGTCTACTTACCTAGACGCACCTTGGCACCCGACAAGCCCGCTGAGTTTCTTGCCGGATCTTCTCAGTCGAGGTCGCGTTCCGATCCGGTGGTAGATTTACCCTCGCCACCTCTTCTGGCAGCGGCCCAAGCCGAGGTCGTGTCCCTTGTGGCACCCTTGAGCTAGCTGCCCCCCTGCCCCTCTGGCTGGAGCGCACTCGCGCTCGCCCTCTGTCCGGGTGAAGTTGTTATGGCCATTCTGGCCAACAACAAAAAAAAAATTGGTCTGGTCAATTAAAAAAAAAAAGTGTGGCACTCACTAGACAACTTCACAGTTCATGATTTTGTTACCTTCACTGATTTATTATCAACGCCTTTGTTTCAATGAGGTTATAGTTTATAGGTACAATTATCCTTCTTAGCACCAACAGGTAGTTTAACGGTAAATAACTAAGTACATTTTGAAGGCAAACACACATTACGATAGAGCCACAATGACAAGTTATTACAGCAAATAGCTAAAAAAATTGGCCAAGTGCGCGTCAATAACGAATTTATAATTTTGGCTACCTAACTAGTCTTGTACATGATCAGAAAAATGTAAGAAGTGTCGGAATTCATTCCGTAAACTTTGAATAATTCTTTTAAAGTTAATAAATCTCGCAAACGGAATTACTGAAAATACAATGTTGTATGAAAACACATTTTATTTCAATAAGGTATATCTGTACCTAATTTCGTTAACTTCCGACAAAAACTGTAGAAGTTATGGTACTGTGACGGACAGGGATAGACGGATTGACGGATGGATGGACGGAGAGACGGACGGACTGGATGATTTTACAAGGGTTTCTAGTAGGGACTAAGGAGCCCTAAAAAAAACCTACTGATCTATAATGTACTACCTTATAAATCAGTAAGTTTTGCACGGCACATTTTAAACTTACCTATTGCATAAGGACTTATCAGACAAATCTTTCGGTGTGCCCTGACTGTTAATTAGTATTTGGATTCTCGTCACAACCCTGTTTGTTTAGTAAAGAAGACGTTTTATCGAGGTTGTTACGCATTCACAGCGACGATTGGTGGCGAAATTTGGACACCCCAGTTTTGTTTAGAAGCAACTGCGCTATTAAAACTTGTACTAAATGTTAACTTGTGCCGTGACTCTTATCTTTATTTTGTCTCAACTACATTTGCCGACAGGGTACCTATTGTAACCCTCGTTTATACTGACGCAAATTGACATCATTCTTGTATTGATTTATGATGAGAACTCTTATTTGTGGCTGCCAAATATTGAACTGCTACTAAATCAGTGTAAGTATTTCGTCAGTGTCAACACAGGGTAAACCAAGTAGGTAGGTCTACTAAAAATATTTTAAAAGATTCTGTTTGTACGTGCATTACCTATTTTGAATTACTACTCTAATCCAAACAAAATTTGTATATAATATACTTACTTTTGCATATTATTTCAATGGGATTAAACTTATTTATATAAAGGGTTCTTGAAAAGTTTGAAATAATACTGATAGATATTATGAGTAAATATCGCGCATAGAATTAAATAGGTAATGTAAAAATTTGATCGAAGTTCGAGTACATCTTTCAAATTTATAGGTAACTAGCTGTGCCCCGCGACTTCATCCGCGTAGTATTGGATTATTGGGTTAAAAAGTATCCTATATGTTAATCCCGGTTATAATCTATCTGTGTTCCAAATTTCATCCAAATCCGTTCAGTAGTTTTTGCGTGAAGGAGTAACAAACAAACATACATACATACATACATACATCCACACTCACAAACTTTCGCATTTATAATATTAGTAGGATGTGATCGCCCATAAACAAAAAGTTTTATTTTAGATAATAATCATAACACGATCTGCCTCTACTATTTACCTATTGCAAATGTCAATATAATCGTATGAATATATTTGTATGTACTAGTGATGTAACGAATATTCGCATTCGCATTCGCATTCGCGAATATTCGCATATTTTTTGACATTCGCATTCGCAAGTATCTATGCGAATGTTTGGCGAATGTTTTTGAAAAACAAAAAGGAAATTATGTATGGATGGAAATGGAATTTTAATGCAACTAGTAAGAATTATATATTTTTGCAATAAACTTGCTCGTAGGGTGGCCCTTATTGCACTGCTTTTAGGTTCATAAAGCTTATTACGCACTAGTGCTTTTGACTTTACATTTTTTTAATCTTAGTAAATAAACCTAAAATAGTAAACATTTTTATAAAATATATGTATAAGGTTCCGTAGACATCCCGCCACTTTGTAATAATACGGAGCCCTAAAAATAAAAGTGATGTATTTTTTATTGATATGAAACATTGAAAACGGCGGCTCTCGTAACCTATTAATTTCTGCGAAATTAATAAAGTATTGGCTACCGTATAAATAAAATAGTAAGAAATTCTGTTACTAGATTTATTAAACCGGCATTCATAGACATCTTAAGGTGAAGGCGCCTGTCTAGCCCGCGAAATTCAAAATTTTCGAGTATTTTTATAGTTTATCCAAAATCTGAAAACATTTAAGACAACATTTTGTGATTTGCGAAAAACACAGTATGCAGTGCGTTTATTAATACATTTATTTTACTCTAAATATTATCACGGTGGATATGATACTAGTAAATCACTAAATATACAAAAATTGCCAGATTATCTGGATAGCTGTCGTTCTTGAAATGTTTTAGAGTAAGTTGGATATATTAATAAATGCACTGCACACGGTCTTTTTCGCGAATTACAAAATGTGCCTTTATTATTGTCAGATTTTGAAAAATCTCTAAAAAACCTCAAAAAATTTGAACTTCGCGCGCTAGATGGGCGCTTTAGCCTTAAGCAAAAAAGTCATAAATTCCTTTATTCCTAAAGTCCTTTATTTTCTTTTTGGACATATGAAAAGTTCTTATTAGGAGTTTTAATTCAAATAATTAAGTCGCGATTAGTCTGGGTGCACAAGCATGGGTTTGAGACTCAGTCCAAACTTTAGATTTTTTTAATAATATTTTTTTTTTTTTAAATTATGGAACTGTTTATATCCTGTAATAAACCATTCATAATGTTGTTCTAAGTCAAAGGATGAATCTTGCTACTCACGTAAAAGAGGGCCACTTTGAAGCTCAATATTCAGTAAACGGGAATTAATATTGAAAAACTGTCAAAGAAACCTTCAAAGTATTTTAAAATAACTACTGAACAATTGCTCACTCGACGCGGTGAGTAAACATTTTTTCACTCCCCTTTCTTAAGTACGGGAGCTACAATGGAATAACTTTTGCTTTCAAAATATAAATACACAGTTTTGTAGCGGTACATAAACTCTATTTTTTGGCCAATTTGCAGTAGTTTATCCCTAATAGACTCTAAATAAAATTATTGTAATGTCAGAGAGACGGACAGACGTGGCGAAACTATAAGGGTTCCGAGTTAGACTACGAAACCCTAAAAACTTACGGCGCGCCACCTTGTTTTATTTTTCTTTCATCCTGCAATTAACTAGGTCTTGTACAAATTCGTGAACTGTGATTTTTTTCTATTAAGATTGTAATATTTTAAATATTTTTTAACCGCAAGTTTGCTGTAAAATGTCGTATGAAACGCGTGAGCATTGTTCATTACACACCTTGGCTCCATCGCAGCCCTCGCGTTAGTTTCGGGCTGCAAACCAGCATTGATCGTAATGTAATGATCAACTTAGCTTACTTGTACATAATGCACTTATTAACTTATATTTTAATTAAAAAAAACATTTTTTTTACTGTCTTGAGGTAGGCAACTAAATTATAAATAGGATTTTTCTATATTGTTCTTGTTAGTCTAATTACAATATTAACAAATTCAATAAAATTTGGATATAAATTAAATTTGATTAATGATTGCATTAATCAAATTTATTATTGAATACTAAACTACCCTCATATCAAACAAATCTCTTCGAATTAACTTAATGTGACTAACTTCGTTCTTTCAACCTGTTTGGGTTCGGCTATGTTCGGCCGACACGAAATGTCAAACCAGTCTAACATTTTGCGCGCTTTATTAAGCCCCGATGAAAAAAGAGGATGTTATAATATTAACATGTGTATCTGTGTGTCTTTCTGTGGCATCGTAGCGCCCAAGCGGATGATCCGATATTAATTTTGCTTATTTTGTTAGAAAGGTATTCTGATCGAGGGTGTTCATAGCTATGTTTCATGAAAATCGGTTTAACCATATGAAAATTATCAGCTCTTTTGTATTTTAAAAAGTAGTCGCATCGCGATTTTAAAAAAAAACAATTTGGATTTATTTGAAAGTCAACATTCGCATTCGCGAATGTTGCAGCCAAATATTCGCATTCGCGAATGTCAAAAATCCAACATTGGTTACATCACTAGTATGTACCTACCTACATTTTATTAATTAATTTGTATAAACATGAGGATTAAATAAACGATCATGATTCATCGCTTATTAAACATAATTTGTTGATTACTAATAATATGTCCGTATAAAAATTTGTATCTGCCGACGCTGATTATATAAACAAAGAATCTTAGGCCCGTATTAATAAATCAATCTCAAGTCTGAGAGCGATCTTGGAAAGGTCATTCTAATGCCATACCAGTACAAAATGACGTGACAAAAGCGTACTCAAGATCGATCTAAGATCTATACGGGCCATAATAACATAGGTAGCTGTACCTACGTGCCTTTGATTCGAGCCGGTTGGTCACTTAGTGAGTGTCATGAAAGAAGTCCAAGGATTTTGATCTCATCGCCGTCGCGCCGTTGAATCTCTAAACGATCAATTAAAGTATGATAATTGTATGAAGCCATTTGCAAGTCTAATTTAACATAGGAAGTTACTTTAATTCGGCATTTTTTAAAGTTAAATAGGGTACGTACTTGAGTATATATAATTTCATAAAAAAAAATTAAATATTTATTCGCCTTTGTTAACATGTTATGAATTTTATTTACCTTTATTATGTGTCCTGTATCAAGGAGCTAGGTATCCCTCCCGAGACTGCCCAAACCTAGACCTGCCTAATCCATTTGTAGAAACGCTTGTAGAAATTTCTCTCGGTAAGAGGGACAGTAGGTACCTGCTTACTAAGCCTGGCCAATCTGGCCATCTGCGGGTACCAAGTACCTCCTATAGCCTATTTTGGGAACTATTAAGTAAATGTTATGTTAAGTTATTAATAATGGTTGCCAGTTGTAGGTATCTAGGTATATTACTCTTACAATCACATGTACCTACCTATCTTTATTAGATTTATATTACAGTCTATTAGTATTAATGACTCAATGATAGACTGGAAGAAAACAACTTATTTGTCAAATGTACATACCAATGCCCACTCGATTAGTAATGTACCTATTCAATAGAATATTTTACAATTGCTTAGTAGGTAGGTAGGTATGTACCGTAAGAATTGGGCAAACTTAGGCACGGAATTTGATCCTTACTAAGTAGATAGATTGGAACAATGAAGCTTGATCTAAAATCGCACTGGTTCTCGCAGTACCTACCTACAGCACCACAGAAATACAATATTTTACTTAATTTTATTCCTATCTAATCACCTATTTAGTATAAGTAAGTACTAAGTATATTTTTTGTAACTTTATTTTGTAAATCTTTAACTATCGGCTTTATGGAACAGTTGAAGTACCTACTAAAGGTATGTAAAATCTTTCAACAGCTGTATTCCTATAACACCTTGTGTTTTTCAAGTTTCCTCCAAATCTGATAGTTTTAGAATTACAAAGTTAAGTTTTGAAAAAAAGTATACCTAAGTACTTACCTACCTTTTATGTTTCAACCTGTATAAAGTAGGTACAAGTACAATGATATTAAATCTCTTAATGTTAAGGACTGCCTTAAAAATTAATATGCTGAATTTAATGCTAATTTACAATACTCTATTAATCATGAATTCCGTCCTTGAAGTTATCTCGTGTGTGTATTCAATATTTACTTACCTAAGTAGGTAAGTACATACATCTATTGAATTTACGAGTCAATAAAATGAGCAACAACGTAATAAAATATAAAACGTATCTTATAGAGATCTAAGATTCTCGATTATTATACAATTACAAGATCGACCAGTATTGTTGACGTAATGAACGACTTATCGCATTCCCGAGAATTATTTAATTTAACAAACTAGCGTAGAACTGGATTTATGTAAGTATCTAATAAAGCAAAGAGGTAGGAACAACCACTATTGTTAACGAGATTAATCTTTGTATAATTTAGTTCATGGGTAGTAATAACCGCTATTTATTCATATAAAACGGTAAACATTCATGATGATTTTAACATTACTCATACGTTATGGATTCTGATTAAATAAGTATTGTCTATCTAGTGTTTATTTATCTAAGTATGCAAAGGTAGATACCTACTTAGAAAAGTAAATGCCAGGTACCTGCTAAAGATCACACTGCGCATGCGCAAGAACGTAATTAAACTTATAGGAGACAAGCGACCCGCTCCGCCTTCGCATGCACGGCTCTAAAATTTATCAGTGTTTCTCTACTATATTATGCATGTATTATACATAATAAACCTTCCTCTTGAATCACTCTATCTATTAAAAAAACGGCATCAAAATCCGTAGCGTAGTTTTAAAGATCTAAGCATACATAGGGCCAGATAGACAGCGGGAAGCGACTTTGTTTTATACTATGTAGTGAATTATGATGATTAGTGTCTGTTGAGTCACCATCATCATCAATCAACCTATTTCGGTCCACGAGGCTCGCAACCACTGTTCGTTTCTTTACTTACACAAAGTAGAACAGTAGGTACCTATTGTATTTCAACAGGAAGTAGTTACACTAGAAATACAATTGCATAAATTCAATATATTAAATAAATTCTACTTTTTATAATCTACCATCAGTCTCATTAATATATTAGGTACCTGCAATCTCGTGACAATTGGTCATAATAAAGTCATACCTATTATAAAAATATTACAACGGAAATTTACGTTAGGATAGCGTCAAATATTTGCCGAGACTTTGACTTGTCACACATTCGTTTGAATGTTATGTCCATATTGACATAGTTTTGAATGGCTTTGGACTCTAAATCTATACAAATAAATAAAATTGGAGTGTCTGTTTGTAATATCAAAATAATGTGTGTCTGTCTGTCTGTCTGTGTGTTTGTTCCGGGTAATCTCCGAAACGGGTGGACCGATTTTGACGGGACTTTCACTGGTAGATAGCTGATGTTATAAGCAGTAACTTGGGCTACTTTTATTTTAGAAAAACAAAATTAAAAAAATGGGTTCTGTCGTGCGGGCTCAGAACGCGGGAGCGGGCTTTTTTGTTAAGTTAAATTCCACGCGGACGAAGTCGCGGGCTCAGCTAGTTAAAAATATCTTAAAAAAATTGAACCGACTTCAAAAATCCTGGGTGCACTAAAAAGCTAGAAATAACTAGGGACCTTATAATTTATTTGATTTGGTGTCGGTGCCGATTCAATAAAGAAAGGTACCTAATAAGTTTTCCTAATGGTGTAAAGATAGTGGCACCGACTCAAATTCTTTGTTAATTCAAAATCAATTCTTCAAAATAGGTTCACTTTAACCTTTCTGTTTCACCTTGTAAAGGCAGGTATACCTTCATGGGTAAATTTTATTTTCCTGTCCCTACTTACTGGAACAAGCTATTAACATCAGAAATGATCATGTCCAACAAACCTATCAGTTATTGATAGGTTTTGTGGAAATAACCCAATATTATTTGAACGTAGGTAGGCTCATTAATTGTTTCCTCGAAGCGGAGAACGGAGTGGAGGCACCAATGTCAACGATTATGAGCTCTTAGTTTTAGATACGCACGAAAAATAACACATTATTTTCAAATATAAATCAGTTAAAGGTCGCCATTAGTATTAATTGGTAGGTAGTTGTCTTCCACCGTATACAATAAAAAATTTATACACAAACGTGTAAGCTTGATACCTTTATGCCCATTTTGAAAATTTTACCAACAAATCGATATTTTATAACTTAAGTACCAAATAGGTATTTGACGGCATAATTATTATACCCTACATGGTATTTCAAAAGTTGTAAATAATAACTTGGGTTTTGGACGAGTATAGAATTAAAATATATAATAAGTACCTAAGTACCTACCTAAAGATTTGATTGAAATTCAAACAATTTTTTCATTTATTTTCCCCGTCAATAAAAAGAATAAACAAACCTTTTTATTAAGTTAAGTACATTTTTCTAGGCCCTTGGATGTGTTCTAAGGCCGCAACGCGAACGTTGTGACAAATATTCAAAGACCCGTAACTCAGAAAATATTAGGTATAGTTATCTACTTACAGGTAGTATGTCTTCACTATGCATCTTCATATAAGCTGCCTTATATGTACATAAACTATTATTTCGGACTTTTGAAACACATTTGGCGTCCATCCTGTAGACTGATAGTAACAGACAAAACTTGATGGACGCCAAATGTGCTCCGAGTTCCGACAAGTGCTACATTAGGGACTTACCCTTTACACGTAAAAGATACCTGCATACAATAGTTAAGAATAACCCACAAGTTTTCCGCATGTCTTCCTACCTAATATGCAAATCGTTTTCCTGACAGAAATGATAAAACATCTCATTCTCTTCATATTATAGGCATAATACCTATCCTTATGTAATTTCTAAACCAGAAATTAAAAATTATCACGTTTATAAACGGTAATTCACACGATGATCCCGGCAACGAAAATTTCCATATTATATTTATCTGTATCCGAATGTCAAATACGGCCATTATCTGGCATAAAGTTATATACATGCTGCTTAGCTTCTTCGTGTGAATGACCGCTAACGCCGTTAACCGTAGGTACGTTTTTAAACCATTGATAAAAAAAATAAAAAAAAATTAAACCGACTTCAAAAAACCTGGGTGCACTAAAAAGCTAAAACTAACTAGGGACCTTATAATTTCTTTCATATGGAGTCGGTGCCAATTCAAACAAGTAGGGGTAGGTGCCTAAGAAGTTGTGTAAAGATAGTGGCACCGACCAGGGCAAATTACGAAATAGCCATTTCCGAAATTTACCCTGACGGGAATCGAACCCGTAACCACCCGATGTAGTGAGCCACTGGTTGTCACGAAACCACTGCGCCAACTGGTTGTCATAATGAAATAAATTACAATTTACGGTGCAGGGTAGATACCTACCTGATTATCTTACAAAATTTCACAATAATACGAAATTTATAAGTATGTTGTTGGCCTTAACCTTAACTTTAGAAACCGGAAAAGATGAACTATGTGACAGCAGTGACCCACGAAATGCTCGTACCGTTTTCCCATTGAAATTAAAACCAGATTGCCGAAATCAAAATCAGAATTATTAATCCCTGTCATTTCTAAGAGGTATGTTGCGTTGCGACGACGCTTCTCATGCATAATTTGCCTATATGGCTCAACAAGAAAACTGTTCTAGTGAGTACTAAAAACCATATTTTCTTTGTGCAGATCTGCTTTAAACGAAAGTATTTCCATATAGGATGAGGGGGCGGGGTTTGGTGTTCGAGCCACCTTTTAAGTAATGCGAAAACACCGAATATTAACGTCGTTACTTTTCGGCATTGTTGGATCTCCCCTGTGAAAATTATAGGTACACCCAAGGGATCCTAATAACCAAAGGCCTGACACCGAATGATGCAGGTAGATATACAGGATGTTTCAAAGCCAGAAATAATAATAATAAGATGTTTGGAATGAGTATGGGGCATAATAATATAATTATATGGTATAAAAAAATTATCGAAAATAGAATACATAAAAACCTGGCAATTAAAAAACCTCACACGTATTAGTATAATAATAGTTATTGCATAGGTAATAAGGTGCTATGCAAATTTTTTATATGGCCAAACATATTTTTAAATATACAAATATTCAAGAATATGTTTAGGCTACTACTATCAAAGCTCCGTTACTCAGAATATAATATGATAGAATAGTTGCGTATTTATTGTGTATTCACCACAGCCATCTATATATTGATCAGTGCCGTACACCTACCTACTGCTGTATGTAAATTATTATTTCGGACTTGTGAATCGGCCTAGAAGCTCAGGCTTGGCATAAAAGCATAAACTTAGCAACATATCCAAGGACAGCAGTGTCATCGTAACTTAGGTACTATTACACATGTTTTCCCTAACATACCAGAAAGCCACACACTGCGCAGTTCTTACCTATTAATAAGACTGACATAGCTATGATTCTTAATGGGACTAGTCCCGCCACAGACTCCCACCACTGTAACTCCTGTAAGCCAGGATCGACAATGCTGACCAATAATGATGTCGAGGTTTGACCCTCGACGAGTCCCGGGGAAATGTTAAATTGTCTTGGAACCCGCACGAATTGAATCGAAAGAAATAATAGGAGGAGTTGGAAGAAAAAAAAACCACTACCCTCCAGTGCAAAGCGGGAGACAAAAATAGCTATGATGCATGAAAGAAGATATTAGAGGCATACTGGAAAACTCTAGTACTTATCTACTTATACTATGTGCTATGTTTGTTTAGGTGTAGGTACCTACACCTACACTCCAGAAAGTATTTATCTATGTTCGTCTAGCCACAGTCTAGCACTCCGTTACTATAATGCACTTATGCACTCAGTTTTATGTGAATTGTCCCTACGCTAAACCTCAGTTTATTCTTAACCGACCTAATAAAACCAAGTTCTTACTCGATTGTGTATTTTTTTACTGTCAAAGCTTTGAATTATAATTTTGTTGCCCCCTCATTTCCACTTACCACTGATTAATGACCAGTCTTCTGGGAATACGTACATTCGCAATGGGAAAAAGCCAGAGTGGGACTGTAACAGAATACTGATTAGTACCTATTCGTATCTAGGTACCTATAAGATTTACTTCCTCAAAGATAGCTACAGTCGTCAGAAAATATCCCGCATAAAATACCTACTATATTTAAGAACCTCTATGGGGAAAGTACCTACTGCAATTAACTCTCAATGGATTTCGCATATAGGGGATGCCCGTCTGAACTATTTCGGGCATACACAACGTTTTTTTTTTCTTAAAATTCTTGCTGGACAGCTATGTGTTAAAATGTATAAATAAATAAATATCGCCAGACTGATACACCGACTGTTTGGTCCCAAACTAAGCACAGCTTGTACTATGAGTACCACACAATGGACTGGGGGGATCCCAGTGACAGCCAGACCGAAATTTTCTCCGGCAGGAATCGAACCCGCAACCACCCGGTGCAGTGAGCCGAGCGGCCTACGCTCAAACCACTGCGCCAAGCGGTCGTCAGCGGCGTTCTTCGTATAGATAGATGGTTATCGCGTAAGCCGTATTGATATTTTGCATCAGAATTGTATTCCTATGTAAACTTTTTGGAATGGAAAATAATGTATATTTAAGTAGGTACCTACCCTGATTTAAGATTATATCTTTATTTTTCCTGTCCATAAGAAAATAAAGGACATCAATTGCTCATGATTTGAGTCACAGCACAGCACAGCGTCATCTTGTACTGTACAATGCAATCAGTGTAAGTCTTTTTTTAATGACGCGAGTCAGCCGGTGGTCATCACGCAATCCTACAACGATATTGTCCGTAGGTCATTAGCACCTTGACCTAGTTGTAAAATGTGAAGCACTGACCATACCTGACAACACTTACAACTTAGTATTAACGTTAAGTACGAAAGCATGTCAAAGTGTTTGGCATCATATATCATCAAAATTTATAAGCGGCTGGCTGATTGATTGTCGGTGAATAGCGACAATAAAATTTTACGGCACCCAATTCTTGAATGATTTGTTACAAATGTCACTGAACAAGTGCATAACAAGATCAGGCGAAAATTAATAATTATAATAAAAGGGCTATGAGACCAGCCACGGATAATAACAACGTCATTGATTGCCATGTAATTGTTAGAGATTGTACAAATCCGCAAAGTGGCCACTCAAATCTTATGTGCGTTTTTAGGGTTCCGTAGTCCCTACGAGGATCCGAGGAACCCTTATAAGATCCACCAGTTCGTCCGTCGGCCGTCCGTCCCAGTCTGTGACAGTACCATAACTTCTACAGTTTTAGTTGGAAGTTAACGAAATATGGACCTTAAGAATAGTCGATGTCACTTTCAAAAATATAAAATGTACCAACATTTTTTTAGGTTCCTCCCCGCACTGGGGAAGGGAGGATGTTTTTTGTTACTCCATCATGTGGGGTATCGTTGAAAAGGTATTTTCAAATGAAATTATGTTTCTATACAACATTTTTTTATCAGCAATTCCATGCTAAACCAGTTGATTTCTTTTTGATTACACAACAGTAGATACTTTTTAAGTGGCGCTTTATGTGTGTTTAAAAAAAGTATGTTAAATCTTTCGATCCTCGTGCTTATAAGCTACGAGTGACCTACTAAAAATGATGACACTTTCACATTGAATTGCAATACTATGATGGTCTGTTAACGGAATTTGAAAAGAAACTCGTAATCTATTCTAAGTGTTTACCTCATTGTTAAACCCAAAAACCCAAAGACTCAATAGGTACCTACCTACTGCATGAATTCAGGAGAAATTACGGCCCTGGTAAATGCCGGGAATAATTGGAAATTAATCCTGTCAAAATTCGTTCAGAGTTCGCTGACCAACCAATACCTACTGAAAAAAAACAAAAGTATCATAATGCGCATGGGTCTGCAGAAAACCTGTCTGTAGCCTGTTTGCTGTCCAAATGTGTGTGACATTTGAAGAAGCAAAGTTAAATTATTCCTATTACTTGCGTACTGCTGTTTTTAAACATAACTAAATAATAAAAAACATCTTATCTTCAATAATAATCAAACGAGTTATAAAATCGCCACGTTGATCATTATACTTAATTTAAATTAATTTTTGCGCATTAGACGTTGTAAATGCGTATAGGGAGTTAGAACTCGATATTGGCACTACCTCCAGCCTCGTCTCCTTCAGTGTAGCAATAGCAATTCACCAAGAATAAGGCTTATTTACCGGACTATAGCAAAGCTAAAAGGAAGGGTTATGTTTTTAGCAGTCTATGTATGTATTATTTTTGTGTTCCACCATAGTGCTTAAACTACCCATCCGATTTTGATTAATGAGGTGTCAGTCGATTCGTTATCTTGGTCCGGGTGACAAAGTCTACATTTTATACGAATTAAACGAATTTGACGGATGTTACATCCAAAAATGTGGGGACACTGTATATTTTTATCGTCCTATCGAGTGTGATGTCTAATGAAAGAGGGAAAATTCTAAGAATCCTTATTAAATGCAAAAGATAATGTATCTACCACAAAAAAAACTTGCCGACACTTCTCTTCTCAGTACCTATGGCAGCTGAATTCCTAACAGGTGCTTGACTCGGACTATTTATAGTCTATGTTGTTGGTTTATCTAAAAATATGAATAAAAATATTGTTGACTCTACCTTTTAACTTTTATATTATTACTAGCGACCCGCCCCGGCTTCGCACGGTTATTTTTTATCAGTGTTCTCTTCTATATTATGCGTGTATTATACATATAAACCTTCCTCTTGAATCACTCTATCTATTAAAAAAACCGCATCAAAATCCATTGCGTAGTTTTAAAGATCTAACAATACATAGGGACAGTCAGTCATCGGGAAGCGACTTTGTTATATACTATGTAGTGATATTTATATAATGAACTTATATATTCCTAAAACTTAACTTGACCTGATATAGGTAGGTACCTTGGTATTAAACCAAACGGTGTTAATGCGATGTTTATTACTTCTGAAGTTTTTATCGTTGATTCAACGCTAATGGAGCAAAGATATTTACCGAGATTATTTCTCGTCGACTGAGCATCAATGGATCCATTAATCATTATGATTAATATATCATTTACAATTTAACGAGAATCACGTTCAATTTGTTATATACTCGTATGTAGAATAAAATTATTAATTGCAGAAATTCAATGATAAATTCCAAGTGGAAACCAAGTAGAATCGAATAAAATAACTTTATTACCTATACCTACAAAAGTAGGTCGTATGGAGGTTGTATAGAATAATTATTCGTTAATAAATAAAATAAAATATCGTCAGCATAAAACACCAACAGTATGGTCCCAAACTAAGCAACCCTTGTACTAGTCTCGAACCTGCTGGTCTGGGTACCTACCTATATATATATCTACCTATAGGTACCGGGTATGGTTTTTACGATGGTAACCACAAGCTGTAAACAGTTGACTACAGCTGATATATGGGCTGGCTCGTTCAGGGTAGAACCACCCTCACACAGAAGATCAAGGTAAAGTAGCCATAGGTAATAGCTGCCTTCCGTACGATGAGTGAGAGAGCCGGAAAATGTTCGTCCTTACTCCTTGCCAAAGGCAGGTAATGCAGACATCTTATCATACTAATATTATAAAGAGGAAAACTTTGTTTGTTTGGTTGTAATGAATAGGCTCCGAAACTACTGAACCGATTTGAAAAATTATTTCACTGTTGGGAAGCTACACTATCCCCGGGTGACATAGGCTATAATATATTTTCAAAAAAATTAGGGATCCTTACTTAAACTCGAATAATGTAACCGCAATGTACCCGTGCGAAGCCGCGGCGGGCCGCTAGTGTTTTTATAAAGGTAAGTAGTAAGTAGGCACTTATCACCAGTATGACTCGAATTACGGACGCAGTTTCTTCACGAATAACTAAAGTAAAAGCGCATCACTTACTAAAACACCTCAAATTAAACTGACATACAAAATTTACAAACTTCTCACGCGTTTTCAGGCTTTGTGAGCATGTCTGCTAACATTTTATCAGTAGAAAGATAATGTATAATACTGAATTCAATCATTATTCAGTATATCCCGCATGAATTGATGCCTTACTTACGATATGTTTAATCCGTGAATGAAACAAAGAATTTGCTAAAAGAGCTGAAAGAAAGTAAGCCAATTTAACCGATAATAACTTTGGCTTTTACTTACATCTAAGAAACTGGCAGCTAGACAAGCGGGCCTGTGTATGTTTTGTTGTAAAGTAAATTGATTCAAAGGAGGAATATGGACCATCTAGTATGTACTTACATGACAGCGTACTGTAGAAATATGAAAGCAGGCCATTTTCGTCTTAACTAACAATAGGTTTGCTACAAACGCTACGGCTGATTTACAGATGAACAATCTGAATATACCTAATTTGTTCGGAAAAGTCCGCGAAATCGTAATCGGTATTCAAAATAACTATTCATACAGCTATTCGATTATTATAGGTAGGCAGGTAAACGATTTATACACACATAATAATGTTGAACAATTTTAGTTAAATATTACTCTCTCTCTACATAAAATACTAGCGGCCCGCCCCGGCTTCGCACGGGTACATTACGGTTACATTATTGGAGTTTTAGTAAAGATCTCTAATTTTTTTTAAATATAATATAGCCTATGTCACCCGGGGATAGTGTAGCTTCCCAACAGTGAAAGAATGTTTCAAATCGGTTCAGTAGTTTCGGAGCCTATTCATTACAATCATACAAACAAAGTGTTCCTCTTTATAATATTAGTATGATTAAAACTCGGTGCTCTGCATGTAAACTGGGAAATAAAAAGGTCTATCTCATTGGTGGACTTTATGGCGAAAATTGGAGAAGTGATGTTGTAATGTTTCTTTTAATTTCTGAAACTTGTGTTTCTTTGATGATCTTCTATTAAAATAAATAAAATTTAAGTGTCTGTTTGTAATGTCAATATAAAAGGTTTTCACTAAATGCATATGATAGTAGGTACTTATATACGGAAGTTATAACAAAATAAAACACACACATAAAAACAATATTTAAAATGTTTGTCTAAGTATTGTTTGTTCCGGCTAATCTCCGATATGTCTGGACCGATTTTGACAGACCTTTCACTGGCAGATAGCTAATGTTATAAGATGTAAGTTAGGCTATTTAATTAGGTACTTAATTATTTTCTGAACAGAACCATCTATTGTATTACTTGTTTAAAGTCGTCAGAAGCTTTAATAAATCGTAAACTACCTTCTGTTATGTAACAAAAAACGGAAGCTAGGTAGGTATTCTTATGAGTTACAGTGAGTGAGTGATTTTTCATGATAGGTTAAAAAACTTTAATGGGATAGATAATGAACAACATTTTCGATGCTCTTAAATTACTTACTCTTCGGAAGTAAATAATTTTCTAAGTAAATAATTATCTTCGTCTCACATCTCAACCTAATACCTACAAGGCTTTTTGGCTCGTAACATTTTTTCAATAATACCTCTTGCTATCGGAAGTGATATCAAAGATAATATTTAATAATATACTAGTGATACACGGAAATCAGCTTGCTTAAATATGATTATCTGATTGCTTAAAATTTAAAATCATACTGCAAATTGTTTGAAGTAAGTAAGTACCTAATTATGGAAATGCCAGAAGATTGGTAGTTTAATTAATCATAACGGCTATTTGGCATGAGGTAATTTATTAATACGGTTCGCATAATTGGTTGTTTATTTTATCGATTCTCATTTTTTTATCAACTCGCTCTTCGTTTTTTTTTTGCCCAAAATATCAGTCTTATCCACTGGAGCACTCGGCACCGGTCCACTCGCCCGGGCTTAATATTAATTGCGTACCAGATACACCGCATTCCTCGCCTTTTGCTTTTGTTGACAAGGACATGTTTTTGTTTACTTCCTTCGACCGAGCCTTCAGCAAAAAATATTCATAAAAACAAAAGATTACATTCGTGAAATCTTCGCGATGACTGTACTACATGATTGAAAGAGTGTCCGTCACATTGAATAACACACGAAACGTTTTATTTTTAATTTTTGTCCAATAATGACTAGTTTGGTAATTGTTATGCGCGATTTACTACGTACGTCCATTCACCGGAACGGATGCTATTGAGACGTCACTCCATCGGTTAAAACACTGGCTGAAAGCTATGAAATATGAACGTACTTGTTGCGCGTCTGGCGCTGGCGAGCAGCGGCAGGCTGTGCGGCTTCTGCAGCAACTCCTGCAGCTCCGGCTGCGGCTCCGACGCACCGCTCTTCGACTTCATCTTTGTGTCTTTCACTCTCACTAGTCTCTATTTCATAATAACATAAACGGCTGAAACACACTAGGAAATCGTTGAGATTGCGCGTGTCACGTCCTATGCTCGAACCGTCGAGCGGGGGCGCATGACTCGGGACTGCACCGGAAAGTACGGCGGACCTCTTTATAACGTCGGTGGTGCGGTGTTCGCACGAGGCGAGGGTACGAGCACAGAGTCGCGCCGCGACTGAGCTGAGCGCCGGCATCCGGTCAAGGGTACAGCACCACCCGCGAACCGCTCGGCCTAGCGCCGCTATCGTCGCCTCCGCAGCTTAGCGGGAACATGCCACACGCTTTTTGTTGTAATTGTAACTCGTATTGTTCACCACTGCGATGGTTTCGTAATGTATCGAAAGGTTGTTTATGGAACAGTTTGAACAAAGAAATCACCTGCTTATCTCAAAAATAGAATTGTCGCCCACCTACCAGTTCTACTAATTGCCTTTAATTATATTTTCTTTAAAATAAATTATACCAAGTAGGTATCTAAGTCTGACTTGCACATAGGTAACTGGGCGTCGTATAGGTATACCAGTATTTCATAATTGTTTAACCGAATAGTAAATTGAAAGCATATTCTGCACCTGGCTAGGCTATTGAATATTCGGTAGCGGTGAATGACCCGAAAAGTAAAGGGCTCAAGGAAATAAAGCGTGACAACAGCACTTCCATGTACTTAATATATCAAAGTAGATAAACCGTTACGTTATGCGTTAAAAAAAATAAGCCTCGCTTTGACATAAGTTACTTCCTGCATCACAGCTACTCTCAAAGGCCGCTATAGCAGTACCTAATTAAGAAAGGTAATTTTGATCTGCGACTGTCTATTAAAACAATTATACTTACCCTCAGTTAAAAAAAACCCTCAGTTCAATACTAAAAATAATTTGTGCCCTTAATTTTCTATGAGCCTGGTGTGTTCTTAAAATTATACAATACGTAGGTAATTAGGTATATTAGAAATATCTTATTAGTAACCTAAAGTTAAGGAAATTTCGGATATCTAGCGTCAAACAAGAAAAGGCCGGGGTCAACATACTGGAGATTTAATATTTTATTTTATATACATACCTAATATGTAGAAAAGATTACCTAAGTACTTACCTATACATATACGTGAGTAGGAAATCTTTCCTAGGTTTTTAAACAAAATATTACTGAGCGTTTTTGCCGGATCATGTCAGTTGGGGTCGCATTCCGATCCGGTTAGAAAAAAATTAGGTTTGTAGGTAGGTACCTGTGTATCTGTGCTATGAGACTGTTTGTGTACCTTTTCATTAGAGTGAATGGGTTTCATAGAGGACTTAGTGCTCAGCGTATCAGGCTTTAGAGCAACAGGCACCAATTTTTTGGTGCCAATCAAAGTTGTGGCAGATTACTTGCATAATTATAACCAGAGTGAGGTGTGTCTAACCTAACCTCGATATAACATAGATGATGTGCTGTAAAAGTCATTCAAAAGAGGTTGTTTTTGCATCAATTGGCATTTCTGGGCACTTACTGTTGTTGTAAGTAATTAACTACCTTACGGGAGTACGCATCACTGTACTTCTACTTACGGATGGTATTATTTTTCTAAGGTCCATATAAAATTTGACCGATTTGACTTAAGTCCCGTAACTACCTATACATAGGTATAGGCATAGGTATACTATCCGCGGTGTTATAGCGGTCCGCTATCCGCGTCTTGTGTACCTGGTATAGTAAGTACCTAAGACCACAAGAAGCCGATGGTATGTCTCTGGTACCTAGAAAGATGGTGTGGGATACATCTTGCGTTGCCACCCTGCCACAGCCACTTCTTCCAAGCACGAGGATGCGTTCCGGAGCTGCTGCTGCAGAGGCTGAAAATCACAAGTGGCGCCATTATATCTTGTAGCCTTCCTGGAGGCTAATTTGTTTGAGCTGTTTGGGGTCGAAACTTTAGGCTCATTTGGCTCTAGCGCGCATATCCTTAACAAGTAGATCAGATTATTGTACTATTTGAGATTGCAGCGTGTCCGGCGGCGGCGGCGCGGCGGGTGCAACGTCCCTATAAGCCTCGCTTTTCAGCGCAGAAATGCATCCAGCCTCCGGGCACGTTTGGCATCGACGACGATGTAAAAGCACTTTTTTGTATTACTTACTTATAGGCTTATATTTTTGTATTACCTATATTTTTACTTTTGTGGTGGATTATGAACTGAATCCCCATCGTTTTAAGAGGAGGCCCGTGCCCAGGAGCTATCAATCATTTTTTCTATTTTATGACTAGTTCCATTAGTTTTGTGTGTAAGTAATACCTACTATTGTAAATAGTTAAGTATTTGATTAAATAATAAATTGAGAAAACAAAAAACCTATTCACATAGAATTAAACACCACTGTTAATTAGGTACCTACTTATAAAGTTTTTTTTTTTAAATTCAGGGTCCGGTGTATCGGACGACGATTACGACGCCTTTATCTTTTAAAATAAAACTGGCCAAGTGCGTGTTGTACCATGCACAATAAAGGGTTCCGTAGCGATTTCAATAACGAAATGATATTTTTGGTTAAAAAATTTTGTTGATTATCATAAAAATGTAAGAAGTGTCAGAATTCAATATCTACGTACATTTTGATTGAATCTTTAAAAGTTAAAAATCTCGCAAACGGAATTTTTGATGATAAAAGGTTGTATGAACTTGTATGGTAACACCATTCCACTTGAAAATATATTTTCAACGATAACCCACATGACGGGGTAACTTTAAAAAAAACCCCTCTTTCCATGTTCGGGAGGTATCTACCTCAAAAAAAGTAATTTTGCTACATTTTATATTATTCTAAGGTACTTATACCTAACCTATATCTGTACCAAATTTCGTCAAAAACTGTAGAAGTTATTTATGATACTGTGACATATTGGGAGTATTGGGACGGACGGACGGACAGACGATCGGACGGACAGACGGAAAGACGAACTGGGTGATTTTATAAGGGTTCCTCGTAGAGATTACTTTTAGAGCGTAGGTGCCTATTTTTACCCACTTTAAACACGAAATTCATATACTTACCTAATTACTCAGTTTTAGCTAATCCTACGGCATCTTAAAAATCCTATTTACCTACATACCTGTACCTACTTACCAACCTACAATATTTTTAAATTAGCAACATACCTACCTAAAAAATAAAAACTTGCAAATTCCACACATGTGCATGCAATCTACTAAAACAAGAACCGTGTAATAGTATGTAGTAGTTGTAGGTAGGTAGGTAGCTACTCTGAGAACTTTACGCCCATGACCTGACCTGGGTCTCAAACCTGAAACAAAACCTCACGCTCGGAGATAAACAATGCTGCCACCGCGTCTGCAGGGTCATTAACATCTCGAATTAATTTTACACGGTTTATTTGTTAATTTAATGTTAATTAACGCGATAGTAGACTGCACTAATATTGTGCAATTTTTAGTCTCAAGAAAACGCGCGTTAAATAAATAAATAGATACATAACTAACGCTAAATTCCCATAGGTATATATTATATACTAGTGTCTAGACTTAAGTAAAGTATTCTATGTGTTAATCCAGGTTATAAATTGTCTGTATTCCAAATTTCATCCAAATCCGTTCAGTAGTTTTTGTGTGAAGGAGTAACAAACATACATCTACACTCACAAACTTTCGCATTAATAATATTCAGTAGGATAAAAACCTACCTACACGAAACGGTTACACACTAAGTATTTAAAAGTAAGGATATTTTATTACTAAACTCAGGTAAGTATAAACAATAATTATATTTAATAACTATAGTAAGTACTATAACTCAAAATTTAAAATTTAAAAACCCCCGATGCGACGACCCTTTCTTCAAATGTATACTTTACCTAGTTCTTCCAAATAATTAAGTTAGCGCGATTTGCGTAGCTCACGTATTCATAGCTTCATAGATTTCTTCATAGATTCTCTTCATGATTCTTAGTATTCATAGCTCATCTCGCAAATTCATCTGGTACGACTAGTTTTGATACCAGATTATGAAAGCGCCATTTACATCATTCGTTTTGGCTTCCTCGTTTATAATGTAAGATAACCAAAACTCTTACGTAGTATTGTATTCTCTTTGACCAATGCAATGTACAATAGTCAACAGAAAATCTGTCCAAAAGTATGTGACATTATCTTGTTATGACATTATAATAATTGACATTAGAAAAGATAACGAATCTAAATATTGATGTCACGGAGGTTTAATTCCTAGTAAAAGATTATCAATTATGATTCAACTAGCTGTGCCCCGCGACTTCGTCCGCGTAGTATTGGATTATTATGATTCAATTTGATGTAATAACTCTGGTTCAGGTGGACGGGAGCAGCCCAGGGGATGAATTTTCAATAACGCTAAAATTCTATTAAATTAGATTTTTTTACTGTATTTTTTCTCAATGGCGGAGCAGCGCCCTCTAAACTTATTTTTGCGTAATATTTCATGACCATTAACAAAACAAAAAAAATTTAACGCATGCGCGTATCCATCATTTGAAACGTCACTTATGGAATGTCTTTAGTTCATAAATACACAAATCCCATAATTATAAAAATTGATATCCATTTTTTCCAGAATCCGGGAAACTTTTCAAATTAATAATATCGTAAAAAGCCAGTTCAGACTATTACTATCATTTAAAAATATAATAAATCCAAATCGTTTCATCCGTTCTCAAGTGATGCAAAGATATTTCAATGAGCCCAAATTTCGAATAGGTGGATTCGAGCCGTGGAAGTTGGCTTTGGCCGAGAATATGGCTTTTTAAGCTACAAAAGAGCTGATAATCTTCAAACGGCTGAACCGATTTTTATGAAAAATAGCTAAGAACACTCTCGATCAGAATACCTATCTAACAAAAGAAACAAAATTAAAATCGGTTCATCCGCTTGGGCGCTACGTTGCCACAGACAGACACACAGATACACAGATACACAGACACACAGATACACATGTTAAACTTATAACACCCCTCTTTTTTCGTCGGGAGTTAAAAAAATAAATTGTAAGTAATTTAGGTAGGTAAGGTACGCAATAACAACGAACGTGGAATAATTTATTTGACAGGTATCTTCTTTTATTTTGTTTGAGTGTTTTAGTAATATCACAGATTTTTAATTTATATTACCTACTTAGTGATGTTATGTAGCAATAAAACGATGTGACATGGTGTAAAGTTTCAAGCGACAAAATAAGTAAGTATTAGGTTTATAACGTATTGTCCATATATAACTATAAAAATAAATAAAATTAAATTATCTGTTTGTAATGTCAAAATAACAGCTTACAAAATTTTACTAAATTGTTGTCTGTCTGTTTGTTTGTTCCAGCTAATCTCAGAAACGGCTCGACCGATTTTGACGGTACTTTCACTAGTAGATAGCTAATGTTATAAGGAGTGACTTATGCTACTTTTATTTTATCGAAGTACCATGCAGGAGGAGCTGCGGGCAACAGCTAGTGATTGAATAAGAAAGAGATACGTACGACAAAGAACGTGTTTCAGTACTGATAAGCTACAACCTTACAAGTTTATTAATTCTCACTCAGATTTAGGTATTCAAATTGGAAAGCTGGGTGGGTGTACATTATCTACTCCCACTGAAAATTAAAATCAATGTTAAAGATATATTTAATAATTATTTATATCATTTAAAAGTAGTTATAATACTGTACCTACAGTTAATGTCAATAATGATAATAATGATAATAATAAATAATTCTATTAATTTTAACAATTACTTCCAAGAAATGATAGATATGAAAAATACTTGTTTCGGTGGCGTACCCTGTGGCAATTCCGTTCCGTGCGATAAATGAACAGAAAGTTGAATAACAATTTTGTCAAGAGGGAAGTGGACGAACCAGTCTAGAATCCACAAGCATCGCCTGCAAACGAGCATGACTTGAAGAGCAGCATCCACTGTTGAAAGATCAATCATCGAACGTACGCCAATTAATTTAATTTCACCCTGTATAATAATAAATATCGCCAGACGAACACACCAACTGTATGGTCCCAAACAAAGCAGCGCTTGTACTATGGGTACCGTACAATGGACTGGGGGCGATCCCAGTGACACCCAGACCAGGGCAAATTACGTAAAGGCCTTTTCCGAAATGTACCCCGGCAGGAATCGAACCTGCAACCACCATGTGCAGTGAGCCTAGCGGACTACGCTCGAACCACTGCGCTAAGCGGTCGTCGAATATATATCTCGTCGTGTCGTCGTTTTTTATCTATCTATCGATAGCAATTTTATTTTAGTAGGTAGGTTTTTTAATCCTTATTCATTGTCACAGCTGGAGACCATAAGTTCGATAAACAAATTGGGCATTCAAAACACGTTCTATAATTTTTTATCCATTAATATTCAACGTCTTCAATCCAGATTAAGAATTTAAAAGTATAATACTGATCGTTTATCGTTGGTAATATTACCTACTTCACGAATTATAAGATCGGATTTTTATATTTTTGTATTGTAGGAAAGAATTTAATTCATTTATTGGTTGTCTTCTCGTTACATTTAGATTTCTCACTTAACCTAGGTCAATTCAATTGATTATAATGTTAATAAGCACATCACATAAGTACCTACCTACTTACCTGCACAGTTTGACGTAATTTTAATACCTACATACTTGCGGATGTAAGTAGGTAGCTTTGTCTTAAGGTTAAATACCCTGTAGGTCGTTCTGTCTGCTACCGGACTTAGACAAGGGACGCAATGCCCGTAATGAACTAAATCCTAATTTACTTAGAAAAAGTATTTATCTCTAGTAGTACACCTTCTTTTAAAATAGGTATGTAGTAGGTTTATATCGCCAGATTGACACATCAACTGCATGTAAGGTTCCAAACTAAGGAACACTTGTACTATGGGTACAGGACTATGGACTGGGGCGATCCCAGAGACACCCAGACCTGGGCAAATTACGAAGAGGATATTTCTGAAGTTTTCCCCGAAGGGAATCGAACCCGCAACTACTCGGTGCAGTGAGCCGAGCGGCCTACGCTTAAACCAATGCGCCAAACGGTAGACAAAACGAATAACTTGAATAACTTGAATTCTGCACATAGGTTCGACGACTGACGGCCTATTTCACCAGTTATCGCCTTACCTGCTGGAAACAATGTATAGGTAGCCTAGGTGTCATTTACAATTAAACCGGTACCTAGTTAATTACCTACTGATAACCGTCTATGTTGGTTTACTAGTGGTTTGTAAAATGTCGTCACGGTAATTAATTAAATGACTTACCTCATTTGGAATTCAATTTGTGTATAGTGGTGCACATGCTAGTAAAAAGAACGGTTATTTAAATTTTGTTCAAGGAGTAAATATACCACTTATAAATGCAGGTATGTCGTTTGTTACGTCTACAAACTACTGTTTTAAAAATACGCATAACAAGTGCGTATTAAAATGGGTACTACGTGCTTAGATAATACGTTTATTTACACACATCCAACAAATAAATCGTGCCTACGCACCTACGCGTGCCTACGCAAAAACACGAGGCATGGTGTTATTTTATGTAAAACAGTGGCTCTACCATAAGTTTACGTTCACCAGTTGTTGCTAGTCGCTAGTGACTCCGTAAAATACATTATCTGTAAGACAAATTGTCGAGCGCCCAGACATTTCGACATATTATTATTATGTTTCTCATATGCGCCAGCAACAAGCGAACATAGAGTTCGTGGTAGACCTAGTAGGTATTTAAATAGTAAACGTGCTAAAAGTTTATCCTTCAAGTTGACCAACGCACCGTCCATGCATTTAAACCGCATGCGGCCCAATGAGGTTCAATACCAGGATGATTAATTTGTTATGGTATGGAATAGGCAGCGTAGCTGTGGTTGTGGTCCCTCACATGATTTGATATCACATTCTTTTCAATAAGCCAGTATAAATAATATAAAGCTTTTACTTAAGAATATAAAAGGCTTATTAAAAAATTGTGCGGTCGGGGGACTCCCGTCAGGGACGATGTTCTCTGTTAAGTGTTTTCCATGCACACAATTGTGTGCTTTGGTGTTAAAAATAAATACATTAATTAGATTTATGTTTAAACATATACCTAACTAGCTGAGCCCGCGACTTCGTCCGCGTGGAATTTAACTTAACAAAAAAGCCCGCTCCCGCGTTCTGAGCCCGCGCGACAGGACCCTTTTTTTTGTTTTTCTAAAATAAGAGTAGCCTAAGTTACTCCTTAAAACATCAGCTATCTGCCAATGAAAGTCCCGTCAAAATCGGTCCAGCCGTTTCGGAGATTACCCGGAACAAACACACAGTCAGACAGACAGACAGACAGACAGACAATTTTTTTTTTAATCGCGTTTTTGTTGTAGTTGTCGTATGTACTTTCATATGCATTTAGTGAAAAGGTGTTATTTTGATATTACAAACAGACACTCCAATTTTATTTATTTGTATAGAAAAGTGATTTAAAGTATTTAGGTAATTTAACTACAACTCCATATTAGTTCACAAAATGTTCAATAGATTTCGCACTATCCAGTCCTGACTAATTAAGTATCCTGAATAATTCACTTACGCCATCTAGTTGATTTTTAGAGAGTACGTTTTCACAGTGGATGTTACAAAGTAGTTTACAAAATTACTAACTAACAGAAGCCTGAAGTGGGCTAAACGCTTTTTCCTTACGTGACAATTTTTCGGTTTCAATGTAATAGGGCGCGAACTTATTGCTATTCTATTGAGCACATTCGCCCTTAATGCGAAATAGATCTGGCCATAGTTAACCACGCTGGCCCAGTGCGGGTTGGCGAACTTTAAAGTACTTATTCAAAATTATACAGGAACTTGTAATGAACCTGATTTCTTGTCTCAAAATAAACCCATACCTCAACGTAATAATATGGCAATGGCCGCACCACGATGTGTGCAAAAACGGCCTTAAATCGCTGCCACAACGCATCGCCTTACCGGTGCATGCATGCAGCCCTGGCCTTATGTAAGTACCTACTTAATATTAGGTATTTTTTGAGATTGACTATAAGTACGGTATTGACCGTAAGTGGTCATAACAACTTCATCGGACAGATAATAAAATAAGGTAAATAACCCTGTTCTGGTGCTGACGAACGCATACAATTCGGGTAAAGGACTCATGATGGTAGACTACGAGTATGACGATCACAAAAATAACTGCCTCAAAAATACCTACTCACGCCAGGCAAATGACACAGACAGTACCTAGATAATATTTTCCTCTTTGCTTTAACTACTTACGTTAATTGTGTATTTTATCTCAACATTGTTCAGTCCGGAACAGATTTCGTGCAAACGACATTGGTCAAGTAACGGAGTGCAAGTGGAAACGGAAATTGACATATCTAGTTATAGAAAGGTTAACCAATTAATCTTGATTTATTTTTAGTATAGCGACAGGTATCTCTCTATGTAGATAGATAGGTAGGTTAGGTACATTACTGACAGTAGAGTGTCTGCCTCGAAGTAACCAAACAAACAAACGAAGAAGAGAAAAACGAGATTTCCTCTTCATTATGTTGATAGATGAAGCATAGGATAAGTAGGCACCTACTTATCCGTGAGTTTGCACTGGCTAAACATTTCCTTCGATATAATACCACAGATTGTTTTATAGTCTAAGTATAATAGGTACCTATGGTGTTGTATTTTAGACCCGCACGCTAGAAATATGAATAGGTACTACTTCTTATGTACTGAGATCCCGTGACCTTTGCAAACGGGAGTTCGTAAAGTGATAGCACGCATTAGCTTTTGACTAAGTGTTCCTTTATTTTAATTTTCAGTTAATGAATTTCAATTAAGCTAGGTCCCTGCCTACTCATAGTGAAATCGTATGCATTATGTAAATACGTTAAGTTTTGTCAAATTCAAATTCTGGTGTACAAAAAGTAGTTTTTCTATTATAGACACCTAATATTCTACCTTCATATCTATAACTAGCTGAACCCGCAACTTCGTCCGCGTGGAATTTTACTTAACAAAAAAGCCGGCTCCCGCGTTCTGAGCCCGCGCGACAGGACCCATTCTTTGTTTTTCTGAAATAGAAGTAGCCTAAGTTACTGCTTATAACAACAACTACCAGTGAAAGTCTCGTCAAAATCGGTCCAGCCGTTTCGGAGATTACCCGGAACAAACACACATACAGACAGACAGACAGACAGATAGACAGACAGACAGACAGACATACAGACAGACTGACAGACAGACAACAGACAACAGACAAAAAAATTTGAAATCGCGTTTTTGTTATAGGTGTCGTATGTACTTTCATATGCATTTAGTGAAAAGGTGTTATTTTGATATTACAAACAGACACTCCAATTTTATTTATTTGTATAGATACCTACGTAGGGGCATTTGAATAAAATATCTTAGTAAATAAGAACCTACCTACTTATCTAGTAAACATAAGTATATTTACATTAAGCTAACATTCCGTATGGAAATTAAACATTATGTATATAACCAAAACATTATGTGGGTACATTACGAAGCACGGCGGCAAATAGACGTAGCTAGCGACACCAAACAGTGTTCGCCTTGAAATCACCACTAGTGCAGCGACTCGAGGATCACAATACTAAAGGATTAGCTGTAATAACATTGCTTATAAAACAAAATGATGCTTTTTGTGACACACAAATGAGACCCAGCAAGCATTAGTAGACTGTTGTACCTAGATTTACGGTGAGAAAGAGAGGCTAACTATTAGGATAGGTATAAGATAGATAGATAGGTAGAGATCGCCCAAAACTGAGATTCATATTTTCATTTCCCTTTCAATTTTTGCCGCCTCTACAACTTGTCTGTTCCTAGATTATTTTTATAACTCAACGGTTTGGTTTACATTGCACAAAAATAAGTAGTTTTTTGGTAAGTATTTTTCTGAACTAACTAAGCTTGCTAAGCACATAATAAATAATGTAGGTACATTCAATCTTTATTGCGTTTAAGTACAGATATTTGAAAATTATATATTTATTTTTAATTTAATTTTATTTTATTTACGCCCCTAGGCTCAAGCCTACTCAGCCTGTTGATAAATCCGCCATGTTGGTAAATAAACCCGAACTGAGCACGATCATCGCCATCCGGATCAAAGAGAATACAATCACTACGTTATCCGGACCGCGTGTCTGTCCGTAACATGTATTTGTATACCGTCGCGTAGTCTTACTACAATCGATGATATACATATTTTAGTACAAAATAAACTAGTAGACCAAAGTAATTTCCTTAAAGGTTGTTGAAAGAAGAGAAGAAGAGGTTACGACGTTTTTCAAATATACCAAATAAAAATAGTTTAGTTAGTGATATCAAGCCGCCTCAATCATATAATACACGCTCAGTACTGTTAAAATTAAAGGACAATGTAATATATCTGAGAGAATGTATTAAATTTGAATTACTTTACAAAGAACAATTATTATTACTCCACATTCATTTGTTGAGGTTGCTTTGCAGCTTTCTTCTGCATTTTTTTCTTTATAAGCATTTGTTTCTTCTCCTCCGGTGTTTTGCGCAATCCCTTCATCTTTCGGGTCTGGAGTCTCTGAATCTCCTGCTTGCCCATATGAATGCGACCCATTTTAGAGCCGAATGCATCCCTGGAAATGTTTTTCTTTGCGACTGGTATGACTTCCCTGGGTATCCTGCATGATTCCTTGTACAAATCATTTGACGCCAATTTCGTTCTTCTCAATTTAAAGTCGATTGACGGACCTGGAATGAAATTTACCCATATAGGATATTGAAATTGTTGTAAGTAATAAATCTAAATACAGTAGAGCCTCGATAATCCGTACTCAGGCTAATCCGAACGCCGCTGTAATCCGAACTGATGACTGTACATTTCTACGCAACCGTGGATATACAGAAGAAACGATTTCCACTTTCTTAACATTTAGCGAAGAGGAGAATTGCACAGAACCCATAACTGATGACGAGATCATAGCCCAACTTACACAAGAGAATGACGAGACTGGGAACGAGTTTCATAATATTTCTACTTTGAACGTAAATAAAATTCCTCATTCACAAGCTATATTAACACTTAACACTTGTTTGGATTGGGCTGATGAAAATAACTTGTCCTTATCCGAAAAGATGGTGCTGCGTAATTTGAGGGATAAAGCCTTTTTTTGGTCAATAAATAGAACCAGCCAAACTAAAATTGATGACTTTATGAATAAGTAACGTATTCTGTTGTTTAAATATGTATGTTATAATAACCTCAATAAATAAATTATGTCAAAATATACTTGCATTTTTTTGACATACTATAGTCCGAACGCTCTGTGAGTCCGAACAGGTGTTATTTTTTGGTAGTTCGGACATCGAGGCTCTACTGTATATATAACTCAAAGGTGACTGACTGACTGACTGACTGACATAGTGATCTATCAATGCACAGCCCAAACCACAGGAAGGATCGGGCTGAAATTTGGCATGCAGGTAGATGTTATGACGTAGGAATCCGGTAAGAAAGGATTTTGATTAATTCTACCCCCAAGGGGATAAAATAGGGGATGATTGTTAAGTTAAATTCCACGCGGACGAAGTCGCGGGCACAGCTAGTACATACTAAAATGTGTCCTGTTACACATATTTCACCTTGGAATGGTCATATGCATTTCTTCTTATGTTTATTTTTACAAGTGGGCGAAAAATCTTGCAACCCGCTTGATGTTAAGCAGTTACCATAGCCTATAGATGCTTGCATTACTAATGCCAATGTTCACGCATTGCCAAAATGTAGGGGAGTGTAAGAGAGGGACAGAAAGCGAGAGGGTGATGGTCCAGGCTCTCTCTCATCTTACGAAATTCAGATATAAAACGCCAATCTTCTGTGAGAGAATAGTACAACCCAGTTCGAGACAGCATGTACACAAGCTGTAGTCCCCTTTAGCTCTATCGTTTTTAGTGTCAGATACAATTTTTTCTTACCTATTTCTTCCAGTTCAATTCTAGGCGTCCTCTGTCCACTCTTTTTCAATAGTATTCTGTAAGACCTGAAGTAAACAGTTCCATTGTCAGTGGCTGTGAAACTCAGCACATGTTCCAACCCCTGCAGTCTGATTGTTTCTACCTGAAATCAACAAAATCACTTTTAAACAAGTAATACATTTTATTCTGAAGTTATTGCTATCTGACCTCCAAGGTCAGACTCAACTAGTGGGTCTAACTGATAACCTAATTATTTTCAGGTCTAGCACACAACAGTCAAATTCATATCCAGTCAGTAAGTCAGTAGGTAACCATAGGATAAGCCAGTGACAATTACCTATTTACAGGCTTCAGACTGCCTATAAGCAAATTTACATGTTACAAATTACAACCAGGACTAAATACAAGAAATTATACACAACATACTTTTTCTCTATGGAAGAAATCAGTGAAAAGTGATTTCAATCGCTGCAAATCTTGGTTAAGGTCCCAGGCAGGGCCGTTGAAGATCAGGCAAGGTTTGATTCCCGCCAGCACCTTTATGTTGTGGAACTCGGACATGGACTTGTAGTTATCAGCACCAAGTTCAATCATATCCAATATGCCATAGTCAAAAGTCCTGCCGAGAACTATGTTGTGTGGCCTTTTTTTAGAGTGAGTGCCAACTCCAAATAATGCTGCTTCCTTTTTATAACATAACCTGGAATTTATAAACATGTTTTTTAGAAAGGTGTAGTGTTACTAGCTGTACCTTGCGCGCGTTGCTACGCTGTCAAAGATTGGTTGTACCAGCATAGAAACCTTTGTGGGCGCATGTACAACACTTTGCTGAAGATCATGACATGATCAAATGCATAGTTTACGATTCTATACATACAGACACATATTAATTTTTATATATATAAATAGATAGAAGATAGATTAGGGACAAATGTGTTAATTTAATGATGGGCCACAAAAAGACTTAATTATTTTAACTAAAATATTGTAATCTTGATTTCTATTCGGAAATCTTGAATCTTGGTTATTTCATAATAGCTTTCGCAAACTGTGTGCTGTTCTGGCATTCAAGATGTAGGTACAAGCCCAGGTATTGAAAATCTGTCATGAAACAATAATGTGAGAGTGCACTGGCAAAACAATTATGTTGCCTCTATTAATTGACAGACAAAAGAGGGACAACATGATAAATATGTGTGTAAGTTTCGTCATTGCAAGTTGCAGGCCAGGGGTCAAACATACTAATGTAGAATAATAGATAATGCGATAATGATAAAAGAAACTCACTTTTCAATCAGGGTGGCATCTTCAAATGGAACAAAATCATTTTTACGATTGAGGTAAGCCGCATCTGGCTTCTTTAGATCATAAATATCTTTCAAAAGCTTTCGCGTCTTTTCTGAAGGGTTCCTGCCCTGCATAAACAGGCTTTGTTTGGGGCCTTCGATGGGCTTGGGCTCCTTGGATTGCAGCACCTTTTTACCCTTCCGCGTCGTAGGCTTCCTGCAAATAAAGCCACAATTTTAATTTATCATATACACTTACACCGATTAAATAGCATAATCTGAAAGACGAGTTTATTACTTTATTCTTTGTATTACACCCATTTCGCAAAATAAATTTCAGTATACAACGAACACGTGCGTATATTTCAGTCTCTTTTGACAATTTTGAATTCTGAAGACAGCAGTGACAGTTTTTTGACAGCGAACATCCGTCAGCATGGCATGCACATCGTTGACAATTTGACAATGACATTGACTGACGCAGTTTGAATATTCTGGGTCGCACTTTTGTGCATTTAGCCAGTGATTAAAAAAAAAGATAAATCTATACACGGATCCTATGAATAACCTCAACCCAAAATTCTTTTAAATCTAATCTCTACCTTGATGTAACACTTATTACACATATACCTGCTCCATGATTAAGTAGAATATCAATAAATGGCACAGACTCAACGGGTACAAATTGTGTCCCCCTGACTCACGCGAACTCGAATACCACTCGAATACCCGCAGAGTTGTTTATGTACGAATATCGTATCTACTTATGAATAATTTACGAACGTTACGAATACTTTTTGAGTTCCTTAGTAAAACCAAATCTTATTTAGTCATACCCGTGTGTCCGCCAGTCCTTCAGTCCGTCCTTAGGTAAGTACTACGTCCTTTTTTTCAATTTCTTTGCAATTTTTTATCTGAAGGATAAGTAAAATAAACAAATATTATTTATAATAAATAGTGCCAGACTGACACACACCTTATGGTCCCAAACTAAGCAACGCTTGTACTATGGGTACGGTACAATGGACTGGGGGCAATCCCAGTGACACCCGGACCAGGGCAACTTACGGAAAAGCCATTTCCGAAACTTGCCCCGGCGAAAATCGAACCCGCTACCACCATGTGTAGTGAGCCGAGCGGCCTACGCTCGAACCACTGCGCTAAACGGTCGTCAAATCGAAGAAAACTCGTCCTCCACTGAACGTAATGCTGTATATCTGCGTCTGGTATGATCGAAATATTCGGCAGGTAAGTGTATTTGATGGTTTTTTGATACACGTAGGTAGGCAGGTATATAATGTACCATCGAGGGTAAGTAACTGAACAGGTATTAAAACTGAAGCGAACATTTGTAAAAGGTATTTGATTAAAACCCCATACAATATGTGTAATGACATCTACTATATAAAAGTAAGTCGGGTTTTCCTTCCTGACGATATAACTCCAGAACGCACGAACCGATTTCCACGGTTTTGTATTCGTTGGAAAGGTCCCGGGCTCCGTGAGGTTTATAGCAAAGAAAATACAGGAAAAATTTCAACAGAACGCGGACGGAGTCGCGGGGCACAGCTAGTGTGATATAAAAGGTAACTAGCTCAAGATATTTGCTTTGGTATCAATGAGGAAATCCCCGTCGCAACGCGATTATGGAAACCTGTTAACGTGCGCGCCAATAACAAACGCACTTAAATATGATTTACACAATTTAGACTCTGTTTACCCGTTTTATTTCCATAGTTAAAGGAATTAGTTAATTATGAACTTAGTCTGTGAGTTTTTCCCAATAAACTTTTATGTAGGTACCTACCGATACCGAAAAACTGGATGAAAAGGATTGCAAGGGTAAATAAGAAATGTAAAAATAGCTAGATACTTTGCTAAATTATTATTTTGAACATTTTAAACATCTTGTATACAGGATATAATAAGGATAAGTTAAGTTGAATCCATGGTATCAGTTTTCGTTCATCGTATCATTAAGTAGGTAGTCTAATATTAATCTTACATAAAATTCAGTACCTAAGTAATTAATATTTATTCGCAGGTATGTGATTATACATTCATCTAAAATTTAAACGTTCAAGGTGTGCTAGATGACGCAGATCCAGCGACGTAAGTCAGGTATTCCAAGTTGCGTCAACTTATCCAAGCGCATACATATTTTTCCTCAATCAAGTGAGACTTACATCTTTAAGCATATTAATGTAATATCCACCTGCAGGGGTATTTTAAATCTCGAATCGATATCGGCAAAAATACGCACGTTTAAAGCTTCTGACAATATCGATTCGAATGATTTAATATACCTCCCTGGACTTGATATAACCGATTTTGGATACCTATGTGCTTCCCCGTGACTAAACATCACCGTATTACCACAGCGTAGGTATAATACCTAATCATTTTGTAAAAAACAGGGTATACCTACCCCAACACTATTTAAAATTAGATAACTGGTAAAATCGTCATTTTAAATTTTATATCTAAATATAAAAGTAATTATTGGCTTTAATATTAATATCTTAACTTTTTGTTAAAATAGAGTATTAAAGAAGTAGACTTAAATTGATATATTTTTATCAAAAACAAGCTGTAACCTGCGCGCGTTGCTACGCCTTTGTGGGCTCATGCACAACACTTTTCTGAAGATCATGACATGATCAAATGCATAGTTTACGAGGACATACAGACAAACATTCATTTTTATATACAGCCTGGCGTTACCACGGCGACATTAAATTAACGCACGTATTAGGCTTCGCATTTTCAGATTTTCGAGATATTTAAATTTTATTACCTAAACTTTATTATTTATTGAATTATTCAACATTTTCTGAAATACCATTTTGGAGCAGCTTGTACGTAAATAACTCTAGCGCAGAGGTCATCTGCCGAGGTCACGGATAATAACATTTCTTCAATGAAATAACAACGAAAAAGAAATACTTTTAGAAATAATAATAATACTATTAGCTCGCCTCGCTCCGAGTAGTAGGTAAGAGCGTAAGAGTAGCCGAATGAATCAGATGTCAAGGGTGATGCCAATTTGATTACTTTATTTATTATCTATTTTTTACGAAAATTCTATTTTTTCTATTTACGGACTTTTCTTTTTTTTTATTACTATTATGATTACCTATTGTTAAATTAATGTCGCCATGGAGCGCCAGGCTGTATATAGATAGATGTTACTAGAACATTTTTGTTTCGCTGCTGGAATAAAATAAACAAATCTGCAGATATCTGCCCCCCTAGACAGTAAATATAAATGAAAGTAGGTACTGGCACCCTATTTACATTCAGAACATATTTTTCAGTCCTACTTCCTATCTCGTTGTCGACCTATAGGATATTCCTGTTTCCCCCTCCTTCCTGCCTCCACTCAGACCAAAAGCTGGATACGCCCATGATGCATGAACATGACTTGGTGAAGGTTGACAGAAAAAAATTAGAAGCGCTTTTATTTCTGTTGTTTGGGTATAAATGATCTGCGCATTGCCAACTTACCTGTTTGACAAGATAACAACTCGTTTACCCAAAATACAATGACAAACATTCATGACCTTTAGAAGACAAGATTATTGAATATTAGTTTTTTTTGGTTACCCAAAATTATCCTAAATTATACCTAGGAACATTTAACTCGTCTGCTTATAGCCCAAAGAGTACTTATAGTAATATACCTACTTACCTCGTAGCCGCTCTTGCGCGGTCTACTGATCGTGTAGGTACGTAATTTCAATTATTTTCGGATTGTAGAGTCAATTAGAGGTCCTTCCAGCTAGGTTAACAAGATGCTCGCTTTCTAATATTATTCTCATCATCAGCCGGAAGACGTCCACTGCTGAACATAGGCCTCCCCCATAGAACGCAACAATGGACGGTTGCTCGCTATCTGCATCCAACGGCTCCCCGCGACACTCACCAGATCGTCGGTCCATCTAGTGGGGGGCCGTCCGGCGTCCAACTCGGCGTCTTCCGGTTCGAGGTCGCCACTCGAGAACCTTTCTTACCCAACGGTTGTCGGTTCTACGAGCGATGTGGCCTGCCCATTGCTACTTCAGCTTGCTGATTCTGTGAGCTATGTCGGTGACTTTGGTTCTTTTGCGGATATCCTGGTTCCGGATCTTATCACGCAAAGAAACTCCGAGCATAGCTCTCTCCATAGCTCGCTGCGTGACTTGGAGCTTATGCAGTAGGCCAACTGTAAAGGGCCAAGTTTCCGAGGTCATCACTGGCAACACACACTGATTGAAGACCTTAGTCTTCAAGCTGTGCGGAATTTCGGACGAGAAGATATTACGCAACTTCCCGAACGCTGCCCAGCCGAGTTGGATTCGTCGAGAGACCTCTTTATCGAAGTTGGACCTACCTAACTGGACAGTATGTCCTAGGTAAACATATTTGTCGACAACTTCGAGATTATCGTCCCCAACAACTACCGGTATGGGTACAACATGGTCATTTGACATGATCTTCGTCTTGTCCATGTTCATTTTAAGACCCACCTGTTGGGAGACTATCCTGAGGTCCCTGAGCATGGTACCGAGTTCCGTCAGCGACTCCGCCATAATTACTTTATCATCGGCAAAACGAAGGTGAGTGATGTATTCGCCATTGATGTTGATGCCAAACCCACTCCAGTTCAAAAGCTTGAAACGTCCTCCAATGCATTTGAGAACAGTTTCGGAGAAATTACGTCTCCTTGTCTCACGCCTCTTTGCAATTGGATTAGTTCCGTGCTTTCATCCTGGAGTCAAATTGACATGACGGCTTTGCTGTACAAGCACTTCAACACTTCGATATACCTATAGTCAATTTGGCATCGCTGAAGACACTGTAGTACTGCCCATGTCTCGATCGAATCGAAGGCTTTTTCATAGTCCACATACGCTACACATAAGGGCCGGCTATACTCCTCGGTCTTCTGTATAATCTGGCGCAGCCTATGTATGTGGTCTATGGTGCTAAAGCCTTATCGGAAACCGGCTTGTTTGGGAGGTTGAAAATCATCAAACACAACAATATTATTATTCTAGTCTACAACAATTTTATTCTAGTAAGTACGAATTAAAAACGTAATGGGTAGGTAGGTACCTACTTGTTTCATTTGGCACAATAGGAAAAACATGAGACGAACCACATCAAGGGTTCCGTAAATTTAATTTTGTAAACCATGCCATACTTATGTTATTTCTTACCAATATTAAAGTCAAACATAGAATATTCATCAACAAAGCATGTTAAGGGTTTTGATTTAGGTTTTACCTAATATTGTGATAGGTATTATCACTTTTTCCTTGAATAGGTAAGTAAGTAAGTAAGTACACTATCTAAAAACAAAACCAATTATTTTGACAAACATTCTACCTACCTGTATCGAGCATGACTTTACATATTTACGTACTTTCAGAAAATATCAATAGGTACCAGTGCCTTACTGCAGTCATCCGATACGATACGTAGATGTCGCATGTATTTCAAATCCACTTGCCTTATGTGGAAAATTGGAAACAAAATTTGGATACTTAAGTAAGTAATCATAATACCTATACAATACGAATACCTACATAAACTATTCCGATACACGATACGCCAAATTATATAATAGACAAATAAGATGCAAATTTTTATCTACAAGGAAGTAATGAAGTGCTTACGGAACCTAACAGAAATAGGTAGGTAACATTCAGCATGAACTTTGTAAGATTATAAATTAAAACAGCACAAGTAGGTACTTCTTAGATATAAAAACGCTAAACCAGTATCAACATAATTTGAATGTGCTACGTCACTGAGGAATCCCACGATCCGGTCAGTTTTAAGTAATACCTACCTGTCTATGTATGCGTTAAGGTTGTGTTTAGCTTAGCAATAGTTTAGTAAGAGTTTGGCGCCTTGGACGAGCTTTGGTTTTTCACACGATCGCCGGCGGTTTCGTCGGAGGAGTGCCTGACGTCTATATACTGCTACACGTGCGTATGTTTGTCAATACGTGTTTGAGCGCGGCACGGAACGGAACCCGCTCCGGTGAGCTCTCTCAACAGTTTCAATAAGACGCATCTCGCCGTTCGTGTGGCATCTACTGGACCTTCTTCGAGAATCACACAAAAGTAAGTAAACTTTTTTTATTCCTTTTTTAGAATATAGGTTGTACTTATTGGACGACCTTTACAATGTTTTTCGGTTTTGTAACATTTACTTATTGTTTAAATCAATAACTGACTTAATTAAAATTAATTAACTGTAAGGTAAGTAGGTACTTACTTACTCGAATATAATTAATTTACTTTCAATTACAAACTACAACGCTCCAATCAAGAAAGCGTAAAAGTGTGTTGAGTTTTCTACTAATATTACAGCAGCTTCCTACATGTGGCAAATAGTTTCGTATTTTTCGTATGAATTAAATAGGTAACTACTCTATCAAATTGGCCAAAATGTGTTCTAATTTGTTCCTACTTATTAATCTCAACAAATAAGTGGAACTCGGCCTCGCTCCCATATCCCAGCAAATGTGCTTTTACAGTTTAAATCGAGGCAGTTTCCGTAGAAAATGACCACGGAAGCCGATTTCTCTGTTACCTTTTTATGACACAAATAAGCTTTTATCTACAAATCTGTGCAATTAAGTGTGCGTGTGTTGTTCCTACTTCCGTCGTCAGTTATTTAATGTATTCTATAGGTAAGGGGGCGTCCATTAATTACGTGAGGCGTTTTTATCGGTTTCGGACCCCCTTTCCCCGCTTGGTGAAATGTCGTGCGATTTGGCTCAACCTCCTCCCCCATAACTCAATCATACGTGATATTTAAAAAAAAATGTTTTTCTATTGTAAATGCGTTGGATTTATTCTTAAAATAATAACAATAGGTAATAATTTACTTAATTTTTTTGAAGACTAGTTGAGGTAATCAAAAATAAATAATAGCCAAACATATTTACTTACCTATCTAATAATTTTATCCATACCATCAGTTCTTGCTAGACGGTGGTTGACCGTTATTACAACTAATAAATTAAAATAAATAATATCGCTAACGGTAAAGTTTAATCAACTTATAGGTACGAAAGACCAAAAAAAATATTTTCCCAGTGTTCATAAAATGTTGCGTTGCGTCATTATAAGCCGGGTTCTGCCCAAATCAGAAAAAGTTGCCAATCTCGTTCTCAATCGCTTCCCATCTCGGAGAGAATTTTGAAAATTGACATTTATCAGCAAAAAAGTAATTTGTTCCGAGATTGCACATAATTACACCCTCGCGTGGGTGAATGACCTGCTTGTAGTTTTCCATGCACGCACATGAACGGGTGGCATCGGGCGTCGCGTCGGTCTCAAAGCAAATATTGATTACTTACATGTATAACTATCACATAATGAAAGTACAATTCCAGTAGCAAAGTTCAATTGATTAATATTTAATTTTATTGCATAAACCGATGACGACGTCGCGTCGTATTTTGCACTGTGAATGCTTGAATGCTCTATATCGATCTTACATGTAATAATTAGAGACTATTACTACATTATTATTATATGTTATAACAATAAACTTATCTAATATCTCCAGAGTGAAAACATAACTTGGCCTTGGCCGGCTATGGAGTCACAGCAAAGCACGATGAACTTTAATAATAAAACCATCCCCAAATTGATGACAAACGGGCGGGCTCATCCGAAACTTTTTTATTGTTCATACCCAGCAAAAGTAATATTTTACAGTTAATTGAAATGGAGATTATAAATAACTTAAACTACCAAACTATGTATATGTTTAGATACGTGTACAGCCCGCTAAGTAGACAAAGCTAATCGTTGAACAATGGCCGTATACGAATAAGTAATAAGTATGTAGTACCTACACTGGATTGAGAACGTGTTAAATAGAAGAAAAAAAATATGGTTGACACGCATGATAGTAAGTAAGTACATACATGATACATGATTGCCTATTGTTGCTGTGGCAATTAGGGCCTAAACAGGCATGGCTTCTTTTGGGGGTGATACCTATTAATTACTCTGTGGCGTTGTTTTAACCAAAAAATGTGTTGAACCAAAATTGGGTTACTTAACCCAATTTTGGTGTATCATCACTATAGTGTACCAGCTACATATATTTTGTCTCCCGCTTTGCACCGGAGGGAAGTGGAAATATTTTCTTCCAACTCCTCCTATTATTTCTTTCGATTAAATTCGTGCGGGTTCCAAGACAATTTAACTATTCCCCGGGACTCGTCGAGGGTCAAACCTCGACGTCATTATTGGTCACCATTGTCGATCCTGGCTTACAGGAATTACAGTGGTGGGAGTGTGTGGCGGGACTAGTCCCATAAAAAAAAAAGTATCTTCACTATAGGTAGAGAAAAAATAAAATACTAATCTTGATACCTAGAGTATATATTTAATTTATATAAACATTATTCTGTTACTACTGAGTATTGACTACACAGACACACAAGGTGTATGTTACATAGCAACATAAAATTGAACTCTTGGAGATTTTTTTTATCAACAACTAATCCGGAAAGTCTATAAGTTACTTTAAAAAAAAACTTATTAAGTAAACCGACTTCACAGTTGTCGGCTGTTTAATTTAATTTTATAAATTAATATTTTCATTTGTATTAGTGTATTTATGTTTTTAAAAGTTTATCATTTAATGTAATTGATATTTGTTATTTGAAGTAAATAAAATTAAGATGAATCAAACCTTAATGCACTAAGACGCTTAAAATAATTAGGGACCTTATAATTTATTTCATTCGGAGTAGGTGCCAATTCAAGTAAGAAGGTACCTTAGAAGTAGTCCTAACATAGTGTAAAGATAGAGGTTAGATATTCATGGCCTTCCAGACTACGTGTTGTTATTAAAGTAGTATTTTTATCAAAAACATCTGCACGATGTGGAAATGGAATTTGGGAACTAGCTACTTATTGGTTTACACATCGTATTTGCTACCAACTTGCCAATAATATAGTCACAAAATCCGTGAATAATTATAGCACAATAGATACGTTACACGTCGCTCTGCGATTGGTGTCCAATTCGATTTAGTTAGGTATATGAATATTTATGTATTAGTAGATACATGTTTTACTTCAAATGGCAACAAACAGACTTTAAATGAGTTTCCTCTTATGAAATCGAATTGAATATTCGGTCGGAGTTTTACGAGGTCGTTAATAGGCAGGTAGTATTCTAGTCGCGGTAATATTTTAAACTTGTAATGTAAGCCTCTAATGTGCAATGTCCGGACTCTCTACATGAACTTTCACTACTTACTGTAATCTATCTTACTTAGAATTATTTCAATTCCAAATTTTGAGCATATGATTAGGTTTATTGATCCTTACATTGGGAAACAAGTCTGCTTTTTTAACAGAATTAGAACACGCGACGCTATTTAATAACGTTAGATAACGAACATAAATTTATCATCCTCAAAATCAACCATGTTTACGCACAGGCCTACCTATGATTTTTAAAGGAATTATAGGTACTTTACTTAGTTTTAATAGTGTGTTTAGTAGGTATAAGTAATGTTACAGGAAAATCTGTTGCGAAAGCGCCGGCAAATTACCGGCTTCTCTATCTATCCGTTTACTAACGCAACATACTTTACGTAGCTAAAGGTAGGTATTTGGATAATTCATGTGACTAGATAATTTGTCGATATAAAGTACAAACTTTAATGTAATGTATGATGATTATGTTACAAATTAAATACACATTAATCTCCGCGCCCACAAAAAACTTGCAGATACACGTATTCTTACCTACTTATCTCGAAGAAACTTACAAACTTTCTAATTATGTTAGACGTCAGTAGCCTATTGGTTAGAGGGGCCGCCCGCGTAGCTGTAAGGTTACGGGTTCGACCCTTATCCTGGCCATTAAATGACGTGAGCCTACTCCTAACACAAGTATTAGCATAGCTGGACATGCTAACGGGAATACTAAGTAATGTGATAAACTCACATTGCAGTAATCTTGATAAAAAAAATACAAAATTATAGGTTTGTGTATGAGTACCTACCTACTTACATAGCTGCATTGCACATTAGGTATCAAGCGTCGTGTGGAGGCTTGGCCCCTCGTTGCTCGCGCTGATAAGAAAGATTGACGCGAAGCAGACGCGTCGCGCCGACTATGTCGCATTTGATAAAGGCTTAGATGTAGCTTAAAGGTCACGTTTGTTATTTATTCAAAATACCCAGACATTCTATACCTATCTCTATTAAAATAATAATTATGATAAATATATAAAATTTATGCTATGTGAATCTTCAAATCGCAGAGTGAATAATAATTTAATTTAAACATAGCTCGTTAGCAAAAAATCCGTTGCTTTTCATTCCCAACGCCAAGTGTGACCTTTGTATCGTAAGATAAGACACAACACGCGCAAAATACATGAAAAATCTATGCAAATAACAATAGATGTAGCTATAATAAAAAAAAACCATTGTCAATTTTTTGTCTGCCGTCTTTCGGCCTGTCTGTATGTCTATTTGTTTCGTGTAATCTCAAAAACAACTGTACCGATTTTGACGAAACTATTACTGGCAGATTGCTGATTATATAAGGAGTAACTTAGGCTACTTTTATTTATCGAAGTTCCAAGCGTGCGGTGCCGCGGGCAGCAGCTAGATAACAATACCAATGATAGTTATCCTTCGTAGGTACATAATCAATCGTGTGACATTGCATTTGATGCACCAGAGTATAAACACGGCCTTGCTTGATGATGCCGCAGTCAACTTTGACCATTTCTGATAAGACATTTTAGACCCGTTGCTCGTGTTTTAGCCGCATTTAAATATATCACGTTGCTCTGCGCTAGCAATAAGAAACTACTACGTCACTTCAGAATGTAATACCTGATGTAATATATGCATTCTTCTGTATCTCGATGTGTAAGTTTATCGAAGAAAGTAACTTCCGTCTCTCGTGGTCCGTTCCTATAGTAATCTGCGCTATACTTACATGCGAAGCTACACAGTTTAAAAAATAAATAATAATAAGATATGGAGAAGTAAATTATTTTAATTTATGAATAAAATATACTTAAGTACAGTTTGTCACAATTACAAAGGTACAAAAATTGTTAATCAGCCAGACACATGGCCCGTAGTGAGTTGCATTCAATATTATTTAAAACTAGTTGAGCCCGCGACTTCGTCCGCGTGGAATTTAACTTAACGAAAAAGCCCGCCCCCGCGTTCTGAGCCCGCGCGATAGGAACCATTTTTTAAAATTTTGATTTTCTAAAATAAAAGTAGCCTAAGTTACTCCTTATAACATCAGCTATGTGCCAGTGATAGTCCCGTCAAAATCGGTCCTGCCGTTTCGGAGATTACCCGGAACAAACACACAGACAGACAGACGGACAGACAGACAGACAATTTTTTTTTAAATCGCGTTTTTGCTATAGGTGTCATATGTACTTTCATATGCATTTAGTGAAAAGGTCTAATTTTGATATTACAAACAGACACTCCAATTTTATTTATTTGTATAGATATTAACTACTAGCGGCCCGCCCCCCGGCTTCGCACGGGTACATTATTGGAGTTTTAGTAAGGATCCCTAATTTAAAAAATAATAATAATATAGCCTATGTCACCCGGGGATAGTGTAGCTTCCCAACAGTGAAATAATTTTTCAAATCGGTTCAGTAGTTTTGGAGCCTATTCATTACAATCAAACAAACAAAGTTTTCCTCTTTATAATATTAGTATGATTATTAGTATGATACATACGATGAGAACTTAGGTTATCATAGTGACACCCTCAAATGGTTCTGGGACACGTGATAATGTTGCAACCGCGAACCCAAGATATTATTATCTATTTATCCTATTGAACGAGGGAGCACCCTATATACGCTAAAGATAAATTGTACACTTCCGTCAATGATTCTTAAAGAAACACACGTCGCGTTACGCCCGCAGTGAATACATTGCCTAGGGACAGTGATGAGTTGTTACCCCTTAATTAAAAGTTGTATTTGAGCAAGTAAGTGTTATATGCCTTAAGTGTGATCATTCCTATGTGTTTTCAATGTTAGTTTCAATCTTGTTTCATTGAACCGGTTAATACTACATTGATAATAATTTATACGCAGGCTATTATGTATTTTATTTATGAATGTACCTATTTTTGTGAAAGTTTATGTATTTTTATTATGTGTAGTCACGTGTACATATGGGTAGTCTTCCTTTATCCGTTTATCTTACGACGAAAATATTTCTATTAGGTTTTAGATTATTATAATTATTAAAAACATATAAGTATCTACTTGTCATATTTTAACAATAGTAAATGGTTAAATTACAGTGTTGGAGAACGAAACAAAAGACGCCGAAAGCCAGAAGATGAACGAGGACCCTCTGACCAGAGCCATCGGAGCGCTTGGCAAATGGCAGATATGGATATGTTTCGTCGTGTTCCTGGTGAAATTCCCAGTCGCTTGGCACCAGATGAGCATTATATTCCTCGCGCCACCGATGAACTTCACCTGTGCTTCTACCGACGAAGTCTTTGACAACGTGTGTCACGCCAACTGCACCGACTACCAGTATGACCACGCGGTATTCAAGGAGACTATCGTATCGCAATGGGATCTCGTTTGCGACAAACAGTGGCTGAAAAATCTCACCCAAACCATTTTTATGCTCGGCATCCTCGTCGGCAACATGATGTTTGGACATCTTTCAGACAGGTTCGTAAATAAAAAGCTTAGTATAAAAATTTAACCGACTTCAGAAAGCCTAGGTGCACTAAAAATCTAGAAATAACTATGGCCCTTATCATTTATTTTATTTGGAATCGGTCCATACTCCTCCTTTTTTGGAAGTCGGTTTAAAAGCTCTCGAAACTACTGACAATTATACTGAGTGGGTAATGTTCCCTTTGGTCAACATAAATTGCTGGTAGACGGTCAATCTATGGCTTCGACGATATACCTAAGTGACAATTGCATTTATAGCCTGTTTCGCCCTTAGTGGCAATTTCGCGGGAATTGGTGTATCCTGCATGCTATTGAACCACAAATTCGCACGATTGGTCCGGATGGCATTACTTTAGCAAATTTACTTTGTACTATGTTTGTTGTTCCATTTATCTGGATGAGGCCCCTTGCAACTTTGTATCTGTTGTACGTTTGTAATCAGAAGATGATTAGATATCCGTACTGTGGGGTCAGTAAAGTGCCGCATTTATTGATAACCTTTGAAGGATTCTTGAACGGACTACTTCCTATAATTAATGTCATGACATTAAATATGCAGTATCAAGTGAATAAGTGACGTAGTGTTACCGGTAATGATACCTTTTGAAGATGCACTATAAGCCTCTGGGTTATTTATGGGAAAGTTAACCATTGCTACCAACAGTGCAGTCAAAATATTTGCAGTAGTTAAAATAAAATGGTTGATTATCTTTAATATCAAAATAAGTAAGTAGTTTAAAACAAACTCGCTACTAGCGTCTGTCTGTCTGTTTGTTCGCTTAGTTCATCTTAACTAGGCAATTGATTTGGATTCGGTTGTTAATTTAGAGAATTTCTTTCGTAGAAATTATAATTAAAATATATTATTTTTTATTTATAAATAGTAGTGAATATCCGTGCGGCCAGGGTGGGTTGCTAGTTCACCATATACATAGACGTGTAACACAATGGCAATACACTTAAATACCAAATTTGCCGAAGCATTGCCGCTAATAATCACGTGGGCGCTAATACATACTTTTCTCCAATTGCAGGTTCGGCCGTCGGAACCCATTCCTCGCCGCAGTGTTCCTGCAACTCATATCGGGAGTGACCACGGCATATTCCGTCAACTGGTACATGTTCACCACCCTCCGGTTCTTCCTGGCAGTTGCAACAGGCGGCACCATGGTTACCAGCTTCGTACTAACCATGGAACTGATCGGCGCTAAATACAGAGATACCGTTGGCATTATCTACCAAATTCCCTTTAATCTGGGTCATTTGACATTGGCTGCATTCGGGTATTACATCCGGGATTGGAGCACCTTCCAGCTGGCGATATCGCTGCCCTCGGTGTTGTTCATGAGCTACTACTTCTTACTGCCCGAATCGCCAAGATGGCTTTTGACTACTGGCAGGACCGAAGAGGCGATTAAGATTATGGAAGTCGCTGCGAAAGTGTAAGTACTATCAAATATAAATCAATAAGTAGGAGGTAAAACTAAGGAATCCATTGAGAAACATCAGTTTAACCTGCTATGTATTTTACAATAGAAAATTCAAAAAACCTATAGAAAATATATAAGAACCTACGCAATCTTAGCAATCCATGTAATTTTTTCAGAAATGGCCGTCCAACAGAAACTATAGCGCCTTCTACCCAGAAGATGGCGGTAGACGTGGGCTCCAAGCAAGAAGAGCACGTGTCGTTCTTGGCTCTGTTCCGCACGCCGCGGCTGCGTGCGCGCACCATCGCCATCTGCTTCAACTGGTTCGTGTGCGGGCTGTGCTTCTTCGGCGTGTCGCAGTACATCGGCCATGTGTCCGGAAACATATTCTCTAACGTCGCTATTTCTGCTGGTATACAGGTAAACAGAATTTTAATGATCAGTCCTTTGTAACAATTTTGTAGTAATACCAGTATTTAGTTAGAACGCAACTGTTTGAATGTTTTTTTTTAAAAGGTTTTACTCCTGCTACTTGATACAGGAATACTGTTTGAATGTTAGGTTGTGTCAACCCAGGTGGTTACCACTAAGTACTAACTAGGTAGTTGACCACATGAATTAGTAGAGTCCATATTATAGAGGTTAAATGCTTGTAGAGTACATTTTATGAGATTAAATGCCTATTTATAGATATTGATCGATCGTAGTTATAGACTGCGGTTTATTTGGTGATTACCTACATGGTATTCAGTATTTTGATTTTGTGCCACGGGTATTTATCACTACTAGAGGTAGGTAATATGGCAAGGGTACTTACCCCTATCTATATTATCAATATTTCTTAAGGTTATTTATACTTATAAATAACCTTAAGAAATATTGATAATGTAGATAATTAAAAATACACAAAATATTTATAGTGACTATTGACACATACATTTATAGTAATAACTGATAAGCTGCCTCGAGCCAGACTTTTTACGGAGAAATTACTTGACCCGTATTATCGTATCCAGTTACAATACAAATAGGTTTGACTATATCTCTTAACACCGTTATCGGGGTGACACTAATTAAAGGTTATTATAATTAAACCGAGGCGGTCCAAAAGTTCACGCTGTGTTTGACACGAGGCTTGCACCATGATGACAAGTGATCATCCTTTACTTATCATGTGTGAATAATGTTTTTATTACTTCTTATATCTCAATTGATCTTACAATAAAACTAGGGCAATAAAATAATGCCACTCATGATCTAATATCTTCTTAATATATTTTGTTTTTTTTTAATCGTATAACTATATTTGCTCGTGTACCTGGCAATAGACTCATCGGAGCCCAATACCATTACCGACCAAATTTTTGTTATACACCTTACATGAAACTACAGGTACAAAGTTTATTTATTTATTTGATTTGATCTGCCCCAGCTATTATGTTACTGCAGTTCCTCAACCTTCTAATTAATTTGGTTATCCGTTTGTTCCTTTTATTTATAACAATACCAATTTGTTCACAGGTCCCGGGTACCTTGATTTCAATCTACGCCAACAGAGTGTTGGGCCGCAAGGTGACTCTGATCAGCGCCAACTGCATCGCCGGCCTCAGCTGCCTTCTGATCACCGTCGTGCCGCCCTCCGGCGCCGGCCACCTCACCCTCGGCTGCATCGGGCTCTGGGCAATGGCCATATCTTTCGCCACAGTATACTTATACGCTGGAGAATTGTTTCCAACTGTTGTGAGGAACTCAGGAGTAGGGTTGTCGTCTACAGTAGCCAGAATAGGGTCCATGGTTGCTCCATTCGTAGCCACTCTCGCCCACACCAGCGCCTGGTTACCGCCCCTCGCTTTTGGAACAGTCCCCTTAATAGGAGCCGGTCTATGTATATTATTACCTGACACTCGTGGAAGGAAACTTCCTGATACTTTAGAAGAAGGCGAAGCTTTGTGAGGCTTTAAACTAGTATTTGAAATGATCCTCTATAATGTATATGTGTGTGCCTGAATGAGCGAATGTGACAAGTGAATGGTTTATAGTTAAGTTAACTATTTAATAAAGTGTTCTCAGTATAATATTGTAAAAGAGATGAAATAATGTAAGTACATATAAGATGAGACTATATGAGGTCTATTTATATAGGCTGTGATTATTAGGGTTAATTGTTAATTAAACATGCTTAATGCGAGTTTCTGTTTTATTTTCCACACTCCCGCTTACTTAATAGCAATATAAAAAAAAATATAGAACTTTGTACGTAAACCCTTTATCCGACCAAGATATCTAGTCTAGATAAGTACCGATGTAGGTAATACCGATGTTGTTAGTGTGTCGCTTTACTTCGTGAAGGAAAGACAATTCTAAAATATGTTAATAATTTAAATATAATATTTACGTGATGTGTACGAAGTGCTGAATATAATTAAGTAGATAAAGGTACCCTTAAATGACAGCAAATAAAATTGACATTTAATTGATTTAAGGAAGTGAGTACGAACATCTAAATTACAAAAAACAAATCTGAACAACCTGTAAAAGAAGTGTTGTAAGCGGGAACTCTCTTATTAAAATATAAATTATATTTCAGCAATATATAATGGAAGAAGACCTCATAGAAACGGCGATAGGCCGTTTTGGCAAATATCAAACATGGATTCTGATCTTAATCTCAGTGGGCCGTCTGCCGACCGAATTCCAACTTACCAACGTTGTGTTCATAATACCGAGTGTTGAGTACATTTGCACAGATACGAATATCAATAACGCGACCAACTACTGTCCTTGTAAAAACCCGGAGTACGATACCAGCACGATAGTCAGCTCAGTTACAAGTGAATGGGACCTGATATGTGACCGCCAATATTTGGCAAGTTTGGCGCAATCGATGATGCAAGTCGGAATACTGGTTGGTAGTATCGTGTTTGGATACGTCTCGGACAGGTAAAATGTCCTTATTATTTCACCTTACAAACTTAATCCACCCACAGTTATGCAGAGTAGCTATGTTAAGGGAAAATCTGCCGTATATCGTCATACTAATATTATAAAGAGGAAAACTTTGATTGTTTGATTGTAATGAATAGGCTCCGAAACTACTGAACCAATTTGAAAAATTATTTCACTGTTGGGAAGCTACACTATCCACGGGTGACATAGGCTATAATATATTTTCAAAAAAATTAGGGATCCTTACTAAAACTCGAATAATGTAACCGCAATGTATCCGTGTGCAAAGCCGGGGCGGGCCGCTAGTCACAAATATAGCTAATTTTTTCAATGTATTTACCTACTACTACCACTCGTCTACTTCAATGACTCGTATTGTTCCTTTCACTTAGTGATGGTAATTATCCAATCAGAATAACATAAGCGGCTTGACAGCCGGTTACACGGAAAAAAAAAACTGGTAACTATAACCAGAATTTGGTAGTGCATACAATTTTTTTAGTAGTATATGTGACAACTCTACACATTGTAATCGCTACTAGTCAGTTCTTGTAAAAAGTGTTTGTAGGGACAAATAATCGTTTAGTACGTACAACAAGGTGCATACTGTACGATACTATATGAATAGTTTATATTACAATATATTATTGTTAATCCTACTAGACTGATTTCCAACTACTACTAGTTTTTTGTGCCCTTTATCAAACGACTTGTTGTTAATATAATTCTGATTGTAGCATATACTATAGGAATTTGTAGCGTCTACCAATGGAAATTGTAATTGTAAAGATTCTGATTGTAGCATATACTATAGGAATTTGTAGCGTCTACCAATGGAAATTGTAATTGTAAAGATTCTGATTGTAGCATATACTATAGGAATTTGTAGCGTCTACCAATGGAAATTGTAATTGTAAAGATTCTGATTGTAGCATATACTATAGGAATTTGTAGCGTCTACCAATGGAAATTGTAATTGTAAAGATTCTGATTGTAGCATATACTATAGGAATTTGTACACTGAAAAAAGTAGTCTGTTAATCAGTCACTCAAATGTTGTTATTGCCTACACAAAAAAGTGACATGTGAACTCACAATTGACAAACAATTTATATTTGCTAGTCAAAGCTTTTGATAAAATCACATGTAACTTTTTGTGTTGGCAGTAACACCATTTGAGTAACTGATCAAAAACACTTTTTATAGTGTACACATTCCTATAAGTAGGTAGTACATGTTACTATCAGAAATTTTACAATTACAATTAACATTATTAGACGTAACAAATTCCTACAGTACAACTTAGTTTAGTATGGTGGGCAGGGTTAGTTTACAGTTGTTCTATTTCACGAAGACATTCAGTAGAACCAATCTTCGAAAGTTTAATTTTGCGGGATGGACTTCGTAAGATATAACAAACTGTTCTCACTTAATAAATAAGAAATACACAAAAAGATAAGTTAATATAAAACCAGTCTTTTATTTATTATAAAATTATCACATGCCTGGTACGGGATCCTTCAGCATTATAAAAAATAAAAAAAACAATGTATTAACAAAAAAATAACAGTTATTATATGTACCTACATCTCAATAAAACCAAACTCTGGCTAGAAGACATAATATCATTTAGGCCCAGAATGTCTAATTCGCAAAACGTCCAAAGTGTGGTGAGGCAGGTTGAGTAACATGGTATCGGCGACAGGACAGGCGCTTTGGCCTTGCGAGCGTTTCACTCCCTGGTTTCATAATACCCACCTTACCACATTTTGGACACTCTGTGATTTGGACATTTTGCGAATCGGACAAGTATGTAGCAATAAATTGAGGCAAAATTACAAAAATGTTATAGAGTTTAATGTTTAAAGATTGTTTATATATCCTTTGTACTTAATAATCAGCCTTTTATTTGGTTACAATAAAATCACATACTTACCAACTAGTACGAAATCTCACTGCATGACACTATACCTCACAAGATACGTGAATGTAAGCTGTGTGTTATTTACAGAACGTAGGTAGTAAGGAAAGGTTTTGGTGGGCGCTTCTTAGATAGATACAAATATTCTTTCGATAGAGTTAATAAAATATAATATTCTGTAATAAAACGCAACTTACATTCAAGTATCTTGTGAAGTACGGTTTTATGCAGTGGGACCCGGGGCTATACTTATGTTTTAATTATATAACATATTATGCTTAAGTACTTGTTAATCAAACAGGAGATCTCACAACAATTTTAGTCCTATTATTAGAAGTGATTGACCTAGTGTTAGGTATGTAGCAATAAATTGAGTCAAGATTATAATAACTTAAAGTATCAGTCAGTTCTACGTCGTAACAATACAGCCTTTCATCAAAAAACAATGTTTTAAATAAACTTAATTCAAAAATAACAGTTTTTGTTTCCAAAATTACGTATATATTCTCAATTAAACCAAACTCTGGCTTGAAACCATCAATTATATCTAAAGTTAGAACCATATTTCTAGAATATTTAGTCCCTTTTGTAGAAACCCAACTTGACTGAAAAATTGGCAAAGACGGCAAGTTTAAAGATTGTCTTATTTTCTGTACAGTATAATTTGTAACTTCTTTTTTTACCCCAGTTTCTAAGACATCATCCAAAGAACCTTTGAATAATGTTTCATTCAACTGCAATTGATGTTTAATACACAAAGTTTTACAGATGTTTTTTCTGTTACTAGACACATTTGCAGCCAATTTCGAGACACGGTGTTTGGCTTCATATCGCATTGACCATATTGAGACCAAAGGACCAAACTTCCTTATCATGTCATTATAATGGCATAAGAAATGAAATTTTGGAGTTAAGGATTTTTTACTGTACTCCATATATAAGCGATGGTGTTCGGAAACTAATGTTTGTAACAAATCACAAGTATCTTTATGAACAGAGTTAGATGTTACTATATCAAGTATTTTTCTTAATATTATGTACAACTCCCAAATATAATCATTGGACGGAATGAAATCTCCTACTAGTTGCCCGAAATACGTACACGTAACAGTTTCAGTTTTTTATCATCCAGAACATTTGTTGTGATTTTTTGAATAAATAGTATGTTGATTTTGTTTTTTATTTTTGCGAAAAATGAAAATATTTGCCAACAACAACGATCGGCGTCAAGATTAGACTTGAGCGTCAGCGATACGGTTTAGCGACTTCTAGCGGATTAAAAAAAAAATTTACCAATATCTAGCGGATTTTTTCTTATTACTAGGGACTTTTAATTTTGTAGAACGGCAACACTGCAGGTCGGTTCCTGCTTCTTTCATTGCACTAGCGCCGCGCATTCGATAGAAGTGTTCTGTTCGTCGTTGCCACAGAGTACCTGTCGTTGCATTGCATCTACTATTACTTCGTGTAAAGTATTATTATTTGGAGTGGTACAATTATTAGAAGCTATATTAAGTATTCGATTTGTTATTGTAACATTATCTTCTAAAATATTATGTGTTGCCAAATGTTTTTTAAAGGAATTAAGCAAATAATATTTCCGATTACAACCTGATTCAGCACACTGGTAATAATGAATTTGAATATTTCTATGAATTATTTTAATATGACCACACAGGTCTTTTACAGTTGGTAAAATCAAATTACATAAAAAACATTTAGGCATATCAATAAATTTCAACCCCAAGGTCGGTTAACAAAGAATTGACAGAAATATACTGCTTGTCGTAAGGGGTCTTCAAGTCATAGAGACCATTTTGAATAAATTGCCAAGTAGTGGAACATTCAATAGGGTATCTACAATTCAATACATGAAAAATTTTGAAGCAAACGTCAACCGCGTCCTCTATTGTATGGAGCACATAAAATGTGTCATTTACAATAACATAATATTTGGATATTTTGTAACAGTTTTCTCCGACAATTATAATAAAAGGTTGCAACGTTACATTTAGTTTGGAGAATTTCTCTCGTCTGCTGGAAACAGTTGTGTGTAGCTCCGATGCAGTAGTTATGTGAGTTATAAAACCCTCGGCCGTTTCCTGTTTCGAAGGCCGCCAAAAACTTTTCTTCGCTTTGGCCAGTGGGTTACCCAATAATAAGGACAGTACCCTGAATGCTATTATTGACTTGGCTTCCGCAGCTTTGACGATATCAGCTGCTTCTGAAATAAAGCATAAAAAATAATTTTAGCCCTTTTTTTACGTCCCAATCCTGAGCACGGGCCTCCCCTCAAGGATTCAGGCCATAATCCACCACGCTGGCCCAGTGCTGGTTGGCGGATTTCACATGTCTTTCAAAAATTGGTTAAATCTCCTAAGACATGCAGGTTTCCTCACGATGTTTTCCTTCAGCGTAAGCAAGTGATAATCATATAGAAATTATGATTCGCACATAGATTTCGAAAAATCCAGAGGTTCGAGCCGGGGTTTGAACCTGAGGCCTGGTACCCCGCAAGACGCGTGCTTAACCAATCGGCTATCACTGCTATACTATGAAATAAAGCATATCAGATAAAATAGTAATATTGTAGTGGTGGAAACTAGCCAGTATTTTCGATTGGACAAGAGATAATTAGACGTGAAGTGAAGTTACAATGAAGTACACTACTAACCTTCAGAAAGGGTTTCGAGTGGTTGAATCATTATTTTCACTGCATCATCGCGAATGGCTTTTTGCCTTGCATAGTCTAAAATTTTATTCTTTAATAAAGCAAATTTTTCATGCAGCAGATTTTCTTTGTCTGGGTAAATTGTTTTGAAATCTTCAAGCAGCAGACTATAGCCAACTGGCTTTTTTAAGGCGGGAAATTCAATCATATACTGTGCGATTGTTTTGTCACTTGTGTTAAGACTCTCTAATCTTACAGTGGCTGTTTTTCGCCATTTTTCTTCAATCATTTGCCATGGTTCTGTTGAGTTCTGAAGCCAGATTATGTCTTGTTGTATGTCTGAAACATTATTAATTTATAATTATTACACATAAATATAATAAACTAATAAATTTGATGTATTATAATATATTTGAAGAATTATTTTTCTCACCATCATCATTTTTGTCATTCTTCTTTTGTTTATGATTTTCAGCATTCTCTTGTTCACATTTAAATTGTTTATTTTGTTTTTCCACTAATCTGTACTCCCTTTTGCGATTATGCAAACAATCATATAGCTTACCCTTGGTACATGTCTTTACTTTTATTTTGCTGTTGTTGATATATGGAATGAAGTAGGTGCTTATGTTTTCCTTAGGAAATATTGCTTTTATTTCTTGAGCTAGTTTAAATAGAGTCTCGTGTGATACTCTCGCATCAGGGTCTTTCGCTAAAAGGTCTTGCACTATAAGATTGCAGATTTTTCTGCGACTATTATTGGTCAACAGTCCTTCCTCTTTATGTAATCTCAGTAAATTTCTGCCCTCTGCAGATTGGTTTAATACTTCCAGAAGGGGCTGTAACCAAATAAAACAAATAATAGGTATGTTACTATGGCTTTTGTCATAAGTAATAAAAAAACATTATTTAACAAAATCTGACATATTGAAGTGTGAAAGACTTACTTTGTGTGGTTCAGTTGTGATCATCCGTAGATAAACTTCTGAATTACTGGTGCTGATATCACTGGAAGTGGATGGACTATCTGGCAAAATAATCACTTCATTTGTTCGCAGGCGGTTATCCTCCAACGGTAGGTTATTAAAAAAATCATCATATTCACAATCTTTGTCCTGCAACACAAACATCAATCACTATTTTTATAACACAAACATCACAAACATCAATCACTATATTTATATTATACCTAATAGAACTATTCTGCTAAATGTGTTTTTTTATTTAAAAAAAGAAGTTGACAGTGACATTTCGACTGACATTTAAGACGGCGATGTAAACAAAGTAGAATAATGGGGTTAAGTTTGAATTTAATTTACGAATATTTATCACAGTAGCGGGATCAAAAACAACACGCTACATTATATAATGTAAATAAATAAATACCATCACGCGTGCCAATTGGCTCCAGTGGCTGTTTTACCAGTCTCAGGGTACCCAGCGGAAGACCTAGGTCAACCTCAATTCGCCAACGGTATTAGGAGGCACACCTAACGAGTGACGAGCTCGTTGCGATGCTAAAGATCCATTAGCCTCTAAGTAACAGACGAAACCCATCCTTCACCAGGCTGTAGCGTGCCTTGCTTGACTTTGTTATCGATCTCGCAAGCACGCAACTACTAGGCTGGGGCAGCTCTTTTTTATATTATTACGTTATACCCCGCGGAATTAATCCAGAAGTACAGAAGAATTGTATTTATTCTTACTTGTGGTTTTTGTAGCACATTCTTAGACTGCTGGCTAGTTGTATCCTCTGTAGATTTGTATTTTATTTTATGTTTCTTATTCAGGACATCCACAAATGTATTGTCCGAAACCTATAGAGTGAGATAGGTATTAAAAAAAACAATCAGAAAAATAGAATTTATAACCTACTAGCTGTGCCCCCCGACTTCATCCGCGTAGTATTTAACGTAACAAATAGATAGATAATATATTAGATTAATATATTAGAAGTCCAAACCCCTAGGACACTCATTGGCTAAATAATAAGTCACCTTTCAACACAACAAAAAAAAAAACAAATTGAAATTGGTTTAACACATTAAACTTATAACACTTCTCTTTTTTCGTCGGGGGTTAAAAAAGGAGTTACCTATGGATAATTGAATGAATACTGAGTGTCAAAATGATGATAACAGCCCCTAAGGAGTTGTGTATGTGAGCTTTGATTATTTACTCCTTATGAGTTAGGTAGGTAGGTACCGACGTAATTGACAACTAATACTAAATGTACCTACTGAGGTACCCAAGTTCGTAACTAAGTTTAGCACTTACTTGTGGCATTATAGGTTCATAGTCTGAAATTCGCCGCCACAGATTCAGATTTTGCACAAATTTCGCTCGATCTCCGATCGGCTTCACTAATTCTTTGATCATATCCGAATCAAGAATTCCCAATGTATGGATATCAATCCTGTTTTCTGTAAACAAACCAATACCTAATAATTTAAGAAGTAGGTAATTTACGGTCAATTTACAGTTTCTTTTGCCATTATATAGGTACCTACCTAGTAATCCAGATATAATAATTTTGTTAAACCTAGGTACCGAAAAGAGTTGGTTATGAGTAGGTACCTAGTTAGATATGCAACCTCCCGAAAGACTACCTACAATCACTTACCTACTTTTCTTGTTGACATAAAAGCAATAAAAAACCAAAAAGGTACCGACACTGTGTTTTAATTAATGTGCGGAAAAGATTACTTCTAGGAGATAAAGTATGTAACCAAAGAACCAAACTAACCTTTGAATACGTCAATGTAGTCGGCCATCGACCATTGCAACAGAAATGATCTCGTGTCTTCATCCATTGGGAACAAGGGATTGTAGTCTTTGTTGGGAACACTGTTTAATTTTTTAAGTAAGTAGATGCAATGCAACGACAGGTACTCTGTGGCAACGACGAACAGAACACTTCTATCGAATGCGCGGCGCTAGTGCAATGAAAGAAGCAGGAACCGACCTGCAGTGTTGCCGTTCTACAAAATTAAAAGTCCCTAGTAATAAGAAAAAATCCGCTAGATATTGGTAAATTTTTTTTTTAATCCGCTAGAAGTCGCTAAACCGTATCGCTGACGCTCAAGTCTAATCTTGACGCCGATCGTTGTTGTTGGCAAATATTTTCATTTTTCGCAAAAATAAAAAACAAAATCAACATACTATTTATTCAAAAAATCACAACAAATGTTCTGGATGATAAAAAACTGAAACTGTTACGTTTTCTAAGAATTACATAATTTACTACCTATATTTCAAAATCTAAACATATGTCAACCGGGTATTCAGCATCACTGGCACTGGAAGCGGAGGCTTCTCCAATGCCTACACCAGCTACTTTGGGCATTGGTTTTTGTTTATAAAAAGATTGTGAACGAGACAAACTTTGGGGTTGTGGCTATATTTTGTGCCAGGACGGATGTTTATGGTTGTTCAGGTGTAGTCAGGTGGTCTTAAAAAACACATTATTCTTCAAATATTTTCGGAAAAAAAGTCGCATATGCGACGGCTCAAAATTCGCTAGAAGTCTAAATCTTTTTTTGTCGCCAACTCAATTTTTTTCCCCGCTAACCACTCATGAATTCCGCTAGATCTAGCGACAAAGTCTCTAGAACGGCAACACTGCCGACCTGTCAATACACCCCGCTACTTTACACATTGTAACCACAAACTAAGGAATGTAACTGCGATCGACTTTATTATTGCAGGTACAATGTTATTCGTAATTATTGAAATATTACTATGTTATTGTTTGCGTAAAGATCTATATTGTAATCCCTACCAGATTCCCAATTACTAGAATTGAATAGTACACATTACGATCATATTGTAGCCGTTAAACATGAAATTGTTAGCTGTACGAAAAAAATGATTAGGTGTACTAAAAACTGGTACTGGGAACGAATTTTCGTTTACTACACATTCTGGTAGTATTGTAAAATATTTTTTTTTCCGTGTACTTATGTTAATTTATGGGATAGTTGTGACCAACGATAAGAGTACCTAAGAGTAAACCAAAATGAAATTTTGGTCCGCAAGATGACTTATACCTAGTCTGTACCTGTAATAAAGGCTGTAAATCCATGAAATCGATATCTAGTGAGTCGCAACTTCATCAAAACGAAAACTTACTTACCTTTTCTTCAGCAATACCCATTTTAACAAAGATGATTTTTAGTTACCTATCTAACCACTGTATCTTTCTTATTATACATACTTAGTATCAACCTAGATTTAGATAAGGCTAAAAAATACTTAATTTTCTTATTGCCAGACGATGATAAACATAAATGGGAATTTATTTCCAAGTCTGGGTATTACATGCTCCCGTACGTGTTAGTTATTAAACATAGTTTGATAACAAACGCATTTAAAATACCTACTACCATAATAAATGATAATAAAATATGAAGCGGCATTGCTGTGAAATTAACTTTTGCTTCCAGATACGGTCGCAAGACTGTGGTGCTGATATCGCTGTTTCTCGAAGCGGATTTCATAGCTCTCTCTGCTGTAGTACCAGAATTATGGATGTTCCTCGTTTGCCGATTTTTCATCGGCGCTAACGTTGGCGGGACCATGCTCTCCTGCTACATTCTACTCATAGAACTGAGCGGAAAATCATTCAGACCGTACGTGATTGGGCTGCAAGAGATACCATTCATACTGGGCTACTTTACGCTCCCTATTATAGCGTATTTCGTGAGGGAATGGAGAAATCTTCAGTTGGTGACGTCAGTGCCATGGTTATTAGTGATTGTGTACTATTGGCTGATCCCAGAATCACCTAGATGGCTCATTACAGTTGGTAAGAAGAAAGAAGCAATTGTGATGCTTACGCATATTGCTCAAAAGTAAGTTTACGCTAAATTTAAATACATAGAATATTTATTTAAATATGTCAGAGACATGTTGTCTCTTTATCTACTTCAGATACACAACTGCTCGTGTTTTGTGCAGAAAAAGGCGCTCGACGGTTGATGACTCTCAAATACTTGCTTGGAATAAAGATCATGTCAATAATTAGATATATAACAAGCGTGTAATTTTTTAAACAATAAGTATTTTAAAAATATAAAAATAAACCGTCTTCAATAAATCCTGAATGCACTAAATAGCTATTTATAAATAACCAGAGACCTCATAATATCTGTCATTTAGATCCCTTTCAAACAAAAAAATCTTAAAACAATCCACAATTGATGGAGAAATCGGTGAATATACTCGTAGGTACATAAAAAATACACAGTCGAACATAGAGCCTACTTCTTTATTGAAGTCAGATAAACTTGAAATCCAAATATTGAAGTAATTTTTACCAAGCATTACAAAAAAGAACAATAATCAAAAGGGATCATTATGAAAACCGAATACCTAGCTTACTTATTATCCTTTACATTTGTTTCAGAAACAATCGACCCATAGACGATATTGAGGTCATTGTAACGAAAATAGCGTTGTTAAACAAGAACCAACAGCAAACCGGTACCTATCTGGACTTATTCAAAACTCCGAAGATCCGCGTTTACACAGTGATAACTGCCCTCATATGGATGTTCTGTTCCCACACTTTCTTCGGGCTCAATCAATACATAGGCCGACTGCAAGGCAACATATACTTGAATGTGATGTTATCTGGTGCATGTCTGGTTCCCGGACTAGTTCTAGTTGTAATTGCTACTCTGCACTTAAAACGGAAAGTGAGCATTATATTCACTTTCTCTACAGCGGGACTTTCATTGCTGCTATTCATATTGATTCCGAGTGATATTAGAGCGGCTAGTTTAGCGTTCGCGATTATAGGGCTCATTGGAGCCTACACTTCTTTCGTTCTATCGTATTTATTCACTTCTGAAGTGTTTCCCACTGTTATAAGAAACACAGCTATAGGATTCGCTTCTACGTTCGCGAGATTAGGTGGCTTCATAGCCCCTTTTGTTGTGAATATTGGAATAGAGTGGGTGTCAATTCTAATTTTCAGCGGCATTGCATTTAGTGCAGCCATTCTTTGTTATTTTCTTCCCGAAACTAAAGGTATTGTACTTCCAAACACAATTGAGCAAAGAGAACAGGCAGACATATCAAAATCGCCTTCAGATATGACCACTTGATTTATTGTAGAAATAATAATAACAGTCCGAAGATATCGGTCGCGAATATCTTTATTACACTAAGCATTATCTTTGGCATTGATGAGAATTCACAGACAATAGCGAATAATCTACCTAATGTTAGGTACAATAATAATATATTATTTATTACTAAGTTAAGCTAATGAAACATTTTTCTACGGTGCTAATTTATCTAACAACTTATATTGTATGTTGTGAAAACCTCCAAAATACCAAGTCACGATGACAAACAGCAAACAATGGTACATGATCCAGAACTGAAATAACACGCTATGTAACAAACAATACAGGAACAGAATATCAATGAAAGTCCAGAAAATAAAGCCTGCTTTAGCTAACAGCAGCGATCTTGGTGACCTGTACAACGGTGCTTTCCTCGACTCTGGGTCAATGAAGTTACCTGAAAGTGCAATTAAATAATGTTAAATTAGCTCAGAACATTTTATATGTAGGTACCTATAAAAGTTACATAACCTGTCAATCATTTCGACAGTTTATGCGTACATAAGATTTCGATTATGCGTATTGTTGATGCAGAATAAATGTGTTTTCTCTGTACATTTTGATAGATAGTTTTTATAAACTCCATCAAAAGTCCCACTGCTGGGCAAAAAGCCCCCTTTTTGTCTCCACAGATCCCTGTCTCTATTTTGGTCAGTGTCACAGATAAGTGACAGGTTTCTGTCTCATAAACAAGATAACATTAAAAAATACCGCAAACTGTTACCCTCTTATTAATAAACTTAGATTAGCGGTTGTATAATTAGACCATGCATCTTTCTTATTTCTTTTATAATATGGCCCAACCAAGTTACTAAGTATTACGCCAGTGTCATGTAAGCAATAATGAACAATTAATAACAATACAATACAAATATATGACCGTCCACTTTGGAAAACCAGAAAGGAGCCTTAAACCATGCTTAGTCACCTTCTTTCCAATGGCAAATTAAGTACTAATGACGGAAAGAGAGAGTTCGGTGTGTAACTATTCGCCCGCTAATCCACGTCTATTAATGAGGGGGTTAGGGAGGGATATAATAATATGCAAGGTACCGTCGTTATGGAAGCTACGAAGACTGAATTCTTTATCCCGCCATCGCTCATTGAGCCAAGTCCTCAGACCAGCTTCTTTCAGTGGAAGTCTATCAATAGAATACCTGTAACATTTATTTATTTGCATGTAAATGTTGATGTAAGATAAGAATATTAGTAAAGTATTTAATAAAAACTGTAAATAAAAAAAGTGAAATCGTATTTTACGAGGGATGCCTTTTAAGTTTTGTCGTTTGAAGAAAAAAACACAACTAGAACCTTATAGTACTTTTTATTGTTTTTCAAAGTATTCACCACGTAGCTTAATTCACTTTTCCATTCGCTCAAACCAGTTATTATAACATTTATTCCACTCTAAAGTGTGGGTGTTCAAAATGGCTGACTTGAAAGCGTCGACTGCTTCTTCACTGGACTGGAACCTTTGACCACGAAGACTTTTCTTAATTTTAGGAAATGTAAAAAAATCGTTAGGGCTTAGGTCAGGACTGTATGGAGGATGGTCAAGAATTTCTACTTTTTCCTGCTTCAAATACTCAATCGTTTGACGAGCGCTGTGTGAACTTGCATTGTCGTGGTGCAGGATGATGCGTCGCTTTGAGTTAGATTTTCGAAGTTCGGCGATGACTTGTGGTAAACAAACTGTGGTATACCACTCTGCGTTAACCGTTCTACGATCATCAAGTGCAATAGTCGCAACATGGCCGGTTTTTCTAACGAACGTGGCCACCATCTTCTTTGAAGTGCTTCGAGAACGAACAACTTTAGTCGGCTTTGGCTCGTCTTGAAAGACCCAGATTGTAGATTGTTGTTTGGAATCAGGATCGTAGGCATAGATCCAAGATTCGTCACCACTGATGATGTCGTAGACGTGATTTGACTCTCCTCGGTTGAACCTTTGCAGAGTTTTCTTACACCATCTGACGCGGGCCGCCTTGTGATCGTCGGAAAGCAGATGCGGTATCCAACGGCAAACTAGCTTTCTTACACCAAGCGCTTCATGCAAGATCTTCTGAATGGTTGTCCCTGAGATGCCTAATAGAGCCTCTATCTCTCGATACGTCACATGACGATCTTCGAGAATTAGTTGTCTCACTCCAATGATGTTATCTTCAGTAAATGCAGATTTTGGGCGACCTTCGCGAGATTTGTCACTAACACTAGTATGTCCACGCTGGAATTCTAAATACCAGCGTTCGACAGTCCGCAGACATGGGGCTTCATCCCTGAACACAGATATTAGCTCTTCAAAACACTGAAGCCGTGTCAGGCCTCTTCTAAAGTTGTAGAAAATTATTGCACGAACATTTTCCTTAGATAGATTCATTTTCGTACGTAACCTGACAGATTCTAATCGACGCTGTGACTAAACAATAACATTAATCCTAATACATTCAACTGTTTTGAGATTCGAAATTTAAACACATTCGAATATAGAACAGTTCCAAATTCAAAATTGCCGGGAATTATGGAAACGACAGAACTTAAAAGGCATGCCTCGTATTCCACTTCTATGTACGTATACGTATGTAAGTATTATTGTTCACTTCCGTATTCAATCCTTTAAAATCGCCTACAGAGCAGTCCGCTTGGAACTCTCAGCTAATCTATACTATAGCTCTACGCGCTCAGCTTTCTTCACCACCTTCACTAAGAGAAGAGTAGAAGAATAATGACTTACCTTTTAAAATATAAGTAAACATTCATCGGTATATTCCCTCGCAACAGGTCTACTTCGGTCTGCGCTGGAGTGTCGTACGCGATCGTGACGTCATAGACTGAAACTAGACCAGACCCTCGCAGGCGGGAACAGAGCGCAGCCCATCCTGTTGTACGAGGATGTAGCACATATTCGTAGTGCTGGAACAATACATAAACGTCAACCCAATCAGTATAATTTGAAAACCATAATAAACCATAGTCCACAAGAGTCAGAAAGTCGTTGCTAAAGTAAAATCAGACTAAGCTACGAAATAGTAAGTATTAATCGGCACAACGGTTTCTACTAACCAGTGCCGGATTAACCATGTAGCAAGAGTAGCAATTGCTACAGGCCCCGCGCGAAAGGGGGCCCCGCATATTTAAACCGTCTCATCTCTGCCTGAGCGTAATTTTTTGAGTGAAACTTATTAAGATGTGATATATTGAATTTACTTGATGTCACAAAAACGTGAAACTTTACAACTTTTCCTACTAAGACAATCCATGTCAGGCACTCGGTAACCGACTACAGGCCCTGCGCTTTGCTACGGGCCCCGCGCTTGCTTAATCCGGCACTGCTACTAACTCACCTGTAAGCTATTAGCAAAAGCAAACTTGTCGCTACGATGTCGATTTTCTTCAGACAAGTCAGTTCCCTCGGGGAATAAAACTATCCTATAATTGTATTTAAGCCTTTTATAGTAATCTACGAACTGTGATAAATTCACTTGATCCTCTTGCCAATTTCTCTTTACGTAAAGGAAAAAATTCAACTGCATTATCCAACCTGTAATCAATGAAAGACGGTAAGGTCATGGCAATAAAACTGCAATTGTGCTATGAATAACAACGACCCGCATTATAAACTATGGCAGTTTAAGTACCTATTTTTTGGAGGAGAATCGTTCAGAAGACATTGCTTACAATAGTTAACTCACCCATCCCAGGTATAGCTTTGATTTCATCTTTTAACACAAATTTGGTTTTAGATTTGCCTCCAATGTCAAGTATATCACTTGGTTCTTCGGCTTTTTCAACAGCTTGTGCGGTCTGCTTACAAGGACACGTATCTCCTAAAGGGTCCTGAGTGGCATGGTACAGAGCTATCCATACATAGTTCCAGTCGACTCTTGTTCGATGGTTCATTATAATAATCGCATTCTCGTCCGGATTCACGTAGTCACCGAAATGATGCAGTTGTGTGTTGCAGCAACATTGAAATAACGCCTGTAAAAGTCACATCAGCAGAATTATCTTTTATTTATTATTGCCTTCACAAATAAGTGTTTCACATGTAATTAACCTTACCACTGGATAAAGCTCCCATAATGCGAATAGCGTGTCGACTATTTGCCTGTAGAGTCTGTGACTGAAGAACATCAGGTAGATTGCCGGACAGTAAAGTATGAAGAAACCTGGAATAGGATTTTAAATTTACTTGTATGAATCAGAAGAAAAAATAAATTATTAAATGTGACTAAACAAGACACTAGCCAGGTTATTAATTTCTCAATGCTTTTACTAAAATTACTATTTAGAATAGAGTACTTACATACCTACTCAAATAATACAAATGGACAAGAACTAAGCTTTTGAAAAAAATGTTGGTGTGAGCTGAATTCTACGTAACTCATATAAATCTGCAACGTCTTAAATAAAAATAATCAACTTTCTAAACATATAGGTAGTATTGAATTGAAAAATAAACATAGTTCGTAGATACCAGAGAGTATTGTGTAATACCAGGCGGTGCACAGCAGGAGCCCTACCGCCATGGCGCCGTGCGCCGCAGGCCCGCACTGACTCGCCCAGGAAGCCTTGCCGGTGCGGCTGCCAGCCGCCGCTAGATTAGAACCCCTACGTGACCTACTAAGCCCTGTTACATGACACCTCCCTTGAAACTTTATTAAATTCAAAGCCTTCAGCTTAATGTGATAAAACAGTTTCAAGTTTCATAATGGTTCACAAATAACTGACATCGTTTTCTTAATACTGTCTGGTTTATTAAGGCAAATTTATTCTGCGACGCTTTGAACATTATCAACTCGAGTATGAAACTGTGGTCTTCTACCGAATGCTTCACCTTCTTCTATTGTCATCATCAATTCGCAGTCCTTCGTCTCTGGTAGCAGTAAACACAGCAATGCAGTTGACAGTGGGAAGATTCCGAATGAAATAGGAACACACCATTGACCATACGGCCTGAGGCCAGTGACGAAGGGTGCAATCATAGCTCCAAATCTAGCCATCATTGAACATATCCCTATAGCGGCATTTCGCACCACAGTAGGAAACATTTCTGAGCAATACAAATATAATACGATAAAAACTAAATAGCAACACAATACTCCTATGCAGCCAAGAACGACAGATATTTTCCCTTCAGGGACAAAGGCGAGCGCAAACAAGCATAGGCTGCACAGGGCGTTTCCTACAATGACCGCAGTTCTGCGATTGGAGAATTTCATGACGGGAATTGAAATGATGCATCCACATAAACAGACGCCGCCGGTGGCTGCAACGTTGACGTACACGTCGCCAGTCAAGTAGCTGATGTAGTAGGACATGCCGTAGAAGCAGTAGCTGCACACGAGCCAAGTAAACGACATCACGATTATGTTGGTCCTCAAGTTTGGCGTCCGAAACAAATCAACAGCTGAGCTTTTGGGCTTAACACTTCTGTGCTCCATTTGGTACAGTTCAATTTTGATAGCGATGTGCTCGGTGGGCAAGTCGTTTCTAAAAATAGAATAATTTGAAGTACCTACAATAAAATGATGACGTTCATATGTTCATTGAGTGTTTAAAATGTAACTTACATTTTTGCAACGCGTTCCATCAAATCGATCGCTTCCATTGTTCTATTAATTGCTAATAACCACCTAGGCGTTTCTGGTAGCAAGCAAATGTAACACAACAAAATTACGTTAGTCACAGATATACTCAGTTGAAAATACATGTAATCTCTTATATAGTATCCAAACACGGCTAATAAGACATGGCCCGCCGTAAAGGGTATGTGAAACAGAGCCGAAACCAAGTCTCTGTTTACGTTTCCAATATATTCCATGATGATGACGAAACTAATGACCATTACACCACCAACTGAAAATCCCACCAACATTCTGACGATGGTAAAACTCCAGAAGTCGGGGAGAAATGAGCATAACACTCCCATAAATGTTTCCATAATTACTGATATTATCAAAGTTGGTCTACGTCCATACCTGGAAGTAAACGTAATAGCAATAATTTCATTAAATGACAGTCGACTTTTATTCTAACTCAGAAATAAGTACCAATGTATTACACCCACTTGTCTGAAGCAATTCCGAATAATAGACTCCCACTGAGGACACCAAATTGAAAAATTGTTTGTGTTAGATCTTTAAGCCAGGCATTTTCACAGATCAAGTGCCATTCAGTAACCATTGTTTTCTTGAACACAGATGTATCGTATACTGGATTTGGACAACATGTCGCGTTTGTTTCAGGACAGTAGTAATGTGCTGGAGGTGCCAGGAATATTATTGCCATTTGATGAAATGCTACACCGAATTTGCTTAAAAATACAAGAAAACATAACCACCAATGGTACTTCCCGAAATTGCCTATTAACTCATTGATTAACACCATTATAAAAAGAAACCGTCCGTTTGGTAAATATTAAAAATATACTAATCCATTTTGATTATGGGTAAAGCGACTTAAATTGCACCCAAGAATACTTAAGTAGGTACATATCTTTCCTACAAAAACACGATTATGTCATCTGATGCAGAGCAGATAAAAACAAGTAGGTCTCGCTCAAGGCTCGTTTGTATTTATTTCATGGCGATGCAAAACATTACAACATATAAATTTAAACTCCTTGTACCACATAATACCTACTTATGTAATAAATTGTATACCTATAAGTACTGAATGTAGAGTTAATAATATAGGTTCAACAACAACATTAATATCTGCGTGGGTTTAATCCCAACCTTCTATTGTAAACTCTGAACCGTCTGTGAACTCAATTAATAATATTATATAATTGAAGTATTCATTTACTTTGTATCTATATTAAATATATTTTTTAAATCAGATAAATAAATTAATGTTTCGCAAAACTTGGCCCGTAGTTTTTCGTCCATTCAAATACTAAATTAAATTATGTACTTACATAAGATTATGTTACCGTCTAAGGTAGGTACCGGTCGGTAGGTATCGACTAGAGGGGGGCCTACTTATTGATGCTTTCTTTTCTATCAAATACTCTACACATTATCCATATTGTCCATATTATTCATTTTTTCAGTGCAGTAAGTAGGTACCATATTCATTTGTGCACAGATAAATAAGCTGCCACATTAATGTATGCGTAGTCATTTAACCATTGATCCTACACCTTTGCACACAGACTAATAAGACATCACACCGTTTACGTGCACTACTGTATGAGAATGCAATTGTCAAAAATTAGAGGAGACGGCGAAATTGTTCCAGCCAAGGTGAGCAGTGAATGAACCAATCAAAATATCAGGTGCGGTCATACATGTACATACACTATGCAGTGGCTATGCATTTGTTAGACGGGCGCGGGCGAAGTGCCCGGCTATGCGCGGTCTATGGCTTATTGGTCGGTGATTACGCATTATCAATGTAACTGTCGTATAAATGTCCGGTCTCAACTGCAGAGTTCTCTCTTTACATATTTACATTGTACATTACTGCTTGATTATGCACAATGTACAGCGCTGAACATGACAAGATAACAATTGCTTTAATTTATTCTTACTTCGTAAGTATATCGTTTTATTTTACCGCTAGTATGTACAATATTTACATTGTTAACACCTCTACGTTACCTATTCTTCCTCCTATGTATGAGTTATATAACACGGAGGAGGTTTTTGGTCTAAAAAAGGTTTCCAATCGAAGTTAACGATTTCATTTCTAGTCTCCTGCAGCTGCATTTCTACCTATTTGTGGCCAACATAATTCAAGTAGGTACTTTATTTATTATTTCTAGAACTTCAAGTCACGATATACGAGGCCCAGTAGAAACAAACTTCTTATAATATACCTCTAGAAAATATACAAGTTTTCCTTATCACATAAGAGGTACTGGTACCTAGTACTTAAAATATATTCATTGTTCTTTCTAGTGAATGACCTGCATGTCGTTTGTCGCGTGTTGTTGTGGTTTAGGTATTTACTTACTTACTATAATGTATTGTGGTTAGGTAAACTGCGGCGAAGTTGGCAACGCGTAGATGATAATATCTGAAACCTTAAATGAGGCTGCTTGCGTGACGTGAAAACGTTAACACGTTATTTAAATACTACCAGAGTATTTCCTTATTTTATTGCTTAAAACCTCGGAATATTTTATCTCCAGTCCTATCGTAATATCTGAATGATATCTACAATGGTATGATCTGATATGGTTATGATATACTTGAGTGCTCAGCTGAACGAGCGTTATTTCTTGTGTTGTGAGCTGCGTAATATGAGTCGCGAAATTTAAGCTGCATTCGGTTTCTTACTTTCTTCATACAAAGTGTGTTTCACATGGCGACGCAAAACGAGTTGTTTGAATTGAGATGAGGACTCACAACTCAAAAAAATACGCTCGTTTGGCTGAGCCCTAACCTATGCATTTTATGCATGGATACCTATGTTTTACAACCACTCTAAAAGTGATTTTTGCGAGAACGACATATTTCAATTCGTTTAAGTCTGTCTGTACTTAAGTAGCATTGTCTAGCTAACTAGTCAGGTTGTGGCGACATATAATAAACATCTTGGATGATTGCTGCATTTCTGTATCTTCTAATAAATTTTAACCCGAAAACACCTAGTAAGTAGGTACCACAGGTAAATCAGTTCCTAAATGAACTGGCTTATAAACAAGTGTCTGCAAATCACATAGTTACCATATTCTTCAAAATAAGTAAGTGTGAAATGATGACAGGCATAAAGTATTTAATATTAGGTATGTATAAGCAGTTGGTACTTCTATTTTAAAAGATTGGACATTATCTAAGAACTGAAATATTTTAATTTCTGCAGAAAAATATTTATTACATAAAACTTAATTAAATCTAGTATACCTAAGTACGTAATTATTATAAAAACCAATTTATTCTACAATCACAGCTGTTAATTGGATACAAAAAATTGTTGTAGTGTTTACTGTAGAAGACAGATGAAATAGGAAAGCAAGTACACTACTGACAAAAATTTCATGCTTCCTTAAAAACTTTATCCGTAGATTCTCAGATTATAATTTGGAAAACCTAACTAAGTACTTACTAACGAGACTATTGTTGCGTTTTCTGAATGATTTAAAGGTAAAGCTTAGTACTTTTTGTATAGAAAAATAAGTAGCCTAAAAAATAAATATTTTTATGTCACAGGCAGGACATGTTTTTTTAACACGATATAGTGTCGAACGTTGACAATATTTATACAGGTAAGCCCGATATGGGTCAGTAGGGAGTAAAGTCCGAAACTGCATACAAGTACCTATTGATAATTGTTGGCCTTTTGATAGATAATGCAACACATTCATTTCAAAATATTAAAATGTAGTTTTTTTTTATGTTCCCTCTTATGTACAAAAATTATTAAAATCTTAACACGAAACACCCCTCAATGGGAAATACATAATATGTAGAATAGGTAGATCTACTTGCAATTCGTAGATTTCGTAAAAAACTACATAAATGGTTTATAAATCAGACTAAAACTAAATAATCATAATTTATTTAGTCATGTCTGATGCAGATTAAATTTAACCAAACTGTTCACCCTCTTCGATCGTAGTCATGAGTGCACAACCTTTGGTCTCAGGTAACAGGAACGTAATAAATCCCGCTATTAATGGAAACACAGCAAATATTACCGGCGGTATCCAAGGCGCCGTATCTTGCGTCGCTATCACAAACGGGGCTATCATGGAGCCGATCCGAGCCGACATCGATGAGACGCCGAGGGCCGCGTTTCTAACAACAGTCGGAAATAGTTCCGAGCAGTACAGATACACGACAACAAACACGATAAAACTGGCGACTACGCCAATACTGGCGCATACCACAGTGCCTATACCTTGGGGTATGAACACTAAAACCAGAAGACAGAAGGCACTAATGAAATTGAACACTATTACGATCGTTTTCCTGCCCACCAATTTTAGTAGGGGGATAGATAAAAAAGTGCCTAGTAGAGTGACGCTGGCACTTGCCGCTACGTTTGCGAACACGTTCCCGCTCAGCTGCCCCACATACTGGGACACCCCGTAGAAGCAGTAAGAGCACGTCAACCAATTGAACGCCATTGCCAATATGTTTTTCCGCAAATTCGGTGTACGGAACAGGTCCAATATATTGCCCTTCTTCAGATGGTGCTTTTCTGCGGCTGCTTGGTAGGCCTCTATTTCAACTCTGATATTTTGTGTTGGGCGATTGTTTCTGTAAATAATAGTAAAACATTTTTGTATAATTAAATTAGCTATTAAAGTTTGCTGCAAGTAAAAACGTAACTGAAATCCGTAAAGTGCAAGTAAAATCTACCTATAGATAGCTGGATCCATAAAGGCTGAAATTTAGTCTAAAATAGTTTTTCTGTCGCTTGTTATATTTTATATTTATATTTATGAACTCAGAATGTTCTCTTCTTCCATTAGGCATCCCACTCTTAGGCGCGTTGCGCCGCAGTTAGCGCTACGCGCGTTGGAATATAAATAAATTATACAAACATAGGTATATAAACATTTACATAACACCTGCATAGACCGCGACTGCTAAAAAACTTACCCTTCCTTTTGGCTTTGCCGTAGTCGGATAAAAGTTGCTACAGGATCTTTTTCAAATTTCCCACGGTCACCCCAAAGGAACGGGTATTTATATCAAGGCAAGAATAATCGAAAAAGTCACTCACATTTTAGACACGCGCTCCAAAATAGTAATCGCCTCGTCAGTACGTTTGACTGCTATCAGCCATCTTGGTGTTTCAGGTAACAGGAAAAAGTAAGCCAATAGCAGAACCGTCGGTATCGATATCGCTAGCTGAAAATGGAAGTAATTCCTGAAGAAATAACCGAAGATTGGTAGCAGCATGTGACCCATGTTAAAGGGTACTTGATAGAGAGCTGAGATGACATCCCTGTATTTGGTTCCAACGTATTCCATTATAATTACGAAGCCGACGACCATGGTGCCTCCTACAGATGCGCCAGTTAAAAATCTGATGAACGTGAATGACCAATAGTCTGGAGCGAACGCGGCTACAATTCCGGTTGACACTTGTAATACGACCGCACATAGCATTGGATACTTCCTCCCGAACCTAGAAGAAAGATAAGACTTTGGAATAGATCCTGATCAAATTAAGTTTAAGGCTAGGAGTTTTCGGGAACTAATTTGGAAACGAACAGACATTTTACGAACACGACGAACAGATATTTTATTGGGATGCCTGTTTACACTTGGATTTCGGCGACTTATCCAAGAATATTGCAATTGTGAGTTAATTTATGCTAGACTTAAAAAAGGTAATAAATGAAAGATATGATTGCGTGTAAGTATCTTTAGGTAAATAGCAGATAAAGGAACTTAGACCATTGACGCCTGACATAGCCTTGAATAAATAAGGCTTAAAAAGGTGAAGCGAAAATTTCTAAAAGGTCTTTGCTTGAAATAAAGATCAGATACCTGTCAGACGCCATGCCGAAGAATACGCTTCCCAATAAAACACCCAGTTGGAATAGTGTTTGAGTAAAGCTTGTAAGCCATTTCTTCTCGCATATCAAGCCCCATTCCATTATCATAGTGTTGGAGAATATTGACTTATCATAAACAGGTTTACTGCAGGGGCAGCCATCTTCCACACCATCGCATGTGTAAGACACTTTTGGAGCCAGAAACAAAATAGCCATCTGATGGAAGGCGACAGGAAATTTCGTCAACATTATTAGAGGACACAGCCATAGATGGTATTTGCCGAAGGATCCGATCACCCTTTGTATGGCGTCTGTGGTCGGCGGCGAGTTGGGCTTGTTCCCTGAAAATGAAGAAGGGTTTAATTATTCACGATCTGTAATTATTCACAATTTGTGACCTCTTAGCATATTCGCAAAAACCTGCTTGTAATAACTATATACTATGTAGGCGATAGAGCGAAACCGAGGGTCCAAAGTATTCACTCAGCAGCTTGGCAGGAGCCACCTGACGAAGCTTAGAACGCACGACGGGAGGACCGTATTGTCGAAGCCGGAGATCTCTGCCGAGATAGAGAACTTCTACGGCCGTTTGTACGCTGCACATGCCCCTCATACTCGACGGGACGACCATGATTCCAGAGCCACCCTGACACGCCACTATACCAACGAACTGCCGGACATCAGTCAAGACGAGATCGTGTTAGCTCTGAGGCAGCTTAAAAATGGAAAAGCCCCCGGTGAGGACGGAATTACTTCAGAGCTTCTGAAGGCAGGAGGAGCCCCTATTATACAGGAGCTACGGAACCTGTTTAACACCGTCCTTCACAGTGGGAGAACTCCAAAGGCGTGGAGCGGGAGTTTGGTTGTGCTCTTTTTTAAGAAGGGAGATAAAACCCTTCTTAAAAACTACAGACCCATCACACTCCTGAGCCACGTCTATAAGCTGTTCTCACGAGTGGTCACGAATCGTCTCGCCAGGAGACTCGACGAGTTCCAGCCACCGGAGCAGGCCGGGTTCCGCGGAGGATATGGCACCATAGACCACATTCACACAGTGAGGCAGATTATACAGAAGTCCGAAGAGTATAATCAGCCTCTGTGTCTGGCCTTTGTGGACTATGAGAAGGCCTTTGACTCTGTCGAAACCTGGGCTGTTCTGGAATCCTTACAGCGATGCCAAGTAGACTATCGTTACATCAGGGTGTTGAGATGTCTCTATGACGCCGCTACCATGAGTGTCCAAGTACAGGGCCAGCAGTCTAAACCCATCCAACTGCGCAGGGGAGTGAGACAGGGGGATGTGATATCCCCGAAACTGTTCACGAGCGCGCTGGAAGATGTGTTTAAGACGTTGGACTGGAAAGGTAAGGGCATTAACATAAACGGTGAGTACATCTCACACCTGCGATTCGCTGATGACATAGTCTTAATGGCAGAGACGCTGGAGGAGCTAAACCGGATGCTGGACGACCTAGCTTCAGCCTCGCGACGCATCGGTCTTGGCATGAATTTGGATAAAACCAAAGTCATGATCAATGGCCACATTGATCCGGGACCGGTGGTCGTACATGGCCACCTTCTTGAAATTGTTTCCGAGTACACGTACCTTGGGCAGATTCTGCAGTTAGGTAAAAACAATTTTGAGAAGGAGGCCAAGAGGAGGATCCAGCTAGGCTGGGCAGCGTTTGGGAAACTACGTCGAGTCTTCTCGTCGTCCATACCGCAATGCTTGAAAACGAAAGTTTTCAATCAGTGCGTCCTACCCGTCATGACCTACGGAGCCGAGACGTGGACACTCACGGTAGGGCTGGTCCAAGAGTTTAAGGTCGCTCAGCGAGCTATGGAGAGAGCTATGCTCGGAGTTTCTCTGAAGGATAGGATTCGCAATGAATACATCCGACAGAGAACCAAAGTTATCGACATAGCTCAAAGAATTAGCAAGCTGAAGTGGCAGTGGGCTGGCCATATCTCGCGAAGAACCGACAACCGCTGGGGTAAACGTGTTCTTGAGTGGAGACCTCGACTCGGCAAGCGTAGTGTAGGACGCCCTCCAACCAGGTGGGATGACGACCTGCGAAAGACTGCAGGCAGATGCTGGATGCGGCAAGCTGAGGACAGGGCGCTATGGCGCTCATTAGGGGAGGCCTATGTCCAGCAGTGGACAATTATAGGCTGATGATGATGATGATGAATAACTAAAGCAGTGGTAGGTCATTTACCAACAAAATATTTCCTAAACATTTTCTCAAACTCCTTTCAAAAACTTAGTATTTTAAAGTCTGTGTTTCAAAACAATTTTTTACCGTTATTTCACCGAATACGTCAAAGCCTAATATCTAATTATGCCAGTTACAGAACCCACTCCTCTGGCTGTTAATTATTAATACATTTCAAAAAATCCGTCGACACTAGGATTTTACGACGATTATGGTTATAAGTATACCGAATTGAAATAAATGGGTAACGGTACCTAATATAAGCTTTTGATAACTTTGTATTAAATATTAGGTTGGTATTAATTTTACGAGCACCAAATAACAACATGATTACACATAGGTGGGTCAGGACCAAAATCTTTGCACTTCGTATGAGAGATCGTTGTCCACGTAGGTACTTTAAAATAACTGTAAAAAATTAGGTGTTTTCTTTGCTGAATTTTTAGATTTAATTACTGAACTATATCTTATTATGCACTCAGTAGCCAAATTATCCCGAGTCGTCTAGGGCATTTCGATTTTATTCGAACGATAAAACCGTTACAAGTATTTTTGGTCGGATTTATAGTTTATCGATGTATAATAAAGGGTTTTATAAATATGATTTCATAAGGCATAAATAAATTAAGGTGATAATAAATAATTTGTGAATGTCTTAAATTTTGTTCCATTGTGCGCTTAAACTATTAAGTGTAGTGCGACACAGTTGTGCGACGCCAACAATTAATTAGTATTACTGGGTAGTATTTTTTGTTTTTTTTGCATTGGCAACACTGTGCACTGATCTGTGGCAACTTCAGGGCATCTCTGTCATGTTGTTTATCTGTCAGTAGTATTGTATTCTCTTTGCAGTTGACAAAACGTGTTTGATGAAAATAATATTAAAGGGTGTTTCTACAAAAAATGGGTAACTCAATGTCATCAGTCAATAAAACGATGCATAATTATATTTTGTTTATATTTTATGATTAATTTCAAAACAATTAAAAGCCTTTTATTTGGTCACCCAATTTCAGCTATTCATTTTTAATACAAATTTGTAAAACTTCACAATATATTCTCAAAAAGTCAGTACTTTGGCGTGTCACAACCTCAAAAGCGCGCAATCAAATAGCTGTGTATTAAATATTACCTTGAATACACTAAAACTTAATATTTCACTATAATCTGCAATGTATTTAATATTATATAATCACAAGTTTCATAATTTATTATTCTCACCGTTGTTGTTAAAATAATAAGAAACTTTGTGTTCAGTTTTATTCATCAGTCCGTTGTGCGTTGTTCGAATTTGAATTTCCCGCTAAATACCGGCGACTCAAGTTCAAATCCGCGTTAAATTTAAAGGTTGGTACTAAAGTTAGCTGCAGACCGCGCCATTGTTTGGCCGCCATTACTGTGCCAGTGCTAGAGTTGTGTTTGTCGTGTGAACACGTGCCGATCCAGACAAAATTTCAGTCCTATGGTGAGTCGCTATTTCCTTGTAAATCTGTGTTATATTTTAAATTATACACACTTAACTTTGATTTGTTAAAATGTAGCTTCTTGATATTCGAAAACATCAAAATAAACGTTAGTTCTAAAGATAACCTCAAATTCATGTTTGTTTCGTCAGTCCGTTGGCGTCAGTCCGCTGTCTGATACTGCGCCAAAGGACTGACGTGTTTCCAGGGTGCTGACTTTTTGAGCGTGTCTAAGCATTTTTTTACTTATTGCAGTTTAAAACATCATGGCTCCTAAAAAAATACAAAACATGTCTAAGGATAGAGAAGATATATTGAAAAAGAAGAGAGAAGTCATGAAGATAAAAGAAAGTTCAAACAAGCTATATCCGGAAATGTGGTAGATAAATACAAATTATGGAGAATACCAAACAAAGCAGTGACTTTTAGAAAAGCAGGATATAATCAGCCAAAAAAATTAATAACGTCAAAGTTAAAGTGCAAAATCTAGTTCAGCAATTTTTAGAAGATGATTCTAACAGCCGTCAAGCAGCAGGCAAGAAAGAATTTGTGACTCGTAAACAAATTAAAAAACAGAAAAGATATCTACAGGACACTATGAAAAATCTTCATGAGAAGTTCTTGAAAACCATGCCATTTAAAATGGGCTATTCCCTATTCCCTATTTACCCGACTCCGACCATTTTGGGTGGTTCCCCCTAAATTATCAAACCGTGATACCTGTGCTTGCACGGTACACGAAAACATGGACCTTCAACTTGCTGCTCTAAAAAAGGCACATATTCTGACAACAGTGAATAATAATTATTTTAGTGTTAAACTATTTAGAAGCATTCTTTTTATTTTTTGTTGACAAAAAGATCTCATTTTTATTATTTACTTATAAGGCATAGATTATTATTTGTAAGTAACAACGATTTTAGACATGTCAGAAGGCTGCTTTGAAGTCTGAGATAGTATTACTTGGTAACTGTTATTACGTTAATTGGTATCTTTAAGGCAGAGAGAGTGAAGTATATTTTTGTTTCATTTGTTGTTGATTGCTTAGAAAATGTATATTGTTAAGTTAAACTACCTCAAAGTAGTTATGTTAAGTAAAATAAAGTTAATAAGGAGTTGCTTTAAAGGTGGAGAAAATTGTTCCTCACAGCTTTACGTTTTTTTTTTAATGGTGACTTAAGTGAATTATGATTAAAAGTGAGACTCAAACTATGTGCCATTATTAGTTTCTAAGAGATCTCTTCTAAATCTTAATAAATTTCTTACATATCTTATGAAGTTGTGCGTTTTATCAGTACTTTGTCATCCTCGTCAGTCCCCTGGAAGTCAAATTTGGAAAAATCTAAATATCTCCGCATCTACTTTAAAAAGTGACTGGCCCTATCGTGAGCAATATATTCATTAGATTAGCTATCTTATAACGCGAATTTGTAGGAAATATATTTAAAAAACTATCATAAACAAAAAATCCCGAAAAGTTACCCAACTTTTGTATATTCGCCCTAAACTATAATTTATATGCTACTTTTTAATTTTTATTCATGCTTAGTTTTAGTTTGCGTTATCATGAATTACAAATGATATATGTAGGAATGTCTTGTAAATGATATGTGTTTGTTGTGTGTGGTGATTTTTCAACATCAATTCGTTATTTTGGTTTTTATTTCGCTTCACACTGGCCAAACTCCAGTGCATACCGTGTATTGACCCCAATTGACATTGGCAGAATTTTCCAAAAGACAGCCATATAAAAAAACAAAAAAAAAACGTGTTTGACTTCCATGCGTACCGAATGCGTACCAATAAGTATAAAGCGGTATTTTCCGTTAGTCTTTTTAAGGGTTTTGCGTCAGTCTCCATTACTTTGCATGTTTAATTCTAAAAGCTTAATGAGTCTGTTACTGAAAAAATCTGAAGTGCATTTTGCTGTTTATTTTTCGCAAGATGAATTTTATTTTCCTGGTATTTTGTTCCGTAGTGCGACAAATGAGACAAACTTGTGCAACGGAAAATTATAAAGGTATTGTACACATAGGTATAATTTTATAATTTGTTATCTCTAGCTTGCATACCATTGAAATAAAACTATTTTTACGGATTATATCGCGTTTATTTAATTTTATGTTCCCGACGTTTCGGTTGCTTTACAGCAACCGTGGTCACGGGGGGACTGAGGTGTTAGACGTCCTGATGTCATAGTTAAAAACTGGGTACCCTCAAAATTTAGTTGGTGTTTGCGGTCCGATCCACGCAGAAAGTGCTCACTGTGTCTTGAGGTCTTGCAATGGTACGCTTGGTTTTCGATTTAATTATATTAATTACTGGATCCCAAGTTGGTGGTAGCACCCAGCCATCTTCCCTATTGAAATTAGGATGTTTTTTAATTTCAATGGCCTCACGTATCATCCTTGGTCGGAATCGGTGTTCTATTGCGAGGATCTGTGGTTTATCAAATCTGATATAATGGCGGGTGCGGTCCTGTACATGTTCACAGATTGCAGACTTCGTGGAGCGCCGGTGTTTCACGTCAGCTATGTGTTCTTTTGCATACCATATTTAGTTTAATTTTAATTCAAATTTATAAAATCTAAAAATTAAGTGTTTTTTTTACGATTGACTAGTGTTTTACAATCTTAGTTCGCGCTAATACTAATAATAGTTTCAAATTTATTGTGTCCTAATAGGTATTATTTTTCAGATGCCTTTGTCTTCAACAGAAAGATGTCGGAAATACCGCGAAAACTAAAACAAACAAACTCAGAAATATTAAGAAAAGAAGAAATGCTACTGACCAAATATGTTTGATAATATTCTTAATATTTATATGATTATTATTATATATTTATATTCATTCATTATTAATTATTCATATTTTTGTGATAAAATTTAAGACTAACAGTATTGTAGTGTTTTTCTTGTCCACATCCCACCATCCCATTGCTAGGCTTGGGAAAACAATATCGTAAGTATTTTTTGAAACATTAGCATTACACATACATTTTATATCAATGTTTCAATTGAAAATATTAGAAAAATAGGAAAGTAGGTATATTTTTTTGTAAATAATCTAAAAATGTGATCACTTTTATTTTAATACCCATTTGCACAAACCTTACAAATTCTTTTGTGCTGCATTTGATCCGTTGTGATACTTTCCGCTGTGCAACGATGCAAAGAATTTGGTCCTGACCCAGGTATTACTTACACAATTAAGTATATCGTAGATTTCTATTCAATATTATTTTTAGCCAATGTAGGTAACGAGGTAGCATTTGTTTGTAAATATGTTTACGGATTCGATTCTGAAAATTATTTCAATGATGGAGAGCTACTTACACTATCCCTGATGGACAAAGGTTACCTTGGTAGATACCTATATCTCGAAGTTAGGTTTATTAGTGCAGGGTGTCTACCCACTGTCTGTTAAAAATGCAATAATCATATTCATAAAGTCGCATTACAGCGCATATCAGCAGCCACACAAAACAATAAAGACGTAATGTTCGGTGAGTAGTTAGGTATATCATCCAGTGGCGTGCACTCCATAGAGGCATAAAGGCACTGCCTACCCTGAGATTTTATGGTAAAATTATAATAAATAATAAAATCAAACAGAAAAAATATTTAAAAGTAAATAATCATTTTAATAAGATATTTGAAAAAGCGCGCGCATAATGCTGTCATGTGGAGACCATTTACCGCCCGCTCCTTTCGCGCCGCCGCGCCGCCCCGTGTCGGTGGCAAAAGCACGTACTAAATGTGCCTCATTCTTCGTGTAAGAAACGTTCATTCCTTGAATGAAATACGCACAATTTACTAAATTTCTACGAACTAAAATGTTCGGGCTAGAGGCACTGCCTGGTTTGGTAATCCGACGAAGTCTAGTAGGTTGAATCGCAATGTAATTTGTTTGTTTAAAGTTTACAATGCGTTTTTGTCACTTAATATTTAGTATTAAATTTGATTGTGATATTTTAGACGCCATTATTGTTAGTTGTTGTTGATGTTCTGTTTTTGTTTGGTTTGTTTACATGCGTGCTAAATAATTTGAATAATTATTAAATCCTCGTTGTTATGGATAAATATTACTTGTGAAATTAGTGACGTGTGTGATATGCAGGAACTTAAATTATAAATAAAAGTGTTTTCTCATTGCCCTATGCAGAAAAAGTGAACTTTATTTTAAACTGTCGATGCGTAAAGAACTTGGATTTGTCCCAGAAGAAAGGTAGGTAATATCACGAGAGAATTAATGCTAAATTTTATGAATCATTTCCTTGGATAACAGGATACTGGGATATTTTTCAGCGCTAAAGCGTATGCCAACATAGGTACGTAGACTACGTAAAATAGATATTTACGACAACAACGCGAGCGCCTTGCCGAGTTGTCTAAAATTTAGATTAAAAAAAAACAACTTAGGTACTTACGGATTTAAAACGAACGGGGTATTTTACGATATCGTAAATAGGTATTCAATTCTTATTTAAAATGGTTTATGCGGTTAGATTTCATTTATAAATTAGTAAACAAGTTTGATAATTTTATTTAGTTTGGGTAGGTACCCAAACTAAATAAAATTATCAAACTTGTAACAATAACAATAAAAGTACCTACCTAGGTAGGTAGGTACTTTTATTAGTCTATCTATGTATCTGTCCTTGTGAATAACTGCATGAATAGATCTAGGTACTTGACTAACGGCGAAGGACCCATTCAGGGACTGACTTGTCTTAAAATCTATATAGGTACCTAAGTATATCAATGTCTATGAACATCAACCAATCACCTTACATATCTGATACGGCTAAATACCTACTTACTCACAACAAAATACGTCTAACACATGCAAACCTGGACTAAGCTCAGGAGCAATAATTCAAGGTACCTACCTACCCAGGTAGGTACTTATGCCTAATTTTAAATTTATTTTCATGCTAAACTCTGCCTACCCTGTTGCAAAACCCTATGCACGCCACTGATATCATCCTGGCACTCAGCCAATGGTCAATAACCTGTGATCATCACGAGCTACGACAACATCAACCAATTTGACGACCGCTTGGCGCAGTGGTTCGAGCGTAAGCCGCTCGGCTCACTGCACATGGTGGTTGCGGGTTCGATTCCCGCCAGGGCAAATTTCGGAAATGGCCTTTTCTTAATTTGTCCAGGTCTGGGTGTCACTGGGATCGCCCCCAGTCCATTGTACGGTACCCATAGTACAAGCTTTGCTTAGTTTGGGACCGTACAGTTGGTGTGTCTGTCTGGCGATATTTATTTATTTATTTATTTATTTAATTATTATTACAGCTTCAATTGTCTCATTAGATAGGTGGTATCTTTGTATCATTATGTCATAGCATAGTTGATAGAGCTCTATCTTATCTTAGATTTTCGATCTCTTCTCTATCTTACTTCTACCTACTTACCTAATTGTTCTCTCTAGTGAATGACCTGCATGTCGTTTGTCACGTGTTGTTGTAGTTTAAGTATTTACTTACTTATTATAATGTGGTTAGATAAACTGCGGCGAAGTTGGCAACGCGTTCGATGATATCTGAAACCTTAAATGAGGCTGCTTGCGTGACGTGAAAACGTTATTTAAATATTTACCAGAGTATTTAGGTACCTACTTGTATTATTGTTTAAAACCTCGGAATATTTTATATCCAGTCCGATAGGACTATATCATTCAGATATAACGATAGTAATATCTGAATGATATCTACAATGGTATGATCTGTTATGGTTATGATATACTTGAGTGCTCAGCTGAACGAGCGTTATTTCTTGAGTTGTGTTACGTAAAATGAATCGCGTAATTTACGCTGCATTCAGGTTCTTACTTTCTTCATACAAAGTGTGTGTCACAAGGCGACGCAAAACGAGTTGTTTAAATTGAGATGAGGACTCACAACTCAAAAAATACGATCGTTTGGCTGAGCCCTAACCTATGCATTTTATGCATGGATGTGTAATTACAACCTCTCTAAAGGTGATTCTTTCGAGAACGACATTTACAATTCGTTTCAGTCTGTCTGTAGGTACTTAAGTATAATTATCTTGAGTTACCTAGTCAGATTGTGGCGACATTTAATGAACATCTTCGATGATTGCTGTATTTCTGTATCTTCAACTTGAAGACACCCAGTAAGTAGGTACCACAGGTACATCAGTACCTAAATGAACTGGCTTATATCTAAACAAGTGTCTGCGAATCACATCGTTAGCATATTCTGCAAAATACGTTAGTGTGAAATGATGACAGGCATAAAGTTTTTTTTTAATATTAGGTATGTATAAGCAGTTGGTACTTCTATTTTAAATGATTGGACGTTATCTAAGAACAAAACCATTTTAATTTCTGCAGAAAAATATTTATTACATAGAACTTAATTAAATCTAGTATACCTAAGTACGTAATTATTATAAAAACCAATTTATTCTACAATCACAGCTGTTATTTGGATACAAAATTTTGTTGTATATAGTGTTTACTGTAGAAGACAGATGAAATAGGAAAGCAAGTACCTACTGACAAAAATTTCATGCTTCCTTAAAAACTTTATCCGTAGATTCTCAGATTATAATTTTCAAAAACCTAACTACTTATGAGATCATTGTTGGTTCTGAAGGATTCAAAGGTAAAGTTTAGTACTTTTTTGTTCTGAAAAATATATATAGCCTACATACAAGCAATGAATTTTGATGAATTTAATGAGAATATAACGGGTTCTTGTTCCACAGAATAGGAAAATAATATATTTAGGCAAACATACGGTGGTAAAGTTATGTCACAGGCAGGACATGTTTTTTTAACGACACGATATAGTGTCGAACGTTGAAAATATTTATACGGGGTGAGCCCGATACGGGTCAGTAGGGAGTAAAGTCCGTAACTGTATACAAGTACCTATTGATAATTGTTGGCCTTTTGATAGATAATGCAACACATTCATTTAAAAAGATTAAAATGTTTGGTTTTTAATGTTACCTATGTCACCTATTATGTACAAATATTATTAAAATCTTAACACGAAACACCCCTCAATGGGATATATGTAGAATAGGTAGATCTACTTGCAATTCGTAGAAGTCGAATAACATCTACATAAATTATTTATAAATCTGCCTAAAACTAAGTGGGATAAAATAATCATAATTTATTTAGTCATGTCTAATTAATATTAAACTTAACCAAACTGTTCACCCTCTTCGATCGTAGTCATGAGTTCACAACCTTTGGTCTCGGGTAAAAGGAACGTAGTAAATCCGGCTATCAATGGAAACACTGCAAACAAGACCGGCGGAATCCAAGGCGCCGTATCTTGCGTCGCTATCACAAACGGGGCTATCATGGAGCCGATTCGAGCCGACATCGATGAGACGCCGACGGCCGCGTTTCTAACAACAGTCGGAAATAGTTCCGAGCAGTACAGATACACGACAAGAAACACGATAAAACTGGCGACTACTCCAATACTGGCGCAGACCACAGTGCCTATACCTGGGGGTATGAACACTAAAACCAGAAGACAGAAGGCACTAATGAAATTGAACACTATTACGATCGTTTTCCTGCCCACCAATTTTAGTAGGGGGATAGATAAAAAAGTGCCTAATAGAGTGACGCTGGCACTTGCCGCTACGTTTGCGAACACGTTCCCGCTCAGCTGCCCCACATACTGGGACACCCCGTAGAAGCAGTAAGAGCACGTGAACCAATTGAACGCCATTGCCAATATGTTTTTCCTCAAATTCGGTGTACGGAACAGGTCCAATATATTGCCCTTCTTCAGTTGGTTCTTTTCTATGGCAGCTTGGTAGGCCTCTATGTCAACTCTGATATTTTGTGTTGGGCGATTGTTTCTGTAAATAACAGTAAAAAATTATATAATAGAATTCACTGTTAAAGTTTGCTATAGGTAACCCGACTGCGGATAAATCTGCCGACAGATAGATTTTCTCTTATAGGTACCATTAGTTAACTAACTCGATACGACAGCCAAACAACAATTTCAGGGACCCCTCTTTTTTGTGTGTAAGTATGTAACATCCGTTATATTGATTTTGTTCGTATAAAGTGTAGACTTTGTGATTGACACCTCATTCATCAAAATCGAATGGGTAGTTTAGGCGCTACGGTAGAACAAATACTTATAGGAATATAAATATTTGCATACATACATGTATAGCTGCTAAAAACATAAACCTTCATTTTGGCTTTGCCGTAGTCGGATAACAGTAGCTACAGCATCTTTTTCAAATTTACCACGGTCACCCCGAGGAAACGGGTATTTATATCAAGGCAAAAATAATCGAAAAAGTCACTTACACTTTAGACACGCGCTCCAAAATAGTAATCGCCTCGTCAGTACGTTTTACTGCTATCAGCCATCTTGGTGTTTCACGTAACAGGAAAAAGTAAGCCAATAGCAGAACCGTCGGTATCGATATCGCTAGTTGAAAATGGAAGTAATCCCTGAAGAAATAACTGAAGACTGGTAGCAGCATGTGACCCATGTTAAAGGGTGCTTGATAGAGAGCTGAGATGACATCCCTGTATTTTGTTCCAACGTATTCCATTATGATTACGAAGCCGACGACCATGGTGCCTCCTACAGACGCGCCAGTCAAAAATCTGATGAACGTGAATGACCAATAGTCTGGAGAGTACGCGGCTACAATTCCGGTTGACACTTGTAATACGACCGCACACAGCATTGGATACTTCCTCCCAAACCTAGAAGAAATATAAGGCTTTGGAATAGATCCTAATCAAATTAAGTTTAATTATAACATATAATAATTTTGAAACGAACAGACAGTTGCATGCGTGTTTACACTTGGATTTCGGCGACTTATCCAAGAATATTGGAATTGTGAGTTAATTTATGCAAGACTTAAAAAGAGTAATAAATGCAAGATATTATGATATAAATTGTGTGTAAGTATCTTTTGGTAAAATCCAAATCCAATCAAAAAATAACAGATAAAGGAACTTAGACCATTGACGCCTGACACAGCCTTGAATGAGGCTTAAAAACGTGAAGCGAAAATTTCTAAAAGGTCTTTGCTTGAAATAAAGATAAGTTACCTGTCAGACGCCATGCCGAAGAATACGCTTCCCAATAAAACACCCAGTTGGAATATTGTCTGAGTAAAGCTTGTAAGCCATTTCTTCTCGCATATCAAGCCCCATTCCATTATCATAGTGTTGGAGAATATTGACGTATTGTAAACAGGTTTATTGCAGGGGCAGACATCTTCCACACCATCGCATGTGTAAGACACTTTTGGAGCCAAAAACAAAATAGCCATCTGATGGAAGGCGACAGGAAATTTTGTCAACATTATTAGAAGGCACAGCCATAGCTGGTATTTTCCGAAGGAACCGATCACCCTTTGTATGACGTCTGTGGTCGGCGGCGAGCTGGGCTTGTTCCCTGAAAATGAAGAAGGGTTTCATTATTTACGATCTACTAGGTGAAACAGAAAGGGTACACTATTTTTTATGCAACTTAACTTTGTAAATCTTAAACTAACGGCTTTGTAGGACAGTTGAAGTACTAAAGCTTTTGTAAACTTATGCAATCTGTCAACAGCTGTATGCCTATAACACCTTTTGTATTTCAAGTTTCCTCCGAAGATAGTTTTAGAATTACAAAGTTAAGTTTTGAAAAAAAAGTATACTCGACAGAAATTCAACCTGTATAAATAATTATTCACCATTTGTGAACTCTTCTCTTAGCTTATTCGCAGAAACCTGCTTGTCATAACTAAATCAGTGGTAGATCATTAACTGACTAAATCAAAGTGAATCAAGGACAAACTTTATTTTAGGTAAATTACCTTCGTAAATTGTATTATTCATTTCTATTAAATATTAGTGTGTTAACCCCGGCTGCATCTAGTTCTAGGCTAAGCATCTTGAAGGTAACCAAGGTACTTTTAAAATCACTCAAATTAAGACAAGGAGGTTGACCTTTTTCTTGAAATTCTGGACTGGAGAGGGTTCAACGATCCCATCCACGTGCTGTTTTCTGCGCTCTTAGTTATGTCGGTCAGGTAGGCTTCACTGCGCTCATTCATAGCTAAGCAAAAAAAATATTGTAATAAAAAAATTTAACCGACTTAAAAAAAACCTGAGTGCACTAAAAATTTAGAAATAACTAGGGACCTTATAATTTATTTCATTTGGAGTGGGTGCCAATATCTTTACACTACGTTAGCATAACTTCTTATATGAAGTAAGTACCTACCATTATGACTTAAATTGGCACCGACTCCAAATGAAAGAAATTATAAGGTCCCTAGTTATTTCTAGCTTTATAGTGCACCCAGGTATTTTTGAGGTCGGTTTTTTTTTTTTATTACATTTTTTTTCATGGTTTTGGTGCTAAAGTACCTACGTATTGGATTACCGGTAACCGTAAATTTTCCATATCCCTCAAACTACTGAACCGATTTAGATGAAACTTAAAAGGGACTTTTATTGGGGAATATCCTTTAAAAAAATTAAATATGTGTACAATCGACAGAGATATCGGTGAACATACATCACAGAACCTCCTCCTATTTTTGGAGTTGGTTAAAATAACTCCCTGTATCAGGATTAAGAGTTAGAATGGCTGCACTTCTGCAAGTAGGTTGAAGTATTTGTTCGTTTTTCACCCTTATTTCACCGGCTACGTCAAGCCCTAATATCTGATTAGGCCAGTTACCGAACCCAGTCCTCTGGCTGTTAATTATTAATAAATTTTAAAAAATCCGTCGACACTAGGATTTTATGACGGTTATAAGTATACCAAATTGAAATAAATGGGTCACGGTAATAAAAGCTTTTGATAACTTTGAATTAAATATTAGGTTGGTATTAATTTTGCGAGCACCAAGTAACAACATGATTACACATAGGTACGGTTTACCTACACAATAATACCGTAGATTTCTATTCAATATTATTTTTAGCCAATGTAGGTACAGATGTAACATTTGTATGTGAATAGGTATGTTTTCGCTAGAACTTCGGATTCGATTCTGAAAATTATTACAATGATGGAAAGCTACACTTTCCCTGAGTGGCAAAGGTTACCTTGGTAGGTACCCATATCTCGAAGTAAGGATTATTAATTAGTTTAAACTGTCTATCTACTACCTGTTAAAAATACAATAATCATATTAATAAAGTTACGTTACAGCGCATCAGCTGCCACACAAAACAATAAAGACCTAATGCTATGTGAGTAGTTATATCACCCTGGCACTCAGCCATTGGTCAATAACCTTATTGCAATTCCTACTCAATCCTAATGTCTATGATCATGAGCAATAAGTATTTGTCAAATATGACGCCACGAGTCACGACAACATCAACCAATTATTAGTTTCAATTGTCTAATTAGATAGGTGGTTATATGCTCCTAAGTTTATGACACTAGCATCACGGACACTGGCAGAATTGTGGCAAATAGCTACAAACGCCACTAACAAAGAAGAAGAAGTAGATAGGTGGTATCTTTGTATCATTATGTCATAGCATAGCTGACAGAGCTCTATCTTATCTTAGATTTTCGATCTTTTCTCTATCTACTTTACTTACTATAATTTAATAGACAAAATGCTGAGATAGATACCAATATGACACGAGGTAGTTATTTATTATAACACAATCTCAATTATTTGAAAACCTCTTCGGGAAGGATTTCATACTAGATCATAAGGCTTCTCTATAATAGAATCTAGATACTATACCGACGCCGTATGATCTAGAATTCTAGACGTGTTAAAAAACTGCAGTTAAAATTTAAAAAACGAGTTTACATTTTTAACTCCGCGATGTAAGTAGGTACCGTAATTGGCCTTTAATACGACTTGATCCTGTTTGCAAAACCCGATAAAGGCAAGTAAGTATAGAAGGTATATATACCCGTTAGGTGTAAATAAACACTAAGGTATGTATAAGTACTTAATTACCGAGTATCAATGGATTCCTATAAAAAACCGGTGTGTTCCGTCAGGAGATCTCAAAGTCTCTCCGATGTGCTAAAGGCGGCCTTCGGGGTGGTTTAGTAGGTACGAATCCCACATACCCCAGGCCTCTCCCACAAGTGGTCTGGGGATATTTGGAAAATTTCCTCGCTAAAAAGGTAAGTACCTACACAAATTATTGCGCCTTGTGATAACTGCATTCAGTAGGTATCAGAATTTAAAAATAAAATATAAATTTATTATTTCCTAAGCACAGTCAACCGCTCAAGCCACGAATGCGTTAAACAAATAACGATGTTTCATACAGTTTAGTGGGAGTTCCGACCGTAGTGTCGCATAGTTGAGTAAAAACGGAATTGTTATGCATGTTACTTATTAAACCTAACAACGTAGCAACTACCTAGGTAAGTAGGTATAATACAATCGGGAAGTGGCAGCCACTATATTATTGAGTGTTAGGTCAAGTACTTACCTACTTATAGTATTTTCAAGATAAGTTCTTGATATCTAACACGTACTTACTAACAGTTAGGAAAACAAGTTCTATCTATCCACTTAATTACCCACTTGATCTGATCTGAAGTGACATGTCGGTAAGCCCAATGGCGGGGTAAGTCGATGATCGCGATATCAGGATACCGTGTGTCATATCGATTATGTTGCGGCTATTCTTCAGAAATTACCGGGATTACCCATACAGGTGTGTCAAAAGTCAGAAATTATTCTCGAGAGTTTGGATAAGTAGGTTTATTAGAGTGTACATGAGTACCTATCGGATATAGATTTGATGGTATAATTTTATTTACTGAAATTCAATCCTTTTTTTTCAATATTTTTTGCCGCCAATTTTAGTAAGTACATTGTTACAATAATTGTCATCATCTGTACCATGCAAAGATTATAAAAAACGTATTCTTAAATATTGGTGGCTGCTACTCAAACTCATGCAGTTGGCACTGTTTTAGATGTTTTGATCCATTTGATGTTTCCTAAGGCCCAACGGCCCAACACGAGAATTATCGTAGTACTTTATAGGTAAGTATCTTATTTTTAAATAAAAACCGGCTAAGTGCGTGTCGGGCTACGTAAAGGGTTCCATAGTTATTTCAATAAAAACATTATATTTTGGCTAGCTAGGTTTTCTCGGTTACTTATCATAAAAACGTATGTAAGTTATTATTGACATGAACCAAGAAATATTATCAGTTTTAAACCAATGCAACTATAAAATGAGGTGTTGCATATACGAAAGTATTGATACCTAAAGGGCGGCATTGTAAGCTGTTATCATTGTATAAGTACTTACCGTAGGTACCTATCATTAGTGGGTGGGTAAATACCCATAAGTTAGTTATATTGAAAATCGATACCTATAAATTATTCAGACTACATACTTTTCCTTGCGTAAGTTGTAATTACCTAGGTACCTACCTACTTACTTGTTTGTTACTACATCATATTTTTCCAATGACATATTTTTATTTGATAACCCAACTTGAACTACTAGGTAGTAAGTAGGTACTTACTGCTTACACAATTAGAAATTGTATCAGGTAAAAAATTGCTTTACAGAATGATGAAACCAATATATATTTTTCTATGGAAAGGTAGATTAGTTTCAATGTCATTGTTGTTCCAACAAACTACTTATGTGGAATGCATTTAGTTACAAATGTGAATGTATTGCTGAGGCAAGTGTGCAAAATTTTAAATATCCTCAGTGTCAATGCTAACTTGCCAAGGTCCAGTAACGGGGTCAACACACTTAGAGTCGCGGACGTGGATAAGTGCACACTTTCACCATCATTCAATCTTACCGTTTCGTTCCTGCATCTCCATTTTGTTAATTATTTGTTCAACAGCTGGCTGCGTATTTTATCACTTGCGTACTTATTAATGTGCGGCCGAATGGTCCGAGGCGCAGCGTGCAGCGCGACCTGCGACTACCGACTGGCAACTGGCAACCGTGCCATTGTTGTGTCCTGAACTCAAGCTGCGCTCGCGCCGCACCGCGCCGCACGCCCGTTCTCTTGGTTATCGTGTTATTTACCAAACGTGAAAATACCAGTTTATCGAATCTGTCAGTGACAAAATAGCTATGTGTTTTAATAATAACATGCCAACCTAACCTGATCTGTATAAATAATAAAATTGAAGTATCCGTTTGTAATGTCAAAATAACAGCATTTTCTCTAAAGGGGTCACCGCTTAAACAGGTCTCGCAATTTAAATACTTGGGGCACTGGGTTTCTGAGAAACTGCATGATGATGCTGACATAGAGGTAGCGGAGAGCACTGTCAGTCAGATGCAACGTGCTGGCTCGTAGGTTTGCGCGTTGTAGCAACGAAGTCAAAATAACGTATTGCCACTTGCCAGACGTTCTTCACGTGCAGTCTGTAGGTCAGCTACTCGCAGAAGGCTGTCAATGCTCTGCGTGTGCAATATAATAATGCGTTTAGGACTGCGTTGGGGCTGCCTCGCCTCTATAGTGCATCGGGGATGTTCGCGGAGGCAAGAGTGGATGGATTTCAAGCCATCCTACGCAAGAGAGCAGCCCCCATGAAGTCGCGGGTGCGGGGCGGCGCTAACGCTATCCTAAACGTACTGAGATATCGGCTGGATGGCCCCTTTATTCGGAACTGGATAGGTATGCAAATATATAAGTACATGTCCAGTGCCACATCAATATTTTATGAATTTAAATTAATTAATTTTGTGATTACTACTACATTTTTAAGTTAAATATTGTTACTAACAGTATGAACAACCGTGTGAAATCAATTGATATTATTATTATTTTACTAAATGCATTATGAGAGTAAGTAAGTATATTATGGTAGGACGGACGGTACTATCCTTTATCAAAGACTCACAGACAACAGAACAAATGTAAACATTTTTGTACGTCTGTTTCTTCCGGCTAATCTCCGAAACGGCTAGACCGATTTTGACAGGTATTTCACTGGCAGATAGCTGATGTTATAAATAGTAACTTAGGCTAGACTTTTATTTTATCGAACGGCGAATGTGGGCGGAGCCGCGGGCAAACGCCTCCTTTGCATGTCGCAGTCAGGTAAGAAACTTATGATCAAACTAGCTGAGCCCGCGACTTCGTCCGCGTGGAATTTAACTTAACCGCTCCCGCTCCCGCGTTCTGAGCCCGCGCGAAGGGACCCATTTGTTTTTTTTTTTTCTAAAATAAAAGTAGCCTAGGTTACTCCTTATAACATCAGCTATCTGCCAGTGAAAGTCCCGTCAAAATCGGTTCAGCCGTTTCGGAGATTACCCGGAACAAACACACAGACAGACAGACAGACAGACAGACAGACAGACAAAAAAAAATTAAATCGCGTTTTTGCTATAGGTGTCGTATGTACTTTCATATGGATTTAGTGAAAAGGTGTTATTTTGATATTACAAACAGACACTCCAATTTTATTTATTTGTATAGATGGCTTGGTTAAAATAAATCAAAGTTTTAGTTAGGTACCTACTTACCTATCGCGCAACTCAAAATGTGTGAGTAGTGTAAATCTCCTCTTTCATGGCAATTATTCATGGAAGTTGTTATTTAAGCAGGTTATTGTTCATTACATTCACGCTAGTCCTAAATTGAACTCCATTACACTGATGAGCGGTTTTTTGTGACTTACGTTACGGCTGACTCACGCCAATTCATTTCATTCATTTATGTAGGTGAATAACTAGTGGCATCCGGAAAATTTTAGCCGCATGACAGTAATACATAGTATGTATATACAGTAATACATAGTGTATACACTTATGATACAAGTGAGCTAAGTTGGTCATTACACACGAGACTGGTTTGCAGCCTGGACCGAAGGGGCGGCTTGTGCGAGCCAGGTTTATGGTTTTTGAAAACACAACTTTAGGCCGTATGAAATGAATAAATCAATCTCAAGTATGAGAGCGGTCTTGGAAGTGTCTTTCTTATGTCATATCAGTACAAAATTACATGTCAGACGCGTACTCAAGATCGCTCCCAGACTTGAGATCCATTTATTACTTCGGCCCTGTTTCTAGACAAATACCTATTGTCAAAGTGAGATACAATACTACGTAAGAAAAAGATAATACAAAACGTTTTAAGTACATAATCAATAATAAAAAAAAAAAATAGCGCGACGTTTTTTTTTGTCCGTGGCAATGGCGAATTCACCAAACATTTATATTATGTTTATACATTGAAATTTAAATTTTAATCAATTGATTTATAATCTATTTTTATTTATCATAAATATTGTAATAACCAGTTTTTTTTTCACAAAAATGTTTACTATTATAAGGAAATAAAAACTTGCAAAGATTTAAAATACTATAGTAATAAGCACTTAGGCACTGTGCTTATGCAGTTACCTAAAGTAAGAAGCTCAAGTGCGTAATAAGCTGCATTATGAACCTAAAAGCGAAGCGTTGCAATAAGACCCACTTTGCAAGAAAATGTGTTGCAAAAATGGTTGAACCTATTTATTACATAACACGTTCATTGAAACTAATGTATCATTTTAGCATTTTTATTTAATTTATACACATCTGTTTCCAATTTCGCCTATGTACATACATAATAATTATTAAAAATTCTACAGTAATAAAATAATATTTATTTGAAGTGAAAACTTATTTCCACAATATGATACTTATATGTTTTGAATTCTAGGTAGTATCTAGGTAGTAGGTATATACAGGGCCATACTAACATAACATTATATAAAATGAATGCCGAATAGGTACTTAGTACATAAATAAATCAGACGGATTTAATATAATAATGATGTACTTACCTAAATCAAAACAAAAATTAAACCTGTGTACTTGGCTACACAAATAAAAGTGACTGTAAGTCCTAATTAAATACTTTGAAAAGCTTTCGTAGCTCATAGTGCTGACATAATAAACCAAAGCCACTTTGTCACTCCCTGTTAACATAAAATTATTTAAATTGTTTAAAATAATATGTACATCAACAAATATGGGCATATTAAATATCTACTACAATTAGTTATTACATCATGTCATGTGAAAACTTAAATAATATACATCACGTAATTATAAAACCAACATAATATTAATATTATTATTATTTATCACTTTAACAGATAACATTGAAATATCACAATGATGACATATGACGATTTTAACATCATAACACTTGAAAATGGCAAACTAAAATTAATTACCATAGCTTTACAAAGAAAATACTTCCATCATTCATACAAAATAGTCTCATAAGGAACAATCTATAAACGTGCCGATAGAAAGGAACTGAAAACTATCGCTAGACACAAAACTGTTTGTGGGACAATCATAAAGCCTCGCATTTACCAATTAAACAATGCTAAATGCAGTTTCTCAAACTTTTCAGGATTTTGCTGCCACAAGTTAAATGTACGAACTGTTGGTGGATTACATTTTATAATGATTAATGTTGCGATAACAGTTAAGGGTATGTTTAGACGAGCTGCTTCTGGACTGCAAGTCAGATTCATAATTGGACCTACTTTTGCAAAATGGAACCAACCCACATGCACTACTGTAGACCAAAACCAACCTTGTGTAAGTGGTTCTAGGTTGGTTTCATGTTGCAAAAGTGTGTGTGGGTTGGTTCCATTTTGCAAAAGTAGGTCCAATTGCAGTTTGAATGCGGTTTTAGTGCGTTTGAAGCACATATTGACCCGGCCGACTCTTGCGAAGCACTGCACGCCAACTAGTCAGGCGGACTACATATACGGTGAGCAGTTTTGGTTATATCAACTGCATCCAGACTGCAATTCTGCAATTAGACCCAAGACTTGTCTCGCGGCGTGTTATGTTGGTTGTTTCCCAAACTGCTGGCAACTTCTTTTCGAAACATTGTCTGGTGGTGAATTAGTGGCCGGCCACACATCGGTGTTAACATCACAACTATCGTTGGTTTCTATGGGTTTATTTGTCTTACAATCATCTATTAAGTACACCTAATCGTTGAAAGGCACTAAGACCCTAATCTACAATAGAATTTCTGTACATGTTGTTGAATTTGGAGGTGTGTTATATTAATGTTTATACCGTTCAGGCCACGGACCAACTATCCTTTGGACTTCGCACACCAGCACGAAAACTTCCTGAAACATACCTTTATAAGTGTAGAAGATTTACGATCAACCAATCATAATAATATGTTGCTCCCGCTCTCGGCCAATCACAATGGTGTTAATGGAATTATTTTGATGCAAGTGCGGATTGCAAAGAGTGTTTGGTCCGTGATTCAGGCAATAGTTGACGCACGACTAGCCGTTATATTTACATACATTTAATTTTAATACCTACATAATACAGCCAGAGAGTAACAATTTTTAAGATTTTAGCGGATTAATATGCAAGTTGAGTTCTAACTACATTATATGCAAGTTTTACTCATCGAAATAACTATTTACATTACTATGATTCCGATTCTGTTGTCATCAAAACAGAACTGAACTAAATTTGACACAATTTATAATATTTGTTTTTCTCACATATTGTGACTATGAGAGGAATGGCAATATAGTTAGTTTTGTTTGTGTACAACAGAATCAGCACATATATCTTTGAATTTAAAAAGGAAAACTAATATAGGAAGAGGTACATAAAAGGTATGCTATAATTCAAACCGCACCACAGCACTTGTTTTATTATAAATTAAATTGTGTGGATCGGTGATATGAGAAAAGAGGCATATTTCAAGTGCTAAAAATTGTAATTGTAAAACAGCTGCACATCAAAAATTGTAACAATCTTAAAGCACGTAAATAATGTTATAATTAATTAAATTTTTACCAAAATTGATTGGAGAAATATTTCAAAAGATACTACATTGTTTTTTTTATTATGCTTTTCCTGAGATTCCGACGAAAGTAGAGCAGATTGAATTTTCAGTTCACCATAATATTATTATTTTCTAAATGCAGAAAACTTATCCATTAACAAAAACTAAGAAACTTATAGTTTCAGACTCTAAGAGTTGGATCATTATCATAATATTAATGTATACCTACTTAGTTAGGTACTATAATGCCGGCGGTTTTTTATTTTCGATACAAGATTGCAAATTTTGAGAGCGGGGCCCAGTTTCAAGCCCATATACTTCATCATCATATCAGAGTTGAGTAGCATGAGTGCTTTGCCGTCTATTTCCTGAAACAATGCATAACCAAATAAAGAAGTCAGAAGATGAACTAAAAAACCTGGGATTACACAAAATAAGTGAAATGTTGAGAGCCAGAACTTTTCGACCAAGTATTCTTGTGCCTAACCTCTTAGATCATGCTTGAAAATGATACTCATATTCGTATCATTTGAAATTATACTTACCTACTACCCATCACAACTGCAGTACTACATTATTTCCGAGAACGGGACTTCAGACGCGCGACAAACGACGATAATTTTTGCCTGATAGGATCCGCCCCGAATAAGCGACGGTTTGATACTTTTATTAAGTATACAAGGTGACACATAATAGGTATACTTTTTTTTTCAAAACTTAACTTTGTAGTTCTAAAACCATCAGCTTTGGAGGGAACTTGAAAAACAAAAGGTGTTATAGGAATACAGCTGTTGACCGATTTCACAAGTCTACAAAACCTTTAGTACTTCAACTGTCCCACAAAGCCGATAGTTTGAGATTTACAAAGTTAAGTTGCAAAAAAATAGTATACCCATTTTGTATCACCTAGTATACCATTTCATTATAGGAAGCCCCTTCTTCTCTCCTATCTATCTTAATCACTGGCTTATAAGAAGTGGGTAGCTAAGGCAGGTATTAACAAGATAAATGCCTTCTATGTATATTCTGCCGCATCTAAGCCGTGGCGTACGCAACCCATTTAGAAATCTAGCACTGATCTGAACCAACGCATATTCTCCTGCTCTTACATAACTAATTGGGATGTAAAGTTTTTTACAATGAAATCAAATTGGGCCTATATTGGGCCAGCTTGGTGGATAATGGGCTGAATCTCCCTCGTATTGAGGGGAACCCTGTTCCAGGAATGGGCCATCAAAAAGGCTAAACGATTATTATTAAATTTTAACATCAAATATAAATCTTTTTAGACTTCTACCTAAATTAACAACGTTCCCGCAGGTTTTGTTCATGCGACTTTTTAAAATGAGAGAGTAATAGAGATACAAACAAAACGCACTCAAAACAGCAAACATCAGATGAAGAGTAGGTAATAATACGCACGTGCTTCCTGAAGAGGTCTGCGTGCGCGGCGAGCGCGTGGTCGGCGGCGGCGATGAACCCGATGACGTCCTCCACGGACCAGTCGGCGGGCGGCGCGCTGAGCGCGGGCGGCGGCGGCGCGCCCGTCGTGGACGACGCCGGCTCGCCGCGCGCCATCTTGCCGCCCGCCCCTCCCCCACCGCCGCCGCCGCCGCCCCCGCCGCCGCCGCCACCCCCGCCCCCGCCCGCGCACTCGCCGCACCCGTTCACCGGAATCTCCTCCTGGACATATTTATTTATTTAGCCTATTTTTTTTATTTTGTTTTTTTTATTCATTTATATTTCATCCCACTGCTGGGAAAAGGCCTCCTGGACATATAGGAAATGTAGAAGGTACTGGGGTATCATCCAATCTAGACTAGACTATCGGGACGAGGGATATCTAAGGTAGGGATAGCATCGGTGGATCGAATTCACTCGATGTTTAAAGTACGATGCATCAAATCCATTGATGTATGTTCATAAAATATAGAATCAATGGTAATCGGCTATTGATTATACCTGATTATTACCGTTTCAGTTGATCTCAAACAATTTAGAAGTTATAAAAGTAAACCTTTCTTTGCTATCGGTGGCGCTAGTTGTTTCATTTTAATGAACAGTAGGCAGTAGGAAAATATAATACCTGCTTATTATTAGCAGTTTTTGTAATTATAGAAAAGAATATTATTGTTTTCTTATATTTACGCGAATACTACACATTGAAATAAAACTATTTTTCGGATTTTATCGCGTTTATTAACTTTATGTTCCCGACGTTTCGGTTGCTTTACAGCAGCCATGGTCACGGGGGGACCATGACCATGGCTGCTGTAAAGCAACCGAAACGTCGGGAACATAAAGTTAATAAACGCGATAAAATCCGAAAAATAGTTTTATTTCAATGAAAAGAATATTGTCACATTATGTTGTTTGTTGTTTCTAACCAATGCATAGGAAAATATTGATGCCTCGATGTATTGCATCGAAAAAAAACATCGATGTATTTTCTAAGTGGACATCCCTAGGAGAGACTACGAAAGTAATGAGTTGATTTATTATAGCAGTCCCTCGAATATGAATACTTACACTGTTGGGCCTCTTGACTCCTGATGAAACATTATTAGAAGTGGATTCGCCGCATAGGGTGCAAGGCCGGCCCGCGGCTTCACCCGTATCTATCTCTATCATACCCACGCAACACCCCACCCCACTGCACACCCCCTTCAGCCAGTTCTTCAGTTCGTCTACTGTTAGTTCCGAGGGCACCTTCACTGTGTAATTTTTAGTTCCCGATGACACCTGCAAGATTAAGTATAGAAATTGAAATAACAGAAAACTATAGCAACTCAATAGAGGTATTATATTGTTTGTTTACGATGACGCGGGATTTATTGCAAATTGACCCATATGCCAGTGACATAAGAGCCGCCGGGGTTGTCGTCATGAAATGAGCTATAAGAAATTCTTGAGGCAGTAGTCTTGTGGTGCCAAGTTAAACTTAATTAATGTAAAGTATAATAATATGCTCCAAATCTGTATGCGTACCACTTTGGGTATTAGCCTTCAAGAAAAAGTGTTTTTTTTTACATTTCTGATAAACCAATGCAATTGCATATCACAAACAGAATTACCTGTACATTTGTTATATTGGAATAACTACTAGATGCAGTCAGTATTGCTCGCGTCAGCCTCTGAGGATCCGGATGGACACTGAGCAAGTCTTTGACCAGAGCTTCAGCTGCTCCAGAGGGTCCTGAACCCGAGACTGAGCTTGGTAAGGAACTGCTGCCTCCGGAACAACTGCTACGGATACGGAGACAAACTGTGGCAGCCGGAGTGGCTGTTGTTGAGGTGTTGGAGTTTCCAGCACCGGTGGAGCCACCTTCAGGTAATGCTGGGTTTGGCATACCACTGGGCCTCAGTTTGAATCTGTGTGGTGTTATTGAAAAAAAAGTTAAACATGTTTAACTTTTTTGTAATAACACGGGTAATAAGTGTTTGATGGCAATTTTATAATATTTGTTTGGAGCATTAGCAAAGTACTTAAGAGTAGACAAGCAGTCAGTTATTTAATTAATTAAATAATTGCTGATTAGGAATATTGGTCCCACTGAGAAAATCCAGCAAGAACCTGTGTGGGTGTACTGTTAGTCAAAGTGAAAGTCAAATAATTTTGCTGATGGCTTGACTCACAAATTGTCATTTTAAATTTTTCAGATAAGAACGCAAACTTTATTGGTGGTTGGTAGTAATAAGTGGTCATTTACAAATGGATAGGACATCACTATTATATTTGCATGAATATATCGAAAATGTAAGGAAATAAGATAAATATAAGTTACCTTGATGGTGTTGTGGCACTTTTTTGTCCAGGTGGTTGCAGTGGGTGGCCAGCTCGGGCACACCAGCCCACTGGGAATATATCCCGGGAGTCATACTTGCACCAGTAGTCAAATGCACCCCTCCAACCATCAAAAGTCACATGTATCTGCTCATTCTTCACTGCTCCAACTGTGGCACAGCATATAAGCTGTGGATTCTTTTTATCCACCGCTTCCAACTTTTGGCCAACAACAAACACATTGGACTTAGGAGTCGGTGGTTCAGGCTGAAACACTTTTGGTGGAGCCATTTCTGCACCATTCAGAGTTTTGAGCAAAAACATAGGCCAGCTACTAGCATTCATACGAAAGCCCAGCGGTGGCTGTAACATTCCATCATTCTTTTCACAATGTCCTATAGGATGAATATCACCAGCATCAACCAAACGCCAGAAATCATTTTTATTGTCACTTCCATCTAGTCTCAGCCTCAACCGTGGGCCTAAAACGCCCACGACTGTCGCGATGCAAGTCGATGTCAAGTTGCGTGGATCCAGAGCCTCCAACTTCATTCCCACTTTGAAATCATTCACTGGGGGCATTGGAGCCTGCTTGAAACAGTCTTGTGAAGCTGCTACACTATTTGTATCTTTCATGTATTCATTCCAATCGAAAGCCTGGTATATGTCATAATAAGATCCAGCGGAGTTATTATTTGAATGGTTTTCTGAACCGTTCGGACCATTACCAGACTGCGGTGACGTAGTTCGCTTCTCATTTTTCTTTTGATATTTATTCAGACAATATGTGGAACAAAAATTCTTGCTGCTCGAAGGCGCATTACCTCGAATAACATTGTCACAATGTAGACAGGCGCCTTTGCTGTAAGCTTGCCTGAATTCGGACAAACACGTTTCTGAACAAAACTCCTTTTTACCATTCTCTGTCGGCAGGACGTACTTCAAAGGGGTTTTACTTTCCGCACACCAGGTGCACGTACGTTTTGGTGGTCTTCCAGGTCCACGTATTTTGCCGGGAGCAGGCCCCGACGAGCCGACAGTGTTATTTGACATCGTTCCTTGTAATGGTATTTAAAACATTATTGCAGTCGTCTACAGATACACAGAATAATCAAATTACATTATATTCTATTCACTCACAAAATCACAGTATGGCAAATAATAAATTATATTATTTTGCGAAAATATAAACAACGTCAGAACATTTTATGACGCGCTTTCAACGGCCATATTTGTTCTTTTCTTTTTTTACAACATTTTTTAGACTGGCAATATTTATTTATCCAAACAAGAAGTTTAAAAAAAATTGACTTCAATGACGAATTCCATCCGCATGATTTTTAGATTTGTAGTTTACAACCGTCCCATAATGGTAAGAATGATACGGACACAGGATATGAAGAAGTAACAAATACCCACTATTACATTATACCTTAGTAATGTTATTATATTCATTTATTCACGCACGCACCGCACCTTTACTTTAGAGTGAACGAGATGCATGGAGTATATTGTGTTTTGCTCGGCTTATCGGTTTTTTAGTTCAACCGGCACCAATTTCCTGGTGCCACACAATAATAATTTCAAAGCTTGTGGTGTATGTGGAGGAAAACTGCACTGTGGATGGATTGTCTGTGGTTAGAGCCTTTTGCCTTTGGTGGTTAGAAACATTATACATAACCTATATTTTCCATTAATTCTGATGATAACTCGTATTATATCAAGAAATATGTCTCAAAACATTGTAAATAGAATATTAAACAATGCTGAGACTGCTGAAAAAAGGCTGGCAGAATTAAGAAGTAAGGTTAGTGTACTTTGCCGACGTCAATAAATAACATCAAGACTGCACCAACTAAAAAGTGAATTTCTATTTTCAGTTAGAAGAAGTAAAGAAAATAAAAATTGAGGAAAAAGTCCAAGAACTTACTGAAGAGAACAGAATTCTTTCGGCTAAAGTTCAATCTGCAAGAGCAGAACTAATAAGATTGGAGACATTGAATGGCAAGAAGCAGTATTCAATTCCAGGAAAAGACTCAATGACAGTTAATCTTGTTGCTATTGAAGAGGCCCCTTCTAAAGTGGAGCAGCCTGCAGCTAAAAAAGAAAAAGACACTATTAAGAAAAATAAAGCAAAACCCACTACAGAAGTAGAGGATTCTGTCATAGACATAAGAAAACTAGATTTAAGAATTGGAAAGATAGTAGATATTAATAAACATCCTGATGCAGACACACTGTATGTGGAGAAAATTGAATGTGGAGAAGACAAACCACGTACAGTGGTATCTGGGCTTGTCAATCATGTTCCCATTGAGGAGATGAGAGATAGAATTGTGATGATTCTATGCAACTTGAAACCTGTGAAGGTACAGTTTGTATGAATATTAAGCTATCATTCTTCATAGGAAATTTATCTTAAACTAGCGACTCGCCCGGCTTCACACTGCTCTAAAATCATCAGTGCTTCTCTACTATGTTATGCATGTATTATACCTATAAACCTTCCTCTTGAATCACTCTATCTATTAAAAAACCGCATCAATATCCGTTGTGTAGTTTTAAAGATAAGCATACATAGGGACAGACAGCAGGAAGCGAATTTGTTTTATATTACATAGTGAAGCATTTGTTTCAATTATTATTTAGGTACCTATATGATATTGTATTTTACTTTTAGATGAGGGGCGTTACATCTGAAGCAATGGTAATGTGTGCTTCATCCCATGAGAAAGTCGAAGTACTGGTCCCACCAAATGGAGCTGTTCCTGGAGATCTAGTTTCATGTGAAGGGTACCCAAGAGAACCAGAGCCCCAGCTGAACCCTAAGAAAAAAATATTTGAAACTTGTGCTCCTGACCTCATGACAAATGATGATAAAGTGGCATGCTATAAGGGAAGCCCATTAGTGGTACCTGGTAAAGGACCAGTAGTGGCACCAAGTCTAAAGAGAGTTAATGTTAAATAAGTATAAAAAGCTTGTTTTGTATAAAGTAAATGTTATTGATCAGTGTCATTAAATGGTTTCAAAAATAAACACCAAAGTTTATTGATTTTCGGAATAGGTAGATTGAAACTTCAGTCTAAGCAATATCAACAATATTTATATTTCATCTCTAAGTGATTTCTATACAACAATTTGCTGTCACTATGTAGAAATTTCATTTCCAATTTAGATAGAAAAATAGATGTGACATAACATCAACATCAAGACCACAAAAAATACTTGCATTCATTATCTTCACAATAATTTCTAGTGGGGCAATATATGCTACATTCTCTCAATTATCATGGTCTTGATAAATTATTCCTAATACTTGAATGTAAGTTACAAAAATCCAACACCTCTGTAATAATTATTATTTGTTTGCTACAATAGTGTCATTGAAAAAACTACCTACATTAACATCAACAGCTGTGTATTAAGGAGTTATGAAAATATTTCTTTAGAATTAATTAACAATGTGTGCAGGCAAGCTCAGTTTGAAGAGAATGAACATTTCAATTTTTATTAGTTTTATTCTATTGAGTTAAGTACACAATTATTTACACTTGAAAGAAGTTTAAAAGGCTTTGTCTTCGGCTATGGTATTATTTCTCTGGGGTCTTAATTATTATGATTAAAAAACCCACATTACTATAAATGAACTACACAATTATAAACAGTGTGATATCTGTAGAAAAGTCATAATGCTTAAAATAGTAAATAAAAAAAACTGTTACATAAGTATATACTTATTTCATTTCTTTGGAATCTGTTAAGCACCGAATTCACTTGGCACAGACAATTGGTAGTGATCAGTGAGTCTCAGTCCTATGTAAGAATGTACAAACGATAATTTTATTTTTATTAATATTTTTTTGTACTTTTGTGACTGTTAGAACCTGAATTAGAATCATCTTAGAATAAGTCGGTAAAGTTATGTCGAATTTTCTAGCCCTAGTCGTGTTTATAACTTAACATTTTTGTAATAACACAGAAAATGTTTTATGTTACGGAAACAATTTACATATCACGTTTTATCAGCGGTTTGACAGCGCACCTATGGAGCCTAAATAAAGTCAATATATTATTATTTTTTTCACTATATCAATGTTTCGTCCGAATAAGTTATTAAGTATAAACATTCAGTTGAATAGAATACTAAATAAGCTTAGGCGCAGTATACAACATTTCATTATTAATATTATTATTAGTTGCTGGTGCACATAATATCCTGGAATATAATAATTTAAGTTATCAAAATAAAATAACTGTGTGTAGTGTAATTTAGCAATTACTATAAGTGAGCTATTGTGCTAAATAGTGGGCCTAATTTATATAATATTTTTCTACAACACTATTTTGCAATCTATAAAAACATTATTAATTGATCGAGGTATTCAATTGTATACAATAACAACTATGTATGTACTTAGATGTTGCTGTTCCAGATATGTCAGATGCTTATTACATAATTACAATAGGTTATACATTACATATAGTGCAAAATTGTCCGATTATTAATTCCCTATCTTAATTAGGTGCATAATAATAACTGTATATTCATTTAAATTTAATCATCAATTCCATCAGTTGATAAAACTATACTCATTTGGATTGGATTAAGGTGAAGGCGCCTGTCTAGCCCGCGAAGTTCAAATTTTTTGAGTTCTTTTAGAAAATTTTCAAAATCTGACAATAATAAAAGACAAACTTTGTAATTCGCGAAAAAGACCGTGTGCAGTGCATTTATTAATATATACAACTTACTCTAAAACATTTCAAGAACGACAGCTATCCAGATAATCTGGCAATTTTTGTATATTTAGTGATTTACTAGTATCATATCCACCGTGATAATATTTAGAGTAAAATAAATGTATTAATAAATTCACTGCACACGGTCTTTTTCGCGAATTACAAAATTTGTCTTTTATTATTGTCAGATTTTGAAACATTTCTAAAAGAACTCAAAAAATTTGAACTTCGCGGGCTAGATGGGCGCTTTAGCCTTAAGCATTATAATTATATATCATTAAACCGCCAATCCATGATGGCCGCGCACGCTACGTCTGATTTGACAACAACGTAGGTACCTACAGTACAGTTAATGCTGTTGCAGTAACTGTAGCATGTAGTAAGCAGCAGGTGTTTCGTGCGCAGTGAGAGAAGCAATGGGCTGTTGACATTAAACACTGAAGCTTTCTACAAAAGCACATGATTTTAATGAATATGATAAAGTGAGTGTGGCTACATATGTAGGTATGTACTTATAACAATCAATATTACAATGTTGAACGTAATAATAAGTTTAAATCTACGGCACCTATCCACATTTTTTACGATGCTCATTAAACGTTATTTGGTACCTAAACGATAATAATCTTTGGTAGCAAACCAATCACTATGAACCCAACCATTAGTGTACTAATGAGTACATAATAATTATTATAATAAAAATACTTATCTACTACGACTATTAAATAAATATGGGTTACTTATAAAGTATTAAGTAAGCAATCAAAATGTTTATTTCAACTTATGTAGGTATAATATAATTAAAATAATACCTATTTGTAATTAATTTAAAATCCATAATCCATGCTACAAAACCTCAACGTATCTTAACTCCACCATGGGTAAAATGGTCGTGAACTCTTGATTTAGTCAGTTGGTAAATCGATTCAGCAGAAACTAATAAAACTAGTATGTACCCACGATTAAATCTATACAAATAAATAAAATTGGAGTGTCTGTTTGTAATATCAAAATAACACATTTTTACTTAATGCATATGAAAGTACCTATAGCAAAAACGCAATTTAATTTTTTTTGTCTCTGTATGTTTGTTCCGGGTAATCTCCGAAACGGCTGGACCGATTTTGACGGGACTTTCACGGGCAGATAGCTGATGTTATAAGGAGTAACTTAGGCTACTTTAATTTTATAAAAACAATTAGGGTGCCGCGTAAAAAATAAAAAATGGGTCCTGTCGCGCGGGCTCCGAACGCGGGAGCGGGCTTTTTTGTTAAGTTAAATTCCACGCGGACGAAGTCGCGGGCTCAGCTAGTTTAAAATAAAAGCTTATCTTTCTTATCAAAAACGTTAATAAAATGTAATAAGTAGTTAAAAAGACGTAAAGCACAAGGAATGGCACAGACAGTAGTTACACCGAAACTACAAGTTAGTAATGAATTACGGCAACATGAAAGAATCAACATAACATTGGGATCTTAGAGAAGATCAGCGGCAAAGTGTGGTGTAGTCTGTCAAAAAGAGGGGCAAAACAAATGGGGGCGCCACTATCGATTGAAGGGTATCTCTGCTCAATTCAAGCACAGAAAGTTCCTGTTAAGAATAATTCTTTTCAGACAGACTATACCTACAGCAATACTTACCTCACATTATGTTATTTTTATTTATTAACATTAACATATTACATACTTATATTATATAATTATGAATATTTTCATTACACACGTACATACATGCTAGGTATTAATAATGACACGACAATCACTAAAGATGAAAGTAAGATATTTTTTTACATTTTTATGAGCAAGTTAGGCTTTATTGATATGAAGATAATTTTTAAAGTAATTCAGTAATTCCGATCCGAAACTAAGTGTAGAAGTTAATTGATACAGGTCACAATAAAATTATGTATATTGACGCTGATGATATCTAAAATGCAAATACACACCTAAATACGGCCGGGCACGACAAATTAGGGCTACTAGTAGTACTGAAGTAGACAGATTTATATTGAAGACCTCGTAACTTTTAATTATAGGAATTTCAGGCTTGTGTTAATTTTGCCATGAACTTAAAAGTACACTAATGTTCTAAACATGTGTATGGCACATTAGGGGAATAGATGATTATAATAGGTATTTATATGGAAGCATACTGCTTGGGCATTATGTTTGATTACGGGCCAACTTATTAGGGACATTGTTATATTTGTGCTATCATTTCCAAAACTCTGAATTAAAATAATCTTTAGGTTCTCAAATGATTTCCTTTAAAGTCGGTTGTCGTATTCAACGCCCCATTTTTGAGTGTGCTTTCGTTGGAAATTCTAACCGGGAGTTTGCAATAGCCGTAGCGTATTTCCAGAAACAAAAAGTCAAAGAATTGAAGAAAAACCTGACTCCTTCGGTACTAGTATCCTTAATTAGTATACCACGACTGTAAATTGCGAATCATACTTAGAGTTTATTATTACAGTACCTAATTATTAAGTGTTTATTATTACAGTACTTACTTCCTAATGTCTGCAAAAATAAATATATCATGAGAAATATTAAAACAGTATTTCCAATTTAATACAAAAAACATTATTTCCTATTAATAATGTCATTTGTCTTCTTATGATTAAAAATATTTTGTTCGTTGAGGTAACAAAATATAATATGGTTACATATTAGGCTTAAGTCTATCTAACAGATACTGTCTTATAAAAATATTATCAATATTTTATTGTAAATACAACATCAAAATGAGAATAATTTTGAGACAACTAATGAGTAAAATATTTATTAAGAGTACAATACTGTTTAAAAATAGTCATATTTATATAAAAAAAATATACAGTACATTTCAGGCAGTACCTATGTAGTACAATCAAAGATATCATTCCACAGGTTACGTAAAATATGGTTTATAAAAAACCTTAGTAAGTCTAATGGCACAAGCAGAGTTTTATAAAAAGTAAAACAGGTGGGAGCAACTTATTTTAAAATTGTATGTTTCTAACGTTATATTAACGTTTATTTTTTCAATTTTGTTTACATTTGTAATATTTTGTAGGAAGACGCTTTTAATTTGTCACATTTTTAAAGCACACTTACGCATCACTATTTTTTCTGATAAAAATGGGCAAACGTCACATCGGTACGTACATTTCGTCATTTTCGGCAATAAATACGACGTTATAGCGTTGTAAATTCTTTGTTATTTACAGTGCTTAGCATAGAACATAATGAAACATAATGTGCGATGAAGGCCAATAAAAAACTAGACAACATGATATCACTGGACGACCATGACAATTATTTTTTTGATAAACATGGAATGTAATAAAAAAACATTTTTATTAAACACTTATTCAGTTCAACCATTTCGGCAATAGGATTTCATAAAAAAATACAATGCTATATATTGGTTAGATATTTAAAATTTAGTAATTTCTAATAAATCATACTACCATTAAAAAAATAACAATAAAATAAATGGCGAATATATTATGAAATTATTATGCTATATTTACGTGAAATTAATTGTCTATCAACAAGTCCCTTTTTTACGATGGATTACCGCAGAACATCGGTTGAGTCAACCAATTTATACATTCAATTCCAACCCTTTAGCCGCACAGTTGACAAATTCTTCTTGATCTTAACTGCAAACGTGGTGTAAAGTAGTATGCTTGTTTATCTGATCGAGATAGTTCCTGATGCTTTAAAGTTCGGTCGGTGGGAAGCGTCGCTGGGGTTTATTGCGACGCTGAGCGAGGGTCGACTGAGAAACGGGACCTAAGACTTGCGGCGTCAACGGGGATGATGTTAGCGCCTAAAAGAAGATAATAATGTAGGTAGAGACTTTAAAAATACCTTGAACTCTCGAATAGCAGTACCTATATCAGATTCCCATCCCAAGGAACCTATAAACAAGTTTACTAAAAAGTATTCCTAAAGCATAAGTCACACATACTATTTCCAACGATATTTAAATCATAATAATACGATTCAATGAAGTAACTTATTTAGTCCCGAGACTGGGTTTGGCGCCCGAGCGTTATAATCAGAGTCCCTATTATTACATTTAGTTGTTTATGTCAAACACTTGGTATGGGTCGGGTGGTCACCTGGAATGTGAGGTCGACGGCTCGCCGCAGGTCGGCGGCGGGCGGCGGCGCATCCAGCGCGGGCTCGCGGGCGGCCGCGGCGGCGGCGGCGGCGGCGGCGGCGGCGGGGGCGGGCGCGGGCGGCGGGTCGCACAGCCAGGGCTCGCGCGCCAGCTCGGCGGCGCGCGGCCGCAGCGCCGGCTCCAGCTGCAGCATGCGCCGCACGCAGGCGCGCGCCGCCGCCGACACGCCGCGCCACACGCCGCCCGACAGGTCCACCTGCGCACAACCCGCTTTAATGATTCGGATCCCCGTATCGACATCCACTACGTTATACTTCGATCCCACATACCGAGTAGACACGGGCGAGACAGAAAAACTGGCCAATGCGTATCGTGCCACGCACAATGTAGTGTTCTGTAGCCATTTCAGTAACGAAATGATATTTTTAACTAACTAGGTTTGAGATTATCATAAAAATGTAAGTGTCGGAATTTATTACGTAAATTCTGATTTAATCTTTAAAAGTTAACACTCTCGCATACGAAAATTCTGATCATAAAATGTTGTATAGAAACATCATGTCATTTGAAAATACATTTTCAACGATACACCACTTGATGAGGTAACTAAAAAAACATTAGTAACAACAATTGGGAATTTGAAAAAAAAAAAAAAGATTTTTTGCTATGTATTTTGAAACTATTAATAATAATATTGATATTTAAAGCAAAAAACAAAAAAATTATAGAATTTAAAAAAAGATCACGTGACTATAAACGCGCCATGCTTGGTCACGTTATAGTTGTGACGTCATAATGTTATAGCTATTTAATAACAGTACAGCGTTTAGGGCTATTACACGTAACTAGACAATAAAATTGAAAATTTATTCCTAAAAAAGTTGTTAGTTGGTTATGATTAGCTATGTGTGATAAAGGATTTATTAAGGCAAAATCTGATAATATTCCTGATGTGGATATATTTATGATAACCAATTTTATACCATTTATTTCGACGTTTGTCTTGGAGAACATTTAAAAACATTTTTTCAGGAGTTGTTTTTGTACTATTCATGCATAATGGTACAAAACAAGAACGATAACTTTTGAGGGTCGACATTTTCAATATAAATATTTGAATATTTAACAATGATAACAAAATTAAATAGATCAAAACACTGTACTTATTATTTCTATATGAACTGCAATGAGGGAAAACTAACATTATGACGTCACACGTGCTCGGGTTTGTTCGGGAGCTGTCGGCGTGTCTTCAGTACTGGATTCAAAAAATATTTTTTATTTAGAAATAACTTTTGAATTATTGCGATAATAAAAAAATTAAAAATGTTTTGTTATAAAACTTATATGATCTTGTCATTTAACACATATTTTTTTTTCAAATTCCCAATTGAACCGACTTCAAAAAACCTAGATGGACTAATGAGCTAGAAATAATTAGAGACCACATCATTTCTTTAATTTGGAAGTCGGTCGAAAAATATAATATATTCCCTCTTTCTATATTCGGGGTGGTACCTAAAAGAAGTAATTTTGATACATATTATATTTTTGAAATAGAGATATACTTTTAAGGTATAGCTGTACCAAATTTTATCAACTTCCATCAAAAACTGTAGAGGTTGTGACCCTGTAACCGACTGGGACGGACGGACAGACGGACTGGATGATCTTATAAATGTTCTTCGTAGGTACTACGGAACCCTAAAAATGAAACTAGGCCGAGAGAGTTGGGTGGACGAGAAGGTGTTTACACGTATTTTTAACAACTTGATCAAAAGAGTTAAAAAACTAAAACCCGACAATTGAAAAATCATCAATACTGCATAGATCCTCCTTCTTCGAAGTCGGTTAAAAATCCGCAACTATCTGCGGTAAAATTACCTGTCATCTGCAGCAACGATCAATCTGAATATCTACTGATACTTACACGAACTGCAGTCTGATTATCTGCCACCAGTATTATACGGATACAAATATCAGTTATGTAACTAAGGCCCGTATTAATAAATCGATCTCAACTCTGAGAGCGATCTTGGAAATGTCATTCTTATGTCATTCCAGTACAAAGTTACATGTCAAATGCGTACTCAAGACCGGTCTCAGACTTGAAATCGATTTATTAATAATAATAATACGGGCCTAAAATAGCCAGGCGAATGAGTATGACATACCTTTCCCGACTCGATTCTCGCCAAAATGACTTCAGGAGTGTCATCTCCAGTGGACGCAAAAGGTGTCCTACCGGACAGCATAATGTAAGCGAGTACACCTGCAACAATTATTATAATGGTTAATGGCATCGCGTTAGGGATTCAAAGGCAGACCAAATGAGGCTGAAGGGCTAAAGTGACGCGATATTGTCGAAGGATGAAGGTAGTGTTTTTTTCCCTTAGCATGTGGATTTAGTAAACAAACTTGGCATTCCTTTTAAATGATTAATTTTAAAATATCTGTTTAAAATATAGAATTACTAGTTTCCCAAATGGCATAAGGTTCCAAAATGATACATTATTAATAGAACGTTTTATAATAATTTTGAAAGACGAATTTCATTAAAAAGTCATACTAAGATTGTTGACTAAATCCGAATCTTAAGGAAAAATACACTGTAATTTATTTATTATACTTCAACTCACGAAGACGCGCCCCACTAATT